>CM061149.1:16290240-16890240 GCA_030710495.1 Labroides dimidiatus
ACACGTCGGCTGCACACAATTTGGATGAGTGCGGCTAACTGCAAGGGGATATACATACAGGGAGAAAAACTTATCTTTCAATGGCACTACGTTACTCGATACACACACTTAAGCCTCATCTGCTTGGTAGAACCCACTCATTTATATACACGTGCACACTAAAACACACAAATGCATACATCCAGAGGTCAACTGCTGTTTGTAACACGACCTTAATGAGAAGTGGTTTTCTGTATAACAAAACACTCGAGTTGTTCACCATTCACACTGCCCATACATCTGTTCAAAAGTGGAGTGTGTGTGTGTGTGTGAGAGGGAACACATACGTGAGTTTTGTGTCCCTGTGGAGGGGTGTGTGTATGTGAAATCGCATATTATTTGGAGGGTTTTAACACTGTCATGATTATGTGTTGTCAAGTGGGAGGAATTGCTTCCATTTTTAAAAAAGCACCAACATAATGATGTTTACACACACACACACACACACACACACACACACACACACACACACACACACACACACACACTCACACACACACACACACACACAACAATAACATCAACAATGCATCCCACAGAGGGATTTTTAAGAGGTAGAGTGTTAGGCTCACTTGACGAATAATACAGACAAACCTTAACACCGTTATGCTTGCGTGTGCGTGAGTGTGTGTGTTTCTGCCCGTGTGTGTACACACATTTTTTTGCAAAAAAAAAAAAAAAAGACACACACAAACATGAACACACACTCCTTGTTCCTGTTGGTTAATCTCACCATCCCTCCAGCTGTGCAATCATAATTTAAAGGTGTTGTCTGTATAATTTCTCTGGATTATGTGATTAGGAAGCTGTTGTTGCAGATTAATGTGTGAATGAGGTTAACCCATGATGAAATGGCTTTTGTCAGCCTGTGCCCTCTGCAGGGTATTGTAATGCTTTGTCCCTGTTCTTTTGTTTGTGTGTGTGTGTGTGTGTAGTAAAAAAGCCAGAGACAGGTGTTGGCCAAAGTCTTTTAAGCTCTAAGCCACCGTATTTATTTATGATCATATGTGTCCATTTATTTCGTTAATGTGCTGGATTTAACCCTCACCTCACTTCAACTCTCCTCATCCTCTTCCCTCCATTTCTCGCTGCCTCTGTTCTCCTTTTCTCTTTAACTCTATGGAGGGAGACTGGCTGACATAGACACAGCTCAGAGCAAGAGCCGTAGCTGGATCTCGACAGAGCTCTAAAGAGAGGAAGGCACACGGACGTGGCAGAGCCTGGAGCCAGCTGTCACAAATAGAACATTTAATAGTGTCTCCCTTTCTCTCCGTCTCGGCGGAGCTGGTCCGCTGTCGGCTCAGGTCATTCCAGATAGGACTCTATCTTAGGATGATCTCACTGACAGCACCCACTTTAGACTAATCACTCCATTTAGACTGGAGTGGCCCTGAGGTGGGAGGGAGAGAGTGAGAGAGAAAGAGAGAGAGAGAGTAAAAGAGAGACCAAAAGAGAGAGAGATGACAAAGATGAACAGTTAGTACCCTGCAGGAAGAAAGAGGGAAATGAGGGAAGATATAAACAAGGCAGACGGATTGTTGGGAGAGATAGAGGAACAGCAGACGGATACTAAATGGGAAGAAAAGAGGGCAAGCAAGTTTATTTTAAGAGTTGTCTGTGGAGCATAATATGTTTCTTTAATCAGAAGTGTTTTGCTATCCTTATAGGAAATTTGTGTGGATATGAATGTTAAAGTCTATTCAGCGTGATTGTTTGTTTTAACTTATTGATGTGAGTAAACAGGAAGTGGTGTTTAAAGGTGGGCTATCACTTACACTGCTCCCATCATCTCTTTGGTTCATCAGGTTGCTGATACCCTCATATCACACTGTGCCACCATCTCTACTCTTACAGCCCAAATGGTCTGGGATAATTCTCATTAATGGACATTTCCACTCATTTTCTTTTTGCCTTTGTTAATCAAAATCAGTGGATAAAGTAGGGAACCAGGGAGAGAGTTTGTGTTGAAGGGCCACAGGCCAGAATCAAACCCAGGCTGCTGCTTTGAGGTCTAAAGCTTCTGTCATGGGTCGTGCAATACAGCCACTGAGCCAAATTGGTGCATCTCAGCTTATATTTTAAGATGTAAAACTTTTTAAATCAGTGTAATTCTTTTTTTTCTGTCAACATTACATTAACTGCTCCCTGTGACTGGTACTGTGATATCAAGTATCTATTCAGAAAGATCAATTTCAGACTTGTGGTTTCAATTTAAATGCAAAAGCTACCCTGTTTTGGCGGGTTTGATAAGGCAAATAATGGCTTGATTTCTCTTAAAAACGTTATGCCTTGTATTAGAAAAACAGAGCTAAACTTAAAAAACATAATTAGCATGTACCTACTTGCATTAAAAAACAGTCATTGCATTTTTGCAAACAAGCCAACTTTCACATATCACCCCATCATCAGGCAGCATGAACTTGCTAATGTTTTTTGCACTTTGCATTGTCTTTATTCCTTAACACAAAAATGTGCTGCTGGTTCATTTCAATAGTTGCTTTTATCTGCCAGTTGTAATTGATTAAGGATCAATTTAGCATTGTAAGATTAGAAAGACCAAATTTATTGACGATTTGATCAGGGAAAGTATTCATAAAACCTTTAGAGAAGTTGTTATAATTGGTGTAACTAATAAACTAAAATGTCAGTTCCAGCAAGTGTTTTTCAATTTAGCTTGAAAAAGTTTTTCATGTTAAAGAATTAGTTGTGTTGATCAGAGGGTTGATGAACCTTCTTGCTCACTGAACTGAAAACCCTAAAATAATACTAAAACTCTCTAACTGTACTTTCTTTTTGTTTAAAACTGTTTTTTTAGGTTGGTTGTTATAGATGTGTGACTGACTGACTGATCCTACACTGATGTGTTCAACTAAAATATGAATTTAGTGTCTCCACTGTATGACAATAGAACAGTAAGTGCCTCCATAAGATTGTTTCAACAGGACACAAAACATCTGCAGAATACCCACACGTGCACTGAAAGAACTCTGATTCCTGCTGCCACTGTCTATTCACCAAACCACAGGCTGTGCTTGTGCATGTATGCACTCTTTTTACTGTGTGCCAGTTAATTTTCTACAATAGTTCTCCCTCATGTGTGTCTCCTGTCCTCCCTCTCTACTGTAAGATAACCTCCACCTGTCACTCCTCATCCTCCACCTCTTCTTTCCTATTCTTCCATCTCTCTCCATCCGTTCCTCTCTTGGTGCTCCTATTCATTCAGAGTGATGGAGTTGGTCTGACTCGGTGTTGCCTTTGAATGTGGGCAAACACACACAGAAAGACTTTGTGTTGGCCACCCATTTACCTGACTCAATGCCTCTATTCTCTGGCTCCAAATTGACCATTGGCTAGACAGATGGACAGATGACCCAAGGTGGTCCCTCTTTTTCCGCTTACTCTTGTGCTCACACACAAAACATTCAACGCAAGTGCAGACTCAAAAAATGCTCAGGAACACAAATGTGTTCAACACCTGTTCTGGTTGAAACTATTTATGTTTTAACCTTAGTTCTAACCTTTTGTGTCCCTGTGTCTGATACTTAAATTAAACCAAAATGTCTGAGTGTTCAAATGCATTGTATCAAATTTTTATTGTAGATTTGTCATTCTGTCTTAATCTTTGTTGCCCAGCAGAGCAAACCAGTAATTTCTTACAGAATCAACTTATTGTCTGAGTGTACTGACACAATTAGACTCAACTTTTCACAAGCTAGTATTATATTTATTCACACAAATATTAAATGTACAAAAGGGTAAAATAAAGACAATGAGCTAAAGAAAATAAAGCCTTTATGTCAGTGAAAGTATATAAAATGGTCTTATTTGTGCAGACTGTAGCAGAGGAAGCCTTGATTTTTCCAATCTGGAACAGGCAAATGTGATTAGTTTTGAAAATAACCCAGAAGATGCAAAAAAATATAGGTGGAAGATGCTGAAATATTTCTCTATATAGCTCATGTATAGATTATCACTCGGCTCTGAAACAGACAGCTGGACAGTGAGCATACAGAGTCTCCTCACAGGTGACTGATATAACACACTCGCTGTTAAATGGTAAATGGACCAGTACTTATATTTTCTAGTTGTTCTGACCACTCAAAGCACTTTACACCGCTAGTCTCTTTCACCCATCCACACCACATTCACACACTGATGGCAGAGAGAGCTCTACGACAGGAACCATCAATTTTTTATCTAAACCATTCATACCCAGCTGTTGCACGATGCATGATATTTGCACTACATACAGATCTCCTATGAAGTGAAGACATGTACAACATGTCTGATAAACCTATGAAAGGTCTTCCTCTGCATGGCATGCGTTCACTGAGCTCTTTATCATACATAACTGTGGCTTTGTCAACAGTCTGCGGGCCAGATCTTTTCCATCCGAGGTTAATCCCACAGAGAGAGACGGATCCCAAACCTGAATATTACCGCAGCTCAAATCTCCACTCAGTCAGACGCCACTTCTCACATCTCACACCTTCACACAGAGGGGTTTGCATGTCAAGATAAGTGGAAAAGGTAAAGGGAGACAAACACACTCCTGCACAGTACACGGAATGGCAAATGCTCGCACAGCACAAGCTGGCATAAACACTAATGCGTGTACACAGGAAGAACACACAGTATGAGCACATACGCTCATGCACAGACACACACTGGCAGTGGAGCTCATCTGTGTGGTATCTGCTCTCTTCTCTCTGCAGTAGGCAGATAAGTGCCATAGTCAAACCAGCGAGGGAGAAACACTGTACTAGATAGGCCCTGTAGCTGCACTCTGTACTCCCTGCGGAGGCTCCGTCCATGTTTGTGTTTGTACAGAGTGAGGAAGAAGGAAATCTTATCCTTATCCCAAATTTCAGTCATGTTTTCATGAAAATCTTTAAATCGAACTTAAAACACAAAACTACTGAATAATTTTCGTAAAATGTGTTCATATGAATGACTCAAAACATCCACAAGCGCCTTGATAAGATGTTTTTCTCTTCTCTTTTCTCTGTTTTTGCTGTTGAAACTCCTGTTGTCACTTACTGCAAATATGAAACGTATAACACATTTTCTCATGCACAATTCATGATTTTAAATAGTGATCATCTCTGCGGTAAACAGTTTCGAAAAACAGATTCAAGCTGACGTGATCACATTGATTTGAATTGTCCATATGGTGACTGTGACTCAGTGGTACAGTTGTCGTCTCTTAATCGGAAGGTCGAGGGTTCGATTCCCAGCTCCTGCAGTCACATGTCGAAGTGTCCTTGAGCAAGACGCACTGAACCCCAAATTGCTCCCACTGTTGATCAGTGATGTGTGCATGGGTATGAATGATTAGCTAAAACTGATGGTTTCCAGCTTCCTCCTCCCATCAGTGTGTGAATGTAGTGTGGATGGGTGAATGAGATTAGCAGTGTAAAGCGCTTTGAGTGATCAGAAAGACTAGAAAAGCGCTATATAAGTACTGGTCCATTTACCATTTACCATATCATCTTTGCAAAACACTTACATGTAAAAAAAAAATAATTATAAAAAATCCATTGGCATGTCTGTGTCATTGTGTCTTTCCAAACTCACCTCCAAGGGCCATCAGAGCCTTGGTTGGTTTAATATGGCGATGCTGTTTGGCTTTTGGTTGTCATTAATGGCCTTGATGACAGGAAAAGAACACCATGCCTTCATTCTACCCGGTACCTCAAATCCTAAAATCAAAAGTCTGAAGACAGATTTTGGCAGCAAGAGCCAACATATCCCTGGGGTTATCAAGTGGTCACCTCCTGTCACTGGCATTTCATTAAGTAAGGCCCAAAAAAACTCAGAGGGTTAACAGTTACATATCCACTCAATATTACAACACAAGACCCAGGCTCTGTAAGTTTCCTACCCTACTGCATGACACTTAAGCTGCTCCACCACCTAAAGCCCACCAAGAAGAAGACAAAATGTTAAAAAAAAATGAAGGGAAGGCAGCGCTAGGACAAGAACTGTCTCAGCCAGAACTCATTCAACTCCGTTTTCAGGTGGACAATTTACCTGTGTCCTCCATTCCCATATTCTGTCTTCAGCAGTTGTCATTTGAGCACCATTCATAGCATCAAAAACAGTTCCACTACATTCACAGCCTGACACCGTCCGTGGTACCAATCTTTTATATGCATCACCATATTTCCTACTCTATTGTGCCCTTCTCTCTTGTGTCCATCTTATTCAGATCATTTTGCTGTATAGTCTCTCTTTCTCTATATAATCATGTGTTGACTGTATACACAAGGATTAAAAGGATGAATCCAGACTGCTTACAATGCAGATGAGAATGAACTCAGTAAAAGCTAGATAGCTTAATTTGCTGTTTGATAGTCTCATCTTTGTTTGCCTCTGTTTAGCCCTTGGTTTCTCACACAGTTGCATAATTATACTGGCTTGTCTACAGTTTTTTTTTTCATTTAATCTCTCTTACTCTTTTGTTCTCATGGAAAGACTGGAAACAATATTTTAATGATACTTTTCAGTATGGATCCCATAGTCTGAGTGATGTAATGCCCTTTGAAATAAAGTTTTTTTCTTTTCATCTTTGTTTTTTTTAGTCCTATGTAACAGCAGCATGTGTGAGCGTCTTCGATTTCTTCCTCTCCAGGATTGTGTCTGCCTCTATGCACTTGTGACCTGATGTGGTATCATACAGTGGAGCAGCACTCTGAAGAGCTCCATTGATCTGTACACTGACCAATAGACCCATAGACTACTGCAAAGCCCTCTGGGTAATAAAAAAAAGTGGTAGTAGTTTATCTCCTAGCAACATACACTAACATCATCCTGAAGTCTCTTCCTTTTTGTGTCACTCTTTCCTTCTTTCTTTCTTTCTTTCTTTCTTTCTTTCTTTCTTTCTTTCTTTCTTTCTTTCTTTCTGTCTTTCTTTCTTTCTTTCTTTCTCTCCCTTTAATTTTGCTCTGCCTCCTCAGACCCAACAAACACTTGAGTAGACTCCTTTTGACTGCCAGTACTCCCGTGTATGTGTGTGTGTGTGTGTGTGTGTGTGTGTGTGTGTGTGAGAGAGAGAGAGAGAGAGATCAAGAGTGTGTGTCCCTCAGGGGTCCTTGTGCATGTCCATCTCTGTGCTTTCTACCATGCAGGATAAAAGCCTTTCAGCTGTGACTGCTGCCAAATCAGCCCCTGCCACACCAGTGCAACTCCACTCCAGCTCCAGTTAACTATCACACTGCTGTCATTAGAGAAACAGTGTGTGTCTGTGTGTTTGTCTGTCTGTCTGTGTGTGTGTGTGTGTGTGTGTATAAGAGAGAGAGAAAGATGTGGAGGACGAGATAGAAAGGAATAGTAGGTCCAACAATCTGGGTCACAGGATTCAGACGAGTGAGCACTGGTGATATGTTTCTGATCAGACCCACTGGTGTGAACTCAGTCCACACAGCACTCGCTGAGAAACACTCTGGGTAGACTCTTGTATCTGTGCATAAGGTTCAGTGAAAAGGGCAAATGTGGTATATTATAGGCTAGTTTTATCCACTCACAGTCAAACACCACTTGGACACTATCTTGCTTCCTGAAAGGTCTTTGTTTTGGGGATGTTGGCAAGAACACTCAAGGAACCAAAACCAATAAGCTGATACCAATTTATCATAGTGTAACTGGGGTTTGCTATAGCTTATATCTCAGTGCAGTAGAAACCTCTGTGAAATTAATCTGAGAAAATTCATTATTTGTCACCATTTACTCTTCTTTTTGTAACATTTGCTCAGACTGAAGAATGTTGCCATGAAATGTTATTGCCTTTAAGTTGAAATACTCTTGGGTTGCCTTTTTCTTCTTTTACCAAAAGGAGTTTCACTTCTGACAGTCTATTAACATCTACTCTGCAAGGTTAAAAGGACATCTCTTGTTGTGTTTACGAGGTTTAAGATAGAGTCTCTCCAAAGGATCTGGAAGGGTTAATGGTTCAGACTACATTATCTAACTGGTAATTTAGCCACTTACGGAACTACCAAAACATGCAACCTAAAGGGTTAAAGGGGTGTGCCCACTCTCGACCTCGGCTTCTTACCAGCTTATAGTCCAAGAACCTCAGCTCTTGACTGTTGTGAATCAGTGGCCATAAGGAGCTTTATGTAGTTAAAACCCTTAACAGATCAGACTCTCTCGTGTATCTCCAATAGGTCATGTATGGAATAAAGAGAGTGTATGGACAGTGTTTTTAACTTCTATGTTTTCTTCATTCCAGTTTTCTCCTCACGTTGTTAAGCCTTGCATCGTGCGTGTCTCTTTGTCTCATTTTCAATGTGTTTTTTTGTTGTTGTCATTGTTTTTTTTAACAGTACTGAAAGAGATGCCAAGGTTTTACAACTATTTGTCACTATCTCTCCTTACAAAAAAAATATGCCTCAAAATAGATGGATTATATCCAAAATTCCTTTGATACTGGCTAACATGAATTAGACATTGGCAGATGTGTAAGTCTTTGAGCCAACCAAATACCATGGTCATTGTCCAAAGATATATCTCCTTTCACACAGTCTTACTGGAAAAGTAGCATCTTTCATATGTTCATGGTCCAAGCAGTGTTGACCAATCAAGTATTGTTAGGCAATTGTGTATGCAGGAAACCACTATAGATGGTAAAAGCAAGCACAAGGCACACTTTCATAATGACATCATGGCTCTTATTGGTGGAAATCTGGTCAAAACTTCTTTATCTCTATAAAAACAGATATATTAATGCAAGTGCAGCTTACAGTACACTTTGATAAAATAGAATTCAGAGATGAGCAACAAATGTGATCAGCCCTGTTCAACAAAAGCACATCAGTGTTAAGATTTACAGACTCTCCTGAAAGCATCAGAAATGGCCAACAAAGTTTGCATTTTGGACTATAGGGATGCAGTGGTATGCCATAAAATACTGAGCTGTTAGGTCCGCTCTACACAGTACAATCTGTCCTCATGGACAGCAGGGTTTTAACTTCTGCAATTTGTTTTATACTGATGCTTTACACCCCACTGTTTTTTTTTTTGTGTGTGTGTGTGTGTGTGTGTGTGTGTGTGTGTGTGTGTGTGTGTGTGTGTGTGTGTGTGTGTGTGTGTGTCTGTGTGTGTGTCTGTGTGTGTTTGCAGGTGAAGAGCCCCCCCCACACACACACACATGATTGTAATTGGATCCTGTCGGTGGGATCCTGAGGATTAACTTGTATTTTAGTAGTTGTTCGGGGCTTCTTAGGTACATCTCTTAAAGGTTTTCTTTCTAGAGTATTTCAAATCTTTTGATTCCTACCTCTGAATACCTCTGTACTGTGTGGTTCTCTTTAAATTTCTTGACAATACTTCTCACTCCACTTCTAGACCCTTGAAAACACTGTCATTTCTTTGAATATCCTTCTCCTGCTTTGTAAGCATCAACAATTCTTTTTCTCAAGTCTAAACTGATTTCATTTGTTTTCGGCATGTTGCTTTCTCATATAACAGCTCAAACCTTTAATGAGTTTTTATACTGTGTGTAAAAAATGGGACAACTCTCAGTTTGAAGTTGAGTATTAGTATTAATATGAATGATTATTTACTTAAGGGGGCTTATGATTTTGACCCTGGTAGTTTTTTGTTTTGTTTTGTTTGTTTTTTTTTGTGTAAAATAATTCTGCTTCTATGTGCAAAGTAAAGTACTGTAAGCATCCAAATAAAACAAGCAGTTTGGAAAAGCTTTGTTATAAAAATCATTGACCTGTTAAACAGCACTTGAGAAATAAAAAAAAAATAAATAAATGGGGTGTGGGCTAATAATTTTGACCTCTACATCATGGATATACATTCTTTCTTTCTTACTTACTGACAGTTGAACAGTCTCAGAGCTTGGCAATACATGTCTGAAATCACAATTATATCAGATTAAGAGTTTGTATCTTTCCTTTATTGGGTCTGGAACTATTATTTGACCTTTGCTTGGTCCAGAATTCAGGTATTCGAAGGACAAGAACTGTAATGCTTAAAATCCAGGGTTTAAAATTGTAGCAAAGAGAAGCAGGGGGGAAGAGAGTTGACACGTAAATGGAGGCGAGAACAGGAGAGGAGAGAGGAGCGCTTTCTGACAGCAGAGGTGAGGGGTCAGATGTAATCAGCACCTCTGTAATTCTTCTCAGCAAGTCAATTCTCTGTTTGTTTGTTTTTAATATTTTCCCCCTCCCAACCAGGCTGCATTTGTGTGTGTGTATGTGTGTGTGTCTGTGTGTGTGCGCGCAGGAGGAATGAGGAGTGAAGAGCCGACTATCAGATGGTCCATGAGTGTGTGTTTAGCCTCCTCACAGCTCACGTTTTGGGTGTTTGATTATATTTTTGAAATAAATTGTTGCATTTTTATCTTTGTGTGTTTGTGAGGTGAAGAGGTTAAGAAGATGCATTTAGTTTAAAATATCTCATCTCTTCTTTTCTCTTTCTGTCTTTCTCCATCCAACCTTTCCTGCTCTGTCAGTCAGTTGTGTTGCTATGGTGATGGAGAGGTTTGCATTAACATGGAAATAACACATTAGGTATGCTTGAGTTTGTATGTTTGCCATATGGCATATGTTATGTCTCATCCAGTGTGTCTGGTGTTTGTGAGTTAACCCTAATATCTCTCTCTTGCTCTCTGTCTCTCTCTCTCTCTCTCTCTCTCTCACACACACACACACACACACACACACACACACACACACACACACACACACACACACACTCACACACACATATGCACACACACAGCTGTCATTAAAACACAGCTGACTCTGTAACCTGCCATCTGACATATGACCCTTATGGTCACAAGCAGCCTTTAGTACACTAGCCTGCTCACTCACATCTGGTGTGTGTGTGTGTGTGTGTGTGTGTGTGTGTGTGTGTGTGTGTGTGTGTGTGTGTGTGTGTGTGTGTGTGTGTGTGTGTGTGTGTGTGTAATCTATGTTTGCATGTTGAGTAGTCACAGAGCGTTGTTGAGGAAACAACAGGGTTGATAATTGGACATCTTCGTCCAACACACGCCAACAAGCGTTGTCCCCTCCCCACTGAGGAGCTATAAACATGTAAATGAGAACAACATCGCTCTCCTCCTTTTCCACCTCCTCGTCCATCCCCTCCATTCCATCACTCATCACCATGTCCACGCCGTAATCAGCATGTGCCGGAGAACAGGCCTCATCCTCATGTTGGTCCTAGCAGGGACGCTGTCTGAATGTGCAGGCAGGGGGCTCTGCATGGTGATTAACAAGTCAGGCAGGGGGGGACGACATGTCTTTGGACAGACAGAAGAGTGATGGACAACTTATCTGTTGGAGTTTCACCAAACAAGAAGAGTGGGGGACATTTCTTACACACAAATGACAAGTTCAAAACTGAAGCAAAATCATCTTTTTTAGCCTCGGCTTAAACTTTTGAATGATTTCCCCGGTCCAATTTCAGCCCAAAGTGTCGCTCCATTTGAACCCCATAGAAGTCACTGAGAGGTAAGAGGATGACCATCTCTACATATTTTATGTAGACCGTAGAATCATTTCTCAAGGTGCTAGATTTTGGTGTTGGATGTGTTCTGACATTAGCTCTACATAGGAAAAAAGTTCACGTGAAGAGCTTAAGTGGAAAATTTGAAATGCAACCCAGAAACCTATTATTGGTCTTTGAAGTCACGATTTAGCCACAATTTGTCAAGACAGTGTCCTAAAATGCATGCAAGTGGAACTTAAAATTTCCTGGTAGACTTAGTCTGTCAAACCCTCCCCCAATCTCACTTCTTAAGATGCTAGATTGTCTTGGCAAAGGTTGTCTGTCTCTATGTGTCAGCCCTGCGATTAACAGGTGACCAGTCCAGGGTGTACCCCACCTCTCGCCCTAAGTCAGCTGAGATAGGCTCAAGCCACCTGCGACCCTGCCTAAGATAAGCGGTATAGAAAATGAATGAATGAATGATTGTCTTGGCTGGATGTCAGTTATCATTTGGCACTTTAGCCAAGAGTGACATTTCACCCGAGCAACATTTGAAGACTTTTGAGCAGGATATTAAGTGAGATAGAGTAGCACACCTTTAAATTGGCTAATTTCAATTAAGATCAGAAAAATATAATTTTAAAAAAGTAAACTTTTGAGTGATAAACAACCAAATGCCAAATAATAGTCCAATAATCAACCAGGCTGGTATTTGGCCGATCATCACCTAATGTCTTAATCCCTTCAGATCTCTTAATGCTCTCTCTCTCTGCTCTCTTAGGGCACCAGAGCTTCCACTGGAGCTTCCAGTGGCTTTGAACCATTGCTTTACGGATCTGTTTCGGGTCCAGCAGGACCTCTTCAGCTGATATGCAAGACTTCAATGTTTGCTTGGTCTTGGAGCACAACACATTAATCAGTACAGAGCTCCTCATTGAGGCAGAAAACCATTGACTTAATAATTACTGCAGGAAGTGTTATTGAATACCTTGAATTGAGATATAATTTCCTGGACTTGTCAGGTGAATGTGGCTAATATTAAGTCTAATAACTTAAACTTTACCAAAAAAAAAAAGATTTCAGTATTTGCAGAGAAGCTGGCCAGCTGTCTGGCTCTGTGCTGCGTTGTGAAAATGGAACTGGATCCGATGAAAGTCCGCTGTAATGGTAAGGATATCAGATGCAACTGGAACAAAATTTCCAGCATTCCACATTCCCTCGACCAAATTATTCCAAAAACTTTACATTACATGGCAGTAGGTGCTCTATTATATTTGTTGTATCACCTATATGGTATTGCTTTTTGCAGTATATTGTTTTTCATTTTCCACTTCCGGGACCACAAAGATCTAAACAAACTTGACCGATTTACTTCAGTTTCTCGTCCTTGACAGCAGTGTGAGTAAATCATTCAAACTGAAGCTGCTCAGTCAGTCAAATTCCTGTTGTCTGTCTTTCTTCCACTTAGCAGTCTCTCACTCAATCAGGTAGTTAGTCAAACAACATTTCAGTCAATCTGGAGTCAGTCATGAATCTTCCTGCACCTCAATAATAGGCGGTATTAGACTAAGTAGTGTTGACTAAGTGTGCTGGTAGCAGTGTTGCATTTACACAGAAAAGCTTTCATCAGTATCCATACAAAATCAGCAATTGTAGCGTCTGGGAGGCCACGGGAAAGGTAATTTGAGCAAGAGAAAATGACACCCCAGGGGAAAAAAGAAAGATCTAGCAGTGAAATAGAGAAAGCAAGTATAAAGAAAAAGGAGAGAAAAATACATGGTGATTTACGCAAAAGTCCAAATGACAGGGAATTGGCCACAGACACCTGGCTGTGTTATTATATCACCATCAACAACGGCATGCTCCTCTGCTGGGGGGAAAGACGGCGAGGGGGCTGAAAAGAAAAGAAAATAACAGGAAAAAAATGAGTGAAGATCTCCCCAACAAACAAACACCACAAACAAGCGTGTTTTCTTTCTTGCTTGTGTGTCTCATGCGAGGCTATCAATTCAACCTTCTGGGTGCTTTTTTAAACGGCAGCACTGCTCGGCTCTTCTTGTTGTTGTATTGTTTGTCAGGGCCCAGGCGGGGCCACACAGAGGAGGTAGTATCAAGAAGAAGAAGGGACAATTTGATGGATGTTTGTTGATATCTAGACCACTAGGGCTCTGATTGCCTAACATTAAACCAGCAATAACAGGCCAATCATCCCACTTACACCTCCACACGCCAAGCAGCCGAATTGGATCAAACGGGCTTTTTCTCTCTGTCACTTTCTCCCTCTCTCTCTCTCTCTCCCTCCCTCAGTCGATTCCTTGCTCTTTTCTCCTCTCTCCTGACATGCTTATTAGCTGATATTGATCCATGCTGGTCAATTGTCAGCTCCTCTCATCCGCACCGTATTGACGGCATAATCAGCGAGAGAGGGATGGAGAGAGACTGAGCGAAATAAAGGGAGAGATGATAGGCAGATGAAATTTTCTGTCAGTGGGCAAATTATTGGCTCCTGGCTTGCTGACCCGCAGAGCTACTCATACCTCCTGGACGCACAAGAACGTATACACACAATCACTGTCATTCATGAAATCCAAGTTAATTATTTTTTAATGTGTTAATGTGTAAAGTCTCTGTTTTAAAACCAGTCTTCAATAAAAATCAAGACCTGTGATTCTCAATTTATTAGATAATTATTCCTCTGGAAATGGGGAGGATCTGTCCTTACCGGGGATGTGTGGATTTAGTTGACTAAACAGTTAAACATCTTCAGCCCGATGGTTCTAGCTGTGCTAATTTTAGCCACACGTAATAAGCAAATTTGACAGACTGTGATCTTGTGTTTAGCCATGTTAGAAACATTGTTGCTTAATTTTTGTGTTTTATTCCCTTTAGACCTGTCAGTTAGAAATTAGTTACTTTGGAAAATTCCTATATCTGAGCTGGCTGTATTGTAAAAGAGCTTACCTGTATCTGATAAAGGACCACATGTAAATGTTCCCCAAATATAATTTTTAAAGGTCAGATTTCACGTGCTGTTCAAATGACATTTAAAAATTCAGATCTTAATCACTCATGAGGAGAAAATAAGATCTAGGTCACTTTTGCCTGAAATAAACTTGTGGTTTTGTTCTATATTGTTGATGCGTAACCCATCTGTTTAACACCGGATATTGTGAAAATAAACCCTTTCCATGTGTAATAGTGTACCTCTGGCATTTTAACACATAGTTTGCACGTTATTTCTAACTAGTACACTTTATATGGAGTTTTATTTGCTCAGCCTTGGGTCAAAAGTCAGTTCAAAAACTTGACTTCAAGTCAAATGCTGAGAGTGTGTGTGTGTGTGTGGGGGGGGGTTATGGGGTTTATTATAATTAGAAAATGAAATCTCATTTGATAAGTGGAGTGTCACATCTCTTATGCCACTTGTGTTGTGACTGTGCCATGGTCCCCCAGAGCCCCCCCTGCCTGCCCTGCCTGGCTGCCCAGCTTCAGGGCTCCGTCTCTGGGGAGAGCAGCAGCTGGCATGGCCCCTCTCTCGCTGGAGGGCTGGCGCCCATTTCATACTCTCCCTATCACTGTGCCACACAGACACACATGCACACACACACATACACACAGGAAAACACACATTCACACAGGGCTCCTTCTGCACATTAAGTTTTAATCAGGCACTTAGCTGGGCATCTGTTACGGCTCTGTCCGCTTGGCGCGTTAAGGACCTGTCGCCGCAGGTTACAAGCCCAACAGATCCTCTGATTGATAGACCCCTGGCCCACTTAACATCTGACGTCACAGCTGTATGTGCCTGGTCTGAGAAATCTGTCTAACTGCCCAGCTGAGTGTGAAATCATAGAGCATCAGTTACTTTCTCTCTGCAGCAATTTTTTTCACTCTGAAGGGGGGATTAACTCATAAAAGGCAGCTACTTACATACAATTTGAATCGATGAAAGTCTGAAATTAAGGGGCGTACCCCAGCTTTGATCTCACATTGGAGGCTGATTCACAAATCCCAAAAACCTTTTTATTTATTTATTGATTGATTGATTGATTTATTGTGCACAGTTAATGTAAATCTGCAGTCATCAAAAACATTTGGGGTTTTACTGACAGTCTTGAAACTTCCTCAAAGGTCTTGTCCCATCAGTTGAACCAACTGAGATAATTTTAAAGATCTCTCACAAAACAGCTTTCTACTTTTTTTCCTACACATATAAGGCCATGTTTCAGCACCAAGAAAAGCCCCTCAAAAAACACAGTGTTTTCTATAGTTTCAGTATCATGCTGTCAAGGCCAGATGGTAAATCATTACACGATTATAAATTCCTTCAGTTTTCATTCAAAGGTTGAATTAAAGGAGCAACTATTGAAGGCTAAAGTTAAGCATCATATCGATGAAAAATGGAATAGATTATCTTGAAAATCTTCCCTTCCACTCATGGCTTTCCTAAGTTGCAGTGGAAGTCCTGGATCATGGTACCTTATCTGCTGTGTGAGAAGAATTGTTTGTCTGCTGAGTGTGTGGCTGTGTTTGTTTTTCAAGCACTGTCTACACATATGAGACTAACAGAAGAGGTATTGTGACACAAAGGTTGGAAGGTGAAATGTGTACGCTTATCTTTGGTGCTAGGTTCACAAGATATTCTTAGTCATCATAGGAAAATAAGATACTTTTGTCAATTTCAGCCAAGAGAAGTTGCAAAATAAACAAAACTTTGAAGCATGAAACTGAAATTGGGTTATGGCACTCTTTGATGTGATGGTATTGTAAACTGATGAAAATGTGGGCATGGTATTGCAATATTTAGGCCCCAACATTTTTATCAGAGCTGAAATCACTTAACTCTTTGACTGCCAATGATGTCACTAGACGTCAATAATGTTTTTCAATTGGGCAGGCTAGGTTCGGTCTGGTGGCACTTGTTTAATAATATTAGGCTTGTAAATTACTAGTTCATGCAGAAAATAAAGTCACATGCCCAGTTGTTATCAGCTGACAGGCTGACCTTGCTCAGCCAATCAAAGCATGTGTATAGCGAGAAGGCAGCGTACTTTAACACCTATCCACTCTCACCTATTCCTGCTTCCCCTATGCTTCCCACACTCTGCTGCTGTCTTGATATATTGCCTCCTCTGTTTTTGTATCCTTTAAAGTCTATATGTACCCAGGTGGGGGATTTTGCACTGGACTCTCTGGAAAGCCTAAGCAGGCTGCTTGGTTAATCCAGGGAGTACCGGTACTCTGAAAAGCAAAGCCTATAACGCCAACTATAGCTGTAATGCCATTTGGCATTAAATTATTCAAATCTTTGACAAGAGTGTTCCTGACTGAGCAAACTTTTTCCCTGATGAAAGAAGAGAGTCGACTTTCTCCTGCTAGTTTCAGTGTTTACACAGACATAGAACCCAATATTCTGTGGGCCCTTAAAGACTGGTCAAAATGCTCTAAATGGCTGGCAGTATGGGACTCTAAGCTCTGAAAAAAGCTTACAGCCAATGAGGTAATCATGGGAAATGTCCTCATACCTTTTGTCATAAAATCACCAATACTTTAAAACTGCACAGTGTACACCTTCCACGGACAGAGTCAATTATTACTATCACACTAACAATCCAAACCAGCCCCCACTTAGAATAAAAAACATCTGTAAGCTCTTTTGTGGCTAATTATATTTTGTTGATGGATGTTTTCCTGACCTGCTGGCTTTAAATGACAGTTCACCAGTCAATAAAGCTACCAGTCTTCAGGGGAACGTGGGCTGTGGCCAGATTCCCTGGTAGTCTCTTAATTTGTTAAGATAGTAGACTGTAAAACAAATAAACCATATGACATCATGACTTTCATGGGTTCCTACTGACCCATGAATAAATGAACTGAAACACATTAAGACAGAAAAGGTTTCATATTTTTCTCTTTTAAAGTAAAAAGTTGCAGAGATAGATGGAGCTGGGTCACCTTGGAGAGTTCTCCATTGAACAGCTAAAAAAAACTCTTTCCCTAGACACAGACACACACACACACACACACACACACACACACACACACACACACACACACACACACACACACACACACTAAAGAAAGACTAACTCACTGTACTTAGTGAGAATCTTTATTGAATTTAAGAATGTGAAACATCGCATACATTTCTACCCATAGTACCTCAAAAAGCTGCTCACACCTGCAACACAAAAAAAACAATCCTTTCAAACATTGTCTTTGCCTTTCCTTCTTCATGAACCCTGTTCATGCATAGTGTTTCCTTTTCACATCTGTCCAACACACAAACACACACATCTTCTCTTGGTTTTGAGGTGACAGTGAAGCTGACAGTTTGAGCATGGGTTGGGTTTTTTTTTTTTTCCCTGCGACAAGTAAAATTAGTAGTCTGCCAGCAATTCTTTCTGTCTTTCCTTGTTTTTTTTCTGACTGCCTGTCCACTCTTTCTCATCTCATCGCTCTCCCCCTCTCTCAAGCTGCATCATTTTTGGTGGCACCACATCGTCTCCCTTCCTTGCCACCCCAGCACCACCACCAAACACTCTCTCAAACACACACACACACACACACACACACACACACACACACACACACACACACACACACACACACATAAATACACACACACACAAGCTGTTTCTCTCCTCTGTCAGCCTCTCTGTGTCGCCTGACGACTTAATAGCTCCCAGTGAGTGGATTTGAGCACTCCTCTTTTGTGTGTTTACATGCACTTGTCACGCCCGCAATATTCATATGGTGATGAGAAATATTCATTTCTAGAGGGAAGGGGGGGTGAAGGTGTTTGGGAGTGGCCTGTGAGGAGGAAGAAGGAAACAAGTGATGAACTCGGAGTTCTGAATTCAGCTTTGCTCTAATGCAATGGTCTCTTCTCACCCTTCTCGGTCCTGTTCTGCTTCTTGCATGCTCTGCTGCATCCCCAGTTTGAATTTGGTTTGTGTTGTAAAACTCTTTTTATCAGTTGTGTCTTTTGAAAAACATTGATTGGTAGTATTTGATCAGTTTTGTGACTTCTGCAGACTTTAAAAAAACTTTAAAACAGTAAGTTTAAATACAGTTTTCAGTGTGTTGGAGGACAGTTCCTGTATGGATATTGGATTGGTAGAAAGTAAAGTCAAAACCGGTGTTGATTTTCCTTGTTTCTCCTCCTCTCTGATCCTCCCTCTTTGTCCCCTGTCGTCGAGCCACCAGGCGGCCTCGACTGCCACCAGCCTCGGACTTATCTTGACACTGGAGCAGCAATCACAGGCTGGGAGATTGAGCGCTGTTTATTTTGTGTCAATATGTCCGCTACGACCCTTGGGCCAGAATGCAAACACACACACATATACACACACATATACTTGCACACAGATTCATTCACAACCTCTCTCTTGCCCAATCATCAGCCCCCACCCCCTTTAAAATGAATGTATGATATTTGGCCTTTCACTATTCACAGCTCTGTCTCTCTCCACAGTGTGACTTAATCTTAGTGTCGCTGTGTTTCGTCTGATACGGGCCGGCACCAATGCATTTTTATTCTCTATCTTATATTGCTTTTTTATTCAAGCCCGTGAGTATGTGTGTGTGTGTGTGTGTGTGTTTGTGTTTTAGTGTTCAGCAAATTTAGAATTTGTGCTACTTTGTTTGTGTGTGTGTGTGAGGGAGAGAGAGAGAATCTTAGAGATATGTTTTTCCCCAAATTTACAAACTTAATCCCTGAATTTCTTAATCTCCCCAAAGAGCAACAGATCCAGAAGATTCTGGGAGAAGAGAGCTCTGCAGTTCAACTGTCAGCTGAATATGTGACAGCTTGACACAGAGTGAGATTAATATGGTGTTATTCAATAAAGAAAAAAAATCTTTATCTTTGTAAATATAGATCATTGTTTGTTTGTTACTGTTGTTTCTATTGGTTTTGTTTTAGTCATTTTGTTTTCAAATGGTTGAATTGTTGTTTGTGTATTATTGTTTTCTTAATAATTTTAATTTTACATTGACTTTGGAAACATGTTTTTTAAGCTTCATTCCGATAAAGCTTTCTTTTTATTTGAATTTGAATGAGAGAGAGAGAGAGAGAGAGAGGTGAATTGTCTCACTTACTAAGCAGGATCATCTGTAACCACTGGTGACCATCAAACCAATGACAGGCCTCTGCTGCTCTGACTGGCAGCTGACATTGTGCAGACCCCCACTGGTAACTCTTGGCAACAAATTTGTCTTGATAGGTGATGATGGGTGACTAGTTTGTTGCTCTGTGTGTGTGTGTGTGTGTGTGTGTGTGTGTGTGTGTGTGTGTGTGTGTGTGTGTGTGTGTGTGTGTGTGTGTGTGTGTGTGTGTGTGTGTGTGTGTGTGTGCTCTTCGCTCCCTCCTCGTATCAAGATTCTATTGGCTGTAGTGTCTCTCTGCCTCTGTTGCTCAAACAGTACAAGTCAGCACACCCCCTAAACATCACCCCAAAGGAAGATGGGGTGAAAAAACAATTTGCTCACTCATTGTGTGATTGTGCGCAGGATAATCCAGATATTTAGTCCTCTTGGAAAAATCAATCACCTCTATTGCCCCATGACCCCTTTTATAAAAACAACAAAAATAACTTTTGTCCTGAAGTAGCTTGCTTTTTATCTGATTGCACTTTAAAACATGCAGCGATGTGGTCAGTTTTTGCACTCTTTCCACCCTTCCCCAGAGGGGCCCAGATAAATCTCCAAACACACATTTGTAGGCATGCACACACACTTCACATTTCAACAAGTTTCATCCTTTGATATGAAATATTCATCACAACCCTCTGTGCCCGGTTCCAGTGCCATGCTCTCTGTATGTATCCTGGGTTGGATGTCAGACTAGTGATACACACACAATCTCACTCACACTAGGTGTTAAAGTATTCGTTTCCTGTTGTCCTCCCACCTCTCCTGCCCTTCTCCATTCCTCTATTTCACTCTCTGTTGCTTCACTCTCAGACAGTCTCTCTCTCTCTCTCTGCCCCTTCTGTATGTGTTTTTGGCTTCATGCCTGCTTCTTCATCAAAACACAAATAGAAAGAAATATACTTGATATCGTCTGGACTGTTGCCTACACTCCAGAATAAACCAAACCCTAAAGTTTATTTATCACAATAATGCTTTAAATTGACTTTAAAGAAAATCAATTCATTTTGATTAATAAAGATCCTGTACAAAGTTTTTGACTGGTTATCAAACACACAAACCAATACCAATATGTTTTTACAACCAGTGAAGCAAAGCAGACCATCAGTCACAAGACAGTTTCTATGTTATTATCATTAATGCCTGGAACTACTGCTGCAGGGTGGGTGTCAGGGATTAACTGTGCTGCAAATAAGTTTACATTTTAACAGCCAAAATTCTTGCTGACTAACATACCTGACTATTAAAACAGCAGGGTGAGGTTGTTTTTGTGTCAGAAAACACTATGCATACATCAGCAAAGTCTGCTTTGTCCACAGGGGGCGCCAAAATTGTCAAGATCAAAGGTTCTTCCCTGAAGCTGAAATTCCATGAAAATATAAAACGGACAACCTTCAGAAGAAGAAACTCAAATTCAAAACTACAAAAAGTTAACTTATTTGTGATTGTTGTCTGATTTAGTCATTCAGAGTTCTAAAACCTTTGTTACAGCTTGGTCTACCCGTTTTTGAGAAAGGAACATAGAGATTCCGAATTCAATGTCACCTGTTTTTGACTTTAAACTCCATGAAGAATATGGCAGAATGTAGCTCAAAGCAAAGGCTGAATGATGAAAATATGAATTCTTCTTCGCTGATAAACTCGTCTTGTCACATACACGCACACACACACACACACACACACACACACACACACACACACACACACACACACACACACACACACACACACACACACACACAAGGAAAGAGGTCCTTTGCAGGACAATATGTTGTGTACCAAGAGGCCACATCCATTATGTTTCAGTATGGAAGTGTGAGCACTTCTTTGTCACTTTGCACAATGGACACACTCTGAAGGGGAGACCAGTATTTCACTCTGTGTTTCACTCAGGAATCTGCACACTTTTTGTGTGTACATGTTTAGTGCTGCTATTGCATTCCAGTGAATGTGTACATGCTTATCATTGTAATTTTCTAGATTGACTTTCCACATAAACACCTCCATTTTCAGTTTCACTCAGTGGTTCCCCCAGGTCCTCCCAGCCCTGGACTTTTTTTTTAAAAGAGACTTTGGAGAAAGAGGAAATGACTTGTGTTTAGCCACACAGACGGCTAGCTGTGCTCAGTCAGTCAGTCAGCATAGCATTAGCAGGATCATTGAATAGAGCTGTCATGGGCCCTTGGGAGCCAGTCATCTGCCTCTTGGCTTTATGGAAAGAGGGGGTCCTGCAGAGAGTGACAATCTTTGATGCGTTATTGAACATGGATGCCTGTATTTGGATAGGTAAACTCATCTCATCCGTCTCTTTGCTCCTTATGTTTTTGTATTTGTAAAAATCTTGAATCCACTAGGAATTTATATTCGTAAAGCTTTGAGCTGAATGTTTTCTCATTTCCCTGTAAAGTGTTTGAGTTGTCAATTTTTTTATAGGACTGAATGGAGCTCTTTTGGGGCTTATATCCAGGTCTTAACAAAACTTAATTTGCCAAATGTGGGGGTGAGAGTGGATGTTTCCCACTGGGTGGAAATCAGTATATAACGGAAACTTAAATAACCAGACTTTTTCTTGCTTTTCCTGAAAGCGAAACCTTCCATCTTAGGCTCCATTGTGTTTTACAACATAACAGTGTGTGAGCAGATGAAAAAAAAAGGTAAAATGGCAGAGGGTTTGTGACTAATACTGCAGCCAGTCAGTTAGGGAGTGGGAGCTCCAGATGTTTTGGCTTTACTTTTTGGGAGCACTAATATCATCTTTCTATTTATACCTAATCAACTAATCATTGTTGTTTCTAACCAGGGCTGAAAAAATCCCTCGAGTAATTCTGATACCTCGATTACAAAAAAATAACAGGAATTTCCTCTGCCTAGTAATTGTTTTTATTTTTTACAGCTCAAAGCATATTTTGCCAGGACTACTTTTAATATGGCACATAGTGCTGACGTCACGCAGGCAAAGGAAGAAGAAGAAAAGAGGGCCAACTTTGTTACTTTTTTTTTTAAAAAAAGGGAAACATTTATCAACTTTTCTGGAGTTTCAAGACTGACATGAAAGCATGTATTGATCTCCAGCACCCTCTGCTTCTCAACTTGCAGCCGGTGCTGAGCCCCTCCCCTATCCAAACACTCATAGATAGAGCCTTGCTCACAGCAGTCTCTCTCAGCTGCAGCCAGAGCAGGAGACTGCACACAGATGAATCACACTATAATCTCTTTTGGGTCATACTGCTGGTCCCAAGCCCAGGTAAAGGAGGAGGGTTCATATTTTCACATAAAGAATCAACCAAAGAAAGTAAACTTGTAGTTCTAAACATATTTACAGTGTGTGATTACCAAGGGGATTTTTTGCAGTGGTTTAGATCAGTCAGAGGCACAGCTCAGCTCACGTGACTGACGGGCACCTTATGGCTGTTAGAAAGGAAGCTCAAAGCCCTCATCATATCCAATATGACACCCTCCAACAATTAACTTCATTTCACTGTATCAGGAACAGGCAGAGGATGTCGCAGAGACTATGTCCGTATTTTATAAAGTTTAGCAACTAATTTAATCTGTAAAAACACAGCACTGTTGAGTGAAGAAGAAGAAAAACATAATACAGTGTTTCCCCTAGGTTTGCAGCCTTAGGAGGGCGGGGCATGGAGGGGATGGGAGGTGATGAGAAGATGGGCATTGTGGTGATGTGCCCTGGTGGCGCTTAAAAAAGTTTTTATTTATCTGCATTTCTTTTGGTGGTTGCGTCGCTTTTTCTCTCTGTCTGCTGTATGGAGTATGCTTATCTCTAAGAGTGCGCGCACATCTGTTTGTGTGTCTGTGTGCATTGGGGCAGAACTCTTCTGTGTGCGATACAGAGAGCAGAGGAATACTCTGAACACACGACTATGTAAAGAGAGAGAGAGAGAGAGAGAGAGAGAGAGAGAGAGAGAGAGAGAGAGATGACATCCCATCATGTAAATAAAATATATAGAATAATTCCACTGAGTTTATTCAACAAAACAATAAGGTATAGAGCTAATCTATTAGAGAGATTACCTTGAATTACTTCTACTATGATCTGGCGCTACATAGAAAATAATTAGATATCAAGTAGCACTGGTGCGTAACGTGCTCTAATACAGGAGGTATCAATCATATTTTAAACACTGCAAAGACTCATAATCTTATAAAGAATATGTCTTATTCCCAGTTAAAATGTCTAATTTCTTTTGAAATCCCAGTGAAGTTAAAATATACAACCTAAAGTCAGTTGTTTTTCGCTAGTTTTGAACAAATTTTATTTGAAAAATATTTTTTTTTTAACTCAACACTAACATGTTTTATTCGATTACTCGATTAATCGATGGAATTTTTAGTATAATACTCAAATACTACAATAGTTGATAGCTGAAGCCCTGTTTCTAACAGTTTGATTTTGGCCTTCAGCTTCTCACTCTATTTTCAATACGTATCCATTCCCCAGTCTCTCTCTCCCTCCAGCTCCCTCTCTCAGATGCTGCAGCGACTGTTATTCTGAAAATCCCCGTTTCTGTATACAGGGAGTGGAAGAGATCCAGGTAGACAGAGGATGAGTCAGATGGAGCTAAGTGGCCTTTCCTTGCCCCTGAGGTGTGCTCCGCTGGTGTCCATGGATGCTCTTTGTCCAGAACTTTCACTGTGATTAGAGCATTTGAGTTGACAATTCACTTAAGTCCCCTTTTCTTTCTCTCTCTTTTTCCTTCACAAAGTTCTCTCCTTCACTCCTCTCTCTCTCTTACACACACACACACACACACACACACACACACATTCACAACCTCTCTCACACTCAGGGCATATTGCCTGCTCTAGTAATGCAGTTAAGCACAGCTAGAAGCCTTTCCACGTAATACCACTTAATTCCCCATGTGGCAGTCGGGGTAACTGCAGGGAGAGAGGCAGAGATTGCGATGTGGATGGTTTTGGTGGGAGGGGACTGGAACTGAGTTGAGAGGGGAAATGTGAAAGGTACTATCTATACCGCTGCTGCTTGGTGAGCTCTCGCCATCTGACACTGTGATAATGGCTCTAATTGCTGAAGATTTGCGTCCCTCCACTGAGAGACTTGTGTGTAATATGGGACATTGTGTAAAGGAAATGAACACACAGAGCTCCAAGGTGTGAGAGGTGGTGAATGAGGGAGGCTCCGCCGTATTTAGTCCTCCTGTAATGCCTCTATTTCTTCAAGCAGGAAGCCTGAATGTCAAACCTCTTCCTAAGGAAATCCATGGAGCACCACATAATGTCAGGGTTTGTGGTCGGTGGATTCAGGTGGGTTTCAGAAACCTTTCCTTACTCCACTGACAGACTTTCCTCTCATTCATGATTGCTGTACTAAAGAACTAAAAGTGTTTAAATGCTCTAACTTGCTGAGTCTTTCATTTGATGGATGCATGAAGCTATGAGAAACTGTATCAAGGTACATAATCATCAACTTTGAATTTTTTACGCAAAAACTATCTCAAATTTTCTATGTGAAGCAATGTTTGGCAAGCAATATAAATATTTTAGTCATTATTTATTGTTCTGAAAATACAATCACACCTGGTAAAAACAACCAATAAAAGTTGCTTTTACATACAGAGGAAGAACAAGGATGGCTGCAATGAGCTGACAAAGAAAAAATAAAGCCACTGGTGTGAATGTTTTTCGCTGTTTCAGAGGAAGGTTATATGATTCTAATTTGCAAGATGTGTGTCACTAGTATTCTGAGACAAAGAAGAAAAGTCTTCAAGATTTAAAAAAAGAAATCTCTTGAGTCACCTGTAAAGTTGTCCTTGCAAGATAGATGTGGTGAAGGAAATCAAAGCAGCAGTAGCTGCAGCTATCAGTACATTAATCTTTAGTTATACAGTGACACATCGAGACACATTGTATCTCAAGATGCTTATAAGGAAACACTTCCCTTTAACAGGCTGAAACCTCAAGCAGAACCACACTCATGTTAGACAGACATCTTCTGAGTCTGTCCTGGGGTTGGAAAGAGGGTTAGAGAGAGAGATTTAAGTTACAGTAGCATTATTTTTATAATACAGTAAATGGAGGTTGAAGTTTTTTATAGGTTGTGTCTGTCAGCCAACTCAAGAATCTATGACTAAGAACATTTAACATCACTATTTTACAGTATTTATAAGTGAAATATGTAGTTAATTGTAACCATTGAAGCTTTTAATACTAATAATCTTGTACTTTGAAAACACTTAAATATTTCTGAAGTCTCTTTTCTGCCCGTTCCTCCCTTTTCAACAACACATCAGCTATTTAAAATCTAACAGCATTAAGGAAATACTTGAAGGCAGGAAAATCTTCACATTAGGCTGTTGAATTTACCCTGCTGAACTTGTCGCCTGAAGCAAGAGACAGAAAAAGGAAGGATTGCACAGTGGTAAGAGAATAAGAAAGGAGAACATGACAAAATGACAGAAACGAAGGGAGAAGAAAAGGATAGGGAGAAGAAGAGGGAGGAGGAGTAGGATGGGGTGACATTGCTCCTGGGTTAGTGCTCCAAAACGGAGTGCTAAAATCATTTCAGCTCAGATAAAACTCTGGCCACGGTCAGGCCGCCCCAGGATATCTGCCCTGCTCATCTGCCTCTCCAATGAAACGCCTGCACACAGGGAGCCTTCAGGCAGCCAAACACACAGATGTGAACACACTCACACAAATGCAAATACACATTCAGTCACTAACTCAGTCAGAAGTACACACATGCACTGCTGTATCACATGTGTGCACACTCGCTGGCCTCTCTTGCTGAGTTTGTCGCAGTGCAGTGTATCTCAGTTCAGAGGGAGAACAAGTGACAGAGAACCCCTCAGGGTCTCCTTCCTCATCTGAACATTTCAAATTAACACCCTGCCACCACCATTTCTACTCCCAATCAGCACTGTCCCCACCATTTAAATCATCCATACTTAAACCAACAACCTCAACCCTTAACACAACATTAACCTCCCTCCTCTCTGCCCTCACCTTTTTGGGAACTCTGTTTATCTGCCATCCCCAGCGCTCTTCTTTTCAGATCAGTGATCCTGAACAGTCACATTATTATTATTATTATTATTATTATTATTATTATTATTATTATTATTAATAATAATAATAATAATAATAATAATAATAATAATAATAATAATAATAATTTATTCATACTGCACTTTTCAAAACATGGTTACGAAATGCTTTACAAAAAAAATTAATGGTAAATAAGAAATAAAGAAGAAAATAAAAGAAATGTTAGGAGGACAAGAATAAAAAAACACAAAATTAACGGAAGAAAATACAAAAATAAAAGGCTAAAAACCACAACCAAATAAAGAAAAGGAAAACATCAGAATATTAAAAAAAAAGAAAAGAAAAGAAAAACCATTGAAGGAGCTGTGTGCTCTAGAGGCTCTGCTCTTCTTTTTAACACGACTATTGTTTGTTCAAGACAACTTTTTACCAAATGCAATGAAACAAGGTAAGGTATTTATCAACAGTTACGCATTGATCTTGTTTGAAATGTGACTACAAGAGAACTTTGTTTAGAAATATCTGATGTGTACTTTTTGATATCATAATACGACGATTAACAAGGACACATTTGTCACCAGATTACAGGGTCACTCTTTGATTTAAAACACCGGTTGCTTTGAAATTGCTTGTTGCTGCTCTTGATTTTGATACACCTTTTCATTGACCAATTCATCAACCATTTTTCTCATTCAGACTCTCTACTGTGTCAATTTTACAATGTTTCTGTGAAGCACTGTGTATACAACACATCTGCCATCTCCCTCTCATGTCATCTCCCCTCAGCGCCTCTTCACAGGATAGAAAATCAGAGTCTCATGTTTAAGGGATAAGTGCAGTTGTTGGGCAGACTTCTGGCTTGGGTTTCTGTATCCCTCCTCTGTCACAGCAAACCTTTTTCTTTCTGCTGCTCAGTCATCTCCTATAAATAACTTTTGGCTCAGACAATGTGATTGTTCTAAGATCACAGAAGAGGCACCTATAGGCTTGCTTGCATACATTGGAACCTAACACTGGTCATGTTGAAGTAAGTGCAGATTTTTTCCCCTACAGTTTCTTGATGGATGTATGTGTTTAAAGCTAAACAGGATCAGAGGATCAGGGAACAAACTTTAATAGTGATGTCTGCTTTTTAATAACTGACTTATGTTAACCTATGTACAATTGATTCACGCTTGCAAAAGAAATCTTGAGCATACTACAACAACTTACTATGACCTGAAGGTTACCTGTTATGAAACAATATTTAGGTGTATATAACTTTAGGGCTGAATGCCACATATGTGCATTTATCTGTTTAAGACTGGATGCGTTGCGTAGGTCATTTACACGTCAGTTCATGTCACATACAGCTATAAAGTTATATATGCAGAAATGTTGCATCCAGTCTAAATGGTTTATACAATAGACTGTTAAAAAAAAAAAGGATGTCATCTTGCTCAGCTCAAAGTGATGTCCCCATAAAACTGCTCCCCCTGGTGGCTGGCTGCAGTATAAGTCAAAAACTCTGTCTCCCTAATGATTCCAGATGGGCTGTGGTCAAATTTTATAAAATGAATACACCTTGTAGAAATGTTTCTCACATCTGTATGCTGTGGAGATATAAAGATATTATTGGGCTGCACTGTGGTTAAGCCCTCTATTTTTCTGAAAAGTTCCTTTTTTTATTCGTTTTTGGATGTTATAAATTGTGTTTTATGTCACGTTTCACAACGATTGACAGCTACCATTCTTGCATAGTTTTTTTCAGGAAAAGTAAATTGGTAAGGAGAGCCAAGAAGAGATTAGACTTTCGGAAAAAAAAAAGTTTCACCCAGCTCCACTCAGATTTCCTACTGCACAGACTCTGGCTGCACAATGGCAGTGCCTCTGATGGGGGTGCCTCTTTTGAGATGCTGCATCTCAAGGGGCTATCCCTCAATAAATCCAAATTCCATATTGAGAGTGGCTTATGAGGACGAGAAGCTCCTGTGATGCATAATAAGTATGATCCTCCATTTTTTTCAAAGGCCAAGAACCTGACAAGTTTTAAAAGATGGTAAAAAAAACTTTTGTGCTTTGGACCACATCATTGGAAACTTCAGTTTTCTTTTATCTTGAGTAAAACCTGATAATAGACTGGTTGGAAATAGTATAGTTTTTTTCTGACTGTTCTGTGGTTGAAATGACATATGTACCATTTTGTGAGGGGAGTGGATCCTCTGGTTGCCTATCAACAGCGGCATCCATGGTTTTGTAAGCTAAAGCCTGCTGGACTCAGATTTTTGAGATGCTGGGTCATCTGAAGTCAACCTCAGCAGTGTATCAGAAACAAACCCAGGCCACCAAATTGGAGGATGACAGCCTCTGCTCAAGGGGTACAGAATTTAACTGCTGAGATCAGCGTGTATCCTAGTTATATCAAAGTAACTTTAAATTCTTTCTGGTATTTTAGTGCTGGGTTAGGAGTTAATTTTTTGAGTTGTCACCAGTATTTTTGAGGATACCTGCCAAAAACTACACACAGAGACTAGACTCAAGCTACATCCCGCATTCTTTGGTGCGTAATACCCTGAACCTCAGCAGTCACAGAAGGTGCTAACTTACTCTCATTACACAGGACCGAGTGACAGAGCTCCGGTGCATCTGCGCCTTCCACTGTCTCATTTATTCAGAAATGGGTTTTTTGAGAGGTGCTTTTTTGTGTGCAAGAAATGCCTACCAGGGCACCAATTTCGGTTGAAACAACTGGTGTTTTTGATGTCAAATTGGTTGACACTTATATTTAAATGACTAGTCCGTTAAATTTCTTTCTTTGGTTTCACCAGAAGTCACAGGTTTTGACAGGGAAAAATTCAAGCTGAAGTAAGCATTGACACGGATCGTAGTTCATGTCAAATGTTTAAAAAGATCAAGAAATTTATAATAAATCTGATGCATGTTGTTCCAGCAGTTTGGAATACATGGCTCTCTTTCATTTTTGGCTCACACCCAGAGAGAAAACTGCAGGTTTATAACAAGGAGGGGCTCAGTGGCAGCTATTGTTTTCTCATATTGTTTTATCCTTTTCCCATGATCCACCTCTCACCAGTCATCCTGACTGTCTACTGTCCTTTCCCCTTCTCTTATTTTCTATTTTTTACTGATATATCTCTAATACCCTTTTACCCATGTAATCTCTCCTCTATATTTCCTAACTGTCCCAACTCTTTTCTCCATGTTTTTTTTTTCTTTCCTCTCCATCCTTCTCTTCTTCAATCACTTCCATTGCCCTCTCTTTCTCTGTCCCCTTTCCTAATTGTTTATACATTAACATTCAAAGAAACTAGATAGCTTGCTGCAGGTGACACCCTGTAATTTAACATCCGTGCCTTTCTCCAAGGAAGGACAAAGATGCAATCTGTGGCAATCTACATTGCATGTGTGTGTGTGTGTGTGTGTGTGTCTGTGTCTGCCTGTGTGTGTGTGTGTGTGTGTGTGTGTGTGTTTGCAGTTAATCTGGGGTTGTCACATGGCCCCATGCCACTCTCCGTATGCTAATCAATGAGTGAACCTCTGCAAAGCTCTCGTCTGCCAACTAAACCCCACACCTCGGTGCTGATATGTCTATTAGCCACATGTCAAACCCCTGCTTTGTTTCTGCCTCCCCCTGTCTCTCTCCAAATCTCCCTCCCTATCCTATCATTCCATCATTCCTTCTCCCTTTGTATCTTTCTGTCATTCTGTCCTGCTTTGCACTTCAGTTTTGTTTTGGTTCTCCTTTAGCAGCTCTCACTCTCTCTGTGTTCCTTCTCTCTGGACTTCTACTTGTTCTGCTTTAGATGTGGTTCAGACAAATTAACTTTCTTCTGCTTCATCTTTGAGGAACATTAAAGTCAAATAGTGACGTGCTTACAGTTTTTTTTTATGATATATGCATTACCACTTTTAAGAGTTGCTATTTAGCAGCATTGGATGCAGGTGATACTCTTGGTCTTGATTATGTGTAAAATGTCAGAGCTGATACAATCCTCATACCAAGATTGGTATTTCTTGTACCAAATTGATACATGCATTCATTAGCTCAAACTATATGTCTACAACATCTTTGCAGTCCCCCACAGCTTCTGGATGGTCATTTGAAAGCCCAGTTATGGTGTTTATAGTAGTACATGTAAAATGCTGAATCAAGCTACACACAAGCCAAGAGGTGGTGTTGAGAAGGGCTTGTAGCTTCCAGGCTAACATCTAAATGGAACCCACTTGTCTTTCAACTCAGCTGTGCCCCTTTTCCATGCAAACTGATGTGTTGCTCTTGTCACTTTATTGCCTTGGCTAATACGTTATAAAGATATACCCCACATACAGTATATGAATAATGACTGTTTTTTGAATCAGGCTGTAAATGTGTTTGATTCGTCTTTAAAATGGGCCTAAAGAGGATTATTTAGCTTTTTCAGCCTGCCTCACAGGACATTAGGGTAGCAACATTTCATGCGCCTTCCTTTGGGCGTCCTTTTTTGAAACTTTAGAATGCCGCTGGGCCCCAAATCCCCAAGTCAGCAAATGTAATTATTTTTGGAAAATTCAAAAGCATCTACGATGTGGTGCTTTAGATGTGCAAGTACCAGAAAAAAGGCAGCGATTATAGTTTTTTCATTAATATTAGCCATATTTTTAGTAGCACTAGATTGGCAGGGTCATGTTGTGCCCATAAAACCTTGTTCTCATGCAGGTCAGAAATCTTAATTGGTATTATGAAAGTAAAGATCTGTGTCTGACACTTTCAGTATTTGGTCTTGATGTTGTGTGTTAAAATGGTTGCTTTCTATTGTAGAGCACTCATTTCTGCTTGCTCAACATGCTCTGCTTTTCTTATACCACACATGCTACAGTTCTGTCCTCTGTAACAGCTGCCAGCATCAGGTGAGATTTAGGAAAATAATCTGTCATAATGTCAGAATTTATGAGGACAGATCAAGGAGAGACAAAAAGAGTCGTGGTCATGTGTTTTTCTCAGTGCTTCTACAAGATTTAAGATGTGACTGACAGACAGGTGTAGAAGCAGGAAGACAAGAAGGCAAGCAGACAGTTACAGGGACAGTTAGACAGGCAGTCAGCCTTGGCATTTTGCAGCAGATAAGTAAGCTATCAGAGGAGGGGGATAAATAGCAGAGTAAAGATTGGTCCCGGCCCCCTCAGAGAGGAGCGGGGGGCCACAATGCAGGCGTGGTGGGCAGATAGCCCCCTGCTCTCATTATACTCTGCCTAATCCAAAACGATGTTTGCTCAGAGAGAGAGAGAGGGAGAGGAGGGCCATGCTTATCGAAGCCCTGCACAGTCTTCTGAGTGTGTGTGTGTGAGTGTGTGTTAAAATGAGCCTATTCCAATGGAAAAGGGGATCAGGAGTGTCTCCAAGGCAGACTCTGTTGGCTAGAATGTCGATGCTTATCACACGTTGCCTGGCTCTTCTGGTGAAAGGCGAATAGGCTATCTAAACTGTCTATTCACAGCAGTTGTGTTTACCATAGCAGCCAGGCAGATTGATCAATTCATAATTGCTATTATTATACACACATTTTTATTAATAGTTTTTATAAACATAATTGGATTAATCAGGGGTGCAAAGATCCTCTAAAACCACAAAGCATTCCCTTTTTTTGATTGATTAGTATTTGTTCTTCATCCCCGTTGACTTGTGTTTGCATTGCAGCTTTTCTGCAATCACCTGACTGCAGCAGGCACCTGATTAATATACGGCTCCTTAAAGCCTGAAGTGCCTCTATAATACTTGGTGTTTCACCCTTTGGCAGTCTAATTCTTGCTTCTGATTACGCCTTTCTTTTTGTTACAAGGAAAATTCTTTTGAGGCAGGATTATTTGATTAAGATCTTAGACTTGTCCAGATTTCAGTATCAACATACTGTACTGACTGATGAACACTCAGCCCCTCAGTTAAATCCTAGAAATTGTTTTGAAGATTTCTCTGAAGGTGAACTACTCGGAAAACTCATTTCAATCCTGAAAATGTTGTTGGAGAGGGAATACTTGACTTAAAATCTGCTTCTCTGCATATCCATCATCTCTTTAATGGAAGAGCGATCGTCCACATACGGTGTTTCTAGTGTGTATCATTGGCGGTATTAAAAGATGGACAATGCACTGTCTGATCAAAAGTAAGGCCATACCTGTGATGTGCTCTGATTACACAGCTTTCAGTCACGTTATACCTTATTTTTCAACTTCAAGTGTCTTTTCAGAAGTAAAATCACAGAAAAGGGAATAGTTGTACACAAATTGACATGATGAGAATTTACTACAATGACAGAAACCAAGTCTGCAAAAAATGTCTTTGATGTTTTTTTTTTTAAAAGTCTGACCCATGTCCCATCTGGGGTTTGTACCCTTAAACCAAAAATATTCCTTACACATCCAGGATTTTGGAACCAACAGCTCAGTTTAAGGAAAAAAGATTTCCCTATGATGTATGGCATATAGTGTGATGTAAAACCTCTTTGATTCTTTTATGAAGTACAATTGAAAAGAAATTCCAAAGCGTTACCCTTTAAAATGTACCAATTTTTCGTGATCATCAAAATTTTTTGTCACAGAAATCATTTCGCAACCACTTTACCACACGCAACAAGTGCTTTTGTGTCTCACTGTGGAGAAAATTTACTTTTACCTCCATATGCAACCATCTTTAATCTTTCCTCTTTTTTCTCGTCTTACACACACACACACACACACACACACACACACACACACACACACACACACACACACACGTACACACATCAGCTCCTTGGTCTTGTGAACTGTGTGTACCCTGTCTGGGCAGGCCCAAGTAATCCTGGCCTCCACTAAAGTAGCCGTGTGAGAGGACAGATTGTCAGTTGATCATGGCCAGCCGAGAGCCTTATCCCTTATTGGATCGGCCATGGAGGAGGCTTAGGAATTATCTGAGGCCTCGCTTAATGTGGAGACGGATCACTGCCAGAGAGCCACGGAGCCTGAAGACACACCAGGCCTGAGGTGGAGAGGAAGAAACTATATATTTATATATATGTGTGTGTGTGTGTGTGGATGTGTGTTTTTGTGTGTATCAGTATGTAATAGTGATGGAGCACGTGTGTATATGTGTGTACAAAAGCAACATCATGGCCCACTTAACCCCATCTTGACACTTCTCTTTTACTCCTGTTGCTCAATCAATTTTTTGCTTTCCATTCCTGTCCTCCTTACCCCTCCTTTTTACTGCTCCTCTAATTCACATTTCTCCCCTCCCTGATCACTCATCCCCTGGCTTCATTCTTTACTTCTCTTCATCTCTATTTTCATTTCTCTTCATACTTTTCATCCACATTCGCCCTCTCTGCTCTTCACAAGGGTTCTTTGAATTACTCACTTTTCTTTCACGTCAGCCATTGTTATGGCTCATTTTTTTTTCTTTTTTGGCCATTTATAGCAGCTTTTTGTCATCAGCAGGTGACCCAATAGAGGAAAATAAAATAAAGGCAGGGAGCTAAAAATCTTGTATTTTCAGAGGAGTAAATAACAGAGCTAAATCTGCTTTGATATGAAAACTGTTGTCCATCACTTTACATCTCAGAGCCATCCTGTGTAATTGCAAAGACAGAAGCTGGTTTAGTAATGAATAATATCCAGTTGTGATGGATTTATAATGGCTCTTCATATGATCTGTTTTAGTGATAGTAAATGTGGTGTCAGTGGTTGTCAGAAACCATAATTCCATAACCATGTTTCTTTGAATATTTGGACCACATGAAGAATGTTTAAACTCCATTGTCTTTTAAACAGTCTGAGAGCAGCAATCAATATTGCTTTCAGCACAGGCTCACTTAAGCAGATCCTGTTATCTTTGAAATGAAAGTGCCCCGGCTCTGTTTAATTAATTGTTGGTACTGAGAATGGAGCACTGCCCTCATCTCACTCAACCCGGCTTAGCTGGTGAGTTATTTTAGGACGTCTTTCCCCAAATAGCACCTGGATCTCCTTCAGGTATTTGAAACAGCCCTTTAGCTAATTCTCTCCCTGCTGTCTGATCCCTGTAACGGCCTGGTTTCCCTCAGGAGAAGCCAGAGGATGAGGGTGGGGAGAGGGATGTCTCAGTGACTGGGTTACCTTTCTTAACCTGCTGACACTGTGGCTCAAACCTGGATAAGCAGCAGAAAACTGAGGGATGGACGGATAATTCCATCCTGTGCATGTGATTACTCACAGCTACTGAGGCAAGATTAGTGCTGCCATAAGTGCTGGAGTTCCCAGGGTCAGGCCCAGGTCACCAGGATATGGAGGGATGAGGGTTTAGGACCAAAGTGTTATACAGTAGTTCTACCAAGAAATGGGGTTGCTCCAGATGGCTTCTAACTTTCAGTGTACTGGTAACATGAAAGCAAGTCCTTAGGATGGGTTTCCAAGAAGGTGCTGGATCAAGGAAAGCCTCGGCAGCATTCACCCACACACAGAGCTCCCTGCTTAACACTGTTTTTTCCCCCCACTTTTAGGATAGGTCGTCATTTAGAACTGAAACAATGAGACCATTAGTTGCCAACCAGAAAATAAGTCCCTGACATTTGTGTGTGATTGATCAGTTTGAGCTAGGCTCTTAGTTTTTTAGCAAATGATTGCAGAAAATGCACACAAAATAGTCAATTCCAGCAACTCTAGCCCCTCTAATGTGGGGGAATCCTGCTTAAACGCGTAGCAAAATTTTGCACTGTAATGCAGTCTACACAACAGATGGCAGAAGAAAGTGCAGCAGTCTGGATCACTTGTGCTGCAACCGTCTTCCTCCCTCTCCCTACACACCTGGACAGGTGTGCAGTTACAAGAGATAAACAGTCTTTGACAACTAGGGATGATCTGATCTTGATCCCTATTGTCAGATTGGGCCTGATCTTGGCATTTTCTAAATGTCTGGTGATTGGGAATTTTAGTCGATCATCTCAACCAATCATTCATATTAGCCATTGTTGAGCCAAGATTGCTGCTGAACGGTAATGCGTCAGTGTAACGAGTTCTCTGAGTGCACTCAACCTCGTAAAGTTGATGGAAGTATAACAGTAAGATACACTGATGTGTAATAGCAGTCACAGTTAACTTCATTGCAGAACATGATGTTAGCTTAGCATTAGTTACTCAGTGGCTTCTATGTCAACAGTATAGAAATATATCAGACTGAAATGTTAAAACAGTCCAACAGCCACACGTAAACACTTTTATGCATGATCTTTTCACAAGGTGTTCAACATGACCAAAACATCCTAAAACAACAAGTAGTTAACTCACATTGGAAAGACTGCACTGCTGTGTCTGGGCTTTAAAAGAACGGCTAAATATCCAGAGAGAGAGAGAGAGAGAGAGAGAGAGAGAGAGAGAGAGAGAGAGAGAGAGAGAGAGTTTCCAAAAATGTGGGATGCAGGTTATTGCCAACTCCGTTATCCACAGTATGTCCTGCTGTCAGACACTTCATTTCATGTCCTGTCTCACTGTAGCTGTACAGCAGAGTCTGCGACAACATTCGAGGTGTTTTAAACATGATGTTATTAGTTTGACAACAGACGTTTATCTGTGTTTCTGCTGAGCCTTGTAGTGCACTGGATTAATTCCTTTACTGTCCAGTTTGAGATGATTCAGGTCGGTTTTAGGTGTGATCTGGTTTGAAGTGAAATAAACATTTGCATGAAAGGAGAAAAAACACAAGATAGTCGCGTTAGTGTAAAATGTTTACGTTCGTGGTCTCGCACCATCTTGGGGGAGTTGTGTTTATGGCCGCCTCAGCTTTAAATGCATTTTAAAGCGCAAATGCGGGGTGTATGTCCATCATTCAGAGTGTGTTGAAAGTGGTAAGAAGCGTGTAATTATTGGGTTTGTTACAGAATTTTGCTGGAACAAATGGTTTATTTTCTGCAAATTTTCAAAAAAGACATGATACTCAAAGCAATGTTGATGAAACCCTCCTGTCTTCTTTTGCCTGTTTAGACCATTATCTGAAACAGATTTTTGAAGCAAAACGGTCAGCGCGGCCATATTGGAAATGAGGCGGGCTTTGAGTCTCCATAGTAACAGCCGTCTAGTCACGTGAGCTGAGCTGTGCCTCTGATTGGATGAACTGGCGATCTCAATATTGTCTAAACTGCCGAGTTAGAAAAAAAATCACCCCCTGTACAGTGCGTGCCATTAGCAAAATTAGCGCTTCAGACAGGAGAAATTTTGGTGGTGTGTATGTGACTTCTGGTACTTCTGGAGTCAGCCTCAAGTGGACACTCAAGGAACAGCAGACTTTAGCTCTTCCGCATTGTCTCATATTTTCAGTTGGGAGGTTTCCGCTTGGTTCAGACATGTTGCTGACGTTACTTGCGATACATTCAAGTACCTACGAAAACTTGAGAATCTGGCAATTACTCCAGTCCGATTCAGTTTTTGGATTGGACAATTGATTTGTAATTGCCAGTCATTGAAAAATAAGTGGTATTTTGATTAAGCTGGTGGGTTTGGGATCTAGAGGGATTTATCATAAAATTAAATAGACATAATAAGCTCAAGATATATTTTAACTGTTATTTCTTTACTATCCATTATTGTTAAAACACAAAATAAAAAGAGTGTACAGCTTCACTTCTTTACCCCTTCAGCAAAGTTTATCTCTGCAAAGCCAATCAGATTAGGACTCAGTATTGGCCTATGGTCAGTCAAAATGGCAGAGTCACATCAAAGTTATGCTTTGAACAGAGCTGAGTGACTGAGTGAGAGCTGAGCAAAGTTGGGAGCCGCAACTTCTGAGCATGACACATCACTACTGCAAAGTGTGTTAAAGCTTCCCAAAAATCCTTCCCAAAGTTTAAAATCCCCCCGTAAAGAATTTTGAAGGAGGGGCGGAAAGCTTAAGGAATTTATTGTCAGTCATCATGCAAGAACGCTTAAGCCTCAGGGAACAACTACAGTCACTGTTACGTCCTTTTAGTCACCACATGGTCTGTTTGCCTGCATACAACTGATGTTTGATAAATTACAAGTGATCAGTGCTGCTCAGACTTAAAACAGAAACTTAAGTGTCTCTATCACAAAAAGTGAGTCATATGTAATCTAATTTTTAAGAGAGATAACCTTGAAGTAAGAACCTGCAATTAGTCTGATGTTAGTATTAATGCGGTAAAGCCATAGATCACAAAGCAGTTTTAAGGGGGTGTGAAGCATTTGTAGAAGAACAATACCTAAACCACCCAACCGACAAGTAAAACCCCCATTTATGGTACATATTTAGTTTTTAAAAGGCATCTCTTAATGAGAAAGTTGTGCTCCTCTCACAGAAACGCTGAGAGAATCTCACCCAGAGGCCAGTTAACAATGTTTCCAGCTCACAACCTCAATAAGTTGCGCATATGGTTTTCAGGGTAACACCACTGGCTAGGTTTAGTGACTACAAGTGATAACACACACATACGCGCACACACACACACCCATACACACCCACACACACTGCTTCCTTTCCCCATCTAGTAATTGAAGGTGAGAAATAATTTCATTATCCTCAGGAACAGTAATCTGCTCTCTACTCCTGATCCCTTCATTTCCTACAGTGCACCTCGACCTGGGAGGCACACACACACACACACTCACACACACATACATAAAACATAGACTCACATAAACACACACTCATTTTTATCACCCTGGGCTATTAATGTTATTGGAGTTGGGGATTAACCATCAGATTCACATATGCTTTACAAAGCTTTATTACCAAGTGCGGTCTGACTTTCTCTCCCTCACATACACACAGACACACACTCATACACTGGCAGAGACATAACTTTGTATTCCAGAGGGTCAATCTAGTATGAGCACCAGTTAATAAAGAGGACAGGACTGTGAAGACTTGGTGGGAAATAGCTCTTTTAGAAATTCACATTACAAGTGCTAAACTTCATTTTTTAACAAAGTATCATAAGTATCATTTTCTTGATATTACTTTATATGTTGATCTGGTTAGCACTGATTCTCCATGAAAGACCTTCAGGATGAGTTGGTTTGAAAACATATCCTCTTCACAGTTAGGTAATAAGAGCAGAATGGAAAAAATAAAAAGCATATCACATTTTTGAATGGCATCATTTTTTTCTTCTGCTCATCTCACCTGAACCCCAGAGCTTACCCGCTTTAATGTTGCATTACCACCCTCTGCTGTTCATCTCCCCAAGACGTTCTGGGCTGCCCCTGATGTCAAGTGTCATGGTAACTCACAATCATGGATAGAGGGAGGGGGGAGGGACTGAACTGACATTTCAGAGGCTAAAGGTTTAGAGAGAGATACGATTGGGTTTCATGTGAACACCAATCAGAAAGAGAGTGGTTGAATTTGAGGTGGCAGCTTAATTCTTTAAATATAGTAAATCAGTCTGAGATGACAAACCAAGATTATAGGTAAACTCTGCCCAGTCCTGCAGCAGTACAAGGCTTCAGCTATTTGTTTCTTTCTGCCTTGTGAATACAAGGAGTTGAAGTAATCACTGCCTTTGCTTATCTGGGTGCCAAAAAGGGAATGTCAAACCTTGATCTGTACATGCAGCTTTGAGTCTTACTCATTGGACCGATGCTAATATATTAAAAATTCGCAAACATCAGCTGATACCGATCATCATTTATCAAGTCAATCTGAGTTGTTTTTTAGTTGGTGGTGAAACAGACTGAAAATTTATATTGATGCCTCTTTATGACCTATAAACTCAAACCAGACCATACAGGACCAGAGTGACTAGTATCTTCAAATGCATGTAACCCACTGTGAAAATGAAGCTGTCAGGAATGGTGAAGATTGATTGACATAGTTGATATTGTAATTTCACATGTTGTTTTCTGTGTTATTTCAGTAGTTTAAATTAGATTAATTCAAATTTCAGTAGTTTAATTTAAAAACTGAAACTTATATATTATAGTACACATAATGTGTGTCATAAATGACACTTTTTGACAATGATTATTATGGCTTGTAATTTTTAAAACCCCAGCTTCAGTGTCTTATAAATCTAGAATACAAAATAAGACCAATAAAAAACAATTTTTGATACAGAAATGTTGGCCCTTTAAAAAGTTTGATTCATACAGTTGGGAGCAAAATTATTCAACCCCCTTGGTGTGTTGGGGTTTCAGGCAAAAAATATTACTTTTAAGCTGTTTTAAGTCATGAGATCTGAATAGATGTTAGGGAACTTAGGTTGCAATAAATTAACAGTATTCATATGCTTCCAGGTTTGTGTGATCAGGGAATTGTAATGCTCTGACCTAGCCAAATATACCTAGGGTGTGTGGGGGGTTGAATAATTTTGCTCCCAACTGTATGGACTCAACACTTGATTGGTGCTCCTATTGCTTGAATTTCAGTGTGGTGTGACATGAAGGCAATCACGCTGAAGCTCTTCTGAGGTATCATGGAAGCCCAGGTTGCACTGATGGCGGCCTTCAGTTTGTTGTTAGTTCTGCTTTACTGGGCCTTGTGGCTCTCATCTTCCACTTGACAATGCCTTGTAGATTCTTTTTGGGTTCAGGACTGGTAAGTTTGATGGCAAATCAAACACCATAGTGTCATAGTCATTTAACCAGCTTTTGGTACTTATGGCAGAGAGGGTAGGTGCCAATGAAAATGAAATCAGCATCCCCACAGAGCCTGTCAACAGGAAGGAGCATGAAGTGCTTAAAAAACTGAATTGAACTGAGTTTAAATTGAGTGCACCTGTAAATCACACACCTCTACTCCGGAGTAAAACCTCAGCTAAAGCTACATTTCCAATGTATTCCTATATTTGACCGATCCTTATTGAACCCAAAGGTGACGGGAAGTAGAAACAAGGACTTACAGACAGCAAGCGCAATTTTGGTTGATGTTTTAACTGAGAAATTTAAATAAATTAATTAATAAAAATGAATTTAATTCCAGAAGTGAATCATATGATAAACTATTAAGTATCAATCAAGTAAAATGTCTTTCTATGGATTCCAGCATTGCTCTACACACAGAAAAGCACTAAAGTCTTGCCTGATGTGTCAGCTGACAGTATAAAGTTTCTGTTCTGTGTGAAGGATGAAATTTAAAATGTCACCATATTCAAGCCTTACATGTCTTCACACTCCGTGAAGCTACTCTGACTGCTATTATGTGTTTGTGGGTGTGTGTGTGTGTGTGTGTGTGTGTGTGTGTGTGTGTGTGTGTGTGTACACTGTCAGGCCAAGACGTAGACAGCATTTTTTTTCTAATGGGGAAAAGGAATATTTGGACATTTTATCAATAGGCATTATTAAATCCTGCTTGCTTGAGCTAATCTTGGCGGACTGGAGCGAGGTGAAAGAGAGGGAGAGAGAGAGAGAGTGAGTGAGTGTGGGAGACAGAAATAGAGAGTGAGAGAGCAGTGATGTCTGCCCCACGAGGTGAGGAGAGACCGCCTGTAAGCCGCTTATTATATCGACTACCACCTTTTCTCTGTCCTCCCTCCCACCGCGGTTTTCTCTAGTTACATCGCTCATTTTCTATCTCTGTCTGCCTCTTTCCCTCGGCAACTCATTCTATATCCTCGCATTCTTTGCTCTCAACAACTCCCTCATGTAAACACACACACACACACACAGATGCAGACGTGCACACAAACACACACACAGATGCGCCAAGCTGAACCTTCATGTTCAAAGCCAGAAGCAAAAAGCTGAAGTTTTATTCAAATGGATGTTTACTTTTTCTACTGCCAGGATTTGTGTTTTGTGTGTTTATATATGAGTGTGTGTTGAGGAGCAGAGAGACTATAGCACCAAGCACGTGTGTGTGTGTGTACATCTGAGCGTGTGTGTGTGTGTGTGTGTGTGTGTGTGTGTGTGTGTGTTACATGCACAGCAGAAGGAGAAGGCTGACAGTAGGTGATAAGCCAGACAGGCCTGCACGCTGTGATTATCACCCACCGGACCCCTTGTCACACATACACACACACACACACACTTGCATACACACACTTGCATACACAGTGCCCAATGAGAGAGTGTGTTGCAAGGATTTAGGATTGAAAGAGTGACAGACAGACAAACAGAGACAGAGAAGCCTTGGATCACAGGCAAGGTGGATCCACAAGAGAAGCAAATGAACACAGACTGGGAAACACAATGCATCAAATTATGTTTCACTGAACACCCATTGTTGTCAATATTCAGGTTCTTTTGATGTTGAGACGCTGGATTCAAAGCGGCGTGTTACACTGCAGCTGCTACACAAACACCAGTGGACAAAGATCTGTCGCTGAAACAGATAAACATTGTTTAGTAACTGAACGTCTAACTTCCTGTCTTTTTCTGACCCAGGTGTGTGGCCGTCTGAAGAGGTGATGGCGCATTACTGTCTGAAGAAACGTCACATGTTCAAGTGAGTTATTGGGTTCTGTAAACTTCCTCTTTGCACATGAAACAACTTAGCATCAAGACAGCAAGGACCAGCTGCTCTGATTGGATCAGGGTTGATTAATTATATTTGGTCCTTTGAAACAATATATTCACCAATTTATTATAATCTTATTTTAATGAAATAATATCAGACATTCAGAAAAATCTATTGATGTGTAACGGCCTTTCCTCAGGAAAAAAACTTTGAGCACTCAGTGATAGCTGAAACCAACTAAAAACTTTGTCAGTGGAAAATTCAAAACTTTAACTAATCATTCTTCTGATTAATTCAGCAACTACTTTGCATTACCTGTGAGATGTTAAAATCTGTTTGTTATATTCATCAGCTGCTATCTAAAGATAAAATTTGTTAAACAGGTAACTTTAGTAATGTCCGCTGTACATCTGCCATTGATTTAACTGTGATTTGATACCTGGATAAAATAATTTAACCGTCCTGCAGCTGGACACAAAGAAACAAGCTGTGTATATTAAGTTGGTGGTAGTCCATCTTGCAGCCGACAAAGCCCCAAAATGTCTTCAAAAGCAGTTTAAACAGGCGACTTCAGAATATTCCCTGTAGGTCCGCCATTAGTTTTAGGTATCTTTCATGACTAGAAAACAGAATTTAGAGCAGATTTTAGAGTTACCTTTCAACACCAAGGAGCAGCTCAGCTTCCAGCCTCTCCTGGTGTATTGGGCCTTTCTATGAACATCAAAGAAACACTGATTTTCCATCTTCAGCTGCATTGTCTCTTTATTTATATACGTTGGTGCTGAAGTTTGTTTAAAAATCTGAGAGACAGCTAAAAACACGAGTGCAGAGAGAGGACTGAAACAACAGGATCAATACAGGGTCTCTGATACAGAATTTTTTGAAACATTATTAGATTATTATTAGTTATTATTATTATTCGATGACAGCTTAAGCTGTCATCTAATAATAATAATAATAATCTAATTAAGATGTCTCCCTTCCACCCTGACCTGCAGTAAATGTTGGTACTTGTGTCGTTCTGTACTTTTCTACGCCACGCTGTGTTGTTCTCTGCTGCTCTTTGCCCCGCTCTCTCATCTGCTGAGCGCTAGCCTGCCCTGTGGCACGAGGCTGAAAAGCACCCAGGCACCTTTGATTTCCACTCAAGGTGGAACGTCACCCTTTGATTTCCTGTTTTAAAATTCAAGAGGTGGAAGGCGAGGAAGAGAGGGGTATTGATCAGAGCAGCGAAGTGAAGGTCAGCGAGAGAGAGAGAGAGAGAGAGAGGCAGAGAGGGATGAAAGAGGACAGGACCAAAGATGGAGGGGAAGGGGGATGAAAGGAGGATGAGGATGGAGTGAGGGGTTGAATGAGCATGCAAGCTACAGGACTCTGGGTGTGTGTGTGTTTGTGTGTGTGTGTGTGTGTTTTTCTCAGATCCCTGCTGATTGAGCTTGTGCTTCTCAGTGTTCAGTATCCAGCTTTCAGGTTGATGGTTGAATTGATATTTCTTACCCTGCTGTGTTTACTGTGTGTTTGTATCTGCATGTGTTTGTATGATAGCCGGATGGAGAGTGTATTGACAGTACTCTGTGTGTATTTTTGTGTATGTGTGTGTGTCCTAAACTGCTAGTTTGGGCTCAACAAGGTGAATCTTATTCCCTCTCTTCTCTGTCTCTCAGGGGGGCAGTGTGCGAGTTGGGAGGTGGTATGACTTGTCTTGCTGGGCTCATGGTAAGTGACACACACATACACACACACACACACACACACACACACACACACACACACACACACACACACACACACACACACACACACACACACAGAACATAAAGAGATATCTTCAGGATAAGTTTCATGCTCTGCTTATGTGTGTGTGTACATGCTACTCTTCTTTCCACACTATGACCAAGTTAAAGTGACAGAGAGTTAACCTACAGTCAAAGAAATACCATGTTTTTCTCTGCAGTAGCTGGTTCAACTCCCTGCCTCACCCTTTGCCTTTTTGTCTTCTCCCACTCTCTGCTCCCCACATTTTCTGTCTCTCTTCAGCTGCCAAATCTGCTAAAGAGGACAAAATTCCCCAAAAAACAACTTAAAAAATACAGAGAATCATTCTAGGTTTGTCTTTTGTGCAGACCCTAATTCAGGTTTGAAAGTTGTTTTCAGAGCTTTTTTGTTGTATATACAGTGCCCTATTCTGATTTTTGATTTGAATGAATATGTGTATGACTTCCCATACTTCTGGAGCCGGCCTCAAGTAGACACTCAATGAACTGCAGATTTTTTTTTTTTTTTTTTTTTTTTTTTTTTTAAGAACTTCTGCAGTCGCTTCTTTTCTCTCAGCAAGAGTTTACTGCTAGCACATTTCATTTATTCCCCCACAGATTTTCTTTTGTATGTCAGATTCAGCCCTGAACTGCAGTGAAACATTATTATTTTTATAAGACTATTCACTTTTTCACTTTCTTACCCAAAGAGTTCTGTTTAGTAAAAGTTGCTCTTAAGAGGTTTGTTCATTTCTTCAGAGAAATCAATCTTCTGGGTGTCTGCTTGGAAAACTTGACCCAATGAGAAGGTAAATGCTTGTGAATGTGGATATGTTTAGTTTCTATACTTGGCTACAAAAAGGTTTCCTAAAGGAGTCATATCACATTACCCGGAACTTGAAGTCCAGAGCACAGGTTGTTAGATTGAAGACAAACTGTGTAAAAGAAAAAAATATATATTTATTAGAATAACACTGAATACAGTAGCTAACAGAGCAGTGATCCCAGTTTTCAGAATCAGATTAAAAAAAAAACAACAAACATTAGAATTTAATTTGCTATATTTATCAGTGTAAAGACAATCACCAGACCACCTGAGCTGTAACACTTAGCTATGTGAAGCAGCTTGGACTTGGGTGCTGCCTTGAATCGACAGAACACACATCGTGACAACCACACACATACACACACACAGTGACAAACTCAGATATACCCAAGTCTGTCAGCCATAGGGTTTATTAGCCAGGGTCTTAAGGGCCCCTCCACATAGCAGGCGTCAGTGTCCCATCGATCTGCTAGATGCCATTTTACGTGATCTGTGTGTGTGTGTGTGTGTGTGTGTGTGTGTGTGTGTGTGTGTGTGTGTGTGAGAGAGAGAGAGAGAGAGAGAGAGAGAGAGAGAGAAAGAAAAAGCCTGGTTTTATCTCTTGGCAGTCAATACACCATGTTTTGACATTGGCTTGAGATGGAGTCCTTCCTTCACACCTCTCCTCCTCATCATCCTTCTCTCATCCGCTACTGACACCACATTCAAGTTATTTTTCCCTTTTCCTATGTTAAAGGTTCCTTAATTAAAACTTTAATCGTTGCATTTATTTCCTCCTTTCCCCTGCTTATTGTTATTCTTTAGCTTCTTTATTTAGAAATTTTAACACTTCGATTTCCCTCATCTAAGACATCGCAAAGCTGTACCATTTCAAACTGAGCTAAGTAAGTTCTCTGTCTTAAAACCTTCATTGATAAGTGTGTAAGTATCAGTCTTAAAACAGATGAAGTAACTTCTGGTATCTCTTGTTGTCATCTTTTTTTCCAAAGTTATTATCACTATAACATGTCAGTGGGTTGTGAATTTTATGCTTTTTAACCCATAATTGCATTATACTTTTTTGAAAATCAATTATCATGATCCCAGTTTGCTCATATGACACTTTTAATCAATTTTAAATGATTCAATCATTGCTCTGCTAGTGAAATGATTTTGGTTTTAACCATTCAGATTTGGGGTGTTATCAGGGATGCATGTTTAGTCCCCAAAATTTCTGTATTATAAATGGAGATGCTTAAAAGTTGCTTTATTTTCATTGGATGTCACACATATTATCAATTATAAATTTTCACATATTAGTAAAAGACCAAGTCCTTCATTTTTTTTTATTCAGCAGAAATGTGTAATCAGGGTTTGACATTTGGTTTAACTTGCCAGTGGTAATGTCGAGCCCTGATAATACTTTTGTAACTTTTTAAAACAAATTCATAACTATCGTACAACAGAGGAGAGTTTTGTCAGTGTTGGTTTAATACCTATACCTGCTTAAGTTTAGGGAACAGTCATGGGGAAACTTATGAAAAGACCTCTCAAAACGTATTTGTTTTGGTTGGACAGACCATGCCAACTTAAAAGTTATCCATGAAATGTGATAATTGGATAACATTTAACACAATGATGTTTTCTCACAAATCAATAAAGCCTCCACTTTGCACGTGCACACAGTGGTGGTGGCAGTTGGTTGCTTATGGGTCGCAAGGTTGGGCTCCTGATCTTTCAGCTGGATGCTCTGGTTCAGCCTGGAGGTCCCTTCCTCCATTTAAGCAGATGGTGGGTCGCACAGCACTGTGACCCCCTCACAACCCCTGCAGGGTCTTAACATATGTGTGGCTGTATGAGTATGTGTGTGTGTGCATGTTTCAGAACATGTAAATGTGAGTTTAGTCTGTTTTTGAGCTTTTCATGCACTTGATATGCTCCAGCATGCTCTTTTAAAAAAAAAAATAAATAAAACATGTGCTTCAAGATTACATTCAATCAGTTTTACAGAATGTGTGTGCATACCAACACAATAGCTACTTGCACTTTCGTTCACCCATGTGTACATGCACACACACCCTCTTTAGCAGAAATTGACAGCCTGACACACACTTGCTGATATAAAAAGCATCTGCAAAGAAAAGAAAATGTGAAAAGATGAGGTTAAAGTAAAGCACACACCTCTCTATCTATATCTCCCTAACACAGAGACACACAGTGCAGCACAAAGCTGTCTATCCATTCTCCCGTCTCTCCCTCCCTCTCCCTCTTTTTCTCTCCGTCTCTCACAGTCTGCTCCGCAAAGTTATATGAAGGGCATCAGGCAGGCCCGGCGAGCCGAGTGCAGAGTGACAGCGGCGAACGGAGTGATGGCTCGGCCCGATAAACACCCAGCGTCAAATGAAAAGGCTCTGCGCTTGCCATCATCCCCTGTCACAATGCAATTACTGAACAGAGTGATAGCAAGATAGCAGCCCCTACCGCTAGCCACAATGATAAAAGTATTGACTGATTTGATTGAATGATTAAAATAATGCAGACATAAAAATGGGGTGAAGATAGAGAGGAAAATGGCAGAGAGGAGAGCGAGCAATGGAGAGAGGGTGGGGTGAGCTGCCAAGAGTGAATCTTTGTAGATATGGTTATGTCATTATTGTGTGTGTGAGCACGCGTTCAGATGTTTGCTTCATCTAAGGGTGCTTTTGGTTTTCGTTCTTCTGTTCCATGTTGTTTCATTTCTCTGTCTTTTACCTGTCTCTCTGTCTCTCAGGTTGCCATTTGTGCTGACGTAAAAGAAGTTCTGCTATCAGATGGGAACGAGAAGTCCATTCAGAGTATCCTTTCATCGTCCTCTCTCTTTCTCTTTTTGTCTATCTCTCGATCTGCTCTGCCTCGATTCTGCAACTCACATTTATTTTTCATGAATCTATATGGATTCATCTGTAGGAAAAGTTTTGTGATTTTTTTTCCACTGGGTATAAATACCACTTTGATTACTTGCATGTGAAAAAAAATACACCTGTGACACAGCCCGAGTGTAACATGGGGTTAAAGGACATCATTTGGATGTGACACTTTTGATTTACAGCAGTGGGAAACAATACTTGACTTACATTAGACAGTATTTGACACACAATGAATTTGCATATTAGAAAATATATATATATATATTTTTTTTTTTTTTTAACTCATAAATGTGTAACCACCAGGTCAGAGAGTTATGGTATGGGGTCCAGAGATGTTATATCCATCTCTTCATCTGTATTCTGTTTTGAAACCAGAAGCCTCATGATAAATCCGCTAGTATTTTTTTCTTGTGAAAGTATTCATTGGCTATCAAATTTTTGTGACACATTAATGAAAAAATTGTTTGAAAGTTAACTATGAGACACATTTCCCTGTTTTTCATTGTGTTCCTAAATCAATTTCAGTTTTTCAGGACAACAAAAAGCAGAATAGGTGTCTTCCCATCACATTTTTTTGTTATCCCCTGAATAATTTCATCAATTTAAGGAAGCTCGGTTCGTGAGTTTTTTTTTTTTTCTCTGAAATGCACTTTCTTAGGTTTTGAAAATATCCAAATGTCAAACAGTTTAAGAAAGCGCCAGCTTTAAAAGTAAACTTTTACCAACCCTGACCTGTCTTACATGAATTTGAGATCTCCTCTGAATTTCATCAAGATCAATTGATTTGTTTTTTGATTTTCCAGCTTTAGCCACACTCTTATTTTTTTCAGCAGTATGACAGAAAGTAGAGCAACAACCTTTGTATTTCAGCCTTAAATTCAAGAAAGAAATGTGGCAGAGTGAGAGAAGAATTGCTATCCACCTCTTTATTTTCAGGCAAAAGCAGCAGATGGGGCGCCCACAGTGACAAATACCCAGCACTCCAGCTCAACATGGCATCTACCAATCCTAGCTGCCCACAATGCCATGTTAAGAGCACAGTAATTACCATCCTGTCAGATTTTGTTTGGGACTTCATCTAATGCTAAGTCTCGTGTAAGGGCTTGATGAGTGTTTTGGAAGAAGGAACAATCAAGGTTTGTTTAAGATGTTTTTTGTGTGTGGTTAAAGGTTCAGGCCTATAATTAAGTTTTTTGGACAAATCTTTAGGTGAGATTTTTTGGCAAGCATTTGTTCTTGGACTGGATTATTGATTAACTCTGTCAGCCTGCAAGCCATCTTGCATCTTCCCCCTTTCGTGTGCTTCTTTCCTCTCTTTTTTCTTCCTTTCTTCTATCATTACCCGTTTTCCCTCCCATTCACCCAGATCTAACTTTATTGACTTAACAAATGCATGCACACAAAAGAATGCTCTGATTTCACAAAAGCAGGAAATATAAATACACAGTTCTTCCTCATTGACCAATATGGCGCTTCTATATTTAGGCAGTCTTTCAATATCCCTGTCTCATCCGGCTACAGTGTTCTTTTACTGATCACAATAACACCCAACAATAACATCATGAAGTCTGTAAAACACACGCACACACTTAGCCAACACAAACAATACACCATTGACCGAGTGCTTTGTTTCCCAGAACAAACACATAGCGAGAATTGTAAGTGAAATCATAGCAAAAGTGGATCGAACACACACAGAAAGAGAAAGGGAGGGCTGAGAAAGGCGGGTAATTTCATTCTGGGCTTGGCCAAATTGGCCCGTTCTCATACCGCTGGCTCTGTGCGGCGTTTCCTCTCACTGAGGAACCTGCCGGTCTTAGCCTCGCACTAATGGCTCACATTGTTTGTCTCACATGCATTTATTGTGCTGCTAGCATTACAATGGAAAGAGATAGTGGCTTGTGATATGGCTCGCTTTTATACAGTGAAATAGATGAGAAGATATGTGGAAAAAGAAGCTGTGAATAGAAGAAATTTAGATAAATGTGGGGAATGGATTTTTCTGTTCCTTTCCCAAGTTGTTGACTTCATTCATATTGTGCAGAAGCACACACACATACACACTACACACCACGGAGTGACTGTTGCTGTGACCTTGAATACTCATGTTGGAAATCAATTGAAATGTTCCATTAAGAATGATTGATGCATGTCGTTGGCTGCTACTAGTCTACTTCAAGTGATGGGAAGCAAATATTCCTCCACTTTAATGTTCAATAACACTCAAATATCTCTCTCTCTTTCACTTTTTATTCTGTATTTGTGTGTGTGTATGCGTGTGTGTGTGCGTGTGTGTGTATGTGGATGCACTTGTGACCTCTCCCCCAGTGGTGTGCTGGTGATGAGATTACAGTAAGCTGCTCTGCTCTTCGCCCTGTCATCCCTATGCATATCACACTGATGCACAGGTGTCCGGCTTGTGTGTGCTCATGCTTGTGTATGCATTTAAATGTGCTAACCTACATATTATTGTTTGTCTGTATGTCTGTCTGTCTGGGAGTCTCCTCTGATTTTGGATCCGCTCTCCAGTTATAAAATCATCTATCAACTCATCACGCATTCCTGCTTTCTCTCTCCCTCTCCCTCTCTGTCTCTATCTCTATCTTTCTATCTGTCTGTCTTTGTCGATTGGATTTGTCTCAGGCTTTAAAGACAAGGAAATCCTAATTGAATTGCTTTGCAACTCCACAAGCCAGTGTATTACCAGACAACTTGACATCAATCGCCCTGCCTTGTGGTCGCTCATCTGTGCGTATGTGATTGTGTGTGTGCATGCAAGCAAGAGGAACAGTGTGAGTTTGTGTATCTGTGGTTAAAAGCCTTCCCATTGATCCAGGTGGAGGCCGCTGTGATCTGCTGCTGCAGGCCCACTCTCTTCCCTTGATATCATCTCTGCTCCCTCCTGATGTCTCTATGTGGGTGTCAACCATATTATGTTTTTAACCAAAGAGGGTTTGTTCTTAGAGGTTACGTCTTTTGATTTCTTGATCTTGTGCTTCACATGATGCTCACACAACATCTAAAACCATGAACTGGAACTTTTTGTTTTTTCTTGTTCCGTCATACAGGGTTAATAAAACAGTTTTTTGGCACTTCATTTTCATTTTCATTTGCAACATGAGTTACTTTGAAGCAAAATTATATCAATGAATCATGCTACATAGATGCATTAATGATTGAAGCATCTTTTTCTTCTTTCAAAAAGCAAACTTTTGTTCACAGATTAATGTTGTGAAGTCACATGAAGAAATAAGGTCGTCTCTGTGTTGACTGATTTCCATACAAACCAATCCCTCTCTGTTTTTTATCGGTTTAGAAAATTTGAAAACCTACTGACAGTAGTGGCTCTGCACTCCTTTTTTTATGTTATTTAACGTCTATTGGAGCCCAACTTCATGGATTCCTTGACTTATCCTCCAGTACAGTACAAACTTGTATTTATACTTAACATTTAAAATGTCCTGTCATCCACAAATACCACTACCAATAAAATTTGACTTAATAGTTTGACAGTAAATTCTATTCTCATATAATTATTATTCTAATTATTAATAATTATCTATTATTATTCTAATTATTCTCATCTAACTTTATTAATAAGCCCTGAATGCAAACCTTGAAGACACTGATGTGATGTAAAGTGGGATCTTAAAGCATGTTCCTGTGTTCAGTTCCTCTGATACAGTGTGCCAGTTTAAATCCTTGACTGTGGCATGTCAGATGTTCGAGGTCTGGTGGAGAAAAATAGGCAAGCTGGAAAATTTGGGTCAACAAACATATCAGCCAGGTAAGACCATTTTATTAGCTCCTCGTGGAAAGCGGATTGATGAGAAGGTTTTCAATATGATCTTTATCTTGGTCTCTTTATAACAGTGAACTGAAGAGAATGTGCAGTTCCTGGTGTGGTGTTAACTGTCAAAGCTGAGAAGGACATGAAATATTCATCAGTTTTATCAGAATAAAATCTAAATATTTTGGAAAGTTTTACAATTTATTTGAAATGAAATATGAGTAAAAGTACTCGGAAACCATTATTTGCTTTTGTGTGCGTGTATGTGTGTGTGTCGTAGGCAAATTGATTTTTTTTGTTTGAGAAAACTTTCAATTTTATCTTACACACACACACACACACACACACACACACACACACACACACACACACACACACAAACACTATGCAAGAACAAGCTAAAATGTACTTAATTGTTCTCTCTGTCTCAAAATAAGCATTTTGCTGACTGTTTTTGCTCCTCAGTGCCCCCCCCTTCTCTCACTCACTCTCTCTCACTTTCCCTCTCCTCTCTCCCTCCAGTGCATATTTACACGAGTGGAAGATGGAGTGAAAAAGTAAACGTATAATTAGGCTACATTACTTTGATTGTTTTCTTTTCAGATTATGGCTGCTGTCATCCTCGCACGGCAAGAGAGGGCGAAGGGCACAATGCGATTGGACAAGGGGAGGGGGAGGGAGGGGCATGTTGCATGATGGTGTGCGCACATGGATTCGTATGTGTGTGTTGGGACCTCCTGCCGCGTATTGAGATTGTGTTCCTAGCTGGGCCTAATGTTTTGTTTACTGAGTGTTAATAATGCCTAATTAATAATCCCCCACTCTGCCTAACAGACTGAGAGAGAGACAGAGAGAGAGAGAGGGAGGAAAGAGAGAACAACAGAGGGAGAAGGGTGTGGAAAAAAGATACAGGAGAAGGCTGTAAACGAATCCATGGACACCAGAGCCTGTTTACAACCTAAAAACACCAATTTTTCAGCCAGACAAAGAAAAATTAACACCTATCACAGTTTTTAAAATCACCTCAACAATTTGGGATGATACCAAATGATGATGTTTCCAGCCGTCATAAGTGTCCAGTAGTCAGAAATAAATGAAAACAGAATTGTAACCACAGTTCTGCCAATAAAAATAATAAAAAATAAAATTGGTGGATACACACCAACCTGGCAACCCTGAGGAAACAGACTGTGTCAGATCTGAATCAACAAGCAAAACAACTTAATAATGAAGAGAAAATGAAAAAAAAAGAAGTTCGCAATTCAAGAAAATACATCTAAAAGTAGAAAATACATGTGCTGGCAACGAGCTTAAGAGGAAACAGAGGAAAGCATGAAATTATGCTTTGTTATGTCTTTGATAGCAAACTTTGTACTATAAATGTAGTTCTTTTTCCAAGCATTGTATATGAGGTTGTTTTTCATGAGGCATAATCGATTATTTATCAATGATTGAAATTGTAAGATTTATGCAACCTGTTTTTGAAAAATACGTTAAAAAGAAAGGAAGAGGGCCTGTGTGTGTGTGTGTGTGTGTGTGTGTGTGTGTGTGTGTGTGTGTGTGTGTGTGTGTGTGTGTGTGTGTGTGTGTGTGTGTGTGTGTGTGTGTGTGTGTGTGTGTGTGTGTGTTTGTGTGTGTTCATAAGGTATAAATGTCAAGTGTCATGTCAGAAGCACCCTCTCTTTACCTCACAGATGACATGTCGTCCCTCCCTGACACTTTCACAGAGTCTTTACTGAGGCAGAAAAACAGCAGGTGTCAGAGAGAGGTGTCGGGGATCAAGAGGCTCAAAGTGTTGGAAAGAGAGCAAAAGAAGCGAGAAAGAACATCCTGCTGTTGCCCACCATACAGTTTCACCAAACACATCTCCTTTTTTTCTACCAGGGCTCCATAACGTACTGAAATCTGCTCTCTGTTTTATGTATGTTTGCAGGGTGTTGAGGTGGGACTGTGAGTCAGACATGTCTACTCTGGAAGGACGCTTTGACGTTGTCATGTGTGCAGACTGGTAGGTGTATGGGCTCTCTCCCTCTCTCTCTCTCTCTCTCTCTCTCTCTCTCTCTCTCTCTCTCTCTCTCTCTCTCACACACACACACACACACAGATTTGTCTCTGTGTGCGCATTTGTGGCTGTAATTTTACCATTTTTGTGACAGTTGTTGCATGGCCCCCCACTAGTGCCCGGACTTTCCCCCTGTCTTATCCACACCCACACACACACACAGACACACGCACTCACACACACTCTTACATACATATGCTCAGATTCCCGCCTGCCTCCATTTTACACCAAATTGCCTCGTTTTCATGCTTGGTGTCCCAGCAAATGGATGACTTAGGCAAATTGCAAATAATTGCGCCTTGACAAGGAAGGAGACACAGTAAGATAAAGAAAGAGTTGAGGGCGGATGGAGGGAGGAGTAGAAATGGAGATGGAAATGGAGAGATAGAGCAACATAAACATAACAATTAGCCCATCGGTCAATGAAATGTAGATCTTGTGGCCAATCACAAATTACATCTTATTTATGGCTGAATTGGACTGTACTGTGTGAAAGAAAATGCATGGATAAATTTTGTGTGGCTGCACTGTGATGTCCTCTGAAAATGTGGGGGAAGGAAAAATTCTTGTGTGAATGCCGTGTGAAGTTTATATACATGGATTGTGCAGCCTTGAGTTGTTTACCCAAACATACAAACCACAAAGGCAGAGCTTTAGTGTTAAATGCAAGGAAGGTTTACCTTCCAAACATTGTCTATTATTTTTTTCTTTTATAAAGGCATGTTTGTGGTACAACAATAAAAAAAAACAGTGAAAAGTATTATCGGAAGAAAAACAGAGAATTCTTTCAACAAATCAGTTAGTCAACTTAAAGACTGTATTAAGCCAGGAATTCAACAGATTCGTCTCCAGTCCAGCTCTGCTCTGTTGCGTGTTGACTGCGTGCTCTCTGTCATCCATCAATTCTCACCTGCTTCGTGTTCAGTCCAGCAGGTGGCAGAAACTCCAGAAAACTGGAGTTGGGAGACTGATGAGTTCCCGCGATTCCCACCCCGTTAATGAGCCTCTTCTCCTTCATGTTGGTCTGAAAAACCTTGTACCTGTTGACTCCTGACCTGGCTCCGCCCATTATGTCAGTTTGTTGTTATAGAAAAGCTAAATATGATCTAATTTTGACATGAGTTGTTTTGTTTTGAAATGCATTGGGCTCTTTACCTAGACTTCCTGTCCCATTTGATTTGCTTCTTTTAAATAAATGCATTACTGCTCTGGCATACTGCAAAACTAAGAGGCTTGTGTATCTGATGCAGAGGGCTCTGACTTGCCAGACCTGAGACATAGCTGAAATGTAACACAGCGGAGTTGGTGTGAGTTGACATGTTGACTTGAACCTCACCTGTTTGATCCGGTGCTGTAATGAGGTGGAGCTGGACTGGAGACGCGTCAGCCGTTAGCTGACAACCTTAAGTTATGATTGAATGTGTAGATAAGTTTCCTCTGTGGAATATCTATCTACTTTGAAGTCTCAGACCAAAATCCTTCAGAAGGAATAAAAAAAAAAAAATAGAGGTAAATATGCATAAGACAAAATCTTTATGAAGCTAAAGAATGTGCAGGTGATGAGATCAGAAAAACAAAACCTTTTATATGGAGGAAGTTTTCAGACTAAAGATCAGCCTCGATTGTTTTCAGGCTACTTTTGTTGACCCTGGAGGACAAAGGAGGGAATCCCTTGACCTTTGACTTTGACTTATGATGTTTTTGATCAGTTAAAGAAACACTCTGAGGGACTCTGGGACTAAAACTTTAAGGGTTTGCCTTTTTTACTTAAGCTTAAATCTGTTATGTTATCGGTTGTGTACTAAGAAGAAGATCACATAGATTTAAGGAACCTTAAAATCATCATGTGGCGGCTCTTAGATTGATTAGACACTGGATAAATAACAAATGATTGTAACTTTTGCTTCACCCGATCAAGGCTTATGTAAATCTATTTGCTTCACCATCTGTTTAAAATGTATGGAGGCTGAATTGTAGAAGAAAATGCTTCACCTCTAAGCCATCAGTGCCATATGTGTCCATGAAACTTTAGATTAGCTTCCATCAGAAAAAAAATAATACAAGTGAGCATACGGCAACTTCTGAAGCTAATGCTACCGATAGGTAAGGTAGCTTTAAATGATCTGAAAGGTGTACACTTTTAGCTGATGTTAATTTTAGCTCGGAAACAGATGGATTCTAACACTAGCTATCGTCTGATGGTAACTAATAAGTTAAGAAATGGTTCTCAGATTACCCAATGGTCCTTTGGGACCCCTTGTCTTTGCAGTTACTGAAAAATCAAGAGGCAGATTCCATATTTTTTTCTTTGACTAAAATTCTGGAACGTAGCAATCTAGCTTTTAAAGCCACATAGATGAATGGCTGCTCAGCCAATGTGGTGAATAGTTGCAGAGATTCACAATGATCCAATAAAGAATGAAAGACGAACATCACATTCCATTAAAAGGGGCGTTCATGGACCTTCAAACTGTTTCAGGAAGGAGGATTCAGAAACCTGCTCACCCACATGCTCACACATGCTGAGAAGATGGACATGCTGTTGTTTGAAGTGCTTCACTGTTTACCAGCTTCACAAATGCTAAAAGAAAAAAAAAAGAGAGAGCTTGTATACAGCACATGTGTATCTATCTGCACGAGTGTGTGCATGTGTGCTAAGTGCAGCATTAGCAAACAGCGTTATCATTATTGTAATGTCATGGTCATTACAGGTAATAGTCAGGTACAACACCCAAAGAGAAAGAGAGCAGGCAGCTAATAGAGGATATTTTACAGTGGACTAGTGTAATCCACGTGTGTAGGTTAGATAGAAGCAGATCATGTGAGAACAGAGCAAATTGCACATGAATTTTGAGAAATGGCAGGTTCTTCTGACTTCTCTCAGATGCTTAAGTGACAGGCTGTGTGTGCTGCGAGATGTGTTTCTGTGTGGTGCCATCTTCTTTTTTTGCATGTGTGTGCGGGCAAGTGCTTGTGTGATAATTGCAGTGGCGGTGGTTGAAGAGTGATGGCTGACCGATTATGGCGCGTCATGGTGATGATCACCTACGAAAAGGTCAACAACGCGGTTTCCACTCTGATTAATTATAGCTCCTACCTGTAGCAGCAGAACCACCGCTGAGAGGCGAGTGTGCGGACAAGAGGAGGAGAGCAAGGACAGGAAGAGTTTTGTGTTCCAGTCCTGGGATTTGGATACCCTGCCTATTCTTGGAGAGAGGCTCTTATGCAGAAGAGGAATTGTGTAGTTTGGTGGATTTTGGCCACATTTATTGCAGGGCAGTTAAATCATGAATAGGATGCAACTTCACATATGTTCTCTTATATGGAAAAGATATAATTTTATAACGTTTCCATCTTTTTCACCTGAACCTTATAAATAATACATATGACAGTTAGACTAGATGTAAGGCCCCCTTCTTTATCAATCTTGCATGGAAATTGGTGCAAATTTGGGTGTAGAAATGATCTTACAGCAACATTCACATGTGATTTATCAAACTTGTGTACCAGGGCCAATCACAGCGTACACCTGATCAGGTACTGTTAAATCTGGTGACTGAAGACAGTCATAATTAAAATGATATACCCCTAAATATTCAATACATTCTTGGTGTCATATCTTAATTCAGCTATCTAATTATTAATCTGTGAACTTCTGTTCATCTGTTTGTCTAAAAATACACAGCCACTCATACGATCCAACAATTTGCCCCAACAAATTTTTTTTCTCACTGTGGATAAACAGGCCTGGTGTGGGATATCCATAGTATATAATATACTGTTAACTTTTTTTTATCCTGCTTAGCTATTTTTTTTTAAACTAAAGCTTTTTATTATTATGATCATGAAACAAACAGGATGTGTAGGGTATGCAATGTGTAGGATGGTAAATAAAGTTTGCTACCATGTGATTGTATTCTTCATCACCTGCCAAAGTTAAACAGCTTCTCTGTGCTAATCTGGAAAGGGAGTTCAACACTTATGACAGTCAAATCTAAAAACAGTGTTAGAACAAAATCTTTAGAAAAGTTAATTCTTACAATTTTTAGATATTCTAATCAGAGACAAGGAGAAAAAATTCTTTTTGGATGTTTTAACTAGTTTAAAGTTTTTTGAAGTCCTATCAATTTCCCTTAAGTATAATCAATAACAAACTGTAATTTGTGTGTGATGTCAAAACTGAAAGACAGCAGTGTAGGAATAATGGAGTGTGTTTACTTACATCTTTGTGCGTGTTATTGTGTGTGTGTGTGTGTGTGTGTGTGTGTGTGTGTGTGTGTGTTTATTTGTTTGTCTCAGTGAGAGAGGGATTCCTGTAGTGTGCATGTGGGTGGCAGAGGATGCTTGGCTGGGATGTTGGCATGCCTGCTTCTCCAAAATCTGTCCATGTGTGGGTACTGAGATAAAGACCTGTTTGTGTGAGTGTGTGAGCGTTTTCTCTGTTGTTGTACTATATCGCTGTCCGTTTAATCTTTTTTACATTCACATGAGTTCTTTTTATGCACAGACATCTCTTTTGTGCATTACTCATGACTTGACTGGCATACTGGATTGAATTGATTTGTAACTTTGGCTACATCAGCTGGATAAACACAAAACATTTAACTTCTTTGTTGAAGTCTGTATGACAGAAAATCAAAAATACTTTCTACCTTTGCGCCTTCACTATCATCGATCATAACTGAGTGCATTTTGCTCTTGTTACTAATGTATGTATGTATGTATGTATGTATGTATGTATGTATGTATGTATGTATGTATGTATGTATCCATCCATCCATCTATCCATCTATCCATCTATCTATCTATCTATCTATCTATCTATCTATCTATCTATCTATCTATCTATCTATCTATCTATCTATCTATCTATCTATCTCCAATTGATACATGTCAACAAAATAACTGAAAACACACAAGGCAGATATTTTGATTTGATTCATTACCTTGAACAGAAGTGCATTATGTGTTTTTTTAAATTTACTCTTAATGGAACTAAGACAGACAAGCAAACACTATGCTGAGGTCTGTATTACAGTCTTGCCTGTTCAGTAAAATGTAAGGAAAAATCCCCATAAAGTGAGAATTAGGTTGTTTCAATCTGCACCAGTATATTTAAATAAACATATTAACCCTTAAGTGTCCCCTTGGGAAACAAACTTGTGGACGATGTAATGTTTCCATGCTCTCAGCCTTTCAGCTTTGACCTCATCCTGTATGTTCACATACATTCGTAACCAGACAAATATAGCACCAACTCCATCATGCACACACTCCCTTTATGACCTTTGACCTCAGTCAGTTGTGGCTGGAGTTCACTGGGCCGCCCTGGGTGGGAGGGGTCAGCGTGAGACAATAGGCCTCTGACAGTCTGAGGGCAGCACATGTGACCTTAAAGTGAACTTAAAGGAGAACACCACTCAGTTTCAGGGCTCCATTAAACAGTGATTTGGAGAAACAGATGTTAATGTTTATTAATTTTATTATCCTCTCATAGGAAAGAGGAAACAGTATTAGGCAATGCATGTTAATTCATGGCAGCCATATTATTCCAAAGGATGCTATACAGTCAGAGAAGGAGTATGAGGGCCAGAGATGAAGAAGAAGGTGAAGGTGGCAGAAGGCTTTTAGAAAAAAAGTTTCATGTCGAGGTTAAAGTCAGAATTGAGAGAAAATAGTTGAAACTCAGTGAAGAAAAAAAAATCTTATTTTATTTTGAGTAATAAAAAAATAAAAATAGGTTCACGGTTGCTGTGTGCTGGTGACACACTTACCCTATTTTCCGGACTATAAGATGCACTTTTTTCATAGTTTGGCTGGTCCTGCCACTTATAGTCAAAGTGTGACTTATATGTCAAATAAATGAGGTGCAGTGTTATTGGATACTTTTATGGGAAAAATCAATAAATTCATGCATGAGGAAATATCTCTGTACCCCTGATGGCTCTGCGTGCTGATGGAGGCTCTGAAACTTCATCTTGGACAGCCTAACAGCTCCTGGTGTTTAGCGCCTGATCACTCGCGTCTTTTTGGCTCTCCATTGTTGACAGTTTTTTGGAATTTGAGTCACAGACTAGTGTCAAAACTCCAGTAACTTTTTTCAAAGTGGAGCTGTTTATCCCCGTTTCTACTGTGAGACACTCACAGTAGAATAGGGAGGGGGTGCACATGAGCAAAGTGCGTGAGTGGATTTCATTTTTGACTTATGTGTCTTATACTCCAGAGTGACTTATAGTCCATAAACTACGGTATGTATAAAACTGTTTCCAGGTCAAAGTTGCCGCCCCATATTGCATTTTCAAAATGCTGTCAGATCAGCCCTGTATTAACAGAGGGGAGGGCCTGACCCACTCTTAAACATAAACATATAAACGTCACCGTTTAGCAGCCTTTGTTTGTCTATTCTAACTTTATTCTCAAATTTTGATATTTTTCTCAAAGTGCGTAAGGTAAAACAATTTCCTCTTCTAATTATTTGTTATCATCCCTGGCCCTATTACTCTTCTATAACAATCGAGCAGAGGCTTGGAAATGATTTTCAAGGACTGTAACTTTGCAATCTTTCAAAATCTTTCGCTCTTTCAGAATTGCAGCAATTTCTCTCATTAAGTAAAGTGGTGGTAACTGTTTTTATAACTGAAGAAATGTAGCAGAACTCTAAATTTCAAAAAGTAAGAAAATTTTTCAATATTTTTTAACAATGTGAATAATAAAAAGAAAGAGATGAAAGCAGTGCAGGAAAAAAAAGTAGTATGGGTAAAAGACACAGAAACTTTGGGCTACAACCTAAAAATATGTTAACCAAGTGTGGCCAACCCTTTGAAATTGTCTTTAAGTGATTTCTTTTGTTTTTAAAATTTTAAGGTTAAGCTAGCTTTAAAGCAGTACTTTTTGTTTAAGTGTTGCCCTCTTGATGACACAGTGTCCTTTTCCTGCCCTTTGCGTGTCTGTGTTTCAGCTCTTACCTCCACCCAACTAGCTCACTTCCTTGTTTTCCTTACCACTCTCTTTTCCTGTGAACTGATATCTGTGGCAAAACAAACCAAACACAAACCTCTCACCTTTCAAGTCAAATAAACCTTGCCACCCCTGTCTAACCTTGAAAGAACAATAAACTTTATCCTTACATACACCCACCCTGGTTTCTGTAAGAGCTTGTGAGGGAAAGTACTGTTGTTGGTTTTTTTTTAAATCAATTTTAAAATTTCCTTGGAAATTCTGACTGTATTTATAGTGATTATGACATACACATGCTGAAAAGTGTGTGCAGAGATGCACCTGTCACTGCTCCCTGTGATCAGAGGACTTTGAATGAATAAAGGTCAAAGGCTGTGATTTAAAAGTTACATCCAGATTAGCACTCCCCCGGCCAGTTGGGCGGATGTTTGGGATTATGTCAAATCTGCACTGTATTGTTGCATTTTAGTCAAATTACTCCACTCTCATCTGTGATAATAGGTGCACACAAACACGCAAAAACACACACACCCGGCTCTTCTTACTAACATAATGGATTGGATTTTGTCTTTGTGGACATAGAGACAGGTGTTTTTTGTTTGTGCATTTGCGTGTGTGTGTGTGAGAGAAGGAGAGCTTTATTTGTATACATTTTTGTTGCTATACACAGGAAAAACTGGATTGTCACAGGTTGCAGTCCTAGAAGATTGTTTTGTGAATTTAACACTGATATACAGAAGAGGAATGACTGAGTAAACTCAGATATTTTACATCCAGCTTTGAAGAGGATAAAGCTAGTTAGCTGGACTGTTTTTCTCACTCTTAGCGACTTTCTGTGCTTATGTGCTTTTTCTGTTGGTGTGAAACAGCTAGGCATTAGAAATAACACAAAATGTTTTAATTACACTAGTCTTCATTACCTGAATTTTTGTTTTCCCCACCAATTATGCAAAAGTAAAACTATTCCACGTTTTACCTCTGTATGGACAAGTATGTGGCATGTTAGTCAATGTAACACCCCACAGCTTTTAAAGCCAAAGCTAATTTGCTATGCCTGATCTTATATGGGCCTTACATTGACCAAATTTCAACAACAGACACATGTTATTGTGAAAGCTTTACATAAATATAACCTCACCTAACCTTTATTATTATTATTATTATTATTATTATTATTATTATTATTATTATTATTATTATTATTATTATTTTCCTTTATTTAACCAGGGAAAAGCCTCATTGAGATAAAAATCTCTTTTACAAGAGTGACACGGGCCATATGGCAACATAAAGTCATAACATAAAGTTACAGACATTTTTAAGTTACAAGTTACATTTTTTTCAGCTTTTTCCAGAAATGTGCATTCTGTAAAATGTATATGTAATTAAGAGGTATTGTTCAATTGGATACTTAACCTCTGATCTAAAAGTCATACTGAAATAGAAACATATATCTTCTACAGCATGAACAAACACTCCACTACGTGTATACTGTATTTGAGAAACTGGTAGTAATCCGCAAGTTCTGTTTGAATACATGTTGGATCCAAAGTTGTACAAATGGAAGAACATGCATACTCTCCACTAAGACACACATGCAAGATACTGCACAGTGGTGTTTAAAGCCAGTTAATTAGATTATAGTGACACATATTTTGGGGGATTTTTTTCCTTTGTGTGTTGTTTTTGTTTTCAGATCTTTGTATTAACTCAAAAGCAAACACTCCAGGTATTAATTCCCCAAATTCAAGGTGCTTTTGCTGTGCTTTGAACCATCCCAGTAAGAAGTGAGCGTGTGTGTGTGTGTGTGTGTGTGTGTGTGTGTGTGTGTGTGTGTGTGTGTGTGTGTGTGTGTGTGTGTGTGTGTGTGTGTGTGTGTGTGTGTGTGTGTTGACTGCATGGGATGGTATCTGCGCACATTGGATTTTCTGATGTTCTGCATTCCTCTCATACCTCGACAGCTGCTGAGGTGAATACACATGGAAACTCAAACGTAAACAAACAGGAAGAGCATCTTACTCATGCAAATTGTTTTTTTCCTCCCTGCTTCCTGTTGGTGGATTTATTTGTGAACAAAAGAAAATAAATAGCCTGCTGCTTTATCTGCTGCTGCTATCATAGGAATGCATTCTAACCTGGCTCTACCTCTCCCCTTCGCAGTTTGTTTCTCGACCAGTACAGAGCCAGCCTGGTCGATGCTATAAGAAGATTACTGCAGCCCAGTGTAAGTGTATATTTGTGTGTGTGTGTGTGTGTGTGTGTGTGTGTGTGTGTGTGTGTGTGTGTGTCCACTGTATGTATCTCTGCTTATCCCCTTCCTCTAAATCACCACTCTCTTCAATCGTAATTAGGCCTCGACCAAAACCCTATACACATTAATGGCCTGACAGGATTAATATCATGTAATGCTTTAATGCTTATTATAAGCAACTTGAATGCATCACTCTGATCTCTGCCTTTTTCTCCCCTGCCGCCCCTTCATCAAAATCCAAGGCAACTTCTCCCTTTTGGCCCAGCGATAAGACCCCACGCTGTGACAGCCAAAGCAAATGGGGGTGAAAAAAGGGAAAAGGCTGGAAGAGATAGGGTTGAGGTTTCTATTCATCCAGGGGAAGAAGGGTATACATTTTAAATACAGGGCCAGACTGGTTGAGGATATCTGTTTATGAAAAGGAGGAGAAAACAGCAGCAAAGGGACAGAGACATAGAGGAGAGGAGAAAGGAGGAACAGGCTAGAATGTAGGGAAGAGAAAAATGGAGGAATGGAAAGATGTTTATTTTGTGTAAAGCCCACATCATTTAAAATGCCATAATGCATCTTTCCCTAAATATTTTATAAATCTAGGACAAGAAACATGCACGTTATAATGTGGTTTTCAGTTCACCACCAGGTTATTAAAGGATCAGTTCATCAAAATGACTAAAAAGCAGACCAAGCAGAAAGGAAGGAAAAATTCATGCCACCAAAATGTTACCCATCCTGGATAATTTGCTAAATTCACTACAGACAGTTTTATTTTTACCATGACTAACTAGTATTGAAGAGTTAGTCCAGATTAGAACTGATGTGTCCTTTGGATAATACAGCACAACTTTGGGAATTTCTTCTTGAAGACATGTTTTTGAAATGTTTATTTTTCCAGTGGCACAAATGAAATTCTGTTGATTTTTTTTAATTGTGACATGAATCTTACCTAAAAAAAATCTGAAATTATGCACACATTAAAAAAAATGTCAGCTTCATTAAATTTCAAAGAAAGTATGTAACAACCTATTTGTTTTCAAATTGAGTGAACTAACCCTTTAAAATCTTCTTCGTCACCTTCAGCTTATGATTCAGAACCTGATGTGCTCATCCTGGTTTTAGTTAAAAGCAGAATCTGCTGTGGTCGAATGTCACACATGACATCTGGCCCTTGTTACATCTGTGTGTAATCTCTCTTTATGTCTCTCTCTCTCTCTTTAATCCAGTGGAGATAATTCAGAGCCTAATATGATTTGAGTGTCGGCCATCAGACTGTTGCTGCCACAACAAGCTTTGCCAAATATTTAATAATTTGCTAAGCTGATTAAGCAATTAACAAAGCAATTAATTCTCCTATCTAATGGCACTAATTTGTTGTTTCTGACAAAGGTGGTCCATCCGGTGGGCTGGATCCCCATAATCAGCTGATTAGAGCTGCGAGGACTTCTCTGTGTTTTTTTTTTTTTTTTCTTTTTTTGCTTCTGCTGTTTGTTTAAAGACGGAGTGCAGCTGGATATAAAGATGAAAAATCATCCACCACATGCAGTGATCCTGCTGTTTCCGCTGCCTTTGTGTTCATTTAGCTTATGTTCTGTCAGTGTGCGCTTAGCTGTGTGTATTTGCTGTATCCGTGTGTTGAAGTTAGCATCCCTCTTTGCTTCATTTAATTAAAACAATAAAAACATGATCAACATGAAATGGAACTGAAAGCTGGAGGATTTCAAAGAAACTTTGAACCTGTTGGTAATCCTCTTAGTGTTTGCAGGATGTCAGTGATGCATGTTTGAGGAAACTGTTTTGCAAACACTCTGTTTTCTCTGTTTTTCTCTCTCTCACACACACACAGACATATTTGTGAGTTGATATTTCAGGCCTACAGACTTGTGTTCATGCACAGTTTATTGGTTGATTATTTATAGATGAGATAGTAGGAAACATCCTTTACTCAATTAGGAGTGTCAAGTACTTGTGATAAAAAGTCTTGTGAGGTCGAAATATTTCTGTTGTGATCACAGTATAAAAGTACATTTCAGTAGATTTCTTGTGCAAAATTTACCGAATTTTGCATTCTAATTAAGATTCTTCAAAGTGAAAGCTTTCTTTCCCAAATTATATAAAGTGCAGAAATATTAAAGCATAATCTTTTTTCCACTGTATGAATCAGGTGGATTGGGAATTTCTTGCTGCTCTAAATGCAAACACTGTCTTTTCTTTTGCTCAACATCACACCCAGTTTAGTAAAATTGTTCTTAATGTTTGGAAAGAGTGTGAAAAAAAAAAAAAAAAAAAAAAACAATAATTATACTCTCAAATGCATTTAAGCTAAAGTAATGTGCCTGTATTGAGAATGCAGGTATCAGTAAGTACACATATTTGTATGGTGTTGTCATTAAAGATTGAGAACAGACACCTGAAAACTCTCCTTGAGTGCAGAAGCGTAGTACTTTTATTGTTACCACACAAAAGTGCCACAAATGACATTAACTATACTATTACACTAAAGCATACATTCTCTCTGCAGGGCATGGCACTGGTGTTTGCGCCTCTGAGAGGTGAAACTCTGAGTCTGTTCTGTCAAATGGCCCAGCAGGCCGGACTCTTCGTCTCTCAGCACCAGCAGTATGATCCACAGGTCATGGATGTTCATCAAAAGGTAAGACCATTACCTGGAAACTGAAAGACACTGAGACCTTATTGTTTCTGAGAAATCATGTAGAAATACAGGCTGAGCGCTCAAAGAATCAGTAATATTCAAGCAGTAATGGTTTTAGATGTGCATTTAGGGTGTGATATTCTTATTTCTTAAGTACTCTTCACTGGATTAGTATGACGTGGGGACCTCTGGTAATTTTAGATTTAGACCCTGAGTTTTTGGTGTGGCGCATTCACACAGGATAAGCAAAGCCTGTAAATAACTTTGCGTTACTCATGTTTCTGATTGAAAATCACTGCACAGACCCACCGTGCTTTAGCGGCAGCACCTGACTCTGCTGTGCACAGCCAGCTGTACATTCTGATAAAAGAAGAAGACATCCACATCCAGCTTCAGTCAAATAATGTGCATTGAATACTTCTGGAAATGGTGAATAATTTTAATTATCTGAAAACTTAAAAGCTACTATGCAAAAGATCAGTTCATACTGAGCCCTACCTCCAATATTCAATAATCAGTTAATGTGCCTGTGTGAGTGACTTTGCAAATAACTAAAGCCCTACAATCTGAATCTAAACACTTCAAAAAGGAAATACAGTTCACCTTATATTTTGCTGGTGACATTATCATAATATGCACACTCTGAAAGCTCTATAAAAGCAATGAATTTTGTCACTTCTCAGTCATTCTGCAGCAAAACTTTCCATCCTTTCTCCACATCTGGATCTCTGGATTTCTGCCACACAGAACAACTATTGGACAAAAGCTCTGACTCACCATACACGTCTAATAATCTACATGTTGGAGAATAAAGCACAGAGAAACCAACCCTCTTGCAACAATTTAATTAAAATTTTATCATTTATGTGCTCTGAGATTGAACATCAGTGCCAACCTGCTGTGCGCAGAGAGAGACTCTAAGTCATATTTTAGGCTATGTGTTTTTAGACCTCTTGGGTTGTAGAGCTGTATAAAGATTTGGCTGTAGTATGTTTTATCTGTTGGTATCATGACTGTGTTACCTTTATATCCCATGAGTGAAATTAAGCCAGTGCTGTATTTATTTCATTGTTCTATTTATGTCCATAAATTAGACTATTTATAGCCCATTTAAGTATAACATAGGGCTATATAGTGAGCCTCCTTCCATCTTATGTGTTGTTAAAACCTTTGTTTAAAATGTGGAACACTGTCTTAATTTTTGACCAGAAAATGATCAGAAAAAGCTGCAGACACAATCTCTAAAAGTATTACCACCCGAAATTACGGAGATGACAATTTGGACTTGATTAGTGTTCTCAGAGGACCTATGTGTGTCTTGAAATATTGCAGGTGATTTGCCCTGGAATTTCCAGATTCTGTAATGTACACCCATTTCTAAGGTAGAAGTATGACATTTGAGCATACTTAGTGATACACACCAGAGCAAAAGCAAGCTGCCTTAACTTGGCACCCTGAGTCAGACAGACAGACAGAGTGAGGGAGAAAAGGAGGAGAAAGCAATGGTGAAAAAAAGAAAAGGAGGGACAGAAAGCCCATGAGTAGTCAGTGTTAAAAGAAGTGGTGTCCAGCTGTTAACTCCATTACACACAGCTTCAGAAGAACAGGACAGCAAGGAGTGCGTTAAATTGGCTCGCACACCTGCACTGGAGGGACAATTGGACAGACTAGCCATTAAAGTGCCTGTTAAAGCAGCCTGAACCTCAGCATGGAAAATCTCACTCCTTCTCTGTTTGTCTGCCACTAAATTTAGAGTTCACAATTACTCACACTCTATATCTGAGTGATTCTGGACCCTCTGAATAACATTCAGGGCACATATTTATAGAGGGGGATGGGTTGGGTTTCAGTTCAGCTCATGGCACATCTCACCTTTGAACTTTCCTGGAGTGATGCTCTGCAGCCACTGTTTAATTTTTAGGGGTGACAACACCTTCAGACATTTTAATCTTCATCAAACACCAGCACATATTTCTGTTCACGTAACTTCCATCCATCCATCCATCCATCCATCCATCCATCCATCCATCCATCTTCTACAGCTTATCCAGGTATGGGTTGCGGGGGCAGCAATGTCATCAGCAAAGTTCAGTGGCTCCTGTCCACTGCCACTTCTGCCAGCTCCTCTGGGGGGATATTGAGGCGTTCCCAGGCCATCTTAGAGATATAATTTCTCCATCATGTCCTGGGTCTGCCCCAGGGTCTCCTCCCAGATGGGCATGCCCGAAACACCTCATCTGGCTCCTCTCGATGTGAAGGAGAAGCGGCTCTACTCTGGATCTCTGGCCTCTCCCGGATGTCCGTGCTTCAAACCCTATCTCTAAGGCTGTGCCCAGACACCCTTTAGAGAAAGCTCATTTTGGCTGCTTGTATTCACAGTCTTGTTTTTTGTGTAACTACCCACAGCTCATGACCATAGGTGAGGGTTGGAACGTAGAATGACTGGTAAATTGAGAGCCTTGCCTTCTGGCTCAACTCCCTCTTCACCACAACAGACTGGTATAGCATCCACACATCACTGCTGACGCTGCCCCAGTCTCCCGCTCCTTTTTCCCCTCACTTGTGAACAAGACACCGAGATACTTAAACTCCTCCACTTGGGGCAAAGAGTCTCTCCTGACCCAGAGTGGGCAGTCCACCCTTTTCCAGTTGAGAACCATGGCCTCAGACTTAGAGGTTCTGATCTTCATCCTGGCTTCTTCACACCTGGCTGCAAACTGTCGCAGTGCGAGCTGGAGGTCAATGTTCGATAAAGGCAATAGGACCACATCATCTGCAAAAAAGCAAAGATGGGATCGTAAGACCCCTGAACCTGACTCCCTCCGCCACTTGGCTTTGTGTAGAAATCAGAGGTGACAAAGGGCAGCCCTGACAGAGTCCAACCCTGACTGGGAATGAGTTTGACTTACTGCTGGCAATATGAACTAAACTTTAACTCCAGAAATACAGAAACAGCCTGTAACAACAGGTCATTGACTCCATATTCCCTGAGCATCCCCCATAAGATACCTTGGGGGACACGGTCAAAAGCCTTCTCCAGATCCACAAAGCACATGTGGACTGGTTGGTCATGCCCCTTCTAGCACCCTTGCAAGGGTATAGAGCTGGTCTAGTGTTCCACGACCAGGACAAAAACCGTATTGTTCATCTTGAATCTGAGGTTCTCTGCTGTTTGGTACTGAAGCACAAACAACAGTCAGGTGCCATTCTCCAACCTGAAGGCGCAGAGAAACAACTCTTTCATCCACCCGAGAGAACTGCAGCACACTGGTAGAGAGCTGGGGAGCTATGAGTAAGCCCACACCTGCCCTCTGCCTCTCACCCCGAGCAACTCCAGCAAAGAAGTGGGTCCAACCCTCTAGAAGGTTGGTATTAGAATCCAAGCTATGCATTGAGGTGAGCCCAACTATATCTTGCCGGTATCTCTCAACCTCCTGCACTAGCTCAGGCTCCTTCCCCACCAGAGAGGTGACATTCCATATCCCAAAAGCCAGTTTCCATAACCAGGGATCAGGCCGCCAAGGCCTCTGCCTTTGACTGCTGCCCGGTCCACTATGCACCAGACCCCTATTGCTCCTCCTGCATGTGGTAGCTCCACAGGAGGATAGATCCATGTCACCCAGATTCCCTTCTAAAGGAAGACACTAGCAAACATTGCATTCCCAAATATTTCAGAAGAGGTTGTTAATATACAGAGAGATAAGAGTTTCGGTGGGAATCATCTGAAAAGTTAAAACTTTTACATTACATTTACATCATTAGTCATCACTTTCGATAAAACAGTCCTACAGCAGGTAGCACTGGCCTTGCTGGAGTGGAATCAGCGCAAAAACCAAAAGTCTTAGCAGAAAAGGATCCAATATTGAAAAAAAGAGAGTAAAGAAACAGGTAAAAAAAAAGAGGAGTGAAAGTGAAGACTGAATATATTAAAAAGGACAGGAAGAAAGAAGTAGCTCCAGTGGGATTTAAGTGGAAGCCTCCTTTGCCTTAGATTTTAAAGAAATACAACTTAGTGTAAAAACACAGTGGGGAGCATTGATTGGGCATCAAGGCCACAGAATACAGTCTCTAAATCATCCTAATGGTTGAGCACCTCAACAGCTTAGAAAAATTGCCACTCAGGCCTCTTTTATTGCCTGACAACAGAATGTGAGCGATGAAATTCAGACCAAATTGAAAAAAAAATATCACCCTTAAATCATGCTTCTCTTTGGTTTGAAAAGCAAGGGGACTTGAAATGCACACTTCCATCTCTGAAACACACACACATACGCACACAGAAGGGTCAGGTGTTGCATGTGGATATGAGGACAAGTTGAAGTGCCCCCACCCCCCCCCCACCAACACACACACATCTGAAGGTGATTAAGTCTATTCTGCTTATCTTCTGATGAACACTCAGAACCACCCCTGTGTGGCTTTTTTTGTGTGTATGTGTGTGTGCGCTCGCGCACCTGGCTGACCGTTCAAGACACACACACACACACACACACACACACACACACACACACACACACACTTGCAGCTAGGAACAAGCTATATCACAAGCCCACACAGACCAGACATCACTCAGACAGCAGATTGGCTAGACATTACACACACGCGCACACACACACACACACCACACCACACCACAAGATGATATCACAGCAAAACAAGTACACACAGAGGGAGACACATCCCAATGAGCAGCTGCTGCTAATTTGCACTACAGATTAGCTGTCCTCAGCTATATTTGCTTTCAGTGGGTGGACCAGAACACAAGAAAAATGCATATCAGAACCAGCAGTGAAACACAGTATGGATTTTCTTTCATCATGGCTTAAAACAATCAAAGATGTTTCTAGAAGAGGCAGGTGTATCCATTTAGAGGCAAAACATGAAACTGTAAAGCTCATATGTTGTTCTCCTTTAATGCTAAGAACTTAATCTTTAAAAATGTCTGTCGTCTGTAAGCAAACACCCTCTGAAAAAAAGGTTGCGTTACTCTTCTTTAAATGGCTGCAGTCTCCTGATGTAATTTTGTGGTTGAATGTCATTATTTGTGATTAGTCTTTAAATCATATCTGCAAATGATACAACTTTTATTTTTCATTTTTAGCTGTTTTCACTAAAAATGTGCCGTGAGTGTGGCAGCTGAAACATCAAATGTGGCATTAACTAAAAAGAGATTCCTCACACTAGAGTTTTTAACTTGGTTCAGTGGATCAACCGCTTTCTTTTTTTAACATACAGCAAAATTGAAGTCCTCGTAAGCGCATTTGTCTTATTTCTGGTTACAAATGTCTTAGAGTCATTATGAGCAACACTCATGTTTCAAGGCTGATAAACATCTTCAAAATAACAATGTCTTATGTCAAGAAACTTGACAAATGAGTTCTGCTGACTGAATTTGTTGATGTTTTTACTCATCACAAACTTTTCAAGATGTTTTTTTTTCTTTGAAATATATTGAAAATGTGGTGTTTATCCAAAGGTGTCATGTAAATATAGGTAAAAAATCTAAATCATCATAACTTTAAATGAAATGAAACCAATACACTTACTGCTTATGCATCTTTAAATGGCAAATGCTTGGAAAGGAATCATAAATAATGAATTCAAATTACCAAGTCTGCTTAAAAAATAAGGGCTTAAAATTGACAAAATACAAGTGTACAGTCATGTAATAGCATAAACTTTTGATCTTTGTAGACATTCAGCATTGCTGCAGACTCAGTGCATCACTGGTTGTTGAGTTTCCAAATGTGCTGTTTAGGCCCAGTTTACTTCTTTTCATGCTCCTATAGTGACTCACAAGCTCCTCCATCTGGCACAGGGGTTGTTAAACAAACATAGCCCACATTGCTGTGTGTGGACTGGCATCCCTTGCTGTGCCAGATCTGACACACGTCACATTTGATTTTGTTTGGAATGTGCTGCCCGTCTCAGTGTTTGCTTAGCATGTGCTCGCTGGTGAGTGTGTGTGTGTGTGTAAGAAGGAGAAAGCGGGAAATGTTTTTTACAAATTCTTTTCAAAACCATCTCTGGACCCCCAGCCTGCTTCTCTACAAATTTCCAAACATGCAAAAACACACTTGCCCTCTGAAACACACACACACACATACACACACTCAAGGGGCTGAAGACAGCAGGCAGGCCCGATGTGCAGCGGTAGAGCTTTGTGTGTGTGTGTGTGTGTGTGTGTGTGTGTGTGTGTGTGTGTGTGTGTGTGTGTGTGTGTGTGTGTGTGTGTGTGTGTGTGTGTGTGTGTGAGCGTAAGGCATGTGCTGGGACGGGCAGACAGAGCTAGCGCGTTATCCTCTTATCCCCACTGTTGTGGAATAGAGAGGCAAGCAGCTGGAGGGACTGCAAGCAGCCTGATAATGCCAGCGCTATTTTCTAACCCGCCATCTTAATCTTGTTACTCAAATGGTTGTGAAGAGAGTCATGAATTTTAATTTTTCTAAAACACACACACACACGCACACACACGCAAATGCAAGAGAGTGTGTGTGCACGTGTAGTTCCCCCTCACATGCATAAATAGTATCCCCACTGCGTCCATGCTCTCACACTCTCCTCCTCTCTGCCTCCTTCTTTCTGCCTCCCACCCCTTCCTCCTCCCACCCCTTTCCACTGACATATCTTCCTTCACTTGTCTCCCCCCTCCCTCCTACCTATATCTTCCCATTTCCTACATCACAACCCACTTCTCTATTTATTCAAGCCTGTCCTTCTATCCCTTCCTCTACTTGTCTCTCCATCCAGCCAACCCCTCATTCTCCGTTTCCTAATCCTGCCGAGAGAGACCCCAGACATCCGGTTCATCCATCCCTCCCTCCCTTGTCTAAGAGCCCCCACCACCCCCCTCCTTTTGCACCTTGTTCACTTTCTCTACAAGCAGAGCGAGAGCAAACGAGGAAAAAGTAGGTGACAGAGAAACAGAGAAGCACAATAAGGACACGAGAGAGGGACAGATAGAGAGAGGGAGAGAGAAGCTGAAGCGAAAGTGGCAATAAAAAAATGACTTGCACCTTGGAAAGGATAAAAAGAGGAAAGATTGTAGTGGGGAGGTGGGGAAGGTGGGGCAGGCGGGGGTCGGGTTGAGAGCCGATTTAGCCAGCCACCCATGAAGCTGATTAGGCAGCCTGCGATCAGGAGGAACAGCTTTGCTTGTTAAACTTTTCACCTCTGCAAGCTCTTAGCCCTCACCGTGTTTAGCCCCCCCCCCCCCCCCCCCTCCGTCTTGCCCCCCCCCCTCCATCCCTCCATCTATCACTTCCTCGCCTCTTCCGCCTGGTAGCATTTGAATGTAAAAGCTGGCCGAGGTCCCCGTCGCAGGCTTAGCACAGGGGTGGAAAAGCAGCTGCCCATCCACGCCCAACCAGCCCCCTGGGCCGTCTTCTCTTCTCTCTCTCTCCTGCTCCCTATCTTTCTCTCCTCCTCGCCTTTGCTCTTTCTCTCTCTTCTCTCTCTTTCTCTTTCTCTTGGAGGTCAAAGGTTCAACCACGAGCCACTGCCTGCAAGAAGATAGCGCATTTGAAGGGCAGTGGGAGGGGGGAGGCTGAGAGGGACCAGAGAAGAGAGAGACTACATCACTTGGTTCATTTTCACCATAAAGTAAAGAAACTTGGAAATTCAATGTAAGGAGTGATGGGAAAGTGGAGATGAAAACTGTTTGAGGTGTTTGGGAAGCATTTAAATCACACTCAAATCTTTTATCAGTGTGTAACGAAATTGTGGACTATGTCTACTAGAAACTTTGGTTTTGTATCATTTTGTTTAATGTTTTCAACCAAAACAGGCACTTTAACACCTGTTTGAAGAGGTTCTTGTAAGATGATGAAATATAATTTAGAAAGTGATTAAGTCACTCCCTGTTTAGAGTCTCTTCCTGGAATGAGCACTTCTAATATACACTCGTTTTGTTGACTGTGTGTTCAGTGAAAGTTAACTCAGGTCAAACTGATTTGCAGGATGACAGAGTTGTTTTCATTTTGTCTTTTTAAGCTTGTTTATCAATATTTCAATCAAACTTAAATTATACTGAGTCATCATTTTAGGGCAGTCTGTAGTTTCAGCTGCAAAGAGTAATTTAGACACACACTTTAAAACAAACAACTGGTGATATATATATATATATATATATATATATATATATATATATATATATATATATATATATATATATATATATATATATATATATAAAGAAATGTATGAAGTCCATAAAGATATCTCAAAACAAAGGATTTTTTTTTTACTTAAAAACATCTGGAAGAGAAAGCAGCTATGTGTGAAAAAGTGTTTAAATGTAATGCATCATAGTTTTAAAGTTGTACATTTAAGAAAGTTATTGAGACAAAAAAAGGAATGCACTGATATTGGTCTGTCAGAAGGCTAGGTTATGGGTAAGGTTCTGTTAGGTAAAGTTATTTTAGGCAAATTTAGGTTGAAGTGAAAAGCCTTTAAATGTATTGTGTCATAATTTTTTACATTCAATAAGTTATTCAAACAAATAAAGAAATAAACTGATTTTTGAAACTGAACACAGAAGTGGAAGGTTAGGTTAGCTTAGGTAAGAGTACAAAAATAAAATATTTAAACATAATTTTCTTCCTACAACACTTGTCTCACACTACAACTCATGTCTTGAGCATAAGTTTAACTGAGTGAACCAAAGTTTTAAACATCTTCAGAGGTGCATGATAAGGGAATACGGTTTGAAACGGTCAAAATTCCAGAGCACTTGTAGTTTGAAGACCTTCATTCTCAGACCATGTATGTAAAAAGTTCTAGAATCTCAGGATTACAATGTCTGTGACAGAGACAGCTTTATTTATCAGAGTAAAATGAACTGTCAGTGTGTGAGTCTGTGAACGCAAGCAGGTTTGAACTGCACGCTTGATCACCTACAAGCAGCTGATGGGAGTGAAGTTTGGGTCAGTCTGAGTTCCTGTTTGTTGTGATGAAACCTTTTCACACAGTTCTCTGCTATCCTGGTCTCACCACTTTGACACACACACACACACACACACACACACACACACACACACACACACACACACACACACACACACACATACACATATTCACAAAGAATACACACGCTTTCACATGAGCAGACTCAGTAAACTCACTTTCATAAGTCTCTGATCATCTGTCCAGACGCTGAACGAGCTGATGAGCAGATTCATTTCCAGACTGCCAAAAAGGCACCCAGTGAGCAGCACACACAGCTGAGTGTGTGTATGTGGTGTTTGAGTATGTGTGTATTTGGACTGAGGTAGGCCTTAAAGACATTGAATTATGATTTTGAAAAAGAAGTAGTATTCTTATGCTTATTAGAAAAAAAGAATAGATTTACAGAAAGTATCCATATGCATCACATTAACCATGAAACCCATTCTAGCATTTGCTTCCAAGCTCCCTCACATCCTGTTATTAGATTGTCTTGATTTATTCTGTCATAGAAGGAGTATTTTCTCGACAGTGTTAAAAAATGAAAGTTCTCAAAGAAGAGCGACAACATAAGAGAACAAATAGACTATCTTAATGTAAAAACTTCACAGTCATGCAGTTAAATAGTTGAAATCATATAAATCATCGACAGAGCAACATCCTGAGTGAAGCCATAACATTACAAGCTCTCTCTAGTGACTTAGAAACTAGAAACTTCAGACACATGTCAAAGCTACCAAGGACATTTTGGCATTCCAAACCCAAGCCTTCACAGTCTGTGTCAATTCCTTTCTTGTTTTGTGTATTTCAGATGCTGAGAGAAGGAAAAGAAGCATACGACGAGAACATCCACTACCCTCTCCTCATCACCCTAACCAAAGGACCTCAACCTGTCAGGCTCACTCCGTAAAACAAGACAAGTGAGCCTGCACAGTCTTACTCCACATGCTGTGTGATGTTCAATGTGGATTGAGGCTATGCAGAAATTTTGATCCATGTTGTCTCAACGTCAGGGACTCAGTCTGTTAGGCACTGAAAGCAAATCAAGCTGTGGTCATATTTGAGTCATATTTACATATTTATTTTTGCTTTCATGGAAGCTCTTGAGTTATAACAGTATTGAGTGAGTGTATTTTGTAGTTTGAGGTGTTGTTGAAGAACAAGCTTTATTCCAAAGCAGTGTGTAAACTTTTATCGGAGGAGGAGAGGCAGATCTATTCTTCAAATGTGTTAACCATCTTTCATTCATCAAACACCTAGATTCAGTCTCCAGAGTTGTCACTGGGTCAGTTGGCTCTTAAACCGTATGGCCTGGCTTTTAAATAGCTGACTAAACACTTAATCACTGCTTTGATCAGCCGTGCAAGAAAGTGAACCTTATTGCCAAACGGCATGTGGCCAGCTGGTCAGGTGACCAACAGTTCTCTCTCAGCTTATCAATAACCTCAGCCTATTATACACTCATCACCCCAGCCAACAAGCCAGTCAGTTTAGTTGTTTAATGGTCATTTTCTCCTTCATTCATTCATACTGTAGGTGTCAGTGATTTAGTCATTAACCAGCCTGTATGAACCTCTGCCACTGTTTCTGGCCCCAGCATGGAGGCCAGCTCTGATTCATTAGCTGTCACACACTGTGGAGCTGCTCACTCTTTCCTTTGTGGTTCTTTCATTTCTTTTTCCACTTCCACCCTGTGCTAATTTGTCTTTCTGTGTGAATTATTCATCACAGTCAGAGGTATTAAGGGCAGTATTAAGGACTCCTTTCGTGCATTACATACAACAGAGCTTTAGACACAACAGTGCATTAACATATCACAGTATGTTCAGACTGTGGAGTGACTGACTGTGCTCAGGAGCTACAGCTCGCATAGTTCACAACCACCGCTATGGATTCAAGTGGCCTGTACGACATCACGTTGTTATTCAATTCTTCACTTTTCATTGGTAAGTGTGAATTGTGCAGCTTGGCTGACTTCATCTTCAATGACTGCCTTACTGTTTCAGTGACATAAATATAACTCAGCCTCATCTCTCCTGTCTGATGTGAGATGTCTGATGGGCAACAATTAGATCCTGTCGCAGCTGCTGAACACTTGCAGTCAAGCTGATATGATATCTTTTAGTCATATTTAAGTGACCCCAATACTGTGAAACAGATTTTAGAAGTATTATAAACTACAAAGAGCAGACAACTCTTCTTTGCGATACAGAACGCTTAATGTGCAAATCCCAATCACTACCCTGATGCCTAAGTTCTAAAAAAGCCTACTGACTCTCAGAACATCATGTGTAGTGAGGGCTAGAGATAGTATGTAAATCAAATAAAATAATAGAAAAAGTTTTCCACTATCAGTGTTTTTTTGTTTGTTTGTTTTTTGGTTAGAGGATTAGGGAAAACATAGCTGTGGTTAAGTGGTAAGAGATAAATGTCAGAAATTAACTTGCAAAAGTCAAAAAAAAAAAAAAAAAAAAATAGAGAGTACTAGCCTGTATATCCATGAGATTTTTCTATCATATTTACAATAATAGCCATAAATTTAGTAGGATAAAGTATTATACTAGCAGGCCACAAATTAACAGAATTAGTCATTAAAGATTAAGTCATACTTTCATGTGAAAGAAATCATTATTACAAACTGAGATTAATCAAAATGTAAATTTCTGACTTAATTCTTCTGGATTTTTTTACTTAATACTCAGAGTTTCTTTTTTTCCTTCCATAACTGGGCCTGATACTCTTGATACCCTGTTTCCGTATATCAGTGTTTTGTTACATTCAGTTAAAGGGCTAAAAAAAAAACCACATCCTTGAGACTATCATGCTGGCAATGAATTCTGGGTAAGTCCCAAGAAATGTGGACCCAGGAAAAGTGCTTCATTTGACGTTGTGAAGTTTTTGTTGGAGCCTGATGATTCAGCAGTGGGAGCACTCACACATTCAAGGAACAGACCTCAAAGTCCATGAATCTGTGAGAGCAGAGACTCTGACTGGGCAACAGTCTCTGACCAATGATGATCACTGGTTTGCCAGCCGTCATGCTCGCCATTGCTCTTCTTGCATCCTGATGAATGAAAGTTTGCACTTTCCACAAGTATTACTCATATTTTCATTTTTAGCAACAAACTATATTTTGTTGTGTTAAGTTCCACCCCATATTTTCCTCCTTATTATCACAGCGTACAAAAAACAGCTAAGTCACTATAAAGAGTTAAGTGCATCTCTACTATAATACAGTGGCTTCATATGTGTTTTCGGTATGAACCAGAACTCTAAAACAAAAATAAAAACCGAGTGCTAAGAGTAGCCACATCAGGTGGACATCCTAAATTCTCACAGTCCAGAGCAACTTCCCTTTTTCCGGTGGCATTTTTTTTCTTCTCCCAGGTATCCATGTTTCCTGCCTCTTGAAGTAGATAAGAAGTGTCAAATGTCTGAAGGTCAGTCAAGCCTAAATTGTACCTATCACTAGTAAAGTGTTTCCATATTTCACTGTGATTCATACACAGCTTTATGTCAGCCCTGAATCTATGCAGTATCTCCAGCTGGCTGCTGTTTACACTCCTCATGTTAAAAAATAATCCAGTCAGAAACTTAAAGTGAAGTTTAAAAAAAATCTCTTATTGCAACAATTTAAAAGAGTATTCAGACAGCTTGTTCCCTAGAATATGGTTCACTGTTTACCTGTTACATCTGTGAGCAAGCAAAAAAAAAAAAAGTGTATATATATATATATATATATATATATATATATATATATATATATATATATATATATATATATATATATCCTGACTGTGACTATGAGCTGTGACTTCATCATGTATAAGGTAACATTACCACCATTAAAAGTAGAGTGTTATTTTACAGCAGTCTGGCATCGGGCAGCATAGTTAATCCGCTTTGTATTGCTGCTTCTTCTTATATCCTGGCCTCTCTTTGTGGCTTTATTGTAGTTGGTGCATCCACAATCTACTGTGCTTTTTGAGGTTTTTCCATGGTGATGCAGTCCCTTCTTATTGTGAAACGAATGCTGTGTGATAGGACATTAACCACTCACTGTGACAAAACAGACAGTCAAAGAAGAGACGGTCAGTAGGAAAAGGCCACAGAGGAGCTCTGTGTTTAAGCTGGGATGTACCTGCAGCAGACATCCTACAGATTAATGTCAGTTTGCTGTGTGATCACTCAGCTTGGCTTTTACTTTGATTCATAAAATTTACAGCCTGGTGTTGTCAGACCAGTTCAACTTTGGATCCGTTTAATTAATTGTTAAGGGGGCATTAGCAACAGCTGCATGCAAAAGTGCCTCTGGTTGTAGGTCTGCTAAATCACATCCAATCTGAACTATGCTGCATGCGACGTAATTTAGAGCAGCAGAAAATAAAAACAGAAATTTAACAATACGTCATCAGCTGCAATGGTTGATGCAATGGAATCATGGCTCTTTATGAAAAGGATGTGGTGGCGCTTATAGAACCCATCCCATGTCTTAAAAAAACATTAATGGATTATGATTGGTGCAGTAAATGGGATTGGCTTGGGCATTATGAAGAATGAAAGCGGTTCCAGACCCACCTGCCAATGAAAATTACAATGAGCTGGCTGATGAGTCTGGTGGCGCCAGGCTAACGCTCTTACAGAATATGTGACACTTATCCAGATCAGTTCCTTTATATCTCTTTTTTTTCCCTCTCAGTATGGGGTTCTTCTGATACTCATATTTTTGTGACTATCACAAACAGATTTAAAAAAAAAATCAATGGTTTAAAGAAAAAACAAATCAAAACATCTTGAATTAATAAGAGTTATAATAATGATATGTGCTGGTGCAAAGCTTCTGAGGTGTTGTGTAAGGTCCAGAAAATTACTGTCAACATTTTTTTTCTTTGCGAAAGCCAAAACTTTAGGCTGAATTTTATGGAACGAAAAACAGTGCAGTCTGCAATTGAAAGTCAACAAAGTACTTCAGTGTTTTTCTCTTATTTATTCACTTCATTGTGGATATATCCTCTTTGTTCTTTCTCTGCGTTGCATTAAATGGTTTGAATACTGTACACTTATTTGATGAATGGGTGATTTTCTTTCTTTTTTTTTTTTTTTGGTCAATGTGTTAAAAAATAAATTCAATTTTCTTCAAGAAATTTGGGACATGAAGCTGTTTTTTTTCTGAGACTGTGCATCAAGAAATATAGAAAAGAGAGTCTAAGTCATTAGATGTAGATTGGCATCGTTTCATTATTAAAACACTGCTTAAAAAAACTTTTAGAATTATTTTGAAGTGACAAAACATTTTCATTCATTAAGATTACAGAATCTCAAAATCAATAAACACTTGATTCTCTGTGACATTGCAAATATTTTATTTCATATTTTATTACCGAATGGACATAATAATAACAGGGAGCTGGAGGAAATACTTATGTGTTCTTAATGTGTGTGTTCCACTATAAATAATCTAATGTTGAATGTTCACAGATGTTATAAGTTTCATTCAGGCCTGGATTGGCTGTGGCCTGTGTTTCAAACACAATGGCCTCCTGCAGGCTAAGCTGGTGCCAGACAAGGTAACACACACAGACACACACACACTCACACACACACATATCAAGCCCAGTCAACAGTGTAACCCTCCACAGGAGGAAAGGAGAGAGGGATAAAGGAGGAAGGAGAGGCAGCTAATCCTGCAGGCTCACTCTTCTGTTTATCAGTGAAGAGGAGGAGGAGGGAGATGCAGCAGAAAAGGGAGGGAGCACTGAGGCCTCCTGATCTGTCTTTTGATATTTTAAAGAGCTCTGTTCTCTCCTCCCAAACCTTCTGCTAGGGAGAAGAGATAGAGACAAATAAAAGATGCAGACAAGGGAAAAAGAGAAAGAGAAAAGCTGAAAAAGACAAGAAAGAGGAGGAAAGAAGTAATGGAACAAGATCCACTGAAAGGCTCAGGGGAAAGAGGAAGTGAGACAGCTGGAAATGAGGAAAAACTAGATCGAAACAGTGGGGAGAAAGCTTCAGCTGGGAAAGAAAAAGAGAAGCTGACTGAGAGGCTGAGATTGACTGGCCGAGTGAGTGATCGAACAGAGAGAAAAAGAGAGACAGAGTGCTCCTGGCTCGACACAAGGGCCCCATTAACTTGACCACTTGCCCTTTGCACACAAAGGCAGGGCCAGCCCACTGCCCCTCCCACCCAATTATCCACGATTAGGCTCAGTGCACTGTGTCAAGATGGAGAGGGGAGGAAGAGAGGAGAGGGAGGGAGGGAGGTGAGCACAGAAAGAAGGAGGAGGAGGAGAAACGAACAGAGGGAGTCGTAAAAGAAAGAAAAAGGACTGAAAGGGTGAGGAAGGACAAAGTAACTGTTACACTGATGGGATTCGAACATGTGATGTAGCACGCTCCATTAAAAAGATAGGTCATACAAAGCACAGCGTCATCAAACTTCCTCATCTATGAAGAAGAGCTTGTGTTTCCATATGACTGTACTAATTTATTGTGTTCTTGTATTCAGATTGCTGTCTGAGTTTGCTTTCTCAATTCAGTGTATGCGTTGCCACTGTGTTGAAGTTGTGTTTTCAGTTTGTTGCTTTCTATTTATACATTTTCACATTTTTAGTATTTATCTTTGTAGTTTTTGTCATCTTCTTGGCAACACCAAAATTACTTCCTTTTTATTTTATTTTTAAATGAATATATAAAATTTACTTGTTGCACACAAATACTTTTCTGTATTCATCCAAATGACCCAGAGCTGACTTAGCATTCATTAGTCATGGCTCTGTTTTCCTTTTGATCTAATATGTACCCTTTTTCACTCTATTTCGGTCTTCACCATGTCCTGAGAAAATCTCATGTTCCTCACTTTGTCTTGGTATTAAATATTGGTTGAGTGCTCCAACAACTGATGTTCCTCCTCCATGCTTCTCTCTACACCTCCTGCCTGGCTATCTTCAGTGGGGTCCCGAGCTTTCAGATGCCTGTACTACGAAGCTGGATCAACACATCCGGAATCTCTCTCTGTTTTCAGACTTTACTTAACAAGACATTCGCAACCCTGATAAGCGGTACTATGACACTAGATATCAACTCACTCAGTGAATCCAGGATTTTCCAGCCTTGATCAGTGTGCGTTCACATGTAAGAGGTGGTGTCTGAAGCGTCTAACCAATCACAAACATGGAGAAAGGGAGAAACTCTGCAGAGCAGCCTACTTTACAGTGGAGGAGCAGACAATTGTTTGTCAAACATGCCAAGAATTTAAACACAAAAGCAACACTGTTGCAACTGCAGAAGCCAGGAAGGAATGCTGGTAGAAAATTGCTGACTCTGTTAATGCATAAATCCATGAGATCAAACAGTATTAATTCATTGGACAATGAAGTTTGACTTTATTACGGCACAGATATTTGAAGCAGAGCTCTTCCTCAGTGCCTTTCTTTGGTTTCTATTTCCCATAAAGTTCTTCTGAGGCTCCACCCCCCATGTGAGCGTGTTTTGTTTTGGAATATTAATAAGTAAAGTATTAATTCCTCAACTTCCACATAGTTGTGCGTTCCATAAATTCATGTTTCTGCAGTTCTGCCATTAGTGACCACTATGATTAACAACAAACAGTGTAGCTAAATGGACTTAGGAACAAGTACAAAAACATCCTTCAAAGCAGTCAGGGTCTCACGGTCTCTGATGTTTGGATAAAATCAACTGAATTTATATATTTATGGTTCCATCAGTTGACAAATGTAGTTCAGTCCATTTGATGAAAATTCAAATCTCTTTTACAGGAAGTTATCATGAACATCAAAAGGATCGCATCTCTCCCTAAAACCTCTTTCTCATAAGTCCTCCACGCACCAACATCGACAGCACCTTCTACGAATGGGCAGGCTATTTTCTGAGAGAGCTGATTGGTCAGGAGGTGGTCACTCCTGTGAAACTCCAGCTTCGTAGTACAGGCCTCAGCTGTGTTGCCCCATCTCTGGAACTCCCCCCAATAAACCATTTGTGACATTACCTGTCTCTCCACCTTCAAATCACACCTCAAAACTCATTTGTTTCGACTTGCCTTTTCGGTTTGACCACATCATCCTCTCTTTTGCTGTTTGTTGTTTTTATGTAGCTGATCTTTTTACTGTTTTTATCTATGCTATGTAAGGTGACCTTGAGTGACTTAAAAGGTAAATTCTTATTATTACCATTACCCATATTTCCAGCAAAAATAAACAAGTTTGCAGTTTGGTTTGAAATCTTTGTAGCTGATTCCATAATTTTAGCACAAACCGTATGTTGGATTAGATGTTTTATTCATCTATTAAGGTAATGTAAACGCTAGGAATCCTATGTAATTATGCATAGGTATGTGGGCTGAGTTGACAGACAGGCAGGTGCAATTTAATTTAGTTTATCAGGAAGTTTCAAGCCTGCTTCAGCTCCACCTCTTAGTCTGTTTGTAGGTTGACAGAAGTTAGTTTGAATTAGCACCTCTATTATGACGCTCCCATCACTGTGCATCCAAACACTTCTTTAGAAACCACTAATTGTGAATAAACCTACTTAATTCTTCTACATCTGTCTCCACAGCCTATGACACAAACACACAAATTCACCTTATAATACTTTGCACAAATGAACTATGTATAGCTCACACCTGAACAGGAGGGTCGGGGACTCAGAAACTCAGAGGCTCAGCTGCAGTCCTGTCATCCAGGGTCATGTTGTGCTATGTTGATACTATGCAGCCTGCAGCTAGCTGGCATCCCCTGAGCTTTGGGTTGGTTGCCACCGCCTCATGGTTCACAACCATCAACACACAAAAACTTGCCCACAAACATACTGTAGATTATTAGAATTTTGCCATTACTTTGACTTGCGTGATTTTAATGCCACAGCTCCTGCAGCTTTCCAAAAAGTTTTTAAGGGTCTTAATGTTTTTGAAGGACAAGGTCACAAAAAGAGGAGTTTAATTTGATCAGGGCCTAATGGATTGATTGTTTTTGTGAAGGCATGCCGTTTTATTTCATTTGCTTTAATTTCACTACACTGACAGTTTTCAGATGCAGTTCTTTTTATAGTTTATGTTAAGTAAGTCAGACTTTATTTATTGGTGCTTGGTTAGCAATTTAATCCAGAAGAAGGGGTTTGTTTTTAAAATGTTTTTAACGGTTAATTTCAGGGCTGAAGCAGAAACAGAAGAGCCTTGCCTTTCCTTTAACCATTTTCCCATTTTCTTTAGGGAATATTAAAAAGTTGAAAACATTTGCCAAACACTGTTGAGTAAATACTTTCAGGCATGTACTCAACGTCTTTCCGTCAGACACAGGCTGCATGTGTCAGGTGCGCTCAAGTGGTTGAATACATCTCTGACCTTTTCACCAGAACACACACAGTTGTGTGCTAAAATGAGCTTCATGTTTGATTGTATAAGCTGTAAATGTTATTATACAGTGTGTGCATACGACTGCCCAACATGTTTCCTCTATAATGAACTCCCTGCACCCCCGCTACCACTTCCTCCATCGCCCGGAATCTCTCAAAACCTTTCAAGCTTTTTCCTCTCTCCTCTCCCCCTCAAGGCAATTTGAGGAGGGCTTTTTAAATGATCCACTCATTATCGGTAGTGGAGTCACTTTGGTTTTTCAGTCCTGTCTGCTTGCCTTCCTGCTTCCTCCTTTCCCCTCCTCTTTATCTCTCCAATTTTTTTTATGGGAGCTTTTTCTGCCTCCCCCCAACCCCTCACCCCCCACCTCCTACTTCTCCCTCCAGAATGGCTTTTTGGTCCGTTTGTTTGTGCTCATGAAGTGGAATGCAGCAAAGTCCCTGAGAGCTCTTTTTTTTTTTTTTTTTTTCAAATTTAGAAAGCCATCGAGTATGAGTTGACATGGCAGAGTGGGAGCTATCCCTCTCCCACCCCCACCATCCCCTCAGCTCCACACACTAACACACACAACCCTCCTTGTGCACACACCTGATGCTGGCCTTGACAACAATGATGTTTTCCATTACAAGAGAAGGAATTGGGAAATATGTGGAGGTGGTGTGTGGTATTAATACAGTCAGCTGGAGCCGTGTGGAATAGGAGACCATCAATAAAGAGTGGGGAACGTGAGGGTTTTACCGTGTTTATCATTGAATGACTAAAAAAAAGAAAAAAAAAGACTTTTGTCACTTGTGGGCACATTAATCACACAAACATAAAATCAATCTCGTGCTGACTCCCATCTGTCCTCTTAGAGTCTTGCCTGGCTCTATAGGCTGCTTCAGTTATCCCCGTTTACCTGTTCAGCCCTTCCGTCTCTAATACCCATTAAACCTCTCCATCTGGATATGCAGGCAGCTAAGTTCACTGACTGACTTATTAGCTGACTGACTGGAATGAGCCGAGGTCAGGCTGGAGGCTGGAAACAGTACATATACGCTTACACAGTACACTGATGCTTACACATGAGCTTATAGCAATTGGCTGCTAATTAAGAGGGCTGCGCTGTTGTCAAAAGCACTCAACTTATCGCTGATTAGGTCAGGTCGGGTGGAAGCAAGAGATGGAGAGAGAGACAGAGAGAAAGGGAGAGAAGGAAACAGACTGTGAGAGACATATAGAACAACACAAGAGGTTTGTGTATGTTGAGAGTCCTTCCTGTAAATGTTGACGGTCTCTTGTGGCAGTGTTTACCCTGCTATTTAATGGCAGAGGGCCCACATTAGCCACCGCAGGAGCTGCGCTGAATTAACACCTGCCTCTCTGCATACAAGCAGCTCCTTTCTGTGCTATTGTCTGCCCGTGACTCTGTCAGTCAGTTAATCAGCGAGGCCATCAATCAGGCTGGGGAACAGCAAGTTTGTCAGGAAGCCAATATATCTTGACTTAGACTGCCAATTAGTGAATTAAAAAAAAAAAAAACAGTTTGATGGTTTGTCTTTAAACTTAAAAAAAAAACAACTTTACTCTTTGATAATTGACCAATACTGCAAGCGAGGAATTAACTGTCAAGATTTTACCTCATAATAAAAAAATCTGCCATTTTGATTGTTCAAAACTTGTGTAAAAAGTTTTTAACTGGTGGTGAAAATTTACAGAGATTAATAATAACTGATACCTTATATAAGATGCAAACAAAGCCATCAGAGAGAAGACTGATTGTTTCTGTACTCATGGTTTACTTTAGAGGAACAATTGAAATTATAACAGCTGTAGTAACTGTTGCTTTGCATATACAGATTAGCTTAGTGGTTAGTTCCTGCCCTTCCTCTAGTTGGGTCTTAAAAGAATAAAAATTGTGGTAAAAAGCAAAAAGAGGACAGTCTCTAAATTTATATCAAGGTAATGATGAGATTATGGTATAAACAGCAAACTGCCAAAATCAACCTTTTAATGAATTTCCATTGAAAAGCTTGTTGTGAGACAGACGATTAAAAACAGAAGCATGACATTTAGTTAGAGAAAGATTTCAGTTGTCCTTTTTTGTCCAAAATCAATACAACTTCAACATTTCTCACAGCAGAAGCTTTAAACACTTGTATGAGTAATCAATCCAATTCACAATGTGCTAAAACTTTAGAGAAAATTTCTATAGAAGCCTAATTTTTATCTCAAAGGTGTTTTGACTCATATTAAGCTTTGCCTATTAAACTATGTTCTCTCATCCCTGCTGAGCTTTGTGACAGCCAACACCTTTCTGGAGCTCTCACCTGACTGATGTCCAAGCTGCCATCAGCTTCTCCTCTCACTCAGCAGACAGTCTGGCCTAGTTGATCTGGCCTTTGATTTGTCTCACTTGACCACTGGTTCTTCACGGGTCCTTTTCAATAGGCAGCATCATAACAGAAAATCAGCATGGCAGGCGGGTGGAACAAAAAGGCCTTTTTAACTGTCGGATCAATCAATCAACCATCAGACTTTATTTGTAAAGCACTTTTTATACCACAATGGTGTTGTATAAAGACAAAACAGTAATAATAACAAAAATCAAATAAAGTAAACATACAATAAGATTTTAATGTTTGAATCAATGTTCTATTTTAAATGCCTTGTACTGATTCTGTGTTTAAACTTCCTTTATGGGTTTTAACTTTTCTAAAAAGCTTAAATGAAACATCTTCAGATAAATTTGTCACTTTGAGTGCTATCAGCACGGCTGATAGTCTCAAAATCTTGACGAACCTGAATTGATTTTTTTTTTATCCTCCTGTTTGCCCACCTTTCCCTTTGCCTCAGTGCCCTGTTCTGTTTCCATCCTTCTACTTCTCTCCTCCTCTCTCCTGCCCCCCCTCTCTTCTCTTTGGCCTATGTGACTGTGATCACCAGGACAACAGCTCAGACCTGCCGACCCATGTTCCCATGGGCCAGGAGGCCATTAGGGGCCAGTCAACAAGCCTCTCTTCCTGCTACAAGTGGTGCTGGCGGGATGGAGAGGGCCCTCATCACTGCTTTGAAGGTCAATGAGACCGCAGCCAGCCCGGCACTCTGCCAGTGACTCTTAGGCCCGGGGACCAGAAAGACAAAATGTAACTTTAAAACTGAAGTTTAATTTATTCACACACACTATACACCCAGAGTTACAAGCTCTAGGTTTATCATAGATAGAATGGATCAACACCCCACTTTTATCCCATCCCAAACATGAAAATAGATAAAAATTTAAAACAGACTTTTCTTGTTTAACAAGCTTTTGAGGGTTTAGGTTTTTTATTACACATTTTTATCAGTGGATTAAGAAAGAGAGTGACTGAATGATGTAAGTAACAGATGATCAATCACCTCAATTAAAACAGAATTTTTTTATGCTAGGAGTTCTCTCAGGAGCAGGTCTGGACTGTCTCCATGATATCCCAACCCAATGTTAACAACCGGTGAGCAAGCTTTGGGCAACGGTGTCACAAAAAAGCTTACTTTTAACAGACCAAAACCCTGAAGAAGTTGTGAGAAAGCAGTGATCTGCCGTGACTCTTTGGGCCTTAAGTGACTATAAATAGCTTCTCATGTTTGTTTAAAAATCCCTTTGAGGATAAAATTGTTTTAAAAAAAAAATAGAGAAAAAGAAGAAAAATTAGAGACCGTAAAAAGATAGGAGTTTTATTACTGAGTTCGATTCAGTATTGTTACCCTATTGAAAGATTGTTAAATAAATAATATCTTATTCTATATATTTTAATGGCTTTTTTTGTTTTGTTTGTTTGGTTTGTTTTAAGTTTATATTTTTCAAAAATCAAGTCAATTAATGTAACCTGATTCAGAGGCCGAACGTTTAACAGCACATCTCTCCCACTCTTCTTCTGTGGTCGCTCTCAGGGTGGCATGCACCTGTTTCAAACTATTTTCCTGCTCTTCTGTTCTGGGGAGGTAAATACTCCAGCAGCCACTTGTCTGCCTCCTTAGGGAGAAATGTACATAGATTATGTCCACACTAATCCTTCTGCGACAATAAGGCATTTTGCTTCAATACTGCGTTTAGGTAGGGGTTTCAGAAGATAAACTCATCCTTACAAACACACACACCCACACACACACACACACACATTCCCCGTCAATATGTGCACAAGGACATTGGTGCAATTAACCTTTAGCTGATTCAGTCTGAGTACTCGGTTTGATTGAATGGAGCTGGAGTGTTCCCTAAGCCATAACCACAACCTGAGTGAGTGATTGAGAGGGAGGGAGGGAGCGAGAGAGAGAGAGAGAGAGAGCGACTGGAGGGAACTGCATTTCTTAAATTCTGAATGTTGCCCCTCTAATACCCATTCTTTTTTAGCTCTGAACATTGAGCTCTGTGTAATGAGAGCAAGGGCGTTGGTTCCTTCCAGAATTTTCTAATGAATTCCCATGCCTCTGCTTATCTGCGTATGTGTGTGTTTGCCCCTGACTCACCATAAGTGTGGCCACTTCTCTCACCATAGAGTTCAGACCCTGAGCTTCAGCGCTCTGGCTCGAGTTTATCCTGCAGAAGGAGAATCCTCTGCTCCAGCTTGAGTCTAGCCTTTGGCCCTGGCAGACTGTCATCTGTTGAGAGTTTACTAGCCTTGAGTTCTCTTTTGGCTCCAATGGATTTAGCTAAGTATGCACTGAAAATATTGGAACCCCCCAAAATATTGGCATAAATCAGAAGAGCTGCCCTGAATGTGTGTTTGCAGTAACTGTGTCTCTCATTGTTTTGTTCTATTTGCTCGTACCTATTATATCGTGTTTGTGATTACCTTTGCTCTCTGAATACTATCCTGGATGTCTGCCAGTCAGGACTAGTGAGCTGTTTATCTGTAGAGCTTTCTGTAATTTAAACAAGTGCCCAGCTGTAGAGGCAAAAGCTGAGCACTTTACTTGTTGCAGCTTCTGGCCCAATTCCCCTTCAGCTTTCCTGTGCCAGCGATAGGAAACATGAGTGCCAACTCTATCCCACTTAAGTCATCAGGCAAAAATGCACACTTGGCCTATTCAAGCTGTACTGGGTTATCAGTTTAAGAATGGGCTATTGATGTTTTCATAAAATGCACCAACAGGAGATGTAATAACAGTACAATATGGTCTGAAAACAAAAGTCTGTCCTTACAGTCTTTCTTTTTGTCTTCACTGGCATCCATTGAGGGTTAATTATAATTTATATGAAAGGAAAATTAGTATTATATTACAATAATGCCCTTAATGGGTTTTTTTTTTTCAAAAACACTTATCAAATGTCATAAAATGTTGAAAATGGCCTGTATGAACTTTGAAATGATAAAAGCTGGCTTAAATACATTTTTTTTAAGATGTGTTCATGTCTTAACATAGATTTCAATTATAGAGACAGGTTATTAAAGAAGTGTGTGTTATACAACAATTTTTGCTTTACCAGTATAACAATAAAAGCAGCCTTGTCACTAACTTGACGCCTGGATGCAGCAGCAGTACAGGTTACAGGTTGCCTTACTTGCTCACCTGGTGGAGTAAGCCCCATTAGCACAGATGTCTCTCTTGCTTTCCCACAATTCTTGAGTATTTGTTTGTTGTTGTTTCATATCATGGTAATAATGTGGAGAATGGATAGATTAATGCCACATCAGCCAGAACAAGTGACCAAAATCAGCTGACTCAGAAAAAGAAAACATCCTTAAATCATGAATCAGCCAATGTATAAAAATAACAAACAACACTTTTCTTTGAGGGTTACCACAGCCTGCACATTAGTCATGTTTTGTCTGTAAATGTGTTTATAATGAAGCAATTTGGATAATTTCAGAAAAAATAATTGGACATAACTTAAAAGTTGGCAATTGAGCCTAATTCATCTGCTTATGTTATTTGTAGTTTTCTATACCATGGCGTGAGGCCTGGTGTTTATGATATACATGTAATCCATTACTTATTGTGATCATTTGCATACCCTATCTTGTCTTAATTGAGCACATATGAGGCCTAAATTTTAGTCTTTTATTTAACATGTGTTTGAAGAGAAATTAGCATATCTGCCTGAGGAAATTAGGACATAGTTACACACAAATGTGTATGTATAGATCTAAATGTATGCTTATGTTTGTGTGTATGTGCATGTGTGTATGGGTGCACATGACTGCTACTGCATAGCCCCGTCTCCCCTGCAGCGTGCTCATGCTATAATGTGGCAGTGCTAGCTCCGAGTCATGCGGCGTGCTGATGTGTGCTGCTAACTCACACAGCTCTATTAATTAGCTGTTTGATGCTGTTAATTGGGCTCCCACTGCTGCACTAATTGATAACGCCATTGCCATTGACAACACAGAACACAAACACAGAGAACTTGTTCGCCGACAACCTATTCAGGCACCAGAGAGCGAGAGTGGGTTGGATGAAAAGCATGAGGAGGTGAAGGATGAGAGTCAGTTTTTGAAGAGAGAAAAGAGGGACTAAAAGAGATGAGATGGGCGGTGGTGAAGAAAGGAAAAGATGTCAGAGTTTTTCCATGTTTCACAATGCAATTTTCAAAACTTATTCTCCACACTGATTACTGTTTTGGTATTCACGCCATGTTGCTAACTCGCACAAACAACAGTCTGTGTTTAGGTTTCCATTGGATGAAAATGTAAATGTAATCTCATGTGTCAACACCTGGTAATAGCAATATCATCTTTCTATTGCTTGGTGATCTGCATAGCTTCACACCCCTCACCCCTTTAATGGCACTGTTCAGCTATTCATTGAAATGTCTGTTATCATATATAGCATGTGTTTTTACCTGTCACTGTCTCACAGCCGCAGATGCCATCACTGAGCATCACAAGTCAAAACAATATTATATGAGCAGTCACATTAGAAAAGTCATTTTGAGAAGGGCAACGGTTGTATCAGGATTTCATCAATTAGTTTTTCGCATGGCTGCCAAGGAAAAGTGCTGCTATTGTAACTTTTGTGCTCCTGATTGTTCAAAAGTTTTTCTGTCATGAGTCTGCCAAGGCAGAAAGACAGAATGCCTTCATTGAAACCAAACTGAGTGGATGTGTGAAATGGGAATATAATAAAGCAAAATATTAAAATTAAATTTGCAGATTGCCAAAGAATCTTTATCGTTTGCTCAACCCCAGTCCCCCCTTTAAAGCTGGAAGACAGAACAAGAGTCCTGGATTAGAATGGATGGGAAACAATCTTTGGGTTCAGGAATTGTTGGACTCGTTGATCCACCGCTTTGTATCAGACTATTGAAACTCAAGTTCCCCCCAAAATTAACCCAACGATTTTGGCAATCCATTGTGCTTGCATCTATCTTTCTGTTGCAGCAATTTATCACATTTTAAATAAAATACCTCTACATCCTCTTGATCACCTGGCAGATCATTTTACAAAAACAAATTGCAAAATTTCAAAAGATGGAGTGCTGCTGTTCTAATTATGAGCATGATTGTTTGTGTATAACAAACAGGTTAACTGGCCCAGGACTGAGGTTGGTCACACCAGTAGGTACTCAGCTGTCTGCTGCCTCACCTTGTGTTTAAAAGTTTTTGTATATATATAAAATTTCTTTAACTAGGGAAGTCTCATTGAGATTAAAAATCTCTTTTACAAGAGTGTCCTGGCCAAGACAGCAGCAACTTAAAAAACACAAATCACAAACAACACAAAACAATGACAAAAACAGATCACCATATCCCGTGTAGCTTCAGAAAAATCATCCATCAAAGCATTTACAACCCAACGTATCATCCTCCAACACCGTCAGTTGACTTTTAAAAACATTTAAAGAGACCTTATCCCTCAGACCTAAATTCTCCTGTAACAGGTTCCACGCAGCAGGAGCTGCGTATCTAAACTCCTTTTCCCCCATTTAAAGTCGAACTTTAGGAACAGACAGCAAATACAGTTCTTGTGAATAAGAGACAGAGCGAAGACTGTAAGTTCCTTTTCCCACATTTCTCAAATTGATGTAATCATATAAATAGGAAGGAAGCAATAAGAGGGAAGCAAGTTGATAATTGTTTTATAATAATATAAAAGTACATTAAGGAATACTTTAACTGTGTAACATTTAGATGCTTGTTGTCAGCTTGTTGGTGTGTATAAAGGAATAGTATTTTAAGGGGACAGATATGGCCAAGCCTGGGTTTGAACCCAGCCTGCAGCCTCTTTCCCACATGTCGCTCCCCGCTCTTGCCTTGTTTCCTGCTTGTGTCCTGTCCACTGATTAAAGGCATAAAAAGACAAAAAAATAAAAATAATGAAAAAAGCACTTGGCTCAACAAACATACAGCTTAATATTGCAACCCAAAGCTACTAATACAGCTATGGACTCACTGTGTTGTCTGCTGCATTTAATTTGATCTGCGCCTGAGTGTGCATGTGCATGCTTCATGGTGAGTACAGCATGGCTTTAATGGTGGCAGTAGCGGCAAATTGTAGACTGTACTACACTATTAATAAAACACACACACACACACACACACACACACACACACACACACACACACACACACACACACACACACACACACACACACACACACACACACACACACACACACACAGCTTCTGGACATCTGGACACACACATGAACCACCTTATGGTAGTCAACGCAGCCCCCCAACTGTGCAACACACACACACACACACACAAACACACACACACACACACACACACACACACACACACACACACAAATGAGTTCTTCACAGAGGCTTTTTCATCCATTTTCTAAAGAAAAGTACTCTCACTCTTAAGCTGGTATATGGCCTTCCTGCTCTTTTGCTATTATATTTCTTTCCATTAGAGACAATTACTGCTCCGACTGCAGAGCCAGCTCCAACATTCTCATACAGTTTTATCACTTTTGGTCAAAGAGCTGGCTTGTATATGTCAAGTATGCATTGTATACACTGGAAAACAAGTTACATGATACATCTGATGTCGTGTAGCTGAGAATTTGTGTGTTTTTATGACATATTCCAATGCTGATGGCTTTAGTTTAAGAGGTATATCAGCCAAAAATGAATTGTTAAAAAGATAAAATCATTCATGTTAATCAGTGACTCTGCTCTTGAAAAAAAGACATGGAAATTATTCTATTTTAATATCTTGTTACCAAAAGTCTATATAGACTTGCTTTTTTCCAGAAGCTAAACAGTAACAAATTACTGTTAAACTCCCACTGCTCCTGAGAGACTCATAAACCAGCCTTGACCTGACAAAATGGCGTCCAACAACATGAAAGACAACTTCCTGTATTTGGCCCCAGTGGCCAATAGTGACCTGCTCCCACACATCAAACAGAGCTCAATAGGAAACGTCCCTGTGGAGACAATAACAACGCTAGTTGCTTTGATATAGCTGGAGACCCCACTGTACAAACACTGCACGCAATGCTGTGTACCAGGGCTACAAGGTACCTAAAACCGGATGGAGGCTTTTATTATGTTCAGTGTCGGACTTCAGACACTGACTGAATTTCCTGCCAGCAAAGAGAAAATGTTTCCTCTGTCACCAGGACGCTGTGTTTGTATATGTGTGTGCATTGTATGAAGCAGACCTCTTCAGTACTTTGTGAACCTTTTAGGTGCTCGTTGCTTTAGAATTTTTTAAGTCCTGCATGAACTATTTCCAACTTACAGGTTTGCATGGACTTCCTGCATGTTTTGGTTTTACAAAAAGGACGATAATGATGATTGAAATATGATTTGTTCAAGCAGAGCTCTTCAGTGGTAGGCAAGCAGAAAAAATCATCATTAGGTATAAATAGATTAGAAAAATGGGTCTTATGATTGCAGGTGCAGATTCAGAGCCCTGAAGACAGTTCCTTTAAGACCAGCATTATTTGCATTTATTGTAGCGATGATTTAAGTTACCTTTGGAGCGCTGAGTCCCAAATTTCCACTTGAGTCCCACAGCTGATGAAGACAGACCTCTTTCTCTCCAAAGTTGCCCAGGCGTCTCTGTATGGAACTCTCCTGTGTGACATTATGTTTCCCCATTCGAGGTTAGATGAAATTACACTGTGGGAGATTATTTGCTTGAGTGTGAAGAATCGAGGGAATGACCTTTGTGTCACATAAAATTAACAGACTATTGTACTTTTGCTGGTAAGAGAATTTAAAAAAAGATTCAAAAGAAAAGTGCATTAATTTGTCTCGAACTTTGAGTCAACTCTGGATGATCATGGGATTAATCGCGATTACTAATTGTTTGACAGCCCTAAGAATCTTGCAACAAAGGTGTCTCACTAAATCATTATCTAATGCTGAGCCTGTGCTTCTCTTTCCTAAAAAACAGAAAGCAAAAGCAGAACAGTCTACAGCCAGGAACAGATTTGCATATCTGCCATGCCTCCCGACAGGCAGAGAAGTGCTATCCTGACAGGCCTAATGAACTAGCCATTTAAGTGGTCAAATTATACACTCATTCCTTTTTATTCTCTGATATCCTGTCTTTGTACAGGTGATGGAAAGGCAACTTTCCCCATCCACACCCCTTTAGAAAAACCAACCTCGCCTAATCTCTTCTCTCTCTCTCTCTCTCTCTCTCTCTCACCATCGTCTATTCCATGACATCAGTGCAAAGTGCAAGCATTCAGAGAGCAGGAGAGAGACAGAGGCAGAAGGGAAAAGGCAGTGCTCTGAGGGCCTTTGTGGAAAGAAATCATGTCGAAAAATAGAGCCAGGGCAGGAGCGAGAGAGGAAAGAGAGAGAGAGAGAGAGAGGCTGTCACAGACCTCAATGGCAGCATTATGTAAATGGCTGACATCCCCTGATGTAAAGCTGAATAGAGAGACATTAATGTCTTGTGTATATTTAAAAAGCCTGGGCCCAACTCCTCAGGATTGCAAGCGGCAGATCCCGTAATCATGTTGACGAAGTAATGGCAGAGAATTAGTTGTCCATTAAAAGTGTATTATGCACCACGCTGGCACATGAAATTACTCTCAAATAGTGGAACGGCTGAGGGGGAGTGACGAGGGAGAGTGGGAGAGAGATGGAGGGGAGTGGGAGGAGGAGGACATTGATGGATAGTGTATGCATGTGTGCGTGCATGCACTGTGATTGTGTGCGTGTGCCGGCATGTATGAATTCCCCTGCTCTGACTAAGGGGGAGGCAGGTGATTGACATCTTTAGACTTTGAGAAATCAAAGCACAGTGAGTGTGTGTGGATGGGTGCACAGCAGGACCTGAAAGATTCTAATGAGGTTATAGAGGGCTGGGTGTCTATCTCTCTCTCCCTCTCTCAAACTCTCTCTCTCACACACACACACACACACACACACACTTTTCCTATTTACATATGCCCATGCACACACTCCTCTGCACACACAAGTATAGATGTGTGACAAGTTAAAAGTGGGAGAGAAAAGCATGCAATGGGATAATAAGATGAAAGAGGGGGGGGTGAGGATGTCTTCTAAAGAAACGAATAGATGGAGGCTCATTTGTACCCCCTTGGCTTTTGTTGCTCTCTTGCACCACATGAACCACAGATGAACTTATTTGAGTGCTTGATTAAGGTTGTTCTCTGCAATACCAATACCAGGATGAGTACTGATATCACTACCAATAATCATATCCTTAGTGGTATAGATATTAGTATCTGTATTTGCTTCTAAAACTGGATTAAGATATGATTTCTGGCATGGGCAAGTGTGACAATCAATGTACAGATGTAAATGATCATGTGGAGATAATAAGCATATACAGCAGAGAAGATATTGTTGAACAAATTGACACAATCACTGTTTTTCAACCTTATTTTTTTTTATCTCACTGGTTTTTGGGGCTACTCATTGTGGGCTGATACTTTGTTATCAGCAGTATCAAGTCTGTATTACTATCAGGACAGAAAAAAATGGTATCCAAACATTTATTCACCTGATATACAGGACAGGCCTGTGGCAGAGCTAAAAAAGAAGACTCTTGTTGAACATGCAGAGGTGGTGTCAGTTATCTCCTCTCAGTCATCCTCGGAGCCTGCTGTCATGTTTGTCACTTTGCAGTGCCTCATGTGTGGTATTTGTGTGTGAAACTCTCCAAGTTACTGATTCTTGAAAAACCGCCTCAAAACCAAATTCCCCTACATTTGTTCCTCTTGTCAAATAACACGAATATCACTTTTCTGTTCGCTCCTTCCCTCACAGCCACATTCACAGAGTACATGTCACAGGCACAGAGGTTTGAGTTTTTTAGATGCCAGCCAAATACAGTGAAGTTAAAATAAACATCTAAGTGATGGTTTGCTGTCCCGCCTCCCTCCCTCCCTCTCTTCTATCCTTTCTTTCGTTCCTCCATTCTTGTCTCGTGTCTGAGGCGATAGAAATGTAATTCAGATGTCAAAACGCCCCGTCTCGCTCTCTCTTCCTCTCGCCCTCTCCCCCATCTCTCTGTCTTTTCTCTGTCCTTTTCTCGTCCGTCGTTCCCATTGTTCTTGTGGCTGCTCCTTTATCGAGCGAGACATCGCCGAGAGGGGGGAAGAAAAGAAAAAGATGACATGCTTTCTCAGCCCATTGCAGCGCGTCCCCGGCTAGAGTGGCTTGTCATTTGAGCGATAGAGGAGTGACAGCTTCCACTGTAGAGGGAACACCCCTGCGCCATAATGGGACTGACTGGGCTGCCACAGACCTGTCTGTCTGCCTGTCAGTCAAAGCTGTCCATCAGCTCTCAGTGACATGAACCTGTCTGTATGTCTGACTGTTCGGCCTTTTGTCAGTCCTGCTCTCAGCTCACAAGAACTCTTTAGAGTTATACATTCTGTTTGTAGATGTGTCTTAATATTTACTGAACCATGAATATGTCTGTCGGATTTTCTGGTCATTACACTGTATCTGCAGTAGATCCATATCTGCCTTCCAGTTTTCTTTGCAGCTTTTCCTCACTGAGCCTATATTTACAAGGTATCTCTCTATCACGTCACACATTCCCATCCCTCTGCAATATGTATCTGTCCATCTAGCAGCCCAGTACGTGGTTAAATTACCCCTTTGACAGGTGGTTGATTGCTGTGACATTTCAGTATATATCTCCATTCCCTTTTGCAACCTACTGCACAACAATGAGATGCAAATACTCTCCCACTGTTCCAAAGGATAATGTACCTTCCACTTGCAGATAAATGGAGTTGTAAGATTTGCTTGGATAATTTTGGACTGCAAGTGGTATGATGACACATAGATAGGACCCTCAGCAGATATGTCTGATTTAATTGCAACAAAAAAATGCAAGGCCAACAAGATGTCTTGATTTGTTTCATGCTCTGCCATATTTTGGGATCATTTAACATCCTTTTCTGTCTTTGCTGTGAGATTGGTAACAGAGCAAAATGGGATCATAGAAAGAAATGGTTGCATGTTACAGAGATAATGAGCTGAATATGTGAGGATGATATGCTGCAAGGCCACAAGCATGTAAGCAACATGACAGTAGATGTATGATAGTCAATAGCATTTCACATGCATTTCATGAGACTAGTGGTCTTCACTTTAACAATTCAATGATAACAATGAAGCAGAAGTTGTGTCATTTTTTTTATATTTGCTGTCTAAAGCCATACAAAGCCAACTGCTTTTATATTTTACCATGTATATAAAAATTTTAAGACTTTTTTTTATGTTCCATTTATGGTATGGTCACACTGGCCATCCAAACTGTGCCGTACTCAAGCAAAAATGCCTCCCCACCGGCCAGTATGGCCTATGGTCACACTACTCCAATATGAACCAGACTTTAGGCTCACACATAGCCCGCCTACGTCACCATGAAGCATCAGTTTCCAAGAAGCGTGGTCCCATCAGAGTCACTATAGTGAGACACAAAGAACCTGACAACTTAAGATACTTTTTGTTCATGTTAAGTTATTTTATCCAACACAGCCCTCTAACACCCTCACTGTTGTTTAAAATGACTGTCAAGAGGAGTGGTCATGGCAATCATGTCCAGGTATCCTCAAGTATGAAATGTACCCGGTGAAGCACACCTCTCTAAAGCGTGCAAAAGAGAAGAAATGAACAGTGCCTGGCACCATATACTTGCAGTCACACTGGCCAAATGGACCAGACTTTAGGGTTAAAGTTTGCTTGAGCACGGTGTGGTTGGTCAGTGTGACCGCGCCCTTAAGGCTCATTTATACTCCCTTTACGTACGAAAATGTATATGCCCGTTTCGAACAATGTTACCGCCACTGCTCACATACTAAAAAAAAAAAACCTAACACATTCTTTATGTTGGCAATCCATCCACCGGGGGGATGAAAAACTGAGCAGCAAGTTCCTCAAAAACTTGCAGTTTTTTTCTGAAAAAGTTCTGTGATTGTTGTTTCTTCTTTGTGTCTCACCAGTGCTACGTATAGTTGTAACAGCAACACTGCCCCTGCAGTTTCTGGTGGTACTGCTCTGTTTGGTCTGTATCCATAAGCTTTATGAAAATGTGCAGAAATATGGACGAAATGAACGCAGAGCATGGACGGAAGGCCCCGTCTGTATCTGTATTTAGCGTTGAGCATAAATAAGCCTTTACAGTTGTTTGTCTATCCGCAAGTCACTCTTTATCCCAGGGGTGTGTCCAGACTGTTTGATTGGAGTTGCCCTAATTCCCCATTTCTGTCTTCACTAATCAGGTCTACTTTGATTTGACAACATTTAAACATCATCCAAATGTTAAATTCCTATGTATTTTCCTTTTACTGTGAGAGATATGACAGCTGTGTGACAGCAAAAGTCCTGAGCTTAATTCTTTAATGACTTCATGAGAAGATTTTTTTTCCACAGACACAATTAGAAGAAACCTACTTTTAAAACTGCTAGCAAAGGCCTGCAACTGTCTATCCATGCAACAACAAAAAAAATGACATGCTATGTTTTTAATGGATATTTGACTAATGATTTAGAGTAAGTCTTTTTTTTTGCAATCAGTTGAAGATACAATAAATAATTCTTTTTCACAGTGACTCTTCTTCATTTCATGTTAAACATTAGCAGTTCATTGTTTGGTTTAAAATGGAGATATCAGTCATAGTCTATTGTGTGTCGAAAATGAAAAAGTTTTTCTTCCCCCTGGTTTGCTGGCTCTCCTCTCCTCTCCTCTCCTCTCCTCTCCTCTCCTCTCCTCTCCTCTCCTCTCCTCTCCTCTTGGCCAGTCTGGCATCAACAATGGCCATCAGAGCCCCTCAGAGGGAGGCCATTGGGGCACAAAAGCACAACGGAAATGAGGGATAACTTCTGGGAAGTCTGGCCTCTCATGCTCATTACCTCCCTCTGGCCCTCCTCCATCCCCCCTCTCTCTCTTGTTTGGAAATGAGTGATAACTCCTGGAGCAGGTTGGCCTATCCCATCCCTCTCCTCTATCCACTTGTAAACCCTCCTGGCCCACTCCTCTCTTTCCCCCCTTTCTCTGTCCCCCTTCTCTTGTCATGTGGTCTCTGTCTTCATTTATACTCCTATCTCTCTCCATTTGGACTAATTTGTGGGGAGGTTTTGCCTCTTACACACACACACACAAACACACACACACACACACACACGCACACACATGCACACACACACACACACATAAAGCCAGACCTTGTGGTCTATTGGGCACAGGCCAAGGAGCGGGGGGTCTTTGTGACATGGGTTAGAGAAGTCGTAGTTAAGAAAGGACCTCTTCTGTAAGTGTGTGTGCATCAGTGTGGCTGTGTGTGTGCATGTGTGTGTGCGCGCACACTTAGGGGTTACAAGGGACAGGAGGGGGGTCATGAAAAGGAACACATCTCTCTTTTGTGTGTGTGTTTTTTCTGTGTGTGTGTGTGTTGATTTGAGGAAGAGAAAAAACAAAAAAGGAGAACCCAAAAGATCTGTGTGCCCTTCCCTCCTTCCGTCCCATACTCCACCCCCTCCTTCATATTCTTACTTTAGCAGCCTGTTGAATGGGCAGAAACGGCCTGGAGCCACACAGACGGACAGTCAGAGAGACCACAGTGTAGAGATGTTTGTCCAACAGAAAGAGAGAAAGAAAGACAGAGTCAGGACCACCTGAGTTTCACCCTGGTTCTAGTTCCTCTCTCTTCCTCTTCTTTGGCAGAGGGTCACCATTCAGCTAACAAAGATGTGCAGTGTGCGTTTAGGGGAAAAGAAGTCAGGGTCTCAACAACAGCTTGGCTGCTTTTCTGTGTGTGTGTGTGTGTGTGTGTGTGTGTGTGTGTGTGTGTGTGTGTGTGTGTGTGTGTGTGTGTGTGTGTGTGGTGTGTGTGTGTATGCATGTGCTCGGTCTGGGTGCGGACCACACTTGATCAGAAAAGGTGACGGTAAGGCAGAGTGTCTCATATATTTGTATGCTAAATGTAAAATTTAATGGAGCAATGAAATTGGAAAAGACAACGGGACAATACAAACAAGGTAAATGACTCATTTATTTAGTTTTTCATGGAAAGAATTTTGTGCCAAAGTTGTTAGGGATTGTCTAAAGATAAATTTGCTCTAGCTTCTGCACTTGCAGAACTTGCATAGTTCATCCATTGTTTGAAAGTGTTTGTTAAACTACAATTTTTTTTATTAGTTTCTGTGCTTTTATTTAATTTATGGACAGACAAACAGCAGGAAGCTTCCAATGTTATCTGTTTGGCAGATTAAAGAGAGCTTCACTCTTTTAAACCTGTATTGGTTTGTCTTTTCTTTACAGGCTTGTGAATAATGTACTTTAAACCCTTCACAAGTCTGTCACTGGGCTGTTTTTTCTGTTTGGATATTATTTATGAGAGGTTTAAGGTTGCCATACAAACCCCTTCTGATATTTAGATGGCAGAGATTATTAATACACCTGCTATTGAAGTGTTTTATTGAGTGGGGATCCTGACCCCATAAAGCTGTCAAAGAGGGGTCCAAGTGGGCTGGCATTGACTTTGGGGGGAAGAGGGGCACCAAACCAAAATAAAAACAACTAATAATATTATTTTTGACACCATTTCCATACACAGTATCTCTCTTTAAATGTCATCAATCACCTATTTATTGAATTCTGTGTTCCTTTTCAATACCAATTTTTGAATTAAAACAAAAGTTAAAGCACAACACTTTAGCCAATCAGAATCAAGCAGCTGCTAGGCGTGAAGCTGACACATCAGAAAGTTGCTGTGCCACTGATAACTAGTGATCTATATTTCTAGATTTAACTTTAGAAAGTAAAAGACCCCAAGGTGCCCATTCTTAATATGTCGTGAAAGAGACACAACCAGAAAACATTGCCTGTATTTTGAAAACTCATCACTTGGAGCCAGCGTGTGTAACGTATGGTATTACAAAAACAAGCAATTGGCTGTGGTGTGCCTAAAAGTTTTCTTAAAAAAAATAAATAGACACTTGATGATACAAATGATTAATGCTTAATGAATATAGGTGATATATTGTATAGTTTATTATATAGTATTCTACTATGATATACACTCACAGCCACTATATTAGGCACACCTGTCCAACTGCTCATTAATGCAAATTTCTCATCAGCCAATCACATGGCAGCAACTTTATGCATTTAGGCATGTAGACATGGTGAAGATGATCCGCTGCAGTTCAAACTGAGCTTCAGAATGGGGAAGAAAGGTGATTTAAGTGACCTTGAACGTGGCCTGGTTTTTGGTGCCAGACAGGCTGGTCATAGTGTTTCAGAAATGCTGATCTACTGGGATTTTCACGCACTGCCATCTCTAGGGTTTACAGAGAATGGTCTGAAAAAGAGAAAATATCCAGTGAGCGGCAGTTCTGTGGGTGAAAATGCCCCGTTGATGCCAGAGGTCAGAGGAGAATGGCCAGACTCGTTTGAGCTGATACAAAGGCAACAGTAACTCAAATAACCACTCAGTATGACCGTATGTAGAAGAGCATCTCTGAACGCACAACACGTCAAACCCTGAGGCAGATGGGCTACTGCAGCAGAAGACCACATCGGGTGCCACTCCTGTCAGCTAAGAACAGGAAACTGAGGCTATAATTCACACAGGCTCACCAAAATTTGACAATAGAATATTGGAAAAATTTTGCCTGGTCTGATGAGTCTCGATTTCTGCTGCTACATTTGGATGGTAGGGTCAGAATTTGGCGTCAACAACATGAAAGCATGGATCCATCCTGCCTTGTATCAACAGTTCAGGCTGGTGGTGGTTTAATGGTGAGGGAGATATTTTCTTGGCACACTTTGGGCCCCTTAGTACCAATTGAGCATTGTTTCAATGCCACAGCCTACCTGTGTATTGTTGCTGACCATGTCCATCCCTTTATGACCACAGTGTACCCATCTTCTGATGGCTACTTCCAGCAGAATAACATGCCATGTAATAAAGCTGGAATCATCTCAGACTGGTTTCTTGAACATGACAATGAGTTCACTGTACTCAAATGGGCTCCACAGTCACCAGATCTCAATCCAACAGAGCACATTTAGGATGTGATGGAACAGGAGACTGGCATCGTGGATGTGCAGCCGACAAATCTGCAGCAACTGCGTGATGCTATCATGTCAATATGGACCAAACTCTCTGAGGAATGTTTCCAGTACCTTGTTGAATCTATGCCACAAAGGATTTAGGCAGTTCTGAAGGCAAAAGGGGTCCAACCCAGTACTAGCAAGGTGTACCTAATAAAGTGACCAGTGAGTCCACAAGAAATAATTTTGCAAGAGAAGAGTACCTAACAGGTGCCAAGTGGGGATGCACAGAATGGCAACATTTAGAAACTCCTGTGTTCCTCAACTTCTACCAAATTTTCTTGATTGAAAAAATTAAAAAGTAAATGTAGATTTCGTAGGAATAAAAATGCCATCCAGGTCAAGCTTTCAACCAACACTGAAAATTTTGGAGAAAAAAATTCAAAACATTAATGCCAAACGTATAAGTAAAATGTGCATTATTTATTATTGCTACTCAGTTTCCTAATTTATAGCATGTTAAAATTCTAACTGCACTATAGGCACTTACAGGATTTTGTCAAGGGTTGAGAAAGGCCAGGTCTAAGGAAACCTTGCCACTGGTGTCACAGTCATGCACTTGGTGGAAAAATAAAGCTCTTGTTTTACTTGAGAAACTGCGCCTGTAAACAATCCAAGCAGGGATTATGTGTTTTACCATAACATAATTGGAAAAACAAATTAGTGGGATGTAAACATTGTTTCTAGGAGACAGGGTTGTAAGCTATATTGTAACAAGAACCTGATGAAGCATGCTGCAAGACACTGTTTCCCTGGCCACACTTGTTATATAATATGAGAAACAATGAAGAGTGGTGACAAAACACTCCTACCTTTGTTTTTCAATAATAATGAGTAACACACTTTTTCTTTCTTTTTTTTTCTTTTTTTTTGTGGTTGTGTCCTAGTTTCTAGTTTGCAAGGAGGCATAAATGCTGAATTAACAGTTTTTCAGCTAACCAAAATTTGTTGTGAACAATTGTAACAATAAGAAATCAACTCTCAAATGTAAACTGTCCAAAACTGCCTGTGTTACTTTGCAGCTGACATCACCATTTCACTCCTCTTTCTGTCCCTTGTTTTCATTCTCTGTGTCTTGTTGTCATTCTCTGTTTCTCAGAGTAACATTGAGTTTAGCCAGAGGGTGAACACTAGAGAGAGAGAGAGAGAGAGAGAGAGAGAGAGAGAGAGAGAGAGAGAGGGGCCTGCATCCCATTAATCTGCCACATATGGTGGATCTGCAAATGACAGATCCTTAATGGTAAACATTGACGGATAGCGTTTGCTTGTTTCTATTGGTGAGCTGGATGGGTACACTTGTGATAAGTGTTCCATTGCCAAGAAGAGAGATGGTGTAAATGGGGCCGGAGAATACCACTAATAAAGCCCCCCTCCCCACACACACACACGCACACTCCACCCCACCCCCCACCCCCCCACCTCTGCTCCTCAAGCTAGACCTTTTGTCCCACCTGCTATTCTCTGGCTGCGAAATTAGGCTGCACCCCCTCCTCTTTCTCAGCCCTCCTTTCTTTATCCACCTCTTTTCCTTTTGGGTGAACGGCCATGTGAAGAGGTTCATTACCGCTGGAGCTGGCCCTACTCAGGTATGGCTGGGCTCTGTTCCCACTATAGGGCCCAGAGCTCTCTGTGTCGGGCCCCGCTGGCTCCCTGGAAAAGGGAAACATGGCACACAAAGGTCCTGTTAGCACTTCCTATGAAATCAGCAGTTTTCACTAGAGGTACAACGCTCCAATTACCTAACACTCAGAAGATGCTATACCCCCCACAACACAGCCCAGTGCTTCAGTGTGCACAGCCCTCACCATCATGGTATTCTTTGAGGAAGGGCTTGTGCTAGGTGGCTAATTAGCACTGAAGACACTCTCCTCCTCTTTTTCCTCCCTCATCCTTACACTTTTCTGCTCCTCCCATACTTACATCCATTTTATTTACCATTCTTTCTTAGGGAAAGTGCCCCAGGCTCTTACACATACTGTACACTATACAAGCAGCACAGCCACAATCATCCAGGGCCTGTTCCCCATCGAGAACTCCAAGAAGAGCTCTTCATGGCTGGGGATGCTGCTTGGAGATCACAGGTGTTAGATCTGTGGGTAAATGGTTTCTCCTACTTCCTGATGGTGTTACAGCCTTTTCAAACATCCTAGGGTCCAAAACATTAAGTAATTAGATGTGCTCTTTCGAATAAAATTCTAAAAAAATGGGTTGTGTTTATAATTTGAAATTCTGAATTCTTTGAGAAGGAAATAAAAATAAAAATAAAAACAACAGAAATGTCCATATTCTGGGTCGTGGGACAGTTAAATCAAACTACATTTTTATATCCACCATTCCAAAGCCCCCAGTTTTAGCCTAAATTGCATTAAACATTGGAATACATCGAACTATGACTTCATTTTAAGCCAAAAATGAACTTTAGACCAAAACAGCAGGGCCCTGGGTGGTCGAAAGATCGTTGTGAGGGTAAAGGGCAGAGAAAACAGAGCATAAGTGAATCAGGAAGAAGGGATAAGAGCATCTCTTCACTACAAAGAGACAGGTGTGGGGAGGAAGGAAAAAAAGGGAAAACAGGGCAGGAGGAGGAGGGGACAGAGGACAGATGCATTCACTGACCATAGACCGGGACTTAGATTTTACGCTGCTGTTCTGAGAACTGCTCGCTCATGGATCATTACAGAAGTTTGGAAAAAGGGTCATAAAATATCCTTGCTAAGAATAGGACAACAAAAACCTAAAAACGATTACTCAGTTAATTTTTACTTGATTTATTCTGTATGTTTTAAGCTTGGCAGAGTGAATTGTCTCATATTTTTGTCGCATGTGATGTTGCCTGTTTGAACTCCTCTCACAGATGGGGTCTAATCATAAACAAACAGTTTCTGACCTTTCACCCAACATCTCAATCACTCCAGCTTCATCATAGCCTATCAATCATCACAGGCTGGATCTCTAACCAGATTATTTAGAACTACCCTATATACCACACATACTCACTGACAAACATACACACACACAGCACCACAGAACCATAGGTATTATTACAATAACATTACCACTAATGGTATTGGTGGAGATATAGCCCATCTTGCTTCCTATCATATCACTAGATGGGATTAATGGATCCTGAGCGTGATGTTTGAATTAAACTGCGCTCCTCTGTGTTGGTGTGGAGATAAACACATCCAAGTGTGGACCTTTGAACCAGCAACAGCCCTGCCCATCTGCCACTCAGCTGCAGGGGGACACCATGATACCTCATTCACTGTAACAGAATCATCTGACTAAAGCTGTAAAGGAAAGACCCAGTGTGCACGTTGACCTTTGACCTAAACAAATTCAAATACAGCTTTATTTTGAGTACTCTGACTGTTTTATGTTTGGCATGAGACCAACTACGGTACAGACGAATCAGCAATAACATTAACAGCATAAAAAGAAACACGACAGTGAGTTAACACAAGCATCAAACATAAAATACAAAATGAATGAAGACAGAAAAAAACATATTTGGTTAAAACTAAAAATTGTCATTATATTCTATTTTGGTGATTACAAATTGATAACTTACTCTGCACGTCTACCAGTATCGTATTCACCAGCTACAGAAGCCACCGACTAAGGAATGTAAATGTTATCAAGTCCTCCAGTAGTGACAGTGTGATCTTATATCACTGCTAAAACTCTACACACAATAACCAGTGCTTACTGAGGGAGGGGTCAGTCTTCATTGTTCCCTCCTATTTTCAAAACACGTTTCCCCAGCCGGTTCGAGGATTCAAAGGAATAATAATAGCAGTTGAGTAACCTGCAGGCCTCTAATGCTGTCTCTGTTTAAAGGGAAGGTTTCTTCCTATGAAACGGCATTGCCCAGTGTAACATATCTAATCACAAAATTTATGTAACAGATTGGACTAAAAAAATGGTTTGGAAGTCAAAATATTTCGGAAAACCTGCCCAACTAACAATACAACCATTTCTTGTTTGACACTATGCTGCTACTTTTGCATTTTGTCCCTTATTTCGCAGCTATTGAAGAGAGGGAAAAGGGAGCAGGGAAATGTTTTTTACTCTTTTATTTTCAAATAATTTTTTACTTTATTTATTATTAATTGCGCTAAAAATTAAAATTTAATTGGAAGGCAGGTAAAGCCAAATAAAAAAGTGTTTTTAACTCAGAATAAACTATCAGGTTTATTATTATTATTATTATTATTATTATTATTAATAATAATAATAATAATAATAATAATAATAATAATAATAATAATAATAATAATAATAATAATAATACATTTGTGTTATATCCAAGAGTGAAAAATTAACATTGCTTATGCAACTTATTTAAACTTATTTCCGTTTCTGTGTGTCATCTATTTTCGCCTGCAGTTAAATTTGAAGAAATGAGTTGCAGCTCCGGAATAGAAGCGATTAAAGCAGAGAGGATTATTTTGAATGAGGTCAGTGTTGATATGAATTAAAACTGCGTCTCCACTGGAGGCCTAGTCACTCAAGCAGACAGTACCGAGGAGGCTTATACTGGGAGAGGCGTTAAAATCCGTCTCTCTCTCTCTCTCTCTCTCTCTCTCTCTCTCTCTCTCTCTCTCTCTCTCTCTCTCTCTCTCTCTCTCTCTCTGCCTTGTACCACCTCTCTCCATCTCTCCCCTCGTCTGAGAGAGCTGAGAGTCCTGAAAGACTCATCCGCATCATCGTGCCATTAAATATTTAAGCAAAACACTGAAACTATATGAAAGATTAAGGGTGCATAAAAATAATTAAGGATTATCGCAATGAAAAATGCATGCTCGCTGTAACCTAGGAGTCCATGATATGAACAATACAATATTAATGGTCTGGAGTGGAGGACTGTGCAAGCAATTGTGGAGCCTCATTAAAAGGAATGTGTTTGTGTCTGGCTCGGGTAAGGCTGCGAGCTACAGATACCAGATCAGGCTGCACTGTTTACAGGTTCTCAAAACAAACAGAGGTAATGAACCCGTGCTGTGTAATAAGGTGTGTGTGGGTGCGTGTGTTTGAGAGAGAGACGAGGGGATACCTTACCACGGGCCTTCTTTAATATAACGCCCAGATATAAAACCTCGTTGTAATAAAAGACTTTTCCACATAACTTCAATAACAAGGTCATTTTCCATGCAGGGCGAACACCGCGGATATATTCAGACCCACAGAAATTAGACAGCACCAATACCTTTAAATCACTTTACCATGAACAGACTCCATTTCTTTCACAGAATAATAAAAGCGTGAACAGCCTCATATATCTTTTATGTCCGTGGCCCATTTTTTGAGGAGAAGTATGCTCATTTCTCGCGGGACATTGATATTTTAACAGTGTTTTAATTACTGGACCAGAGAAACTCGAGGGCCGGTGCAATGATGAGGTTTCCCCACATCGGTGATTTTCAACAATGTCAGCTCTTTGACACATTTTCAGCTCATTCTGCGATGAATGAAATACAAATGAAACCCATCGCCTATTGGTAGAAGGTATCAATAATTGGCGGCGCAGCGTGAAATGCCAAGACCGGAGAATTTGGGAGATTTGACCTCTGCTGGAGCAGAGGATTATAGGGGCCAAACACAATAATGAGAAGTCATTGTGTCAGCGGATTATGCATCTATCGTTAGGGGCCAGAACAGACCGTATATATATATAGTATAATATGAAAGGAATACGTGAAAGTTTAAAATGTGTCAGATATCTGCAAGAAAAAAAGTCTCTGCAGGGACTTACACAGCTTATTAATACGCGAGCACGCGATGAAAGATAACGATTTTTGTTATTTTTATAATAATAATAATAATAATATTAATAATAATAATAATAATAATAATAATAATAATTTCAAATAGATTGTTTATTAAATTTATCACAACTTTGCAAAGGTTTAAATTCTTTATCAAATAGAAGTTCTGTTTTTATAAGAAAAAATAATCAAAATATTTTCATGTAATTTAACATAAAGCAATATAATTTTGAAAATAAAGAATCATGACTATTGTGCTTAGAGAGTGAAACACGCATGCAAGTACTTAAACACAGAGACACACACGCACGCATATAAACACACACACCGGAGTACTGCTGCTGTCAGTGTCGTCTCACTGAGACGCTCCCTCCATTAGCGCGGGTGACCGCACACTGCGACTCCGCGCGCGCTCCCCTGCTCGAAGATTACACGCAGATTCTGCCGCTATTATGAATTCAAAAACATCCGACTGTGATTGAAGGGAACCATTACAGTAAGCCACGCGCTGCTGCAGATAATGGCACGAGGTGTGCGCAGCCTTCAGCCGTCGTGACAGGATATTGAACGGAGGTGAAAAGTTAACAAAATTATCAAATAGCCAGGAGAGCGCGCTTCCTCAGATGTCATTGGGCGTTGAAATAAAATAACACTAGAAAAGTATGCAGGCTCCTCTGAGACTACATTACAGTATGATTTTTGTTACAGTATAATATCAGACGCAGGCTTTAATATAATGATGTATTATTTAGGACTGAATTACAGTTGTATTACATGTGCCAAATGTGCTACAATTTTTCTTATGAAAGTGATTAATATGATCTGAAGACCGAGTCTGATGATAGAAACTAGTTACCGGTCCTTCAAATGTATTCTTTACAATAATCTTATGTAGAAGAGGCTGACCTTACAGCAGCAGACACAGAGGGGCGGCAGCAGCTTCTTCATCTCAAAACACTCCCCGCCTCGGTTTCTTCTTCTGTGGTGAAATTTTGTAAATTAGGAAGAAGTATGTTCAAGCTAGGAAAGAATCACAGCAATAACCGGTCCAAGTGGCATAGGAAGATAAAGGAAAGTTCCCTCTTCTGCTTCAGTCTGGAGGTAAAATAGAGGGGGTGGATTAAGACTTGACAGCACATGGAGACAAATATCAAGCAACTTAAACTGTTAAAAATCTCCCCCATTAGTCGAGAATTCATAAAAATAATAATAATGCCACAACTAAAAGTGCGTAAAGGTTGTGTTTTGGCAGTTACTTTGCATTTCATCCAAAAAAACCGGTAGAAGTAGTAAAGAATACGGTTTCACTGTGTTATTTAAGGGTATGTGTATGTAAATGTCCGCGTGTTTCCGTGTGTGTGCTTTGTGTGCGCGCGCCTCATGAAGTCGTTCGGCGGGGAGAAATGATAGTCGCATTAACCCTTCAACTCTTATTTCATGGCTGCCTCGTTAAGAAGCTTGTGGATTTAATTACCGCTGGTGAAGGCTGGGAAGGTACAAGGCCCCGTGTCGCCATGTAATTGGAAGCATTTCTCTCTACACCCAACTTAACATTTTCCACCCATCTCTAATTGTCGAGTACAATTCACGCTCATTAATAAGGCGAATTATGTAATTTTCAAAACAGGACTCTGCTGTGGATGATGTGGGGGATGTTGAGCAACAGTGATAATTTCAGCAGTGGACTCTGAGCTACAGTCAGTACATCAAATATGTAGTATGCTGATACATATAGGGCAAGGCTATAATTAAAACCACATCAGTTCTAAGGGATTCTTTTTGTACATAGATAGCATTAATATTGGAGGGATCCTTAGTGGTCATACAATCTGTGTATGCATATTATTTATGCTTCTGGAGTCAATGTCGTAATAGCTATGTTTGAGGTTTTGTTGTGCATATGCACTTTAAGTTAACAAGTTATGTGGCAGAAACAATCCCAACATCAAATCATTTACAATGTGACCTTGTTTGAAAAGACAAATGCTTATGTCTTTATGAATTGTAATGATCTGGTACATACTTCATCTCCTTTCCAGATACGTTTTCCATATGTTTATGTTGTTGGTGCCGTTTAGTAATTGCTTTCAGCGGCTTAAGTTAACATTAACAGTGAGGTTACTTTGATGTTAAATCAAAAGTCTGCATGTACAAACTTGACTGAGGCAGTCTGTACGTATGACATAGATCATTTAAACTGAAGTTACTCTGAAAGGCTTGGTTAAAAAGATAAAGGAGTTCTTTAGAATGCTGCAAAGAGGACCAGTCAGCTGAAAATATTTGACCTATCCATGAAAGGTCTCAGAATATAAATTAGTTTGACTACTGTAATATGTTGGACATCTGCTCTGAGGCTACGGCATGACTGGTCTTCATTAATTAACTCCACCCCTTCTGTCCTTATCAGTTCCCTGCTCTTTTTATTCACTTCCCTGCCCTCTCTTTTCTTCCTTCCCCCAGTGCAAACCAGGTATCAGAGCTACGTGGCTTTGTCAGTTTGCTCACATGGTCATATCTTCCCCTTCTCTTGTTTAATCACCATTCAGTAACCCCACAACGACTGTGTGAATGGCAACATTTAATGGTCCACACTTCATTTGCTCTTTTAAAATTGGCTCAGGTTGATGGCAAACAACAACGACAGGCAGGGGCTGGAATAGAGAAATCACACACGGTGACAGTTGTGGCGAGGCGAGGGGCCGAATACCGCTGCTGCAAATGAAGTCCTCAGCCACAAGACTCCATTAAAACGTCGCAACGTGATACCAATCTGCAACTTTATTATTGCCGGGGCCCACTCCTCCCCCCATGCCAGCACTGTAGCCGCCACAGTACTCCATCCCGCATTATCAGAAAACACAGTCATTAAAAAGCATTTGACCTTTTTGTAGCGAGTATCAAGAAATTACCTTTCCTGTTTGGTCCCCCCTTTCTCCCCCCTCCCATCTTGTTCGGCAAATAAATCACTTCACTGCAAATTGTAATGCAACTCCTCCTTTGCTCTGAGTGGCGTTATAGGTCTGCTCTGCCTCGACAGCGCCGGAGGAGATATTGCCGTAATTAAATGTTACATCTGCCAATTGTTTCACAGGGACAATGAAGAGGGAGGGGACGGCTGGAGAGCAGAGGAGGAGAGGATTGTGGGGTGGAGGGGTGGTAGGAAGCCGTGGAGGAGACAAGTGGAGGTGAGACAATGCTCCAGGGTTGGACCGTTTGAAGAGAAGATTGCAGAGGCCAGCCAGGGAAAAGGAAGGAAGAGAAAGGCAGTACACAGGTAACAGAAGGAGAGGTTGGAGCAGAGACAGACGGAAAAAAAAGCTCTTGGCCTCACATTGAGCATCTCAGTGTCATCATCCTAGTCTGTATTGATCTGATGTGTGTGTGAATGTATCCTTGTGAGAGTGTGTGCGAGTGAAATGGACAGATGAAGTGTTAGAAGTGTAACAGCGTATCCTAACACTTTGAAATCCTCTGCTTAGACAGCAGCTATCTCTGATATCTTGGCCTGGCTGCTTTTTACTGACACCCTGAACCAGTCGGCTCACATGGTGGAAAACAGCCAAAGTGCCTGTGGCTTACGTGTGGGTGTGATAATGAATATTTATTGTCTCGTGATGCATCTCATCATACACCTCAGCATCCACTCGTGCACACATTTAGGCCTTATACCCACGCCCACCACACATGCAAACACAACTCCTCCCCACATCTACAGAGCGAGCCTTTGTTTATCTTAGCTGAAAGGAAAACTGCAAAGGCAGTTACTCTAGTTGTTACATATCACCCTGTGAGCAATTAGCAAACTGCACAGGGGGCAGAGGGAAAGCATACCCCACCACATGATATTTTGATGACCCTTGTGTATTTGATTTCTGGAGAGTGCATGTGGTTGGGTCTCTGTTGGTGTGTGCTTTTATCTTAATCCATTATTATATCATATTATATTATTTGTGGCCTGTCTGGGTTTTTGAACAAAAACATGGGTGTATAATACACAGAAGTGCATGTTATTTTTTCATATTATTGATGAGCTGACTCTAAAGAGCTGCTTTATATAAAGAAAAACACCATCTCACTTAGCTTGAGATTTTGAAATTGTGCAGGCACTTGTATTTTAGACATCTGCCTGTGTAAAGTTTGCATTAAATAATGGGACAGGGTTGAATAGAATCAGTTTTGTGGTGCGAACAGAGTTGATAAATGACTAATTTAAGTCAACTTTTGTTCCATTTTGACTTTGTTTGATAGGACGGCTACAATTGGACTGAAAGTATGAAGAGAGATCAGAGGAAGACAGAGCAAAAGGCCAAAGCTGAAAGATTGCCTTCAGACACTATGAGGTAGACAATAGCCTCTGCACTTAACCACTGAGATAAATCCCTGGAATCAGTGGACACTAGAATCATCCCAAAAATGTTAAAAAAGACACCATATCTCCGTCATGACATTTTTTCTTGATATGGTATATGACTTTTTCCAATTTCGAGGGATAATGGCTTTTAGTATCGATGAACTTTAAATACATATTTAAATGCAACACTATTTAATTCATCTACATTTTACTGACATCTCTTCAGCTTAATGTACAGATATTCTGTGATGAAAATGAGGAACGTGCCATTGTTTATTCAAAGGTTGACTCAACTCAGGACTGTGGTGATAAAAAAAATGTTATATAATTATTCAAAAGCAGACCCTGGAAGGTTTTGGTAAAATTAAAAAAAGTCACTAATCAGATAAGTGTTTGAATGCTACATACATCATGATCCAGTGATCAAAAATTTCAGTAACATACAGTTCATACAGTTGTATAAAAGCACTATATTGCACTGTACCCCCAGGCCGCTGTAACATTAACCTAAGCCTCACCACCATAGCAAATCAACAAGGGGATGAAGAATGGTTAAATGGAGGGGTTATGTTGAATAAACCCTTTCCAGTGTGCCGCAGGGTAGTGATGCATTTCCATAACTGCGATAAATTGGATTTAACGGCAAATCATAGACAACAATGGTAAAGGACGCTCAGGGCTGGTGTCTGTCTCACCCTACAGCGAGGATCTACAGGACCTCAGTGTGGGTTCTCGTTGCCTCTGTGCTTAAACGCTCTCGTCTTGGTTAAGGTATGAAATCGCTCTGACCGTAAGCACCATTCCTCTTCAGCCGTGACCTGTTATCCATTTAGTTGAGGAGAGTCAGGGGAGTCCTTGTTTTTCCCCCATGGGCAGATGCCAGCACAGACTTGAACCAAACATGATCTACCAGGCCAGCTTTAAGCTGTGAGAAGCATTCACCTGTTACGCCTGATTCTCGGGACTACAGGTGTCTACAAAGTCGTGGGTGAGCCAGTCTGACATAACCCTGAAGTATATGTTATTCTGTAAGAGTTTGTTGGGCTCAAAACAAGCTAGGATGAAATCAAATAGCAGTTTTGAGTCACATGGAAAACTATTTGCGAAGTTATTTGATTGTGTGAAGTTAATCCCCCTCCCACATAGAAAAAATCCAAAGACAAGAATAACCACAGATGCCTATTATTATTCTGTTATTCAAAGTGTCTTTTTAATTCCAGTTTACAAATAAATGTTCCTCAACTTTTACAGTTTGACACAAATCATCAAATTCTATCAAAAGAAGTCCTAACACTCAGCTTTAGTTGCTAATTTTTAAAGGCTGTGAACACATAGTGTGATGACACACACACACACACACACACACACACACACACACACACACACACACACACACACACACAAATACGCACACCACCCACTGTCGGTGATAACAAACAGTGATTAGCATGTGAAAAACAACACAGACAGGGTGTAAGCAAGCAGATGCCTGTTCCCCTATTAGCCATGTTGATTAGCAGACTGTCTAAATACCTTTGTTTTGCTGGTTGTGTATCTGTCTAGCTCCTTGTCTCTTCCCTCTCTTTCTCTCTCTCTCCTTTTGGACGACACACCCAAGGCCACCCTGTAAAAATCCTAACTCATCCTAAAGCCAATTCCTGCCTCTTTTACCCAGAAAACAAATACACAATCAAACAACACTAAGCCAATTTCCTCCCTTGCTGAAGCTTATTCACAGAAACACTCACATACACACACACACACACAAACACACACACACACACCTCCTCTAATTTCCTGGGGCCGTGATACTGGCAGGGAGTGTGTTGTAGCACCAACAGAGCTCTGTGTTTGGGGTAATTGCTCTTGCTGCGTTAGTATGGAAATCTGCAAATGTGTGACAGGGCCAGATAGCTTCCTCCAATGTTGTTCTGATCCTGCCTCCAGGCCCGCAGCCAAACTATTTTATCTCTTAATGCATTAGAGTGATCTTCCAATTAGCCCACGCTCATAATACTCCCCCATTCCTGGTGGCTGCCTGCTCTGGGCTGCACAGAGACAGGGAGGGAAGTAGCGCATATTGGAGTGTGTGTGTGTGTGTGTGTGTCCGCATAAATGTGTGTCCATGTTAACGTCTGTGTCTTCATGAATGTGAGGTCCACAGAAGCAGTTCTTTCTACTTAAAAGTCTCTATACAGTGCATTTTTGTCAAAGGAGGTGTGTTAATGTAAAGATGTGCACACAAGTAAACAAAGAAATGTGTGCCTTCACCTAATCATTTGCATCCAAGTAACTGAGTATATGCACAAGTGTGTGAGTCTGTGTGACTGTGTTTTTGTTAAAAAACAAAAACAAAACAGCTTGTATTCCTGTAAATGTGTGTGTTCCAAAGTTTAATGGGATAGGGCGGTGGATGAGGAGGTGGGCTGGGTTGGCAACCAGGGAAAAGTGAAGTGGAGAGGATGCGGCATGCGGGTGTGTAAGTGTGTACGTGCGTGCAGGCGTTTCAGAGGAGCAGGGCGGGTGGGTGGTGGGTGGTGGTGGTGTGGCGATAGTTCTGCTTGAGAGGTGAAATGAGGTGCTTATTGTGCACGGCGTGGGGGTTGCGCCGTTAGTCCGGGGCTCCTGTTGTAAAGTTTGCTGATAAGGGGAACCCGGCCCTTGAGCATCCATTCTCCTCGGTGTATTAGCGCTCCCTTATCAGGGGCCCAGATAAAAACCGGCATGCCATTTGCCTTCGGTGGAATTAAGCCCTCCTCTTCCTCCACCTCTTCCTCTGCCACCCTCCTCCTCTCTCCTTCCCTTTTCTGCCTTGGCTAACCGGGCGGGCTGCGATTAACCTCGACACTGTCCAATATCCTCAGCAGACTCCCGCCTGCAGATTAGCCACTATTAGTTATGACCAACTAAATTAACCACTGCCGCTTCCCTGAGAGAGAGAGAGAAGGAGGGAGCAGGAGATTGAAGAGAGCGAGAGTGTGTGTGTCTGTATGCATACATGTGCACACTCTGAAGTGGCTCATTCACTCTGGGACGAACATACTGTACTGTAAGTCTTAATTTCTCATGCAAAGGCTCATGTTGACTTTTCACAAAGCGCCTCGGCTAACAATTGTTCACTGCTGCAGAAATTTTGTCCATACTGTTTGATTTCATTTATTCACAGTTTGTCATTTGACTTTACGCCATCTCAGTGACGTAAAATCTGTCCACTGTCTCAGTGGATTGAGCCAATCCTCATAATAAATTTGCCTCTGAGTAAAATATCTCCTTTCAGCAGTGTCAGTGTTACTTAATAGATGGTTGAATAAAAACAAAACACCATTTCCTACCACTACATAGAGCCATAAACAGTCTCTCTGACAGTAGCTCTTTGGTTAAAGAGTCGCAGACTTTACAGCAGGAAGCAGTCTCAATCTGATGACATTTCATGGTTTGATTTTTTTAACTGTACGCAGCACCTTTTCGGAAATTATCAGGGGTTCAAACAATAGACTTGTTGAATGAAAACAACAAATAAACACAGCGAGGTTCATGAAAGGGCATTGTATTGCTTAAATAAATGTCATGTTAAACAAGTCGATGCATGTACTGATAGTTGGGATACTAATAAAACAAAATTTCAATCATGAGAGGAACTTTTGATTTCAATTATTGAAGTCAATATTAAACTTTATTTGATTTATCCAAATTTATGTGTGGGTTATTGGGATTAAGTGTGATTCTCACAAAAAAAACTTCAACAGGAATTTTAAAAATCTGCATTTAAATATATGATAAATTTTGTTCTAAACCAAAGACAACCTAACTACAAAACATTCCTCGACAACATTCACACATCTTGTTTTGCAGCTCTGTTGTTTTTTGGGGGTTTTGTTGGTCCTTTAACCAGTCTGTTCACTCTTGACTGAGGGTCACAAGAAACAATGTGACTGGCACAATTCAGAGGGTCTTTCCGTGGTGTGTGTGTGTGTGTGTGTGTGTGTGTGTGTGTGTGTGTGTGTGTGTGTGTGTGTGTGTGTGTGTGTGTGTGTGTGTGTTTGTGTGTTTGTGTGTGTGTTGACTTGTGAGATAGACAAGGTGGCTTGGGGCCATGGAGCACACACACTCTTTCTGTTTGCATGAGTCTACCCCTCAACCAAACACACTTGTACACACATCCTGATGACACACACACATTGTCACTCCACGCCCTGCCACGCGCCAAGTCTTTGCTAACAGTATTAAGCCATCACATCTGGCTGTATTGACGGGAGATGTGGGGCAGGAACAGGGCGAAGAACAGGAACAACCGCCTGCACGCAGCTGCTGCAGTCTCAGTGCCGGAGCCGACCGTCTCTCCTCTCCCTGTATTTGTTTCTTCCTCCTTCATCCCCTTACTGCACTGCTTCCAGCTTAGAAATGATATTACTATTCATATGACTCTGAGAAGACACAGAACACGAGACCACACAAATGCACAGATATAAAAATCAGCTCTTGGCAGTTTAATTCAATCAAAGAGCAGAATTAATTTAAGATCCCTTTAAAATCAACTTAGTGCTAACTTTCCACTTTTAGAGTTCTCAGATTAGAACTCCTAGCATTTTATTTTAACTTTTTTAGTCTTTTTTATGTATGACTTACCCCAACTAAACAAAGATCAAAATGTTTTTTCAATATATCCTAAAAACTATGTGAAATTGACTTGTTTAAATTTTTTCCTTTTAGTATTTATTCCACAGAATCATTCAAAAACATTTATACCACAAAAATTTAGGAATAGTCAGAATTTTTTATTTATTCAATTAAAAAAACATCCAAATATAATTTATATATTGCAATTTCTTTCAGTTGTTCAATTTTTAACATTTTTGTTCAAATGCCTCACATAAAGTCTCAAATACTCTTTGAATTGTGGTCCTCCAACAATAAAATCTTAAAACAATATACACTGCATCATCTCACCCTTCAGGAATACAGGAGAAATATGAGAGAGTGTTGCGTACATGCTTCCCTTATATTTACTGTTGGCTGTGCACTGATGTGTCTGGTTCACAAGATTGCTCTGCGACAGTATGCCTTCCCAAACCAGTTGCCTCTTTTTCTTTTCCCTACTTTGCTGTCACTTAGAGGCCTTGAGTACTGGATAACACCATTGAAAGCGGCCGCTGTAATTTTAATGGGGAACCAGTGGGCTTCAAAGGACAGGAGAACATGGCACAGTTGTTGCCCTCCACCATGTAAAACGACAACAGGAGAGTAAAGCCAGTATAGCGCCCCGCTCCCCCTCCCTCTGCCACCCTTGTCCACAATGGAGAAACCTGTTTATCTCTGCGTACAATTAAGAGTGTGAAATTCGAACATGCTGAATTAACTAAGAAACCCCGCTTTTGTTACAAAGGAAACAAAGCCTCAGGAGAGAGAGAGAGAGAGAGCGAGAAAAAGCAGGGGCAGAGGAATAAAGGATTTTGCAGTCGTGAGAAAAGACAGCATGGCTCACTGATATCTAGAATAATCACATTTCCACCAAATAAATCAGACTGGCTGGCATGTGGTGCAAACAGCCACACATGGTAAAACGCATCTGCAAACACAGGCACAGGTTTAAAAGCATCCACAGCAGAGTGTGACATTTTCTGTGACTTTGCACACTGACTTTTAATTTTCACTTTCCTGTTCACTCCTGCACACATACACACACTTTCACACAGCAGCCTGAAGCTATATGACAGCGTGCCAACCCCACCCTGTGTGCTTGTTCATTCACCCACTGTTTTGGCCCGCTAACAGGCCTCTGGCAAAGTGAGCCAGCCAGACCACCCTGACCGCCCTCCTCCATCTTCTCCTCTCTGCGAGCCAGCGATCCAGCCAGTCAGGCTCAATGTGGCTTTACTTACTGCCACAACGACACCTCACATCGCCCCACATCCACCTTAAGAGAATGAGTAATCAACAAACCGGGAGCCATTTGCTGTCTGTCAGTCAAATCCAGCACTCCGCTGCGCTATCAGTCCTCCGCTTGCAACGAGCCCTCCTTCCCTTCCTTCCTCTCCTCTAATACCAATTTAAATCGTTCAACGCTCCTTTCCTCCCGCTGCCATTATTCAAAAAGATCATAATAGTTTTCCCTGTGCCCAAAGCACAAAAATCAATTATTTCCCCACAAAGACTTGAAAGTACTTAGCGCAGGCCTGCGAGGGGAAAAGCTGTGGGTTATATCAAATTGAAACTGCACTCATTACACAGGCACACAATTAGTTACCTCTGGTCTGCCTGCCGCTCTTTAATTTCCGAAACGGCATATCTGTATTATAACAGAAACAAGCATGCAAATGCTATTGTTGGGGATTTAGAGAAATCAATAGGACGGCTGGCGAGAGGCGTTTGGTGGCGCTGTCACTCAAAATCTGCTGCCGGCGACTGATAAAGGTCTGAATTCAAATTAGCGCCAAAGCCGGCCAGTGACATCAGAAGTGACATCCGAAATAAAAGGGACGGCTTCATGATATATGTAATTATTCTCCACGCATTTGCGCTACATTTTTTCCCTTCTCCCTCCTCTTTCCTCCCCTCCCTCATTCTCTCTTTTTCCTCATTGTGTGTACTTGTGTAACTGTGTTTTGCATAAAGGGATTAGGAGTGCCTTAATGAGAAACTGTAATTGTTTTTTCAGCCTCGCTCTATGGATATGTTCACATGTGTGTGTGTGTTTGTGGGTGTTTGTGCGAGAGAGACGGAATGAAAATAGGTCTTGAATGAATATGCCTTGTTTAATGCAAAATGAATACAGTATTGAAATAATATGTTTTTTTTCTCTTCCATATCAGAGGACTGTTGGTGTAAGAGCTAAGAAGGTCTGGGAGAAAACTATGTTATGAAATACATTTCCCCACAATAATGAGCCGAGAGCCGATACTGAACAATGGAGAAATAACCAGACTTGGCTTCAGTTTGTCTCTGATACCAAATTATTGACATCTTTTATTTTCACTGCTGCCAAAGTTTCCTGTTTGGCAGAAATCCTGATAAGGTATAATGGCCACCCACACACACTGGGCAAATACATGAGTGGAGCATTTTTAACACAGGATATTACACACTGGAGACCATTTATCTGTTAAATTTCCATCAGTACATGTCGATGATGAGCTGAAATGCTTCTCTTTTTTTCAAAAACAAACTACATTTCTAATGTAAAAATTGCAATTGTTAGCTGCTCTTTTAATCAATGTAATATCTTCTTGTATTAGAAAGAAAGAATGAAAAACTTAAACATGTTTTAAGCAAAATCAGCTTTATTTGACCCAGACTTCAAGAAAATAAGATTCCCCAGTAGATTGATTAAAATTCCTGTGCACATTCCAAATGTTAAAGTATTTTTCAATCACGTGTTTAATTTTCTTTTAGCTAATCATATTTTCCCATAACTTTCCTCATTTTTGCATTCTTCTGTCAGCAGTTTTCCCTGGATGCCTTTAATAAACCACTTAAAGAACAAGAGTGTGGCAAGTGGCAAGTTTTCTCACTTGAGGGAGGCTGAGAGTAGAGAGACAATAATGCTTTAATGTGATGTTTGTTCAACAAGGGCATAATTTTCATTTCAAGTTTGGAGGAGACATCCACTGGGAACTCTCCAAGCCTCTACAATTATAATCTTTAACAACAGGAGGCTGATGCTCTTAATGGAGTACTCTTCATGTGAATAATACACTGCTTACTGTATGTAGCCCCCCAGGACTTGACATGACATCCTGACCAAAACAGTGTCATGTCAGCTTTATTCTGGAACTTTAAACCTTGACTCTGTTTCTATAGGGACACCGATGGGATTAAAATGACTTTTCTGTTCAGAAAGTTTTGTAATTGGTGCAGTCGATCTCCTCAGCTGGAAGCCACAAAACAAACTGAGGCCTGACAGCATCATGGAAAAGAGCCATGAGATGGACCTGTTCCCCAATAGTTTTCACCAAATCCAATTGATTGAAATAACCTGAAACAGAAGTCTTGCACAAGTAGACACCAAAGACTGTATATAGAATGGACAGCATGGCTCTGCCTTTTATCACTGAACAGATTTGAAGCCAAAAAACCTGTCACAGGAGCCGCCATTGTGCAGCCATGGTCTGCACAGTGACAGTGCGCGGTGACAAAAATAATATTTTTTTTTCTTTTGACAGTTTAATTTGTTCTTAACTCTCCTTTCTGATGTATTTTACTATTCCCGCAAAAATACTCAAGAACGGCAGCTGTCAATCATTGTTAAATGAGATGTAAAACCCTGTTTTTGACATCTATTAACTAATAAAAAAATAAACTTTTCATAGAAAAGAAGGCTTGAGCAGAATGCAGCCTAATAATATCTAAATATCACCACAGCATACGGATGTGAGTATTTCTACGAGATGTATTCATTTTTTAGTTTGACCCCAGCCCATCTGGAATGAATAGAGAGACAAAGTTTTGGACCTATACTGCAGCCAGTCACCAGGGGGAGCAGTTTTTCTGGTGACCTCAGTTTGCACTGAGCGAGATGACGTCCATTTTTTTACAGTCTCTGGTAGGAACATGTGGTGGATTTCTTCACCTCTTTTATTAGTAATCCTACTCATACTATTGTCAGACACTGGCTTACTTTAAGAAAGCGTCCTTCAAGCTGGCCCAAGGGACTACACTGAAGCGAGAGGCCTTCCCCGAATCTTCAGATCACATACAGAGGCTAACTCTGTGTATTACCTTCTGTTGACAGCAGCTACTTACACAAATGATATGAGTTCTTATATTAGTTTTATCCTGGCTGAAATCACATCTTTTTTAATGACCTCCCAGTTGTTTTATTTTTGTCTGATCACACCTTAGACATGTACAACCAAAAATTGATACAAAACAGGACCAAGAATTAAAAAAATATTGGAATGATGATAATGTAAAATGAACAGATCAACATGCAAAAACTGGAGCACTTCAGCTCATATTCTTTTTTAAAATTTGCTGTTTTACTGCCAACTCTACCCCACAAAGATTTCATCTTGATGTCATAAATATTGGGTTGATACAAATATTCCTTTTAGTTTTTGTAGTCACAGAAGGCTCACAGAGAAGTATCATCATTGAAATTAATTTTTGCCCAACGTAAACTCAACAAATGTTGTTCCATTCTTTACTCTAGCGTAGATCAAGGCCCTGCACTGTGTATTATTTGCGTGTGTTAAAGCAGATGATTTAGATTACAAAAGTTTTGTTCCCTTTCATGCAGTTATCATCATATTTATACCTTTCAACCCTACAGTACTGCTTTCCTGCCGCACTCCTCTCTCTCTCTCTCTCTCTCTCTCTCTCTCTCTCTCTCTCTCTCTCTCTCTCTCTCTCTCTCTCTATACTGAGATGCTCACTTTATGAAGAGCAGAGCCATCAGCCATATTTCTGCCTCGTCCCGGAAACAAAGCCCTCTGCTTTGGGCTGGGCCAGAATGAAGTGGGGCAAAGTATGCAGGGGAGGGGAGAATGTGCCCTTTGTTGCCCCCTCCTGCCCCTTTCTCTCTATCTCTCCATATCCTGCCTCCCTTCCTACACCCCTGTTCCTGCTAGTTCTCTAACGCTGAGGGGAAAGGCAAGGGAGGGGGCTGGCTGGTTCATTCAGCATCGGTTAAACGTTTTCACAGCAGCACAATGCCGGGGCGGAGTAGGCAGGTGCAAGCCAGGCAAAGGGAGGAATGGAGGGAAAGGGGGAGTGAGAGAGGGAGAAAGAGAGAAAGAGAAAGAGAACAACAGGTTGACCTACAATGGACCATAATCATGTAGCACCATTAACCCCTAGAGACCCCCTACTCTCTGTCTTTCTTGCTCTCTCACTCTTTCTTTCGCTTTCTCTTGCTCCCTCACCAGTGTACACAAGCTACTGCCCCGCCACTTGTTAGACCAACCAAGGACACACACACACACACACACACACACACACACACACACACACACACACACACACACACACACACACACAGGACCATGCATACACACACACAAGCTTAGAGCCAGGCAGTGCAAACAGACATACAGTGGCACATTTGCACTCATTTCACATAGATGGCTAGTCAAGTGTGAGTAAAACACACATTCACATGCACTCACACCAACAACAGATTGGCCATATAATACGTTAAATCACACATGCTAAGATAAGCACTCATGTTATAATATGGACACACTCAAGCACGCACACAAACTGGCTTTCTTCTGGTCCAACCAAGTGTGTGATGATCAGCAGGAAGGCTACAAGAGAGGAGGGAGTATGTGTCAGAGTGTCAGTGAGTGTGTACATCAGTCATTTGCTGCTAGAAATCAGGTCTTTCTTTCTAACGGCAAATGAGATGATAATTGTTTGGTGAATGTGTGTATGCGTGTGCAACACTACAAAAGAGTGTCAAGTTTAACTTTTTTACCGAGCTGTTACTACAGTCCCAAACAAGAAGTTTCACATCTCTGCTCAAAATATTTAAAGACTATTTTAGTGTGTCTAAAATGGTTTTATTATTACATTTATGTTAGCAGGTCAAAGATGGAAATTTGAGTCTAAGTAACAATTTGAAAATACCAGACAGACAGGAGAAAAGACGAAACCTCTTTAGTCCCATACCTGAAACATCTCTTACTCCCACCCCAAACCACCCTTTGCCCTTGCTTCCCCTCTTTTATCTTTAACTTCCCTCCTCCACACCTTTCCCCTCCCCAAACACACCCACTACCCCAGATCTTTCCTCCTATCCCTCTCCCATAGGTGATCAATGACCCTGTGAACATGAATCTTCCATTAAAGCTGGAGCCATGAGGTCAGGATATGCTGTCAAAGTCTGCCTCGTTCTTTTCCCTCATTTTCTCCCCATCCTTCTTACCTTTTTTGTCTTATCTCATCTTATCATTCCTCTCCTGTCTATCTCTCTTCTTTTCCTCCTTCTCTTTATCCTCACTGTTACTTAGATTTAAGATTGTCAGTCTTAAACAATAATCTAGATTGCTGCTTTTGAGGGTAATAATATGATGAACCACATTGTGCAGATACATTTTGAGAGTGGACAGACAATGTTTTTTTGCATACTACACAGATACATGAAACACAGATTTAAGGAAGCCTACAAGTCCAGTACCATTAATCTAAACAAACAATGGCTTTAGTCCCATGTGTCTGCATTGCTAATTTTGAAATGCCATGTGATATTAACGTTGGCATATCAGGTCACATCCATCTCAAGTCTAGTTTGACAACTGCACAATACTCGTGGACATCTTTACCTCTAAAACTGCACTACTTTCTGTTTTGCTCTATCATTGTCTTCATTTCTGGCTCTTTTATTCCCAAGTGAGCATAAAGCAATGACAGGGGCTGTAAACTTGGTAGTGTTTATTTTATGTTGGATCCAGGAGTACACGGTTGGACCATGAAGAGTGGATGTAAGCAACCCATTAGCTGGCATGTAAAATCAGCAACCAGCAAGAAGCCACTATAGCCTTAAAATAATTCATTGGTTCTAGTCACTGCACTTCTGCTCTTCTGTCAAGTCAACTGACCAGATACACTGCTCATTTCTGTAGTTGAAACTTGACATCTGTCTGTCAGTATTTTTCCTGCCCAAATTCTTCTAGGCCCCGCATACTTGTTTAAAATCCACACCAGGTCTGAGATGTCAATATAGCAATTATCATTCGTTCAACCTGCACTGAGCTCAGCTACACCAGCTTGTTATCCTCTATGTCTCCATGAGTAGTTTAGGAGGTAGAGCCCCCCTTATGAATCATCTATCAGCTTGGGTTGGCTGACTCCTTTTATTTTTAAGAATAGGTCTAAAACGTACTTTTTTGATAAAACTTGTAGTTATGGCTGGCTTTAACTTGTCATGAACCAGTCACTAGTTTTGCTGTAATACGATTTGACTATTAAAGGACTTGATACTGAGTTCTTGTTCTCTCTGCTGTTCACTAGATGACTGCATCTCAGTTACTATGTACTGTATCTTTCCTGTGGTTCACTGTTGTGTACCACCTGCTGCTGTGGTATGCACGGTTTGCATATTCATGCCATATGACCATTCTCCTTGTGGATATAGATTAATACAATTGTAGTGCACAAGTATTTTAAAACAGAAAAGACATCTAACATGCTTAAAATACGCCTATGTTGACTGCACTCAGGTTTGCTTTCATGAGAGATTTTTAAGGGCTACTGATGTCTCTGTAATTTCTCAAACGTCACACGTGAAACGCTTATTGGACCGTTCTCTGATTACTAAACCAGATTTTACTGAGTCAGCTCTTAGTAATAGGAACAATTCTGGACGTCAAACCTTCCGTTTTGATAAAAACATGTCTGGACAGCCCCAATGCACTTAAACGGGTACTTCACCACATCTGAAAATATTCTCTAATAATCCCAGTGAAGTGGGGATTCCCCTGCTTTTCCACCCCATGCTGCTAGAAACACAATGACTTGCTCCTGCTTTTCATCCAAAGTGGGAAGTTTTAGTTTTGGATAAGTATTTAGCGGATTAGCTGGGTGCTTCCAAACATTCCTGTGTAATTAGACACTGCAGCTGTCAGTCATGCGGAAGCAAAAAGCTGATTGGCTGAGTGTCAGATAAACAGCTGCCTTTGGGAATGTCCCAACTGGAGAGGCAGTAGCTTGTGTTTGAACCCTTGAGTTCATTTACTTCATCTGCTTTATTCGAAGTCACTGGAAGAAAAAAGACTGGGGGGTAAATGAATGTTTGTGTTTGAATGTAAGAGGGTGAGAGAAGTAAAGAGGACAAACGCAATCAAGGAAAGTTCAATAGCCCAGAAGCATGGCGGTTAAAAAGGTGGAACTTTTGACTGAGATTATTGGGACTGGGAGTAAAGAAAGACAACAAAAAAACAAAAAAAAGATTTTACACTGGTGTTACACTGAAACAGATATGGAGCAGACAAAGTGATGAGCCAACTCACACGAGGGGAAAAGAAAGCTGAAAGTGAAAAAGTAAAACCAAAAGGCTCACTGGAAGTGAAGAGTGGGAGTGCGAGGGAGTACAAGGACACAGGGGGAGTATGAGGACGCAGGGGGAGCTAAATGTGGAATCGTCTGATCTGGATCATATAGTCAGCACTGATGAATGATAGATGAGCAGAGCATTACCACCCCTCTGAAAATGATGTACAGGAAGCGAGGCGGGCACAAAACAGCACAACAACAACAGTTTTTCTCCATCTTGAAAATTCATGCCCCGCAGTTGACCCAATCATAACTAGGACATCCCTCTCTTTTTACATTTTTGGATTTGAGTCTCTGTTTCTTTCAATTTCACAAGAGGAATGAATTTGTAAGGTAGTGGACATTTGTTCTGACTAAGACCTCAAAAATAGCCTGAAGACACTTAGCAAGGTCTGGGTAAACAGACGTCTTAAAATGAGAAATCTCAGTGCAAAGGCACCGTTTTTTTTTTTTTTTCTATTTTAGAAGTATTACTGAAACCTGAACAAAACCTTAAACTGACCTAACCAAAGCATCTTTCACTCAGAGGTCTATGAATAAGACTTAGGAAAGCAGGACATGATATAGTAGCACACTGCTAAAGCCGCAGTGCAATGTTCATAACATAATGGTGGACAAAGCAACAATTTTTGCATTTATTTCAACATTATGTGTGAATGTGGTTTGCATAGCTCCAATACCATTGATTTAAAGGACTTACTGCGCTCATTCAGTACATTTCGTACATATGATAAGCTGATTACTGTGATTTCAAAGATTAGTGTAGTAAGTGTACATTACTAGATATTTTTTCTTCAAAAGTATGTAAGTTGCAGTGTGTGAAGGGGGGGGGGTATGCCTTTAATGTGAGGGGGCAGGACAGTGGCTTGAGTAGGAAACAGGGTGAGAGTGGGGAGTGACATGAGGGAAAGTCGCCACAGGCTTGACTTGAACCCGGGCTGCCCGCTTTAAGGCCTTTTGCCATATGGAGCGCGACCTAGATCACAAGGCCATCTGCACTCCAACCCATATCTTTTCTTTTTACCTTTTCATTTTTTAGCCATGGAATATGTCACAGAGTCAAGGAATGGTGTATGAAAGGAATTTGGAATTTTGGGGGGACAGAGAGACACAGACATAGGGGGACACAAACACAGAGTCCACATTTCTGTGTTGTATTGATGATTATGGAGAAACTGTAAAAAGCCGTAGCAGCTGGAGTCTGGCAGGTCCATGGCAGCAGGCTGTCCACAGCAACAATCTGAAGGAACCTAACAGACAAACTCAGAGACTCCCAGAGAGATCTGTGGTTAATAACTTTAATGGGACATTAAGATCAGAAGTTAGACTGACAGATAGAGGAGAGAGGGAAACAGTGAAACAACGTTATAACAAGAGCTGCAGGGACAGAACAGTGCTGTGTATATGTGGTCATTTTTGGAGTGTCTGCATTGTATGGGAGGCCCAATCTGTAAGTTGTGCCATTTACGCCTCTGTAACACCATAATGAAATATCAAGTGGCATACAGGGTTACATGTACAACACTGTTGTGGGGTCATGTGAATAAGTACAAATGCATGATAACGGGTGGAGCTAATGGCACTGCAGCAGTCAGTGTGAAGAAAGGACTTTTGAATGTGTGCACATTTCCTGAGACATTCTTCTATACATTTGATCTCTTTGTTCATCTTTATTTTTATGTGAACCTTTGTGTAAACTTTTGTAAGACTATTTTAGCTGCAATTATAGCCCTATAACAGATGCAATTTTTAGAGTATTTGACCTCACTGCTTCTCTTATAATCAAAAAGGTACATTGAGTCCCCAGCTGTTACTAGATGAACAAAAAAACAACCTTTTCAAGAAATGACTGAGAAAGTTGCATTGAGAAATAAAGTAAGAAATCTACTTTCTGAAAATCTCAGTCTGCTCTTCCTGTGGCACTCGGCTCATTTAGCTAAAGAAGAGCTTAAACTTCCCCTCAGGTTAGGATGTCTCCAGGGAACCTTCAATCCACACACACGCGTGCCTGTTTTGCGTTAGCTTAACATTAGCATCTGTTTAGGCAGAGCTAATGAGCAGCTAAATGGTGAAGTGCTGTGAAGTGTGTCGTAAAGTGTGTGTGTTACTAACCTGTGTTGACACTGAAGATAAGGGCTCAGATAAGACAAGCTAACAGATTAGCAGCTCCAGGCTAAACACGCCATTTGCCCACTGTAGACAAACAGCAAAACAAACAGCTTATTCTACCAAGTCAAGTCATTTCCTATCCATTAGATATAACATAAAGGCTTCCAGTGAGGATTCTGAATGAGGAAAAGCTTCAAGTCTGACTGCAGTAACCTTCACTTGAGCAAAATAAAAGAGCTTATCTCAAGTATGTCTTTCGTCATGTTGCTGTTTCCTGAGGAAGAAAAGCAGTGATGGCCGAAGGTATGCACTTTTGTATTTCTGTAATAATCTCATGAAAAACTCCTTTGAGACATTTCAGAAGATTCATTCAAGTGGTTCCATCGAGGGTCAACAGCTGGAGAGCATGCAGCTTAAAATACCTTGAGTGTTATCCATGAAATACTGTTTTTTTCCCTCAGAGATTAAAAAGAAAAGAAGACATCCCTGCAGCTTAAGTAGGATACAGTTCAACAGTAGCCTCTTTTTATGGCATGTAAATGAAATGATTTTCAGACAGTATATTGCTATGAAGTCAGTTCATGAGAACCACACAAATCATTTAAATTTTCCAGCAAATGTTAGGTGATGTCAATAGTTTAGTTTGGTGAGATGCAATTTGAAGATATAATACAAAAACTAGGAGTTAACTAACTCTTGTTTCTACTTCTGAAGCATGGAAAATACAACAAAACACATCTGAGTTAACATTTTTTATTGTAATTACTGAAGAGACTTTTTCCACTTCAATTTAAAGACATTAATGTCCGCTGTGTAATTGTACTTCTGGCCTTTGACAGCTTTAGAGATTTTTCTACACCACTGAAATAAGTATAAAATGCATCTGAATTATAGTTGTTGATTGGTAGGAAAAATTATCCATAGTAACTTAACAAAATTTCATGGCCTTTATCACTGCATCTAATAATGTTCCGTTATTTTCTGTGACATTTTCACAGACAGACTGAGATCTGTCTGCCTCCACAGTTCAACAGATTGGAACAGGCTGGCACAGAAAGTAAATTCTACAAGTATTAATAATAAAAAGAGATGTCTCGTCCGTGGGACCCACAAAGAAAATGAGAATATTTTACAGAAGAAGTTAGTTTCACGTTTTGAATCCACACTGCAGAACATTTTAAACTATAAGATCCAAAAACCACTGTGTATGCCTGGCCATTTTTTTTTTTTTTTGCTGGTTGATGGCATTGGAGAAAAAAAAACAACATTTATCAACTCTGAGTTGCTCTCTTGTATTCCTAATTTGCGGATTTATACAGTTTTACTGATCTGACATTTTTACTGCCGGTGTATCTCTAGTTTGAGTTACACTTTGTTGAAGCCTGCCATGAATATCCAACATTTGCCAGTGTAGTTTTTAGCATTTGAAGCTAGAAAGGGCTATGTGTGTGTTTTGAACTGTAAACTTTTTCTTACTCATGTCTAAGAATGGCCACACTACATGATTTTACAAAAATTAAGAGCCTGATTTTTCCCTTGTCAATCAAGGTGGGGGAACAGGACCTTATTGTGGGCTCATTTGGGGCTTATCGTAATCGATTATTAGTCCTTAGTCTCAGCATGTGGAGGTAAGACAACTGTTTTACCACTCCCAACAGCATTAACCATCTTGGTGATAATTCATTCAAAATATCCTGTCCTAATTTTAATCATTTCCACTGCACCCAGATCTATAAAGGTTTTTATCCAAGAATGCTGGTAGTTTTTATTGAAATTTGTTAAAAAAAAAACCAAAACAATCAAGTCTTCGTTCTAGGCGATTTTAAAATACATGTTTGCTGCCAGTCTCAGACTTTTGATGTTAATTATATGGAAACAATTTTACCCTTACTCAGTTAAGACAGTGAATAAACTAATGATAAACTTCATTTGTAAAGCGCTTTACACAACAGGATAACAAAGGGCGTTTACAAATTTAAAGGGCCACACTCTTAATTTTCATTCAGTGATGTCAGCCCTGACAACTCAAACTGTGTGACATGTTCATGACTAACTTCCAAATTCAAAGATCAACACATTAAACAGCTGTCTTTTTTTATGACATCTTTCTAGTTTGATAGATATTAAAGGGATGGTATTTACCTGTACTGTGAACAACTAGAGTATGAATGATTGAAGATACATTAAAGCTGTGGCTCACCTCAGCAGTTATACTGTCAAAGTTTATTTTTTTTATTAAATCATATCTTTGTGTGCAGGTAAAGAATTGAAAACTTTTAAAATGCCTCGAAAATACAAGCAACATTTAGCAGATTCCAGATTGAGTTACCATTTGCAGATGAATATCTGGCCGCCTGCACCTGACATTCTCATCCAGTGTGATAATTACAGTGGAGAGCAATAGATGGGTAGAGAGAAAAAAGATCACTGATTGAATAACAGAGGAAAGATGGGCATGAGTCATGAGACGCTGATTATTAGAACAGTGGCTAAGATGTTAGACTTACAAAAGGTCATTAAGATATGGCAGCACTGAGATATCAAAGATGAGAGTGCTAAAACACTAAGAGTGATTTTCAGGGAGTGGAAAAGACTGTGAGGTGTGTGTATAATGGCATGCGTGCATTTAGTTATTGCTTCTCGCCTCCTCATATTTAATTTTTCTCTTCCTTTTTTTCATTCTTTCTCCTTCTTTCTCCTGTGCTTTTATTTAAAAACACATGCCCTAAATCTCCCTATGAAATCTACTCTTCCCACGAGTAATTACAATGAACAACTTCATATGGCTGCTCTGCCTGCTGCCAAGATAAGACACCTCACTCTCTCTCTCGTACACACACACACACACACACACACACACACACACACACACACACACACACACACACACACACACACACACACACACACACACAAAAGCACCACCACCATTCCCTATCTTATCTCCATCGTCACAGAACAACCGCCTCCTGCCCAGTTCTGCCCTAATCTTCTGCGTAAACAATACTGATATTTCACCGCCGTCCTCAATGAAAGGGGGGTGGAAGGGGAAGGAGAAAAGGGCCGAGGAAGGATAGATAGAGTAAAAAGGTGCAAGATTTAGAGTTTCTTACTAATAATAATAATAATAATAATAATAAAAAAAAAAATAATAATAATAATAATAATAATAATAAAAATAATAATAATTTAATCATACGTTGATGAGAGACTGAAAAAAAGGGCCACAATCGTTTTTAGGATTCCTTTAAGCCTCTATTCATAAATGTATTTTAGATGTAAAACTATAACTTTATATTGCAGAATGGTTGCATGAATGATATTGAATTCTAGTTGTGGCTACAGATGGAATACTTTTATAAAAAGTAACTTGAAGCATTTCTTCGCACTTGACAAGGTTTCACCTTCTTGTTTAACTTCTTGCTCGTGTTGTACGTCCCTTTGGAAAAAAAAAAAGCATCTGCTAAATGAAACTGTAGATTGAGATTGTTGATAACCAAATCCATTTTAAAACCACACACTGTAACAGTAGTATGTCAGTCAGTCATTTTTACTAATTTAAACAGTGATCTACTAACTTTTGTGATTAAAAACTTTGTTTTGCCCACCCAAAAATGAAGTTAATAACTGAGATCAAGGTGTGTAGTTATGGTGCAAGTAGAATTATTTGGAGATTTACTCAGATGTTGCATGCTGTGTGCTTGTGCTTGAACGGCTTTCCTATGAGGTAGTATATCATATTTTGTTCCTTAAAACATGTCAAAATGACAATTTTTTTTTTTTTTTTTACAGTTGATCTGATTAAGTTCAGAATGTTTAAGAAAAGAAAAAAAGCCACACTGACCACTATCAACTGTATGTACATGCAGAGCAAGTTGGAAGCACTCAGGCAGTTTCATTATTACAAAGCTGTCTATGCACAGACTGAACTTACACTGGTGTTCACCTCCTTGCTTTGACTGGCATCCCCGATCCACCTGCTTCAACACAGGCTCCTGTTGTGAAAACAATTCTGTTTGCTTTTAGTGACCTGAGTCTATACCTGCAACGTAAAACACCCTGGATCCTCCAAAGTGTCTTGGCATTTAAATAGTTTTAGCTGACCTGCGTGTCTGTGGGACTGAAGTGATCTTAATGCTGAGGCTTTTAAGAGGACACCTGACTCTACAGAGCAGCACAAGCAGTCAACAGACAAACAAAGGTTTATGTATATGTTTAGATTTATAATTCTGCTCCTACACTCGGCTGGTTTTCTTCTCTGCTGCCAGAACCAACGAAACACAGACATCAGCTGTGTGACCTTTCAAGTGAGGGAAAAATAAATTGTAGAAGAATGACGTTATGACTAAAAGCTTCCCCATCCTGCTTTGTGTGTGATACTTTGCATGCATCTTCTGCCTTCATTAAAAACACAAGAAGGTTTCAGTCCAAGCAGTTCAATCCCTCCCTCTCTTTTGTCTCCCACCCTTCCCTCAGTGGTGATGGAGCAGGATAACCTCAGGGGTCTGAGGAGAATTAGAAATGAGAGTTGATTTAATCAGTCTCTCACTCACACACACCTCCTAAGTCCAGGTTAGAGGGGGACAAGGTTGTGTGAGAGTGTGTGCATCTGTGTGCGTGTGTGTGTCATCAGCTCGTCTCAAAGTCTCTAAATCAGTCAGGACATTTCTATTGTCAACACAACACTAACAGCACTGCTGAGGCCATCTGTTTCCACAGGAAACTGTCCAACAAGCAGCTTTAAAGGCTGTTCATTCACATAAACATGTTGTTTCTTCTACTGTACATTACAATGAAAAAGAGTTTATATGCTTTTCTTATCATAATATTTTCCAATAGATTCAGTGCTTCAAAGTAAGGCTGTCAAACATTTATTTATCACAATTTTAATTTCATTTGAAATTTTATTTAGCATTTTAAATATTTGTAATGCAAAGCAATACTTACCGGTGTCTTGATTCTGAAATCAACAAAATAGACTGACTTTTAGATTATGAGTAATATAAATGCTGCACTGCCACACCAGTGTGGCCTGAAACCATGACTTCAAGGGGGAGGAAAGCTTCAAAGTGTTTATTATGATGTTGTTGTTGCTGTTTGAAGCTTTTAAAGGATTACGCTCACAGAACAATTGTGAGCAAAAGTGCATGATGCTCAACCAGTATCACCACTATAGTGTGCAGCTGTTAAACTGTTGTTCCCCATTATGATAATGCAGGATAGGTCAAAATTCATCAATCTGAAGACATCCTTTAGATTTGTGCCACAAGTTTTAGGCGTTTCCCAAACTTCAAAATACAGTCTCTGCTGGCTTTTGTGATGCGGTTGCTGGCAGAAATCAGTCCGATTACCTGCACCTGTATGCTTAGTAGGGCTGAACAATTTTGGAAAATAATCTAATTGCGATTTTTTTTTTTGACCAATATTGCGATTGCAATTTAGCATGCAATTTTTGTTTATCTTCTGCATTATTCACTAAATACAAGCAATAAGTCATTATGACCAACATGACAAAGGATACTGTCAACATATAAACAGTTCTTTCATTGGTGGTTGGGGTTTTAGCCATGCAGTTGTCATACATGACCTTGTGGTGCTTTCTTAAATGCTGGAACAGGTTTGCTGTGTTGCCCCTTGTTGTAGCTACAGTAACCAGGCATGTTTTGCCCAATACTTACACTGTGGCCTATCTTCTTTCCTAAATCCAAAATAGGTCCAGCCAACTGATGTGCTATTCCTCTTTGACACCAAAGTCGCCTCTTCTTTGTCCTCTCTCTGTTTTTCTGCTGAGGCCATTTTTAAAGATTTCAACAACACAACAAATCAAAACTTAGCGTGGCTGAAATTTCTTCATCCTGGCTCACAGGTGTCTCGTTCTTCTTTAGAGATTTTTGGCTGTCGGAAAACCAGCTGAAGGTGCATTACTGCCACCCACTGCATGCATGTCACGTTAGGTTGCATCTGTGTACATTAAACTTTTTTTTTTAATTGCAGCCTTTACGATTTGAAAAATTGCATTCTGTTACATTGCAATGTCCGTATAAATTTGATTAATTGTTCAGTCCTAATGCTTAGCTCATAAGAAGTAGCTGAAACCTGAAGTACTTCAGTTGTATTTTAATTCCTATTTGACACTAAGTGCTCATTATTTTTGATTTGGTGTTTTTTTTTTTATTTTCCATCACTGCAGCAGGGAAACACAACTGTTGCTTAACTAAGGTGTGCCAAAAGGGAGATCGAATAGCACACACATTTAAAATTCTTTGTACCCTTCTTTAAAGTGGTATTTTTGTTTAGCAGAATTTTTCACCAGTAAGCAACTTGATGAGAACATGATAAAGACATACCTGCTATGCTAGTACAAAAAGTTTCCCCTTGTTTGAGGGTTGAGATATGAATCAGAAATTAAAATAAAAAATGTAGCTTTTCAGTTACAATTTTTCAAATACATGAAGGCTTAATAACAATTTAAAGCTTTTTCCACAGAAGGCATTTGGTGAAAAAAATACTCACCCTTCATTCGCTTTTCTTTTGTTGGCATTAATTTAGAAATTTAGAATCATGTAGGAATTTAAAATACTTTTAAATGTATTTCCTGAGAAAAGACAAAAGTTTTCAATAAAGGCCTGCATTTTGGAGGAAATAATTATAAAATCAGAGAAAATAAATAAAAAAGCAAACAAAGAAGGTAAAACTTAGCCACTCAGAATCAATTGATAGTTTTTACGTTCATCCACTCATCATTATCAGTATAAAGCTTTCAAAATGAGTCTGAAAACAACAGATGCAGATTTCTATTCAAGCAAAAAACAAGCTTGATTAGATGACTAACATGCAAAGATAAATATAATGGTATTTGGTTACTACTTTCAAACAACAAATCACAACATGGACAGAAGACCAGCTTATTTACCGTTCCCTTGAGGGATGAATATTTGTTGTTCCGCCCTGCAACACAGTAAACAGTGTGACAGCAAACTCACAGGAAGTTTAAATGTGTGATTGTTGAAGAAAACTGTGGATGATACAGATAAAGGTGACTCTTCAAGCATCTTATGTGACAAAGTTATTGGGAGTCAGAAAAAGCAGGCATCTCTTGTTGGCAGGTTTTGTGTTGGTGACACCATAAGAGCCCATTTCAACCTGTTCGGGGTGGATTTCACTGTGTGCTGTGAAAGCCTATTTGTTGTGGAAAGGATTACGGTGACCGATCTAGTCGCAAACAAGATTAGTGGCAGCGGATCATGTTTGATTGGGAAGCTCCAAAACAGCCTCCACAACTGTGAGAGGGAAGTTGTTGCCCTGCTTGTAGCCAGCAGGATGGAAATCACTGAATACACAAAAATAGATCAGTCTGTGTTTTTTTTTTATTTCAGTCTGACAAACACTCTTTCGTGCCTAATAGTTTTATGATGATGCAGATTTGACAGCTCAGTCTAAAAACAACGAGCACAATGAAGTAAATTTGTCTTTGTTTTGGAGATAGAGCTGAAGAGTCATTTCTTTTTATAGAGCTGGACACACACGCTTACACACAGACGCAGGAGTATCTGTAATCCCTTGCTGAGACAGGCAGACACCCCCGGTGCATCACTCTCCCTCTCATTTCATAGATCTGTCATCGTCCCTGGACAAAAGCACCTCACTGGGATGACTAATCTGTGCTTTGCTCTCTGTCCTGGCTGACTCAGGCTGCCACTCCGATTCTATTTCAGATGTGACTCAGCGATCGTTGAAGCGAGCAGTGATTGGAATGGAGACAAGTCACACAAAGGGGAGATGGAGACATAGATGGACAGAGAGACAGAGATGGGAGAAGGATTCTATTTATTTCCAACTCATTATAAACTTATTTGGACTCAGAGATGACAGGGTGCATGGCAGTGCTGTGTTTGTGAGTGTGTGTGTGTGTTCCGGTCCTCTTCTGTTACTCCCCCCCAGCTGTGACACCGAGAGCTCCAAGGCTGACACAGGGGACAGTCCACCTCAGTCTGGCCTAAAAGCCCTCACCTTGTCTGGGCCACTGAGCACACTGTGGCCTCCTCAGTCACATAGACTCATCCAGACAGTGATGCTGCTAAGCTGGAGACTTCAGCTGTTCTGGGAATCAAGATTGATGTGCTGTCATAACAAATGCTCACACACATGGGCATGTAGGAGAAAATGCAATTTCAATATGATGATATTGAGAGGCACTGCTTTCTTCCACTCAGCCCACCTGTGCTGTCCTGACATATCGTTCTCTACGACCTAAATAAGTGAGCCAAGCAGAGTTTGACAGGCATATTCATCGACGCCAACACACACACACACAAAGACCAAACAAAAAAACAAATGCACTGTATGCTTTCTGCTAGGAGCTGCTAAACATGTTATCTTTAGCCTACTGGGAACTTCACTACCAAGTATTTGCAATGAAATGATGCAGGTTTGATTTATTTTCAGAACTGAATTTAACGGGTAATTTATATTTTATTTTATTTTACTTTATTTAGTTAAAAGTGAGCTAACACCTACGAGCAAAGCATTCAGGTGCAGCAACCGCATCACAAAAGCCTACAGAGCACTGGCCTACAAATCAACACAGACTTGTGGATGAACAGTCTGCATTATAAAGGTGCAAATGTTCCAAACAAGTTGGTAACAAATCTAAGTAACTCATGAGAATCCAGGTAAAATCTGATCAAAGACAAAGAAAGGTGAGCATTTATTCTTAGAAACATGACAAAATTGAACAAAAAGTCTCAAGGTTTTACAACAAAAGAAAACAAAGATGTTGGAGACCCCTCTCTATCTCCTTTCCTCCTCTGTCTCCTTTCCACAGATACATTGCAGATCGTTGGGCCTGCTGTCTTAGCTGGAGAGCGGTACACCATTCCTGTTGAATTATTCACATCTCATGGAGAGGAGAAGCGGGGAGAGACAGACCGTGTAAAGCCAAGCTAATTAAAGTAGTGGTATTAAAAGTGTGCCTATGTCTCTTCCAAGAAGAGAGGAAAGAGAGATCAGCGGTGATACCTTTCCTCTCTCCGCTTCTCTATCACTCGCCCCCCGCCTCCCTCCTCCTCTCGCTTCACTTATCCCCCCCTCTTCCCTTGGCTTTCTCAGGAAAATTACAACCTGACTGCTCACTTTAATATTTCAGCATCTAAGTGAGTGTGACAGGCTCTCCTTTGTGTCGCCCTCCCCCTTCCTGTGTCCCTACCTCTATCTATCCATCCACCCACTCCTCTCACTCTCCCTCTAACCTCCTTGTGTCGCTTGCTTATCGTTCCCTCGATGGTTCAACTTTTACCATGTGACAGGAGAGGGAGAGGGGGAGAAAAAACAAAAACAAATCAGGCTCAAAGCGAGGCCTCCCTGCCAGGCTATCAGGCTGTCTCTCTGTGTCTCTCGGCGAGTTTTGCGACACGTGCGCAACCATGAACCCACAATGAGGAGAGGTATCGCTTCACCCTGACGTACGCCACTCACGCTAAGGCTTTCGATGCAGGCAGGCGGTGTTTGAGAGTGACAGAGAGTGTAGTGATCTCATCCACAGAGACAGACATGGACCCAGAATAGAGGAGAGGTGTGTGAGTGTGTAATAGAAGTCGTCTCGTATACTTGAGGCACTTCAGCTCCGGAGTTCCTTTGAAAAGACGTTCCTGCAAACAAAACAGGAATGGTCTTTTGTATGTGAGGATCTATGCTCCCATGCATCATTGTGAGTGTCTCATCACGTATTATACATGTCTGAATATGAGAGGTGATAAGCGTGTTATTGGAGGTGAATAGCAAAGAAGTTGGCTCGATGTGCGGTGTGTTCACAGGCACTATGATACGAATAAATAATTTAGCTCGTCTCCCCTGCTCCCCATTCATTCTATTTTCATGTCTGCCATTTGATATCCCTGTCTGATTCCACTCTCAAAACAGAGCATATTATGTGCAGAAAGCACAAGAGCAGGAGGAAGCCATCCTTTTCTTCCCTAAAAAAGGCTGGCAAGTTAATAGTGCAACAACAATGTATGCACAAAGGCATCCAAGAATTACATATCTGCTCCTACACATGTGCTGGTATGTCTGCACACAAACACAAAGAGTTCCTGCACACAAACAGAGACTCCTCGAAAGTGAGCAGGTAGTGCCATTGTACACAACATTGATCATATAATTTACTCCTCTCTATCAAGCTACAAGGCTATTGATCAAATAATTCCATATGCGGGCCTCGGCCACTGCCAAATTGCTAAAATGGGGCTGCTCTGCTCAAAGCGTGTCCCATAATGGTTTTGGCATTGATCGTGGCTATCCCTGACTCACTTCCAATGTAAACAAACCACATTCAACCACACAACTTGAGAGCAGAGAGGGGCCATGTGATCGCAAAAATCCCTTGTGTACACTTGCACCGAGAGCTGAATACAAAACCCAAAGACTGACACCGCAACACACTTGTACAGAGCATTCACACAAGCGTTCTGCGCATAACCTGATGTTAAAATGAACTCTGATTCTGAGGTAGAGTCCCAGTGCTGAGTGGCAGGTATGTTTTGGGGAATCATTGGAAGATTAAGCCAGTTGAAAAGGCCAATTTGACCCTATTTTTACCCTCAGCTGACCAATTTCCTGCCACTGTGTCGCCTGCAGGCTGAGGTCACACACACACAGACACACACACACAGAAAAATACACATGTGAAGAAGTTGTGTTAATTCATGTGTGCAACACAAGTGCTTGAATGCATATACGAACAATACTTACCTGTGAGTGTGTGCATGCTTGTAGAGACACATCCACAGATGGCAGTCACTGTAGTGAAAACTGAAAGAAAACTGAATGAAGATGGGTGAGTAATGCAGAGAGACAAAACATGATGATGATAAGGAGGTCTTAAAATCTTTGAGGGTTTGGGGGTGTTTTTTTGTCTGACTTTGCAGAGGCATTGGGTAATCAAGAGACAAAGTTATCATTGTACTACATACTTGCTGCCAACTACAGGGTGGGTTTCAGCCACACATTTCAGCTGTCCCTTTTGTGCATCTAATGGAACAGGTACATTTCTGTTTGGATCAATATAGCTGTCTACACAGGCACAGCTAATGATTATTTTCTGACCATGCTTTTCATACTAGACCATGCTTACACACTGACAAAACTCAAATAACTTTAAGTTCTGGGGCAGATCACACTGATGGAGGGCTTAAGCTGCCAAACCTCTGACATGCTAGTTTAGTTTAGACATTCAGCTGCATAAAAGTATCTGTTTGTTTGAGAATTTAGGTATATTTTCCCCACTGTTTACATTTGTTTCATAACATCAACACAGAACTTTACTTCAATACTTAATAAAAAAAAAAAACAAGACTTCATGGAAGTTTAGACTCACAAGAAGACAGAGGAAGACAAAGACAGGTTGAATTCAGCCAAACCATCAGATCCACACAGAAACAGCCTTCCTAAATTGAACAAGGAGAAAAGGGATCACATGAAATCTGCAGAGAACAACAACAACAAAAAGAGCTTAGAAGGGTGACAGTGGTAACGTAACTTAGGGAGGGAAGAGAGGCACAGAGGAGCAAAGAGGATGGAAGAGGGATAGAGTGTGACAGAAAAGGAGAGCGGAGAAGAGTCCAGCTGGTGGCAGAAGCAGAGAGAGATGTAAGGATATGACACCTCCTGTCTCCGCACCGGCTCTCGCAAGCCTCTGCTAGAACCTACATGACAGCCCTGTCACACTCATTTACTCTCTCCCTTTATCAAAAGAGATATATGTGGTGAGGAGGAGAGTCACACACAGTGGGAAAGAGACGGTTGGACAGGGAAAAGAGGAGAGAAGAATAAGAGCAAGAAGAAGACGTGAAGAATGATGAGAGAAAGAAAGAGAGGAAGGTTAAAAGCAGTAGTGACACTGCATCAACTCACTTTCACATTGATTCCACGCTGATGTCTTTCAGCCTGCCACACTACTAATGTCCTTGAAATACAAGCAGAGTGTGTGTGTGTGTGTGTGTGTGTGTGTGTGTGTGTGTGTGTGTGTGTGTGTGTGTGTGTGTGTATATGTATATACGCGCGCATGTCAGGGGGTGACCTCTTATCAAAAGGAAGAAAAGTATACTTAAAAATTAAAAGCTCTCTAAAGCTTTTCTCAATGCCAAAATATTCAAGAGGTCCTCTCACAAATTAGTTCTAACCTGCAAAAGAAGTTTTAATTCAACAAAGAGAAAGCTGCTCTGAATGTTCACATTCATGAAAATAATATTAATATCATTCAACTTTTTTTTTACATGAATTTCACCTCTCTCTTGTGCTTTTCATAGCACTCATAAAATGGATAAGGACACACAAATATCATATCTGTGTGACTGTTGACCATTTTATTCCAAAGACATGAGCAGGAATATTCTACTTCTACTCTTTTGAGGACACTGTTTGCTGGATTTTAAGGTCATGGCTGCTGAAAATTTCACCCATTTAGCTGATAAAGGCCTTTGATAAGTTTACAGACTGTGGTGATGTAGACATAGGGTTTCTTTAAGATAGTTGTGAGTCAGTCACATCTGAAAATTTTGGTTTAAAAGATGTTCATAGCTATTGTAATGGTAACCCAGATTTGATGTCTACTCTGATGTAGAATGCGTGGACACGACACTGTATTGCATGGCAGCAAATGGTTGGTCTGTGTCCATCAGGAAGATTTTTTGTACTGACAGTGCCCATTTTCTGTAAACCATACTCTTAAAACTAGATTTCTTAAATTCAGGAGCACATATTAAAAGTTAAATATTTTTAAGTGAATTAACGGGAACTTGACTTAATGATGGGGCAGTTGGTGGGCATGAAAGACTGCTTCTTTTACTTACAGTGAGGATTGGTGTGTCAGCATTGGTTTTAGGACTGAGGACATTTGTCAACTAAGGGCGCAGTCACACTAGACATTCGTACTGTGCCCAAGCACACTTCAGCCCTAAAGTCCAGTTCATTTGACCAGTGTGACTGCATGTGTACCACGCTTGCCATGCTTTACTTCTCCACTTTGGTGCGCTTCGAAAAGGTGTGCTTTGGCATGTTGCACTTCATCCACAAGCACGTGGACACGATCGCCCCGACTGCTTCGATCAACAGTTATTTTAAGCAATAACGCGGGTGTCAAAGGGCTTTGTTTGACCAAAACAACTTAACATGAGACAAAAATTCATTAAAGTTGTAATCCTCTTCTCTGTCTCATTTTGCTGACTCTGATTAGATCGCGCTCCATGTACACAGAGGCTTCATGGTGACGTAAGCGGGACATGCTTGTGCCTTAAGTCTGGTTTATGTTGGAATAATGTAACCGCGGGCCGTACTGGCCAGTGGAGGAGTGGTGCTGTGAGGCTGCAATCGTGCTTGAGTTCAGGATGGTTTGGATGGTCAGTGCCCTTACTTTCTCTACTAATTGAATTCCAGTTATTAGTTAAGCCATTGTTTCAGCCACTTTCCCTGACACATTTTTTACTGTTCCCCAACATTTTTGACCAGTGAGCTCATATACCGTAATTTCCGGACTATAAATTGCACCAGAATATAAACTGCACCAGCCAAATTTGAGAGAAAAAACAAATATGTACATATACAAGCCGCGCTGGACTATTTGCTGCAGGTGTTTTAATGTTTAATTACCATATGTAATGGTTCTTGCACAGAGGGGATTCAAATTTTTTTACTATCTAGAGTTGCATCAGTAAATCGAATGATCAGTTATTAATCGATTACTGAATTAATCATAATCTATTTTGATAACTGATTAATTGGTTTAAGTAATTATTTAAGAAAAAGAAGTCCAAATTCTCTGATTTCAGCTTCATAAATGTGTATATTTTCTGCTTTCTTTGTTCCTGAATATCTTTGGTTTGTGGATAAAACAAGACATTTTATGATGTCATGTTGGACACAGAGAAACATCGACATTTTTCACTATTTTCTGACATTTTATGGACCAAACAACATCTGTGATTAAATAAGAAAGCCCTTCAACAGTAATCTCTCCATTCATTTGCATTTGGGTTTGATCAGGGTCAGTTTAGGCCAGTCACGTTCCCTAAAACTAAAGATTGTGCTTGGGAAATTAGGGATCAAACAATGAAAAAACAGAGCTCACCTAAACAAAAAGAATACAGCTACAAAAATGATTATAATTAAAGAAAAAAAGTGTTGATGAAACATGCCCCTGTACTCCCCTCTCCAACCAGTATTTGCTTCCACTGTTTGGCAGTACAGAAAACATCTCAGTGCATCTCATGATTTGCATATGATAAATAAATGAGGTGAACCAATCAAGAGACCTGTGTGTATGTGTGTGTGTGTGTGTGTGTGTGTGTGTGTGTGTGTGTGTGTGTGTGTGTGTGTGTGTGTGTGTGTGGCACTCAGTTGGTTAAAATTGTATGACAGGAGGAGGGGAAGTGTAAGCGTAAGAGGGAAAAAAAAAATGATCGGAGCAGCACAGTAGTTAGTTTATGTGAAGAAAGAGAGAGAGGGAGGGAGAGAGAGAGGAATGGGGAGCCTTGGAGGGCCCTGTCGCACCGCTCGACACAATAATGAATTTCAAATAAGTTATTCACTTCAGGAGTAAGTGGCTGGCACCCACTCCTTACAGCTGGTTTGTTGAGATAATTGATTTTCAAATAGTTTTGAGGACGAGGAACGGGGGCTGGTGGAGGGAGGGGGCTGGCGAATGAAGAGGGGATGACAACTACAACAGGAGAGTGTGCATGTGTGTAGCACTGCTACTTTGGAGTGTGTGCACATCAATAATGTGTGTGTAGTATGTGAGTGTGAAAGTTACAGAGATGTTTTAATTCGCGCAGGAAAGAGGCCGTGTCGGAATGGAGGCCGGGGCACTAGCTGTAATTAAACTGATACAGCTCTGCAGGCACACACACACACATACACACACACACACACACACACACACACACACACACACACACACACACACACACACACACACACACACACACACAAAATCGTGTTTGAAAGATGAATTTTTCATGTCTCGCACACCTACTTCATTCCCACCATCTCTCCTCTCTCGTCCTGGCTCTGGTCATGTTGGCTGGCCAAACTTTGTGCTGCTTTTCACAGGGCTGTTAATGCAGCCACCCTTTTCTGCTGGCTGCACTGACACAGATAACTGAGCATCCAGGAGAACGGCGACACAGACTCAATGAGATGCATTAGTGGTAGGATTTGAATTGACAATGTAATTTACCACATCTCTCCCCCTCTCTCTATCTGTCTCCACCACCCTCTTCTCACTATCACGCTGTTTAATTCATTGCAAGAGGGAGAAAGTGAGGTGAACAAACTCAAGCAGCCACCAGGGTTTCCATCATGAATCTGTTTCACACATAAAACATCATACAGGAGAGAGGTAGAGCTAGAACAACAAACACAGCAAGACAAGCTACTGTCCTCTTAAAACAAGTCTTAAGAGTGAATATCTTTAGAAGTAATACATCTAAAATTAAACTGACTTAAGATTACTTAACTTGGTACCTGGTATCCAACATGTAAATTATCTGTTTTGGTGTATCACAACATAAAGGCCAATTACATGAAAAGATAAAGTAGATAGATAAAGTAGTCAACCCCTACCATCTGCAGATGTGCAAACTATGACTTGATGGACGAGCACCATGGTGGTGCAGTGCTTAATGCTGTTTCTGCACAGGAGGGAGGTTCTTGGTTTGAAGCTTTCTGCGCAGAGTCGATGTCAGGGGTTGGCAACTAAGTTTGGCCTTGGGCCAATTTTTTTCTGACCAGCTCAATGGCGGACCAAAATGACATCTTGTCTTTCCTACTAAAGAAACCCTTTCTCTCATCTATATTATGTCTTGTACAAAAATGTAATTTGATAATTTTCTTTTTTTTTTTTAAATAAATTGAATTTGCTACAGACTACTGCTTTGGCTCCACACTGTCTGTGTCATGAAACAGACAGTAACCCGACGATAATAAGGGCTGAAATACACCATGTTTCTCCATTTCGGCTCCGCTCTGTCACAACACTGGATCAGATAAGTTTCTATTCTAAATCACCATAGGGCAGATCAAGCAGGACTAGAAGTTGTGCATGGAAACTACCCAAAAACACCCAGTGACTTTCAAAATAAAACAAAAGGTATCAAAACCTGATCATAATTAGCTTTACAACAACAACAGACTGACATAATAAGTGTATCAAAACCATTTTATTTTATTAACAGAGACCCAACACCAAGACAAGATGAGAAGTCTTAACTCATCTTAGCCCACCATCAGTACAGCACTTAACAGCATTTAGCAAGTTTACAATGGCAAGGAAAAATTTCCCTTCAACAGGCAGAAACCTCAGACAGAACCAGACTCATGTTAGACAGACATCTGTCTTGACTGTGTTGGGGTTAGAGAGAGAGAGAGAGAGAGAGAGCGAGAGAGAGAGAGCGAGAGAGAGAGAGCGAGAGAGAGAGAGAGAGAGAGAGAGAGAGAGAGAGAGAGAGAGAGAGAGAGAGAAGAGAGAGAATGGTGAAAAGAAAAGAGGGAGAGAGGGAGATATTGACAAAGGCAAAGAGAGAGAAGCAAAGGTTCTAGTTTAGATAATCGGCTAGTTTCTTCTGACATGAGAGTCATCCTACCTGATTATCTAAATGCCAAGCCAGTCTGTCTCATCTGCAACTAGGTTGTTGCAGTTGGCAAGGAAGACAGTATCTGAAGGCACCACAAAACGATGCATGGCAACTTCAAAGAAATATATCCACTCAAGACAGAGGCACAGAAAGCAGAAACTTAGAGCACTGACAGCTGGATATGCGCAAGTGTTCATATCAGGCCAGTGTGCACCCGAAGTCAAAAGCAGCAGATGCTGCTTTATTTTATTTTAGCATATTTTGTCAGTTCATGACTTTGAAGAAATGTCTGGAATCATTGTTTTTGTGACAGCATAGCATACTTCTCTCAGCCTCCCATATCATAACAGCTCAGCTCACGTGACTGACGGGCGCCCCACAGCTGTTAGTATGGAGACTCAAAGCCTGCCCCATTTCCAATATGGCCGTGCCAGCTGATATACTTCAAAACTCTTTCAGAAACAGACAGGTGATGTCGCAGGGACTACATCCACTAATTATGGTGCCTATGGGTACACTTCAACCTCAACTCAACATGAATAAAATAAACAAGGATGTCTACATAGAGTTTGAGGCACTATATTTTCACTTAGCTGGAAACATCTCCAACATTAGCTAAAGTAAGCCTAATGTTAGCTACTAGATGTGTTGTTCATTATGTCACTTTGTTTTTTGGGAGTTAATTTACCCATTTTGTTCTAGTTTATGTACTTGGGTGATTGTATATCATTGTGTATAACAATGAATGTTCTTTGGTTGTCCAAGTGAGTGGAGTGGGGGCGTGGCTTAGCCTTACGTCAATGGGATGCTCTAAATTGTGCATGAAGGGTTGTTTGTCTCAGCTGAAATAGACTTTGGCTTCTCCATGACTCAGGGTAGGAAAAGGAATATAGATAATGAATGGGTGGAGGATGCGGGATCCAAAAGTTTTCAACCAAATGCTTCCATCTCTGTGGTATATGACTACTGGCTTCAAAACTAAGACCTGTTAAAGGAATCTGTTTGAAGGTTAGCCAGATGCATCTGTCAGAAGAAATAAAATGAAGCTTATAAATCAATGTTAAGAGGAACTATTTGTTTGATTATTGACATAAGTACCGGAAAAATTCTAAATGTTACTGATGAAACACCTGTCAGCCTTAGTTGGTAGTTTTTTGTTTTTTTTTGCATCACTCCACAACAGTTTGATCAAATCCCAAGAAACAGTGGTGAGAGATGAAACAACTGCATAAAATACGACCCTGCTACCTTTTTTAGTTTACTCTTTTTTTGTTTGAATGTTCTGAAAATTATTGAATCTGCTTCAGTGTCAGATATTCCAAAGTTTCAAAAGCTTTAATTGACTCTAACAAGTGTTTACAAAGTCATTTATTTTTTGTCATCATTTCATTTGAGGATCCAATTTTTTGATACCGAATGAATGATTTCTGCTGTCTGTCATTTTTATTAAGACCGTAAATAACCAACTATGGCTTTATGTACTAATGTTGGCTTTAAAAAATGTCTATTGTGTTTTGCTTAAACTGGATCTTTTTTTTTTTTTTACCATTTTAACAACAATGCAGCTGCATATCACATTAAAGATGTTTGAAAAAGGTTCTTTTAAAACCTTAAGTGGATTTTACTGCGAAGCCGTAACAGTACTTCATTTGTCACACATCCAAAACAAGTTGACGTTGAACTTTTAAAAACATTGTCATTGAACCTGATCTGGGGTTTACAAAATCATCCTATGTGAGCGTTGTTTGACAGGTGGGTTTGTGAACACACCCCCTGACTGTTTCCTGGATGGGAATTCTCAGGCAACAGGACATTTTGACAGCTCTGGCCTTGGGCATAGACTCTCCTTTTGAACGTAATTGAGCTATAAGCTAAAAGCGTAATCAAGATAGCCTCTATTTAGCAGCCGACTGTCAGTCTGTGTGTTTATGCGTGTGTGTGAACATGCATGTTTGAAACCCAAACCGTGCTTATTGTGCAAGAGGAAGAAGCAAGAAGCCGGCTCTGTGCAGACATGTACACAATCTCTGGAGCCAAATTCTCACACAGGACGGAGGCTTGCATTGCTAAAATGAGACACACACATTCACACATATACACATACAGGCTAATTGCACACACTCGGAAGCACACACACTCAGAACACAATGGTTGTCTGTGTTTGTGTGCACGTGTGAGTGTGGGTGATACTTCTGATTCAGATTGACAGGATGCTTAGGAGGCTGTGTGCTCACTATAATTACACACACACTTGAGAAATGTCGGCTCTCGGCGTTGGAGAGGAGGGTGTAATCAACGCTCACTCTGTCACACACACACTCACACACACATACACACACCTGACATTCTTGCAAAGATTAGCAACACACCTCTTTGCTCTGGAATCCAATCTGAGGATGAGGAAAATAAGTCAGGTACACACACTCTCACACACAAAGGAAGGCAGCATCGCTGTCATCATCATCATCATCATCATCATCATCAACATCATCAGTGACAGCTGTTGTCTTATCATCAAATCTGTCTTCATCATCCATGTTATCATGACCTTTGTCATGGCTGGTCGTCGGCAACAAATTTAGTATATTACTTTATCAGGTTCTTATTAAACATTGTTTCATCAGCAGGCGCACGCGCACACACACCTGCATCAGAAAAATAACACATTGAGTCTTTGCTATATATATATTTGTAAAGTGCTGCACCACTTTCAAGTTCATTTTCAGGTTTTATTTTAAGACAACAAAATAAACAGATTTCAAAAACTAGATTTTGTCTAGATATAAATGAGTATTTATGTTTGCAGTTCTTTTTTATACATGGTATACATGTATGTGAAGTAACTCAAGTGAACCCTTTGTTGTCTCTAAATTTCAATTGCAACGACACTGCCTGCCACCCACCAGTACAATATTTCACCTTAAATAACTTTCTTAATGTCCAACACCTCAGTGAAAAGCATTGATTGCTTATAGACTTGTTATAAAACAAAAGAAATGTGGGATACAGCAGTAAAAGTGTTTTTTCCAGTTCTGGCAAATCTGCTTTTCAGTGCTCTGCTGCCTCACAAATAATTCATGAGGAAATTCTTCCTTTTCTTCTTCTCCGGGAAATTAAAATTTTACAGCAATAGTTAAAATAGTTCCGTTTCACGAATTTAATGAAAAAGAAGACCATTTCAGGGAACTCTTTGCAATTAACAACACTACAGTCCTGCATAGTGGGTGAGACTGGTTGAAGTAAGTTTGCTGTCAGCGATCAGAATTGTTCTAACTTACATTTACAAAACTACAGAAACAGCAGATTCTTTCACAGCCTTTTACAGACTGGATGACTGCAAGGTACTCGCCATAAGCCAACCATCAAGTCTAGATGTCTGATTCAGTGTAAGGAATGTAAATGCTTCTGGGACATCTCAAGTTACAAGAGCTGAGGTTTCCTGAAAGACAAATGAATGCATGACCAATCCAGAAAACAAGTCATTCTTGATTTCTAATGTTCAACCCCTGAATAAGTCTGTGTAGATTATTCACCCTAAACCAGTGGTTCCCAAATTGGTGGTAGAGATCTCCTGTGGGGTCATAAAATGCCTTCAAAAATCAAAAATGATACGCGATTGCATATTTAATCCATTATTGGATTTTTTTAAAAAAAAATATGGATTGGTTTTATATATACCATGCAAATAGAATATATTTGATCTGTTTTCAACATTTATTTTTTGCCACAAGACCCCAAAGTAGACTAAGTCAGGTTAACAATGATGTTATTGGTGACAGATTAAAAAGGAAATGGTTTTAAGTACAAATAGGTTGTTTAATTCTCTACCAAATAACTAAAAGAAGTAAAAATTTTTGTTCATAATTTGCCTGTTTTTCGATTGACTTATTATCTAAGTAGAGGAAGGTACCATTCTCTGGCTCTGCTATTTTGGGGGGTTGCAAGCAAAAAGTTTGGGAACCCCAGCCTTAAACTACGCTGACATTGTCATCACTGTGACAACAAAAATGTGCAATACTGTGTTTGATTTCTAACACTTCAGCCTTCTGTTTTTCCATAATGATGATTGATTACGAGGGAACCTGAACACAGAATCAAATCATTGAAAAAGCAGCTTTTGAAGACCCTCACATGAAAATAATTCTCACCACTCATTATTTGGTCTTAATGTAAAAGAAAATGAACCATCAGCTGACATTTTGCTCTTGATCCTCGCACTTACTTTGAAAGAAACTTTCTTAAACCTAAGCTGAATAAAAATGTCTTTCTTTCGCCTCTGTTCCTCCAGGGCGCCTTAATTACCTCAGGCACCGTTTACCCAAGGTTATTATTAAGGAGCAGCTGTCCCCTCCCCATGTTTATGTATGTATGTTTTTACCCTCCCATCTCAGTCCTTAGGCTACCAGTCCTGCCTTTTAGCATAACAAGTGTGCACTCTGCAGTCCAGGTCCCATGGTCATTATTCTGCACCCTGTGGTCCCTGCATTCCCCAGTCCTTCCCCAGGTCCCAGCCCCCCCACTGGGCAGCATTGAGGGAACAGTGTTTTCATTAAGACGGTCATTTTCTGCACACTGTGATTTGTGTGCGTTCTTTTAAATAGTTTTTAAAAAGCCAGGGCCCCTTGCATTAAATACCGCCACAGCAGAACTATTAAGTGGAGCGAAGCAGTTGGACAAACTGTCGCTGTTTCGGCATTTCAATTCCATCGCAATGGGATAGCGTTAAGGCACACATGCACAAGCGCACACACCACCTTGGCCCCAATTGAGGACAGATGGCACATAGCTAAATATCTCAATCGTTTTTGTCCACCCGTATTGCTTTGGAAAAACTGCAATAATTCCTTCCACTTTCAGAGGAACTATGGCCCACACACACTCATAGCTACGCCCAACCTTCCACTCTCTCCTCTTAACCAGCAGCCGTTATTCCCCTATGAGGAGCTTCAAGACAGGAAAAATTAATTACGGCCTTCTTGATCTAGAAACAATTATGATTGCTGCCAAGCCTCCACAGCAGAGCCTCAAAGTGTCATGGTTGCCACTCCCAGCATCTTTGAAGCGTTGTGTTAGCTGATGGCACTATTAGTGCAGCACTGCATCTTATCACAGCGGCCCCGTCACCCTCCTCAGAACTCTGAGGCTGTGTACCCTCTAATAATTAATAATTACCGTATCTAAAAGCAGATATGCTTCTTCCCATTAAGGAGAGAGAGTGTTACTTGATCATTACTGTGTGTGCGAGTCAGTGTGATTGTGTGTGTGCATTTAGCTAATAAATTAAGATGTGCCTCATAGAGTATCACTGCAAACACAGAACATATTCCTGCTATTGGTTTATTTAGTAAAATGTTTTGGAGAATATTTAAGTGTCTGTGGTTGAACAGTATGTGAGCAATGATTTAAACACTGACCATTTCTCTGCCTCAGGAGACGATTTCCTGTGGAAAACAAATGAAACACAATGGCCGTGATTATTTCTCAACTGTAAGGCAAGAAAAAGTTTGAACTGACATCATACTTATGGTGCAGATTGTTAATAATTCTTTATCTTCCAATATCTTTATATAGAGGTGTTTTTATTTCTTTGGTGCTTCAGGTTAACATGAAGGAGCAATGGAAGGACAGAGTAAAAACCGTCCACGGACATGAATATGTTTGTTTGTCCTGAGTGGATGGAGACACTACTCAAGCAGACTTCTCTCAGCCTCCCCTATCATAACTGAGACAGGCACTCAGCCATGTTCACGTCGACTCACTGTCGGTAGCATAGCAAAGTCTGCAGGGGGCATGCTCACATACTGTCATACTCACTCTCTCTCTCTCTCTCTCTCTCTCTCTCTCTCTCACACACACACACACACACACATACACGTCCCAGATTCTAACACAGAAAAGCACTTCATAGACAGGCTGTCTGGGGGAAGGTGTGGACAAGATATTTTGTGGACCTTTTTCTTTGAGCTGCTGAGCTACGCTAATAGTTCTGCAAGTGCGTGCACACACAGACTCAAACATACACACACAGGGTCCTAAGAGACAGGTCTCACTCTGCTGTGTGAGGATGAATCCCTGACAGCACCCGTGTTGCACAGTAAGAGACCCCTATTTCTGCAGCCCAGAGGGAGGGCAGGAGAGACGGGAACCAGGGAGTGCGAGGCAGCGAGAAAAGATAAAGTTGTCCGCATGTTTTTGCCTCGTGCTCATTCCTGCAGTCTTGTTGTGACACAATACGTCAGCAGCATGAGACCTGCATCTTTATACAAGCTGTGAAAAATGAAATTATTTCCCTCCTATGAAGTGTGACCACATAGGTCGCTCCCTGTTCTCTAGTCTTTGTATTGCAGCCCATGTTCTGCTGAATGGAAAAAACGGCTTATCAATAAAAAGGCCAAGCACTGTGAAAGGCCAGAATGAAGGACCGAAGAAAGCAATGACTTTTAAAGGGTCTGGTCTTGTAGAAAGGAAGCACACAGGACTGGCAAAATAGATGGCAAACTCACAAGGAGCAGGAGTGCGGTATGTGTTTGTGTGTTGTAGATTTTTCTTCAAGTGTGACAGGGGCAAATACATGTTTGCAAATATATTTAGTATTCTTTATGGATATTTTAATACTATAAACACAAGGCTACTCTAACCTGAGTTGCACATGTAACACAAAAAGCCAGTATAGTTAAATTTTATATTCACTTGCAAAACATCCACAGGTTTGATCCTGTATGAACGTCTTGTGGTAGAGAATTTCTTTCTTTATTAGATGTTTCGTCCTTTTAAAACTTCACATTATACCCTTCAGTTTTTTTGTCTGTAAATCCTGTAAAAAAATAATTCACAGATGATGAAAGTGTGGCAGTAGAATTCAGGAAACTATCACATATTTTACATCTTTTAAAACTAACAAAAATAAAGACAGACTTTTAATAAAAGGGTCAAAGTGTGGTTTAAGCAAAATGAGAGATATGAGAATTTTAACTATTCTCTAACGATCTCAAACAGTTTGTTGAAATTAAATGGTACCTTATTTAAGTATTTACCATCTGGTCTTCTTTTTATACTTATTCATATCTAGCTAATGCAATTACAACCGAGCCAGCAGTTGTATGCTGATTTTAGCTATCGTCTGACTCAAGCTAATGGGCTTTCTAACTTGAAATAAGGTCCCTTCAGGTATTTACTTTTAGTCATTTAATTTTTCAGCTGCAAATTGATCTCACTGTTGAAATTTAAAAATGATTCTGATTTATGATGTTGAATTGAAAAACATTATTACAGGTTTTAGTTTCTCATCATCGGCGAGAAACGCTCTCTGTGTGAATTTGTTGGTTGCTCTGCTTTTCCTATGAAGTGTATTTTTAGGAGTGCAATTACCCATAATGCAATTAAAGTACCCAAGCCATACATTTTTTAATGAGAAATTATGACATCTAAAAATAATAAAGTATTCTTTGTCATATAGCAACACAAAAATGTCAGATCCATTCACCTACCTCTCACCTGTCTCTTGCTGTATGTCCCGCTTCCCATCACTCATGATCCCTTCATTTCCCTTGGCATCATCCCTCCTTTTATCCGCTTCATCTACCACTTGTTCTTAACACTCACCCTGCAGGAAAATAACATTACACCCTGCTTCTGAGCTGCTGTTTTGCATGCGTTCAGGCAAGCAGCAGTGTGAATGCCTGTACCTGTTTCCATTCATGATGTGTCGTTTTTACTTGTTTCTGTGAATGTGGACGTATGCATTCACACGTGGGTTTTGTGCATATGTGAATGATTGTGGTGGATTGGGTGTGTTGCATCATGGCTGCCTTTTGCCTGAACACTTCTCCCTAAGCCTGACTATCGTCCAGCGCAAAGCACTTTCAGCAGCACCTTGGCAGGTATTACCATTTTAACCACAGCTCATCTGTATGTAAATATAGATTTCACCGGAGTGTAAAGCCTGTTAAGAGAAAGAAGAGGATCTCAAAATAAGCAAGTCTATTTTATGAAGGAATAATCTATGTCACATTGGTAACATTAATAAAAAAAAAAAACTTCCATCAGGAATGAATGATCATGCAGTAAATGTTCACCTGTCCTTTGCTTTAGCTCATTTTCTTCAAGATAATAAGGCTTATGCACACAGATGTTTATCTCCTGAGACGATCTGTTGTCAGATTTACCTCCTGAAAATGCAATAACAATCAAGTTAATAAACTATTAAGAACTCTTTCTAAATAAAGATATTAACTTCAATCATTTTATTTATGGAGGAGACTTTAAAAAGCCCTGATTAGTGACTGCCATGGATTTGCTCTGTTTATTCTGTGGTGTGAGAGTAGAGTGTTTTTGTACCAGTGCGCTCTTTACATGACACAGCTTACTGTCAATCACCCGACACCCACAGGGAGAAATGAAAAAGACTGCCAGGAATTCACCCGGCATTAAACTTCACAACCATGTTCATCAGATCAGAGGTAATACATTAACAGCAACATACTCGAGGTTAATTGAGGCAATGCTTGTTGCTGATATTTCTTTTGATTTTTCATTCATGTGGTGTTGGCAAAAACTGTTACAACTGGATAGATTTCAGCATGAGACAAAAGAGGAAAGAAAAATCAACTTCCTCTTCTAAATAAAGAACACTAAAGTACTTTTCTTACATGTTCTTATAAGTATAATTTTAATACACCTGTCTAGACAGCGTAATGTCCCATTGGGTAATAAATGTGTTATATGCATCTTGACAGATTGCATCAAATTGTATTGTCTTGTATTGTGTTGTGTCCCTATTGTACTAATTATATTGTCATACCACATTTTACAAACAGCTGAGAAGGTGCAAAGGAAATGAAGTAAGGTATTCATTCAGTGTGAAAGGTTCAGCACAGGTGAAGCACAAATCAAAACACCCCATTGACCCAACTTCTGATTAAGTTGATGTGGAAACTGTGTTAAAAGTTGGCTCATTGCACATCCAGAAGATGAAAAAAAGAGTTTTATTCAAACTTTTTTTTAAGTCTTCATCTACACCTTAAAAAGTCTGTCATAAAACTCACCAATAGTTGGAACTTTGTAACTTATTGAGAAAATGGGATTGGGTTTGTTTTTTTATTTTGAGCTTTTCATATTGATTTGAATGAATTTATGACATTAGTGAAAACCTGACAATGACTCATAAGAATTGGTTGAAGTAGATGTCCTTTACAACTTTTAGTTAAGGCAAACTAGCACAAACCAGTAAAGCATTTCTCAGCCTTGCAGCTGGACAGAAATGAATAAATACAGAACGTAATTCATACATTTTCACAATTAACTGTCAAGGTTAAGGATAACATATCCAAAGTAGGAGGCAGTCAGTAACACATCCAAAATACAGAGTACATCATATACAAAGAAACAGTAACCAAATAAATTAAATTAAAAAAGTAAACAAATAAATTTCAAACTTTGGTCTGTAGGATAACGTGGACTTGATCACCATTATAGTTACTATCAGTCTCTGCAGAGGTGTACCAAAATGCAAAATCACAGTAAATACAGGTGAATCAATTGGAAGAAAAACTGTGTGTAGTCATACACCTTTAAAGTTTTATGTTTGTAGGAGCTCCTTTTTAGGAATTTTTTTACAACCCATGTCATGTGTTCTGTCTTCCTGTGTTACAGCGTAAACAGTCCTGAGTGACACACTCACAGTCGGCAGGTTAACACTGGTTCATTCGGGTGTAATACAAGAGACCTCAGTCACATGAAAATCATCTACCTATAAAAACAGGTGTCATGTTTCGGGTGACACCAGTGGCACGAAGTTATGCCATGGCTCAATAAAAAAAATAAATCATAACCAGGCTGAAAATATGCAGCAGCAGCGTTAAGGAGGAGGAGGAGGATGTGATATCCTCTCGTCTTAAAAGCAGTCTTCCTCTTTCATGCCATCCTACTCTCCGATTGGTATAACAGGTAATTAGTGGTGTGTCATGGCCCCCGGGGAGCTGAGGAACGAGAGAAAAAGGTGGATGAAGGGAGACAGAGAGAGTGAGAGAGAGATTTCTGATTACCTGACAAGTTAGGGCTGGAAAGGCTACACTTAGCCCATTAAAGACTTTTTCTTCAGCGTGACATTTGAGAGCAGCTGCAAAGCCGCGCGCCACCTTGCCATTTCCCCGTACACTGGGCATCCATTTAGGGACAGGGATGGAGGGGGAGAGAGAGAGAATATGTGTTAGAGAGAGGCCACCAGGCCATCTCAGCAGCACAAATGGATTTCATTCACCAAGGTGAACTGTAGTACACTGATAAATGCACTTCCTTGAATGTCAGCAAATGTCACCCAAGAAGCCATTTGCCACCGCTTTAATAGCTTCCCCAGACTTAGGGGAGGGAGGGACAGAAAGTAAGAAGGTATGAGGTAAGATAAGGAAGATGATGAGTCACAAACAAATGCATGCATGAACAGCCAGGCAACACACAAGACAACATAGGGATTAAGGCAGAGAGAGAGAGAGAGAGAGAGAGAGAGAGAGAGAGAGAGAGAAAACTGATGAGAACAAGGTTGGGCTTTTGTCACTTCCACATGATTAAGCAATTAGCTATTTGAGATGTCTCCAACAAGGTAGTGCAACCAGACAGAAGTGGCTGTTCAGAACATAATCCCTCCATTGCTTTGCTTCTCTTTCTCTCACCTTGTTGAACTCATCTTAGTGTAGAGGGGAGAGGAAAAAAACTCCAATGTCCCTGAGGGGCAATTTGCTTTACAGACAAAACAAATGTATATGATGCAGATCTCTTACACTACAGCATCAAGACGAATCATGGAGAAGAGGCAAATAATATTAAGGGCATCCAGGGTGACAATTTTAAACAAGTAAATAAATTAATAAATAAAATCAATTCTGTTTGCTGCTTTGAATCTTTTTGTCCTTCGACATATATCTGTTCAGTATGTTTGATGTTTGTCACTCTGTGCACATGTGTGTGTACATGAGTACAGTACACACACACACCCTCGGCTGTTTACACCATTAGTTGTAATGTGAGAACCTGCAGGAGTGGTTGACGCCTAAACTTCCTGAGAACTGTCACACAAAGCCAGAATTACACACATTAACACACACACGGATACAGGTCTACTCACCTGTTTACAGATGTGGTGATGTGTCAGCTAATTACAGTAAGTTGTCAGGTGAAAGCATGTTGAGTGCTTCACTTGAGGTTTGTTTTAATGGTTTTTTTGTTTTGTTTTGTTTTCAATTAAAACTCAAAGTTTTTTTCTAGTTTAGGTCCCTCTTTTTTTTCGTTTGTCTTTTGTTCATTCAACAAGTAATCCTATTATTTTCCTTGCCTTTATATTCAGTTTCATTTAAAAAAGTAAAACTTGGAGCCTTCTTTCATAACTTTGCACAACTTTTTTTAAACTTTAACGCCTGCATATGTCCTCATTATTTTCTAACTTAGTATTAACAAATATTGGTCTTTGTGTGTGGGTCGTCTTAACTGCATGAGGACGATGCTGGCTACAGCCAATCCTAATCCCCCATTCATTTCCACAAGCAGTTGCTAAGGTTACAAATTACCTTTGGTGCTGGTAAGTGGTTTCTTTTATGACACTGGACGCCCTAATCCTTTTACTGAATACATATTTCATTTAGGATTAGTACAACAATGGATACAGTTGTTCTTAGAATATTCCAACTCAAGCTCAGTGTTTTTGTTCGTGCTCATCAGGCTCACCAACCCTGTGCGTATCAACACCAGACTCTCCTTTAAAGAACGAAATAAATTAATAAATCTGCTTTTTATTCCTTTTTTCAAGCCTGAGTTGCAAGGCTGAGAGAAGTAAAACTCAATCAGGCAGGTATCAACAATTGATTGCAGCACATTATTCTAGCGCTCAGGTTTCTATGCTGTGTTCAGAGTGTCTTTTTTACAAAGATGAGAATGGAGACTGTTTCTTGCCTTTTATTTCCCAGGGTTGATACACACTTATCTGACAGCTAAGAAATGGAAGGAGGAAGTAGCTTTTATATTTTTCAGGAACCAAATTTCAAAATGACAAAAGATTAGGGATTTGAGCCAACGTGCTGATTGGTGGTACATTTTGAGACACCTGATTCATTCAGCTAGATACAATTCTCTCTGTTTCTGAAGTTGGTGATTCCTCTCTTTACAACACTTCAACTCCATCACCTGAGATCTACACCTGAGCCACCTTAATGCTGTTTAAAATATCTGGAGTCCCTTCACAGAGTGGTTTTGTTTTAACCCAGCTTGTACAAAATAAACACTCATTCTGCTGAAGTATGACAGGACTAACGTAAGTATAACTCTGACGATTTAAGTCAATAAACAGATTTGTCATCGAGGTTGGGGGCAATGCCATGGAGCTTTATTCATTCATAAAATTTCACATAAAGACATTTTGTAAAACTTATACAGACATCCATAAAAATACGTCATACTTAACTATAACTGAAACAGCAGCCTTTCCATGTTTTTTTTTGCTTTTGTTTTTTTCTTTTATTTACAGTAAACAAACAATGACCTGATGAAGAAGACACCACATACTAGAGGAATTATTGAAAAAAACATGTTTGTTCTTGTACTGTGCACAGATTTATGCACAGGCAGGAGTCTTTTGAACTCCACGTGTTGAGTTTTCCTCTGTTTTTTTCTGGGATCAGCTGCAGCCCGTAAGGCTTATTTGTGAGTCCTGGAAAAAGAGTGTTGAAGCTCAACCTGCTGGAAATAAAAGGCCGGGAATCACATCTGAATCTTGCCTGGACTTGAACGCTCTGGTTCTCACTTTTTTCAAAACAGAAAATAGCAATAAAGATAGGATGATTTTTAATCCAAAGAAACAAGTTTGTTTTCATATTAGAATGTGTATCTGAGCGATGCAGCTGGATAGCTGGGACTGATTAAAGATAAATTAATGCTTCTTTTTGATGTTTCTTCTCCTTTTTAATGGATCTGATTCATGTTGTGTCCAAGAAAAAGAGTTGTGGAGGAAAGATAGTATAAAGCTGAAAGGATCACGCCCTTTTCTTCTTAAAAAAAAAAAAATCCTGTATCATGATATGAAAAATACTCTGACAGGTTCAAGTGCTGCAATTAAAGTCAGACTTGTAACAGTTAAGGGAGAACAGCACAAGTTTAAAAGTGGATTTTTTCAAAATAAAGTCACCTGTTACCTAGAAATTGTTGTAGGTTGTTTCATTTATCTACCAATGTAAATTTATCAGTGGATCAGCACTTTTGCAGCTGTTATAATTGAGCTGCTTTCAAAAACGTGACGTGTAACTCCTCCATAGGGGCCCTGAAAGAGACATGAGGAGTCATGACATAATAGAATAATGTAGAAAATCGACAACCTAATAAAATGTGGATTGAGATTTTGCTTTTGTGGTGAAACATTTGACCTTTAAAGACCTCTTAAATATTCAAAATCACACGATTTGACAAGTATAGAGAAGAAATGTTTCTTATAATTATTTCAAGGCAGTCAACAGGCCTGACTTGTGCACAGCTTCAACCTATTGTTATATTATTAACAATGAGCTGCATTTTAAGAGCTAGTTACTTGAGATTTAAGGTCTAAAGTTCATCTGGGAAGAAACTCCATAAATAAATAAATGTAGTGTAGTTAAAGGACATGCTTTATGTAAATGTTGTGGAGCAGAGTTCATATTCAGAGAGAAAATCTCATCTAGTTGTTGAGTGAGAATACTTCAGTGATTTCTACCACCACCTAGATAATAGAATCTTATTTAAGAGTTAACTACCTGTCTAACTGGCTGTATAAGCGACTGTTGTGGTAATTAGCCGCACTAACTGGCTGACTGGCTGGATGACTGATGGGCGTATGGACCGGCTGCCTGTCTGCCTGCCAAACTGACTGACCGGCTGACTATAGAGGCTCAGTCCTGCTATGTGGTGAGATCATCATCACTGGCAAGCACAACAAAAGACTGATGGGAAGGGGCTGTGTGTGTGTGTGTGTGTGTGTGTGTGTGTGTGTGTGTGTGTGTGTGTGTGTGTGTGTGTGTGTGTGTGATGGCTTCATTCCTGTATCAACACTGTTCTCTCTGTAGATGAGTCAGTAGGCCGAGCCTGACCATCATCCTCTCTCATCTCTCTGTATCACACACAGACACGCATACATACACACAGAGGAAATCAAAAAGCCCTCGGCACACACACAGAAATGCACAGAGTATGTGGGCTTGGGGGTGAAGTGGTGCTTAGAAGGAGTGAACTCAGGGTCAGGGTGGAGAGAGACAAGAGAGGGACTGATAACACTTCTGTCGGAGACACTATACGCTTCTTTAACGCCTGTTTGTGTTGACTACTCCGTCCATTTGTAACTTTAAACTAGCTCCAAACTAGTCTACATTTTACAGTTGAGTCTTTCCCAAAGCTGTCTGCCTTCTCGTAGTATTAAGTATGAGGAATAAAGAGCAGCAGAGAGAGAGGGACACATGGGGGAAGGGATTTAGTACAACACCCAGCTGTCTACCTGCCTGTCTGATTGAGGGAAAGTGGGGTTTTCAGTGTAACACAGAGCCAAGCTTTTCTCCTCTGTGGTGGCTGAAAGTGTGTGTGTGTGTGTGCGCGTGTGTGTGTGTGTGTGGGTAGGCTTCTTGCTTGCTTGGTCTCAAGGCGCCATGGTGAGGAGGAGATAGGCAGACAACCAAAACCTCCCTCCCTCTCGCTTTCCCTCTACTCCCTCCACTATAAATGTCTCTAGATGGAGCAGAGGAGGAGGAGGAGGAAGAGGATAACAGACCAAAAAAGAAAGAAAATAAAAATAAAAAAAGCCAAAGCAACAACAATAATAATAATAATAATAATAATAATAATAATAATAATAATAATAATAATAATAATAATAATAAACTGCACCTAAGGATCTGTTTTGTTTCGTCAGGTGAGTCTCGATCATCTGCTTTGAGGCTGACTTCTCCATCCATTTCTTTTCCTCCATTGCTGTCTGATCGCTCTGGGTTTTATAAGTCTTTTGCTTTGTGGCCCATCCTGTTTTGCGTCCGAGTATCTCTTCTTCTAGGAGTGACTGGATCTGTCTGGATTGTTTCGCTTGTGCTTCTGTGGAGGAGATCCTTGATGCAGGTTGTGGACGAACATCCTCCTGGGGTCATCCAGCATGTGGAAAACTACACGTGGGAAACACTGCCACAGTTTTTGCCAAACGTTTAAAACACACTTAGAGGTCACTTTGAAAGAAAAGGTTTTGTTCTCATAGTTAATGCATGTTGCTAACTTGAAGTTGTGAAATTACGGAATTGATTTGTTTTCATCTATTTAAAACATGCATGGTTCCTACAATAAGAACTTTCCATCTTAAATGAATATCTTTTTTCATACAACTTGAAGTTTGTCTACATAAGGGAGCTTAATATGAAGGGAAGATTGATTTCACACACAGAAGCAAAGTGAGTAAAGCGAAACCAGAATGATTTGAAAGCAACTTTTTTATTATAACTATTTTAACACCTCTGCAAATATTTCATCAATGAATGTTTTCCACACATTTTTAAGAGAATGCATTATATATGAAGTTTAATTGGCACAATTTAACACACGTGCAAACACAGCAGAACTTGAAATGCTTACTGCAATATGCATCACAAAGAGTAAAGTTTCATGCAACAGAAAAATTAAAAGAATCCCAGCCCGTCATCAAACATGTTTTCCAGGGTTTCTCATAAAAGTCATTTACATCATGCTCACTATCGATGTGTTTCCATAATGCACTCATTCCCATTACATTAGAGCAAAAGCCAGAAAAGTGGTCAAAGGCCTGAACAATGATGCAGTAGCAATTAAAATGGTGGATAACCCAGATGACCTGCAGGCACTTATCCTTAATAAGATAATAACAATCTGTAGTAAGGAAGAACTTCCTCTCTCTAGCTGACATCACAGCCCGCTGCTTCAATACTATTTATGGGGCTTAATGTAAATTCAAAGTTCTGCTGCAATGTGAGTGGAATTTGGATTAGTTTATGTCTTAATAAAAATAACAGGCCAATCCAAAAAAAAACCCCAACTCATATCATATTAGCGAAAATGATTCATTTTCTGATGTTTTGTGTTCAGTGTTTTGATTTTGTCTTTTTGGACATGAAAAAGAACAAAGGTCTCATTTTAAATGACTAAATTGCTTTGAAAATATTTTAAAAACTGGCCAGAAAACCTTGAAAACTCTGTCTGGACTGCAGCGTTCTTGAACAGTGAGCCTATTATGTGAGGATAAAAATAGACCCCTCTTCACAAGTCCAAACACAAAAGATTTCTCAGGCAGCAGAGGAGGGATGCAAAGTGGTAAACTCACCAACAACCAGTGACGTGGTGGTGATGCTGGTTGTTTTCCTGCCAGGGGAAGATTTAATAAACGCAGAAAAACAAACAGGGTGTGAGCGGCGCGGGGTTGTTGCGGGGTGAGCGCGGTGGCACACTGGACACATCCTCCTGTAGGAAGGAAGCGGAGTTGTGGATAGGAAGGAAAAAAGCAAACAGGAGCCGAGGACGGGTCTCTTTAACCCCGCCGTGAACCTGCGACCTTTCCTTCCGACTACTTCCCATTACCTCTGCACGACATTTAGCCCCTAGCGCCGCGGAGCGCACGCGCACACGCGGCATTGTGTGCGTGGGGCTGTTTGGACAGAGTGGAAGGGAGCGGAGAGGGCGGCGGCGTGCTGTTCACGGAGGGGTCAGGAGAATGAAAAGCTCCGCGCTCATGGGGCAACTACAGAGAGGCATGGGCGCTGAGGGCTCTGCAGACACGGTCAATAGTGTGAGGCATCACCTTAAAAACAGCCATGCTGATTGACACTGAACTGAAATAAATAAATAAATAAATTTTAAAAATATATATATATAAAAAAAATCACATTTTCATTCCAATCAGTTCATCCAAAATCATTCATATTTTGAATAAGCTATATTTTTAGGACAACTTATCACAACCAGCTTTTAAAAAATGTTTGTTGCAAGAAAAAAAGGGTTGAGTTTTCGTTTCCTTAAAACATGTTAATTAAGATTTATTTATTTATCTGTTTATTTCATAATGGCAGCTTAAAGGATTTAAACTTTAAACGAGGATTTCCATCTACTGTATGCTAGGCCTACTACCCCTACAAATTTGTTTCTGGTTGTTTATGCTCATAAAATGAATTCAATCAAGAATGCACCCTCAGTGTGTCTGAAATAGCCTACACTTTCTAATTGGTTTCAAGTGGATATTTTTGCACTGTTATAGTGATTTCTCTAAAGCCATCGGGTTATTTTACAGCGCAGTGGATGAGCCGTCTCTCAAATGTTAAGAGATGGCAGGTTAACTGAGTGGAAAGGTCGTGGTTTGCGGCAGAATAGAAACGAAGCGGCCACAGGAGACAGCGGAGTTCAGATCCACAGCTACAGCTGCCACGCATGAATGTTTGATAAGCGGGCGGGATAATGGCACCATAAATCAGTCAAACATAAACAGCTCTATCGCGGTCTGGCATCTGCCATCTACGGTTAATAAACAGTGCCTGAATAATAAATGAACTTTTATTGTAATAACTGAAAAAGAAAAAAATGTGTCATGTAGCAGAGCGGACAAGGGTCAGGTCTATGGGTAAAGAATTGTAAAGTAATTCGGGTCATATACTGGCACCTCAGGGTGGTCTGAGCAACACTTTTGTGTTTTATTTTTGCGTGTGTTGAAGGCAGGTTACATGCAGGATTCAGCTGCGTGTGCAGCCCCATGCGTATGAAAACATTGTGGTTTCAATAGCAGGCATTGGGTGTGCGTAGTGAGCCGATCTAATCTGATACAAACTGCAGAGTCTGCTGGAAGGAGCGACTTTTACAGAAGGTGATATTTTGCCTCCGTTTTGCCATAATCCTTATTAAGGAGGCCACATTGATAGTGTGTTTAAAGGAGCTTTAAAGACAAGAAAGCTAATATGATTTTACCAATTTATGTATTGCACGGAAATATAGACTAGGATACACCCAAAAAATAAACATAAGCTGTCAAAGACAACAACTGTATATCATGACCGATCCTTGCAGCTATTTCTTTTAAACCACAGATCTCGTCACACAAGAAGTGGAACAGCTGTGATATGACCTCATTTCTATGAAACAGAAATGAGCACAAAATTACGCTCAGCCCTGTTCCTCTGCACAGCTCCACTCTCTGCAGTCCCTCTTCTCAAGCTCCTCTTCACAAATATAAACTTTTGATAAGGTGAAACAAACGCAGGTATGCGGGCCATTGTGACGTCACCACACACCTGGATTTATACATAAAGTGCTAACAGAATGGCAACAGTTAAATGTGTTCGTCTGTAGCTTATATCGGTGAACCAAATATTAAGCCTAATTTAAAAACAGCGACGTTTTTTCCTCGTTTTAACTATCATGTTTTTTTTTTTTGTTTTTTTTTTTTTAAGTTTAATGAATAGTTACATAATGTCTCGGTCCGCAATCTACCTCCTGTCTATTTGAAACTTTATCGAGAATTGAGTAGATCCAGTTGGCCCATGTCAACATAAATTTAGCGGTCACGCGCTCAGTGTTGTCTCTTGGTGTTCGGTGTCTTAAGAGAAAGACTGCGCTTTCAGGTAAATGCGTTTGGCCTTAAATATCTTTCCAGCGAACCAACCCCAAGAAAGTCTCTCTCTGTTTATTTATAAAAAAATATATATCAAAAGAATAAACAAGTGAAACAGTGAAGGCTTTTAGCATATTTTGTGCAGTGCATAAACATATATCTTAAGAAAGTATAAGTTGAAATTGCCGAACTTTCCTCTATTCAAAGACTCTGGTGGTAACTTATTTTCCCTTCCACATAGGTGTTTAAGTTTTTGTTTGTTTGTTTGTTTTTTTCCCAAAGTAGGTGTTACTATCTCTGCAGTGATTCCCAGATGGCACGTTCACTCTTTAATATGAAAAAAAAAAATCTCTCCAAGTGGGATTGTTACAGCATAACTTCCATTAAAGAAAGTAATATAATAAAACATTTTAGAAGCAAAGTCAGAGACATAAAACCTTCGAATTATACTGAAGAAAAATGTCAAATCAGTTGCTGTTTTTAACTACTCAACATTTTTGTTTGATATGCTGCTTTCCTGCCTGCTTTCGCTCCTCGTGCTGGAATTGTTCACGTGAACAATGATCATAGCCGTGCGGGCCAACAATCTCATGCACAGTAAGCGAACATGACATGGCCCACCTCTTTTACACCTCTTGCCTGTCTGTAACTTGACTGGAGGGTAAACGAACGGCCAATCGAGTGAAGCAATGCCAAAAGCTGCATTCAAGGAGGGGGGAGGAAGAGGGTGAGATAGATAGATAGATAGATAGATAGATAGATAGATAGATAGAGAGAGAGAGAGAGAGAGAGAGAGAGAGAGAGAGAGAGAGAGAGAGAGAGAGAGAGAGGGAAGGGGATTTCTTCGATATGGATCTTTGGATGACTCACTTTAGTCGATTACAAAATAAAGCTGTAATGAAAGCATTTAGGCAAGGGCCGGATATAAATTACATGTGATGTGAGGGGAAGTAGAAAACTATTTGCAGCAACTGCTGGTGTGTCTAAGTTGTTGAACTTGGAGTAAATTCAGAAACGGTTAGAGAATAATGATAAAGTAACTGTTACAAGTAAAAATGGACCTCTGGTTTTCTGATAAAGTTAAACTTGGAATGTTCAAAGCACTATTTCACCTAAAATGTTTGTATTTCAGGGGATAAGCCAAATTTCCTTAATTGCACATATAAAAATTATTATATATTAATATATATTTGCTAAAACTGGAATTTAACACCCAATTTCACTTAAACTGTGAGGTTATCAAACGTTTTCAAAAAGTGATAATAACTGGAAATACTTTGCCCCACTTTTAAATAAATTTCTTTTTATTTCCTTTGAGGTTTAAATCAAGTTTTCTGTGAACAAAAAACTTTTACAGCATTAGTTAACAAAGGCTGGAAACTTAATGCAGTGGAATGAAAAGTAAAAACTTTCTTCTGCTAAGTGATGGGAATAAATGACAAATGCTATGAATGGAAATACATAAGTACTTAATATTTTCTTATTTTGCAATTAAGTAAGTTTAAGTAACTCAGATAAAAGAGCCACTCACTAAATGCTCAAGGAAAGGCCACACTGTAAAACCACCCTGATGCCAGTCAAAGGCTTTTCAACAATTAACTATTAATAAGTAAATTATTTCAGACTGAAAATTTTTGGTACTTAATGTCTTTCATGTAAATATTACTCAGTAACAACCCCTGATGCAGGATATTTTAAATGTAACTTACTGAAGTGACCTTAACAGCTTATGGTGGTACATTATGGGTCCATTATAACCTGTACGGTTCTAAAGTTATCTTGTATTTTGTAAAGGTAATATTGTTCTGTAAATGTGTATAAATTCAGAATTCTCTGAGAAATATATGTGAAGTCTTTTTTATATTAAAAGTTGCAGATAATGTTGTAACTTTGCTTTAATTTAACCAGGCTTTACTGTTCTTTTTGTCATAAGCTATGAGTGAAGCTGCTTGCTGTTTTCATTCACACACAGCCTTCTGATCTCTCCTCCATATCACTAGCTTATAAATAGAGGCTGTTGCAGTACTGAAATGTTAAAATGGAAAGGGTCAGCTGTGGAGCACGTGGCCAGCCCAGTAGCATTTGAACCTGGGTTAAGAGGGACTGTGTGGCTAAAGAGTTGAGCGGCCTCACCTCTTTGCATGCTGACTGTAACATCCACATCTCCCACATTAGTAAGCTTGGAGAGTTATATGTCAGCCACAGTAATTACGGCTTGTCAGCTGCTGTGACACCGAACTGAAGGGCCAACTCCACCGACATCTAAGAGCCGGACCGCTTAATCAGCTCTGACAGCCAGCTCCAAAACAGTCATATTTACCTACAGAAGCTCTGTCATCATTTGTGCTGATGTAACTCTGACCACAGCCTCTCCAGAGCCCTCCAGAGAGTACTTTAAGGCCCACACATGCAGATGAATGAGTGCTACACAATGATTCCTCAGGAGGTGGATGTTAAAATAAACTGGAGCTGAGCTGAGGAGGTGGAGGGGAAGGTCTTGTTTTGCTCTTCAAAACAGAAAACTCTTTGGGGGCTGAAAGGTGAGCATCACATGTAAAGCTCGGGGCAACGCATTTGATATGCACCCATTAAACTTATTTCTCCCTCTCTGCCTCCATCTCCAGATCAAGTCAGCTACCTGGAAGAGCGAGCACGGCCCCCTCCAGCGCTGCTGCTGCTCCATGTCACCCTGCTGCAGCTCTTTAACATGGGGAGGGGGGGGGCACTGTGCCTTCAACTAAGGGCAGAGGAGGCTACATTAAAATGAAGCGCTGTTGATTTGGAGTGAGCACAAAGAAGGAAATTTAAAGTGTGATAAAATTATTTAAAAAGTTAAATTATATTGATTTGGCTGCTATCGGGTATACCACAAAATAAAGCATTTGGGTTTTGCTTAATTTGCAAAACACAACTTAAGAAATGGCAATTGGGGTCACCTAAGTTTTATCTGTGCAAGTGACATCATGATGGCAGAGAGTAGGTGTTGTGAAGTTAGCAAGCAAGCGTATTCAGAATTAAAACTTGATCTAAGTTAACTTTTACTTTACAAACCCACCCACATGGGTGATGGGTGCCACCTGTTTTGGAAAAGCTGACTGGCTTGCTTGGGGGGAGGGGGGGGGGGGCAGAGCAGAAGAGCCTAATTGATTTTTAAGTGGTGTCTCTGTGGGTGAGAAGAGTAAGAGGGGAGTCCACTTCAGGGATCTGCTGAACTCCTCCAGTTTGTACCTGAATTGAGGGGCAGTGATGTGTTGCTGATGCGGCTCAACAAGCGGCACTGGGGGCCAGACGAAGGGAGGACGGAGGGGCCAGAGCTTGAGCCAGAGCTGAGTTATATAGCTGCTCTGGTGTAGGGTGGTAGAGGTTGATTATAAATGAACTTACTTCTGCAGAGGCAATAAGCTGACATGTCAAGCCTCATTCAGCAAACAAAAGGAGACTTAGCAGGTTTGTGATACAGGCTCACCAACACAAACACTCGCTTTGATCTGTCCCGTCTCAGAACAAACTGAAAGTGATATAAACGGAAGAATAAATCTCAGAAACGATTTAAACATTAATGAAGTTGGTTTTGAAATTTGAGGGCTACAATCATTTAATGCACATCTCATTTTATCAGTAGCCATTTTGCCATTATTACAGAAAAGTGATCGCTGGGTTGTGGACTAAATGCACCACCCACCTTCATAACTCAAACACATACTGACACACTCTCTCACACACATATACACACACGCACGCACTCGCGCATGCATGCATGCATCATGGAGCCCCGGACCTGCAGAGAGAAAGCAACTCTTCCTAAGTGAGCGGAAGAAAAGGGGGAGAGGGAGGCCGGCTTGCAACTCCACTCTTCCAGGGTCTCACACACACAAGATCCGGGCGCGCGGCTCCATTGAGTCCGAGGAGGCTTTTGCATGGAGGTTCATTAGAAGTAACGAGTTGACACAAGGTAAATCTTAATGTTGAGGCGCCTTTCTCTACCGGCCCGGGGAGGAGCCCTCATTAACTGTCGCTAACAACCCGTGTAAATACACTGATTGGACAGCTCCGATACAAGCTCCCAGCCCTGCCAGGAAGTCCCCCTAATGAGACCACACAATAAAAACAATAAGGGGAAGGAGAGAAAGAGAGAGAAAAGGGAGAGAAAGGGACAGAGGGGAAGAGAGCGAGAAAAGATGTTAAAAAAAAACTTTTGTACAAGTTTTGCTATCAAAGATGGCGCCATATTTACAGCTCAGTATATGACAACACAGATAAATTGTTCGTTTATCTTCGCGCCGCAGTTCTTAAACTGATGAGTTTACTTTTGCTTCTGCAGACATTCATGGATGTTACCCTTTGTACCTGTGACTGAAGTACCACGCAGGCATCTGGTACGTTTTTAAGGTAAAGTAAATTCTATCCAAATTGCCATGCGTAATTTCAGCGGGTAGCTGTTTGGAAACAAAAATCAAACGACACCGAGTAGAAGCAGGGCATCAGCTTTATATAAGACCAAACACGCTGCGAGAAATACACAGGCATTACCACCGTATTTATTCTCTATTTTCTCTCTCTAAACTAATAAATAAAATTTAAATAACGCCAGTGGTTATATAGCCAAAGCTACATCAGGCAGGTGTAAAATATGTTAGGACCCTGAAGTTCAACGGAATACATCATTCATTCCCTCCAAATAATCAGGAAAATGCATAGATTCAAATATTTTAAATGATGCTTTAAAGCACATAATCTCATCCTCTTAATCTCTACACCTTCAGCACCAAACACCAGGTAACGTGGCACTTTCATTGAAAGACCTGATACTTTTTACAGTGTGGCCATGGTACAGAGTCTCCACACTCTGGTCTGGTCAGCGAAGGACGGAGGGGATCTTGCGCCCCGTCCCGACAGCATCCCACATGTGCTTTGCAAGGGCACGGATCTCCGCGGAGCTCGGTGGACAAAAATGGCAAATGCACCGAACGACAGACGGACATAAGACATTTAAAACAGGTACCGAAGAAATTAATGAACTCATTAAACATTAAGAACAACGACAAAGACGAGTATTGATTCTTCCATATTTTTAAATGTGTCAAAAAATTATGAAATGTAATTAATCCTTTGGTTTCGGAACATTATTGAATGTAGAGTAAACGGGGTTGATATAACTTACAAGAGCAGCGGTCGGACTTCCATCCTAATTTGGCCCAGGCTGACAGGCAAAATAGCTGCGAACCAGTGTCCCGTCCACGTCCAGCCCCCAACTCGAGTGGTGACAATCTGTGGACTGGACCCTGTTCACAGCTCTGCAGGGGACGGAGGATGATAACAAGGTGGGAAAAAGAGCGAGACGAAAAAAAACAAAGTCATTTAATTTAAATGCGTGTTAAAACACAAGCCTCCAAATTCCAAATAACTCAAAGTTACACCACCATTTCTTTGCGTTTTTATGGAAACAGGAACTATTTTTTACGCATGGCAATTACGACGTGCTTGCATGTAAATTAGTGAATTCGCAAGTCAGTTTAGAGGAAAGAGTACAATAAAAAGCGTGATTGATTTTTTGTACATACCCGTCATTATCCCAATTTGACGTCCTGCATTTTGTTAAGATGAATCCAGGATGGAGCAGCAGGCACATGAGATTCTCCTGTGTTTGCCAGGGAGGGGTGTGCAGCATTTTCTGTCCAGCCTCTGCCAAAGCGGGGTCAACGAGGGAGCAGGAAAAAAAATAATAAAACAAGACTCTCTTTCTTTCTCTCGTGCCTTCCTTCTCTTTCTCTATCCCTCTTACCTTTTGCAGTCAACACCTTTTTTTTTCTTTCTTTCCCTCATCCGGTCCTCTTCTCTCCCTCTCTCACTCCCGCACATGACGTAACATCAGCTTTGTTTATTTGCTGCCCTTATTGGAACATGCTGATAATGAAAATAACTGGCTAATTGGCAATTAACCAGAATGGTAATTAACATTGCAGAATCGCTGTTTGTTGAAGGAACAGTTGAAGAAAAAGAGTGGAATTTCATTAACAAAACTTTATTTGTATGGAGTTTTAAGGAAAATAATGTTTATTTTAGAATCCAAAATACACGTGACACGGGAAGAGCAATGTCGCTAACGTGTTTTTGTGTGCTAAAACAGCACGGTGTGGGCATTTTTTGTGTGGAGAAAACTATTTGTGTTGTCGTGTCTGGAGATTTAGGCTGTAAGTAAACGGAGAAGACGCTAAATGCTCCATGCGCATTCAGAACTCCCGTCCCCCGCTGCTCCGAACATTCAGCAAGCCCTCGGATAAACACACAATTAGGGCAGGTGAATAAACTTGTTTGGGGGGTGTTAATTACATGCTTAACGTAAACAAAAGCCATGTAAAAGAATGTGAATTACCAGTGGCTTTTCCCCCCTCAATCCCCATTCAGGTTTTACATTTCACCTCTGGTCTCTTCTCGGAGTGATTTCCGAAGTGCCTGCGAGGGCTTCAGCCTCGAAACGTAACACTAGATAATACCTGCAGCCCGTTTTGAATGGTGATCACTTAAATTGGTGCACCATGGAACCCGGGCAGGTAGGAGGCTTTGCATATTTGGAGTAGTGCTGCTAAGCCTGTGCTCTCAACTTCATTTTGGGGTCGTGCATGCATGTGCGTGGGTATGGGAGAGAAAGAAGGAGGAAGAGGTAGGAGGTTTTAACACCAGCATGAAAATACCAGGCTTTACTTCCAGTCCACAGCGCTTTCCAACGGGACCAATTCAAGTGCCACTTGGAATTAGTTCTCCGAGGTTCGAACGGCAGCGCAGTGGACAGGTTTCATCCAAGATACCACCCTACCCCCTTATACACATGCACACACCCCAAAAGACACGCACAAACCAAACGCCTGACCCTGCAACAAGATCATCACCAACACAGCTCTGCATCACACACACTAACAGACACTTGCACAACAGGCGTGCACGCTCGTACGTGCACAAATTAAAGTGACGTTGCACTTGCATCCAAAACACTCATGCGTAAAAGCGCGCAAACGTGCGTAATTGCACCTGCTTTTGGTGGTCTGTCCTCTGAAATGGTGAACATAAACAGGTTGCCTTGACTTTACATGAATGTACATCTGGTCTACTCACTGTCCCTGCAGGCTTGAAGTTGGTGGTCTATCGGCCAGCCTTTGAGAATGTGCAAATCTGAGGGAGAGGGAAAGGAAAAGTTTTGAATTCCTGAATGATTTTGTAGAAAGGCGGCTTAGGATCATTATGTCAGCTTTATTGAGGGCGGATTAAGTGGAGACTAGATGCTACGCCTTGTACACGGCCCTTTCACAATGTGAGTACTGTTCGTGTTAGAGTGAACTCACACTATTTTAACACCCTATAAGCCCTGTCTAAATATGAAGCCGTTTTAGCCATAAACATGAAAATCACACCGCCGCGGCTACTGCTATAAGCCGAGTCCTGTGACTGAATGTGGACATGGATCGTCTCCTTACCACTAGATCAAATACATGAAAACTGCTTTTATGTCCCAAGAAGCTTTCATGTTGCCATTTGATTGTAATTCCTATACTAATAGTATTAATTAGAAGGCTGGACTAACACAGAACCCCGTGATAAACGGGTGGCATTAAGAGGGCGATGCCTTTGGCAAATTAGTTTTTGAACCAAAACGCCATGACCTTTATTTGATCAGCAGAAAGCTGTGCATCGATATTCATTTGGAACAATAAATTGTGCTGGTTGGAGAGGAGGCAGCGGGCAGGGGGCCAGAGCTGCGCCCAGCGTCCCAAAGGCGAGGCCGGGGACAGCAGGAGGGGGAGCGGTATCACACTGCAGCCCACACCCGGACCTGAACCCTCCAAACACACAGTGACCACACATACAAGCAAAGTCAAGCTCAGACCAAGTCATGACGTTACGAACATGCACTTAAAAGAAAAAGGGAAAAACCAGCTTCGGGTCCAGGGAAAACCAAAAGGGAAAACCAAAAGGATACTGGATTCTGTCATAATTTGTCCTTCTAGAAATCAAGAAACATAAAGTGATATCAAGAACGGAAACGTATTTTCTTTGCCTCGCACGGAAATAAAAAAGACGATTAAAAAAAAAGTATGCAGGAAAAGCTGAACACAAATAATGTGCAAACTGGCTCGCTTCTATTCGAAACGTACATTCCGGAGTTGTCCATTTGTCACCCTTTTAAAGCTCCCTCTGTCTCCCTCCCACCCTCTCCGGCTCTGCTTAGCATCTCCAGTCTACATATCTTCTTTAGCTTTAACGAGCCTCGTTAAGATCGCAATAATATTCCACCCTCTAATTGCTCATTCCATTCAGCAGATAGGCGAGCATTGGCTTGTGCCTGATGCGCGCGGTGCGGTGGGAGGGTTGCTGTGGAGATCGGAGACTCTGATAACCCCCCGTGCGTGCTGCACAAGTGGTGAAAGCCTCGCGCTACGTACTGGCTAATGATTGGCACGCTTGACAGTGATTGGCAGGGCTGCCATGACAACGCTACAACGACACCAAGAAGACCAATAGAAAAGGGAAACAAAATGTTTCAATGCTACACTCAACGGCGGATTTAGGGGGGAGATATTATGAGGCTGGTGTCATTAGGCGATAGCCATTGAATCATTCAATCTTTTTTACCAGCCGTGTTTTTTCGGTTTTTCCCTTTTCTCGATAATTTCTTTTCTCTCAGGTCATTTCCATGGTTTTCAGATCGCCTTTAGAGCTTTATCCCTCCCATTTCTTCCTGCCAAACTTCGCTGATCGCCCTCTGCTCCTGGCGAACAGCGCTCCCACCACCAGGTCTCCAGAAGACTTGTCCATGTTTCAGCTACCGACCCTCAACTTCTCCCCGGAGCAGGTGGCGAGCGTCTGCGAGACGCTGGAGGAGACCGGGGACATCGAACGGCTGGGCCGCTTCCTCTGGTCCCTGCCGGTGGCTCCGGGAGCGTGCGAGGCGATCAACAAGCACGAGTCCATCCTGCGCGCCCGGGCCGTTGTGGCGTTCCACACGGGGAATTTCAGAGACCTGTACCACATCCTTGAGAACCACAAGTTCACCAAGGACTCTCACGGCAAACTGCAGGCTATGTGGCTGGAAGCGCACTACCAGGAGGCCGAGAAGCTCCGCGGTCGTCCCCTTGGACCGGTCGATAAGTACCGAGTGCGGAAGAAGTTTCCGCTGCCTCGGACCATCTGGGACGGCGAGCAGAAGACGCACTGTTTCAAAGAGCGGACACGGAGCCTGCTGAGGGAGTGGTACCTTCAGGACCCGTATCCAAACCCCAGCAAGAAAAGGGAACTGGCTCAAGCCACTGGACTCACTCCTACACAGGTCGGAAACTGGTTTAAAAATCGGAGGCAACGAGACAGAGCCGCGGCAGCCAAAAACAGGTTGGTGCTTTGTTTTTGTCCGCACCGTTGAAACCAGTTCACTAAAAAGTTTGCATAAAACAATTCAATGAAAAACAAAAAGTGGAGGTTTTATGATCATGCGGGTATGCTTTACGGACAGAGACTGTGAGTGGAAAAGACGAATCTGTGTGCAGGGGAGGGAGCAGGCTGCGCCGACATTTTTGTTATGAAGTGAAAACAGGATGAACACCAAGAAGAGTATTTTCGCACAACTAAACACCCCAAACCATCTTTTAAAAATACGAACTGTTTACGTTTTTCATATAGAGTTGCTATAAAATACCCTGGGTGCGTTATTTTAATTCTCAGCATTGTGAACAGAATTTGGATTGATCAGAGGCAAAAAATAGTAGTAAATTTAAAAACAGTCACTTAAATGTTAATATAACTTTAAATAGAAAAAATAACAGTCATATAATAACAACAAACTAAACAGCTGGTAAACGGGTCAGTGGGATACTAAGTGTGCAGTTATTTTAAAGAAGCGTTGTTTATATTTCCCGTAAAGTAAAAGTGTTGTAATAAATATAGAAAGAAGAAGTAAATATATAAACAAAAATATTTTGGTTATCAGTTTTAATACAGATACTTTTTTGAGATTACAACAACGCGTTTTTTTTAATATTTAAGTGTTACCATGCATTATTTTAGTGCTGAAAAGGGCAAGAGTAATTTTGTTTTATTCTTATAAACCACCCCAAAAAATATCGGCACCTTTAAATGCATCTGAAATGTAATGTTCTGCAAATAATTCACATAATAGTTGTTGCTTTGTAAAGTTGGGTTATAATATTTTTACGCCACAGAACGCACAGAAGCAGGACTGTACCATGCCGCACATTGCTTTTATAATTTTCACATCACATGTTACTTAGCATTGTTGAACAAAGATTATCCCAAAGGATAATACAGATATTACTGATATTACTTGACTAAAATGAGCATGCGTATTAAAAAGAGCCTTAGCAGAACCTAGGCTGCATTAAGTGTGGTATCATTCCATTGAAATGCTATAACTGATTAGAAAATCAAAGGGAGAGGTCTAAGCCATATGAACACTATTCTAATCTTTTTGCTAAATGAAGAGATAGATGTCCAGGCTGACATTATCCCGCCCTGATAGAGTTATTATCGTGAGTGGACTGGAGATAAACATTTAGGATGATTGGAGTAAACCTGCTGCTCCACGTCATTCATTCATACACTTCCATCCCACCAAAATACATGTGTGTCAAAGCCTGTGGACAAAGGCCTATTATATTTAAATCTACAATCATATTTTGGTTCTAAAGCTGCAGGGTCACGGGGATTTTTAAAAAGAATAAAACTGTTTTAGTGGGAAGAGCAATAATACATGCAGCAGATGCAGCTCAAAGATGAGTAAAAAAATGAAACAGCCCCGGACTTGTTCTGAAAAATACTGCTTTTGTGAAACACACTAAAATGAATTGAAAGCTTCATTTCTCTATTTTGATAGGACCTGTAATTTAAAGAGGTACGAGGTTGCTGACTTGAGTTTTGATCAAGTGTACTTTTTTTAAGAAAGAAACAACAACAGAAAAGCCATTACATTACATTTCCTCTAAAGTTTAGGAGTCTAAATAGTGCTGTGTTTTGTCCCCTGAAAGCTGGCTATTTGATAAAAGCATGCATGCATGGCTGGGGCCGGCAGGGGGAAAGAAAAGGCGAGTTTGAACCCCTATTTTGCACGAGGAGGAGGAGGGTGAGGGGGACATTCTCAGGTCTAATTGCCATTTCACTCATTTTTTCTCCTTCTTTTTACCCTCCTCCTCCTCCTCCTCCTTGCTTCTTTCTTTCTTCCAGGCTCCAGCATCAAGCAATAGGACCGAGCGGTATGAGGTCGCTCTCAGAGGCCGGTCTCACCCCTCACAGCTCGGCGGAGTCGCCTTCGACCGCAGCCAGTCCCACCACCAGCGTTTCCAGTATGACAGAGCGAGTCGATACCGGGACGTCCATCCTGTCCGTCACATCCAGTGACTCGGAGTGCGATGTATGATACGGAGGGAAGGAGGAGGAAAAAAAAAACACAAAAACAAACACAAAAAAGAGAAATATTTACAGGGAAAATGGACCTGAAAGGAAGAAAAAAAGACTTATGAAATATGGCGGATGAAAAAAGGACCGATTGATATAAATATTAAAGTAAAAAGAGATAAAGCACGTCGTTCTTTTTGTTTTGTTTTTCTTTTTTTTTCTTTTTTTTTTCTTTTTTTTTATTAAAAGCGCTTTCAAAGGACCCACGCCTCCCCCTCCTCTTCATACCCCCACACCACCACCACTTCTACTACTAGACTACTTGCATGATGTCTATTTTTATTTTTATTTTGTAATCAGGGAAAATAACCTGAATACAAGATTCTTCATCAGGAACATCGATCAGAGGGAATAAAAACAGATCGTCTTGGTGTCTTCGTCGCTTTTTTCCCCCTCTTCCCATCTCCGTTTTTAGTCCAAGTGATGATGATGACGCCACGCAGACAAGATGCAATCCTTTTTTTTTTTTTTTTTTTTTTTTTTTTTTTTTTTTACTTTGTGTTCATCAGACAATCATTTTAAGTCGTAAGCACCTTTTTTAAATACACTTCTGTCACTGCCTGTGTGGGGTTCATGGTCTCAAAAAATGTCGTTTATGACTGTATCAGATTTTTATTTTTATTTTCAAAATTTTATATTGAATTATGTATATCTCAAATAATGCGATCATTCTCCCGGTCTGTAATATACGTGTAGAAATATTGCCTGTACATAATTATTGCTCTCCCCCTCCTCCTCCCGTCTCATCCTCTTTTCTATCCCTCCCTCACTTTTCTTGACTTGGTGTTCCTACATAAAATATTTGTCAAAACTTACAACTCAAGTGCTCTAGGCGTTTTTGTTGCTTTTGGGGGGTGCTAAAATCACATGTTGCTATTCAGAAGTAAAATATGAAAAGAGGAAGAGCTTGTTATTACTACATTTGTTCAAGTACAGGCAGCCCTCCTCCCCTCCTCTGTGCTGCCCCGGGGTCGCTCAAAGCGCTTATTTACATTATTCAGTGTTTCTTTTCTTGCGTGGTTATTATGTTAATGTACCATACAGTATTTCTAACTCAAATACAGTATGCAGTTTGTTATATCTCGTCCCGTGATGTGTGCTTCTCCATCCGATTACGGATCTGGACGTTAATAAGTGGCTAAACACAGTTCATATTGGCTCATTATTGGATTGTGGGAGCATTAATGCCCATCAGGGCTTATGCGTTAACCCGGGCCAGGTTAAAGAGTCAGCTGGATAAAGTCAGCTGAATATTTGCATGGTTTTTATTTGACACAGAGTTGCACCTCTTTTTTTCCCCCAAAAGAAGTAAGGTGTTGTCTCCTTTCATCTTAATACTGTAGGTAAACTCGTCTGTATGAGTGTCTCCGTATACTCCATAAATTCTGGCAAACGTCAACGTCATCCTGCACTTATAAATGTGAGTGCTATTTCCCCTTTTGTTTACCGTTGCCAGTGAATACAGAAATTAAGTAAACGCGCCATTAAATGGGCTAATCACGATGGGACTCCTCCCCTGTCCCAATCTCCCATTGTGGGCCGCTGAAAAGGGCTTTTCTTCCGAGGACGAGAACCATTTCCCCCCTCCAAAAAAGGCTTTCTCTCCTGCAGTCCCTTTCCATCTAAATCCCCAACCAATTATGCTGCAGACTGGGGCACATTTCGCTATAGGACACTGTTGCGGGAGGTATAGATTTTGGAGGAAACACTTGCGCAAAGATTTGCTCAAGTAGAGACAGCGCGGAGGATTTCCCCCTTTGTAAATACGGCGATCTTTTAACAGCGGATAATCCTGAGTCGCTGTGACTGTTGCAGTCTCGTATAAAGTAACAGAAAGTAGGGCATATGCTGCAGTTTGGCGCAGACAGCGCGTAGGACTTTTTTTTAAAAAGTAGAGTCCCCAAAAGCTACGGCTATTTCTTTCTAAGACAACTGGCATGAGGACTTTTCTCCACAACAAATGTACCTCTGGTTCTTTAAGGTTATCTGTGGTGTCAGGAAAACAGGGTGTTTAGACATTTTTTTTAGGATGTTAGCCTATTTTGTGCAAAGTCAAAGGGTTTAAATCTGAGAGTCCAGTGGATGCGTGTGTGCTGTTTGTGTGCGTAAATACTCAAGTGATAAACTCAGAGTGGGTATTTAAACGTTAGAATAGAAGACGGGAGACTAATTATTGGAAGTAAACATGCATTATAAGATGAGGTTTTTGTTTTCATAATGGACTAAACTATTGACTGAGGTTACTTGTGTGATAAAGAGCTCTGAAAATGTCATATTTATAGAAATACGTGTTTGTTGTTATAGAGAGAGATTTTACCCACATCATTTAAGATTCAGTTGGAGAAAAAGTTGGAACTTGTTAAAAAAGGTAAATTTAGTTGTAAGCACTGCAGATCTGAAAACGGATTTTGTTTTTTCTCCTCCACATATGTTATCAGTGTCCAGTGGATGAAATGTGCGCATTAGCCATAAGTCTCCCTCAGACAGATACCAATCGAAACACAATAACAAGTGTGTCAAAAGCTCCAGCCAGTCGACTCAAAGGGCCTGTGATCCTGAAATAACCGAGGCCAGAATGCAGACAAACGCAGAGCTCAGCTGCCTGAATGTCTGAGACAAACTATCTCTCTTTTCTCTCTCTCTCTCTCTTTTCTCTTCCTCTCTCTCTCTCTCTGCACTCATTGGCAGTCGATCGCAGATGAAGTAAATCTGTATCATATTTTTTAAACCCTTTCCGGGTCTTAAACCGGCCTGCTAGAGACAGATAGGCCCTATCAAGAGCACCGAGGGGCCATGGCACTGCCGCAACAGCAGACTCTTATCACCCCCACCTCACCCCCCCCCCCCTCACACACACACACACACACACCTCTATTTACGCACTCCACAAGTTTTATTGGCTGCGACAAGTCCCAGCTATGATTGAGATTAAATTAATCGTAAACTGAAGAGCGTTTTTATCGGCAAAGGAGGACACGAGGATTAGGGCTGTATATCTGAGAGATGGAGCCTGAGATAGAGACTCATGAATACCAAACAAGCGATGAATGAATGGGCTTCATTTGCGCTGCGTTACGCTCATTATCCAAAGGCTTAAAAGAGTGTGTAGCTTTAATATGCAGACACAAACTTGGTTCATTCGGGAAAATACAGGAATCGATGTGTTGGATGAAAAAAAAAAATGGTTCAAAATCTCGGCAGACGCTTTTTACATTCGTTCACCTGCACGTCTGCATGCTCTTTACGAACACAAACAGAATATCTTAAATAGATTCCCATTAATACTCCTGCCAACTAAATGCCAAAAAAATATTACAGGAATTCCACACCCAGACATGAAACTACAGACACGCCAAAGCTGATATGTCGTATATGCTTGGATTATTCATTAGAGCTTGTTTAAACATGTAAACAAGCCAAACGTAAACCAGTGGAGGACTGTCCTCGCTTTAAACGTATGTGGGCCAGAGTAGCAGCAGCAGAAGAAAAAAGTGCTGCAAGTGTTGAGTCTATCTGTTGCTGGCTGGGGTCATTAACAGTGGGGGAGCTCTTGTTCGTGATCTGTCAACTCAAATATGGATCACCAGACAAAGGAACTTAGCGAGGAGTAATCTCTGTGTGTGATACTTACATGAGAGTAAACGAGAATGTGAGACAAGTGCGGCAACAATGGGAGCTCCGCATGTTTTCCTCTCTTTTCGCTCCCTTTAAGTTGTTTGGCGTTTATGTGAGCTGGTGCATCTGTCAAACGAGATTTGCATGGACATACCAGCTGAGCGTCAACAACATAAAGACGATTAGTTTTTCGTGTATGGCTTCCAGATTTAAAGTCAGGGTGATTTCAAAGGGGAGAAGAGCACAGGGATTTTTTTTTTCTGCTGAAAAACAGAAAAGTGATAAATGAGAGTTTGGAGATGATGCGTGTTTTTACGCGTGTATGTCGCATACTTGACCTCTCTTGCCTCCCTTCGCTTTCCAAAACAACACAGGTTTTTATGCCGAAGTTAAATCAGGCACTGTCATTCCAGCTATAGGGAACAAGAGGGAGGAGGAGGAGGGACTATTAAGCCAGAGTCTGGTGGTGAGAAATACTTGCCCTGCCCTGTTTTTTCTCGGATTTCACCGGTTAACTGAACACAACTTTCCTATTGGTGTGTATTCATGCAGCAGCCAAAGAGCACCAGTTTCGCTGTATAGCCTCTGCAGCGCGGCTGACAGTGCAGGAATGAGCGGGGCCCTGTGGACTAAACTTTCTGATCCCACTCTTTCCTATGTGCAATATGTAAGACGCATATCTTCAGAAATGAATGCCGTTTATACTGAGTTAAAAGAACAGGATTTCACATTCTACATCTCGGACGGAGATCCCGTTTCAGGGGCTTATAAATAGAAACATAAGAAGTATTATGTAAAGACCAAAAGCTTAGAATACATGTTATTCTCATTAAAAACATTTCGCCTAAATCATAATTATACTAAGGCACATTATGGAGACAGGCTTTCATAGCAATGTTTGCGCAAGAGGATAATAAATGGAATAAAACAACATGAAAGTTAATACATTTTAAAGAAATGAATAAACTGCGTTGTAAGGAGTGTTTATGAGGACATTTGGCGCAGTGACAAGCAGGTCAACGTCATGATACGTCGGACATTTGGACGTTCTCTTGTGTGATTTCGATTATGTGTCTCCATGCCCGTCGTGCGTAAAATGTGTGCGTTTTTTCCGCCTCTGCCAGCCGCCATACACCTGCTGCTTGTTGCCCCCCCCCTCCCCCTCACAAACTCACTACACATAACACACAGTCTCTCTAACACAAACTATGTATCACACACACACTCTGTAAGACAATGCCTGTGTTTGAAAGTGTCAGTCTATTAAATAGCAATTTGGAGGTCACACAAGGCACGAGGCAGTGATACAGGATCAGAGTGTGTGAGCTTTCATTATATGAAGGCTACCGTGTATACACAGATGGGATCATACCCCCTCTCTCTCTTTCTCTCCTTCACGGGCAGGTTGTGTGTGTGTGTGTGTGTGTGTGTGTGTGTGTGTGTGTGTGTGTGTGTGTGTGCGTGTGTGTGTGTGTGTGTGTGTGTGTGTGTGTGTGTGTGTGTGTGTGTGTGTGTAGTGGTGGGGGTTAGAAGAAATGCTTCAGTCTAATGCTGATTAGTGTGGACTGCCATTGCACAAGCCTCATCTTTTTAAAACAAGCATAACATGAAAGCAAACCAACTCTGGCTTACTCAAGCGAACATGACCCCCCCAACACACACACACACACACACACACACACACACACACACACACACACACACACACACACACACACACACACACAAACCACTCTCATGCGCAAACATGCACGCGTCACACTGACAGCACAAATGGAGGTTGTGTGTGTGTGTGTGTGTGTGTGTGTGTGTGTGTGTGTGTGTGTGTGTGTGTGTGTGTGTGTGTTGGGGTGGGGGCTCTAGCTGGGTGCAGGCTGTGATCTCTCGCCTTGTGCACACCGAGTGGACAGAGGTCTGAGCAGCTTAAACAGAGCTCCAGCACCTGTGTTTTCTGCCGCCGTTCTCAGGCCTTCTTCTAGCGTGGCACGGCACGGCACAGCACTAATGTCAGCACTGAGAAGATAACATCATCATAAGATACACACCGCGTGCCATATTTAAAAGGGGACTTTATTGTCAGAATAAAGCAGCATGAACAATTAATCCTTAATCCCCAGTAATTTAGATTTAAATCTAAACATGTTTAGTGATGTTTTGATAAAGGATCATTATTAACAAAGTAAATGTGTCAACTTTCAACTGATGACGGAAAATCAGGTTTAAACTGATCACAATCAGGAATTATATCTCAGCTCATTCAAATTTAGGATGGATATTGTAATAAAGGAGGCTATTTCTGCTGATTTTTTCCATATGTGTGGCAACAATTAATCCTAAATATCCGAATAATTGCCCCTTTTCATCTCTGCACCCTCCTCTGTATAAAGCACGCCTTTTGCGCTTCATTTGTAAGAACACAGCTAAAACAGACTCCGTCATGCTTTCTAAGTTGGTGCGTTTTGGTAACTCGTCCCCCCCGTCTCCCCCTTTTTTTCCTTCCATGAATTGGTGATTGTTTGTTTCCTGGTCTGATGCTGAATGCTTTTGTCCGTCAGCTGGAGCTCCTGCTCACTCTGGTTCTGAAAGCACCGGATGAACCTGGATATGGACACCCGGTCCCGCTGTGAGCACATTCAACAAACAGTTTTCTGCTTTGAGCGTTAAGATGTGGACTATAATACAAGGAAATCATGCCAGTTTGGAAAGGAAACAAGGCTCCACACAGTACACTGTCAAGATAGCAGACGTTTTGTCCTCAAGACTGTACATTTTTGAATTCTACTTGTTTATTGACGACGAATTGTTTGCAATCCCTCCAAATCATCTCGAGAATAAATTTGGTGTCCTTAATTTTTAATTTTCTGCATTGTATTTTCTTTTAAAGGCCTCTCGTTTTTGGATCGTTGTTTTAAGTTACACATTTTGAATCTGGACTCCAAGCCTCCAATTGAATATGGAACCAAGTGAACAACATTTATATGAAGTGTGAAAAAGAAAAACTGAGCAATTTAATGTTAAAGCATCTGTGTGACTGAATAAACAGATCAGGGACTTCCCCTTTTTACCACAAAACACTCCACGAAAATATCTAAAAACATGAAAAACAAACCGAGATCATGAGTGGAGTGGAGCAGTATCTTTAGAATATTTATTGCCACCGTATTTTTTCAAATACACAGTGCCTAAGTTTTTCTGTAAAGCTCACCCGGTGACATGCCTCTTTGTTGTGCTCGTGCACTCAACAAAGGTCGAAGATTGACTGAAGCCTGGGTGTTCTTATCAATTTAACCTCCATTTACAAAGCTATGGCATGGATTACCCAGGATGCCCCACAAACCGCTCCAACCGGAGGGAGGAGAGCAGCGAGGGGAACGGCGGGCGCACAGGCAAGGTGCAGAGCCGATCATGGTGCAGACTGAGCGGGGCAGGGACAAACGTGGGCCTTGACTGCCATCTAGCGGATAAACGAGGAAGCGATGTGACTGAAGAATGTTTTTCTAAAAAAAAAAAAAAAAAGGATTCTCTCATATAAAGGTGACTGATAAGGAAAGGAGAGAGGCGCAAAGTTCAAGGTGTTTGAAACTTACTAATCCTGTTCAAAGTACGTTATCTGTATAGAACTAAATCATTTCCACAGTCTAAGACTTAGTGTTTTTCAAAGCATGTTGAACCATATTTAACTGTTCAGAATGATTCATGTTGGCAGAGTCACCAGTGGGAGAGTGGAGTACTCTAAGTGTAGTGACATCACTGCGGCAAAAGCACAAAGGTAGTACCTGTGTTTGAGCTGGGACTACTTTTTTAAAAACGCAGCTTTACTTGATGTCAGTGCAGGCATGAACATACATACACAGGCTTGCACTGCAGGGACAAGAGCAAGCCAGTGAGTTCATACGGCCCACACACACACAGACATATATGCACACACTGTACAGGGTGCAGTCATTAAATTTTGATTGCATGAAAGTCAAATGATGTTGGAACACTGAAGCAGCTTCTCCATTTAGAGCAAGATGAAGGATTCAGACACCAGAGAGTGAAATGAAACCCTCGATCCCTGGTTAATTTTTAAAAGCTGATACCCAGAGTTTTACTGAGGCCGCCAAGGAGACAAGTGACTGACTGCTGTGTGTGTGTGTGTGTGTGTAAGAGGAAGATGGTAGTGTGGCGGGGAGGAGGCATAATGGTGCCCGTTGGAGCGCGGCCTTTTAGAGTTAAACTTGCCTATTATGGCGAGCAGGGCAGGGGGAGGAGGAGGACAGAGAGAATGCAACAGAGTAGGTTTCACTGTAAATGGACAGTAAAACGCTTACGGCAATCCACCATTAAATCATTGCAGGACGAGAACCCCGGCATGTTACACGCCATAAGCAATAACTCTTTCATTTCTCTGCTTTTACCCCACTCACATGTCTCAAACGGTTTCAGCCTGATTTCAGCTTCACATGAGAGGATAAGAAACCTTTATGTGGGGTCACGGGGGTCGACTTGCAGATTGAGCGACTCAGAGGATGGATGAAGATGCATCCAGTGCCCAAAAACTAGTGAGCAAATTTAAACTGGAGGTAAAATTTTCACTCTGGAATAAAAATAAAGAATCTTTGGATTGAAATTCAACTGCAAAAGCCCACGAATGAAGACAGCCTGTAGTCTGTTAGAGTTTAAAGAACATACCTGCATACTCTATGAGAAGCCAAATTTCCTCATCTTGACTTCTCTACTGTCCACATCCCTCCTCACATATTCAGCTCCCTGAATCCATCTGAAAGGTTTTGCTTGTCAAAGCAGCTCCTGGACTGAGATTAACCATCTGGAAAAAAAGGGGAGAAAGTTTAATGAAACTCATGTTTCAAATTCACCCTTCACTGTTCATTGTCTATGAGAGCATCTACTTCAGAGGTGCATGCAAGTTGTACCTTGTTGGTTAATAATGGGCTCAGAGCTCTGGAGGCCCTCAGCTGAAGCGTGCTGTTTTGTCCGACCACTTTTTCTATTTTTAATAAGTTCCCGTACATGAGTCGGTTAGTGGAGGATCTTTAAAAACGGCTTCCGTCCCGAGGTGGCCTCCAGAAGGCATGCATTATTGAAGCGTGCACCGGCCCTGTCCTCTGCTCTGCCTCCACTCAGTCCAGCTCAGCAAACAGTAGCAGCAGCAGGAACAGCTGCAGAGCTCCCAAAAGAACAGGGCGAGGAAGAAGAACACACAGAGGCGTAGTGTTCAGAGCTCAGAGACCTGATGTAGGCCTGTGGAGGAGGATGAAAGAGGAGCAGATACAGGTCATAAACTTTAAGATCCTGAGCAAGTTTAATTTTATTCAAGTTTGAGTACTTTTTTTCTATTTTCAAAAATTTGAACTTTTCTTGATTTATGAGATGACTTCTAAAGCTTCTGTATAATCTTTTGCTGCAAGAACGGTTAAATTGTTTGAATTGAAAATGTACATTTCTATGAAATTCTCAAACAGAGAAAAGAGTTTCAATGGCATGAAATATATTTACGTCAATGTCAAACAACATCTAATATTTTGCTTTTTTGCCCATACCTCCTTCTCTCTCATTTACACATATATTCACACACACACGAACACACGAACACACACACCCTCAATTTCAAACCCTAATGTGATGGCAAAGGGAGCATTTGAGATCTGTGAAAATGGTCAATTGGCTTAACTCGGTGGTGTCTGTTCTTGATGTGACCATGTCAGTGGGCAATGTGCAAATGTGCACTCTTTTGAAGTCCCTGATGTAATCCTCTGCAGCACACTGGTCGCCTGCAAAGCCCCAGGGAGCAGAGATGAGTGGGAGCTGGATGGTGTTTGTTCTGGGATTAAGATATCACTTCCTCCACTTCAGTCATTGTAAACGTGACACAGAATGCATGCAGAGTGAAAAAAAAATGCTCCTGTCATTCAAGCACATGTGCCATGTCTTCGGTTTGTGTGCTGACATTAACTTTCTGGCTTTGTGCTTGTACATCATGTAGCTGTCTCACTGGGTTACACTGCCACCTGGTGATCCTCAAAGACTCACATTCACCCAAAAACTTAAAGGTTTCAAATTTTATCCACAGTGATACTCCACTACTGATTGACTAATTGTTGTGATCCATTACTTTTTCTTCTCATCATGAGAGCATCAAGTCCAAGTTTTGATGCACTTTGCACTTTGTTATTCATTTTTAAAATTGCATTAAAAATATTAAAATGTCTTGAATCTGCTGATTTCTTTTAAACCTTTTTTTAGCGATTGTTTACCCTCCACAGGTTGTCTGCAAAAGATAAAATAGACATCTGTATGTGGCATTGCATCTCAAATCAAAGCCTTTGACTGTGATTGTCACAGCTCTTGCACCTGGTAGAACTAGATATTAACATTTACAAGCAGAATATGAAGCGTGCAAGTAGTAACTGTGGTTGCATAATGTTTATCTAACACCTAGATCACTGTGACAGTCTATAGATATGTTCTGATGCTAGTGTTATTAAAAAAAGTGATACCTTATTTTAACCAGCAGGTGTCATCATGCGCTCATGGTGGAAGATGTGACTGGTTCTTTGAGGAGATGATCTGAAATGAGTCCAAACACAACAAAAGAGTGATGGCATCTTGCCTTCACTCAGAGTACATTACATGTAAAACTATTCATTTTACAGCTGTATGAATTCACTCCATCGCAGCCCTTTCTGGTGTCTCTGAAGGCAGCTAATGGCATTCATGGCTTCCAGATCCATTCCAGTAGTTACATGTGTGTGTGTCAAGTGAAGTGTACCATGCATTACAAATGGTGTATGCAGAATCTTTAAGGTCACTGACACACACACCCCATTGTGTGATGAAATTATACCCGTGGCATGTTTTCTGCATTCCTCACTCCAAAAATTGCTCTGGCTGAAACCCAGCAGCGTTTGAAAAGCAGCAGAGGAGCTAATGAAGCAAGAGAACGGCAACAAAGCAAAAAGAGACTTCAAGCAGCTGCCACTGCTGAGGGTGAGAAAAAAAAAACACACCCACACACACACACAACAACAACAACACAACAACAACAGGAGTCCACAGCTTGGAAACCAGTCTAGTGTAAGTTATCAGGGGGAGGGAGAGAAGGGGGAGGAAGAAGGAGGATGGAGAGGTAGTGAGGGCTGTAGGTAGTTTTGTTATTGTCATGGTCACTGCCCTGTGCACATATAGTGTGACTGCTGCATTAGTCAGTTTCCAACCTTAAGACTCATAAACATGTTTAAAAAAACAAAACAAAACAAAACAAAAAAAAAACATACCTTTATAAGCTTGAGTTGTGTAAACCCAAATCCTGGCTGGAAAAAGTAGCTGAGTCAATTAAAATGTATTTTTTTTCTTTTTTTTTTTTCAAATCTTCAAACCAAAAATATCACATATCCTTAAATTGAAGTTTCATTATTTAAGGTTTTTTTTTTTTAACTAGCTCCCATTTTGCTGACTAAGAGTTTATTTTATCTTGTGTACTGCATTCGTCTGAACAGAGTAACATTATTTTTGACTCATAGTGTATGTATAAGGTTTGAGCAGGTATTAAATTGATTTACTTGTATATCACTCCACTTGAAATGTGGGTGCTGTATTTTCTTATTCCATGCCCACAAACCCGAGTCCAATTTCTTCATTTCTGATTTCTAGTCCTCTTGTTTTTATCCTGTAGTTTGAGTAATCTGAACAACCCAGACTTTCAGTTTTTAGAAATATAAACCTGCACTTTGGTTGGTCTAATCTAGTGCATGATCTGACCCACTGTGACAAGTGAGAATATTATCAATATTTATCTGTTTAACATGTGTATGCTTTTTTTTAAAATTATTATCTTATTTTATTTAATTTGGTTTGTTTTACTTTTGGACAGAGAGGCTGATTTTGTTTGCATCTCATCTCCTGTCTTCTCTGGTGTTCACATTAGACCGCCTGCTGGAGTATGGGTTGCTTTTCCAACATTAAATGTTTTATTTATTTTTTTTCCTACTTTTATTTATTTATTTATTTATTTATTTATTTATTTATTTATTTATTTATTTATTTATTTATTTATTTATTTATTTAATGAAAATTTTTTCCTTTTTAACTATATGCAGTTACACACTCTGATCACTAGGTGGAAGCAGTGTTCCGCTTTAAAATCCTTCGTACTTTGACTCCATGTTAGTCTCTCAACTTTGGACAAAAGCAAACAGTCCTCTTTCATCACCATTCTGAGTTTTTGGTTTCTCTTTAAACAAATCTACACAGAACTAAGTGGAGTGACGGCAATTCATCACTGTGTGTGTGTGTGTGTGTGTGTGTGTCTGTACAGTGTGGAAGTTCAAGAGTAAGAAGATGTGTCTCACGTCAGGTGTGTGCAGGCTAGTTTAAAAAGAATCAAGAAGCAAGTAGTTTTTATCATACAGATAACTTTGTTTTTATATTTCCTTTGCAGGCCTGTTGCTACACTCCTGTCATTCTAATCTGAGGAACATTAAACATTTGTGGAAGTCCATATTTCACAATCACTCTGCCCTTTGCCATTTTTAAAAATTATTTGACAAGACTTACTTTCTATGTTAAAGAAACAAATGGGGCAAAAAATCTTGAAAATATATTATTTTGGTGGTTCACAGCTTGCAAAAGACAAAGTGACGATATTTTTATTGCTCACCTATCTGCGACTGACTGGCGACCAGTCCAGGGTGTACCCACCTCTCCTCCTAAAACAGCTGAGATAAGCTACAGCCACCCTAAACAGGATAAGCGGTATAGAAGATGAATGGCTGGTGGGCTCACCTATGTGAGTGAGAGCTCATATTGTGATCTACATGTGACATGCTCTACAATTTACTGTACCGTACACTGACATATTTGTCTTAAGAGTTCATAAAAACAAAGGCCTCTTATTTTACTGCAGGATGCCAACACTACAGTACACACACACACACGCACGCACGCACGCACGCACGCACGCACACACACACACACACACACAGCCTGCAGATTCAATCGTCTGGCAGGTTGAACCCGTTACTGTGTTTCACTGGAAAAAACAAACCTGCAGTGTACACACTCAGACATGATGTACACACACAGAGATATAGTGTACAGACACTGTGTACACCATCAAACAGGAACAGTGTGTATAATCAACACTTGTTATACACTGATCTAAACTAGCGGGAAGTTCCCTTTCTCTGCTCCTGAGCGGGAACACAAACACAGACAAAGATGTCAGTGCCACACAACTAATAGTTGTTGTCTGACTGGTGTGTCAATTTATTATCAAGGTGTTGTTAGTATTATCACCTTTGTGAATGACGTAAGAAAACATTTAATGGAAGACAAGAGCTCAATTTGGTGGAAAACATGGGGTAACTAAGAATTTAATTACAAACACAAACATAAAAGAAAGTAAACCAGTTTATCACTGTTTTCTTTTTTTAATTAATGACCGATTAGAAGTGTCCTAAGCGTCAGTAATACAACAACAGCTCCAGCATGACGAGCTGAGAATGACTCAACAGCATAAAGAACAAGTAATCACAAAGTATATTATGTCACCTGTGCTGAGATCTTTCAGGTCTCTGAGACATATTTCTATACTGGCATCACACCTAGCATTAAACCTAAGAAATCTCAGCATTTTAAAGTAAATTAAACCCTTATCAGCAACTCGCAAATGACAGGAAGCTTTTTTTCTATATTGAGATGTTACAAAAAAATCAGTTCAGATTGGTAGTAATGCTTGCTATAGACCTATTGAGATGTTACAAAAAAATCAGTTCAGATTGGTAGTAATGCTTGCTATAGACCTAAACTAGACACGAAATGAGATGCAGACTGTATAAAAAGAGGTCAGCTTGTGTCTGGTCTATTATGCTATTCAGAAAAAAATAACTGACACTTAAATCTTCATTTAAAATAAATAAATAACAGTAGACCTTTTGTGAGGTTGGAACCTGTGTTGCTAATTCATTTAAAGCTACACTGCTCTGCACTGCTTAAGCTATATATGTTCACATCATTATCCAGGGGTAGAAATACAGACGCATCTTCATTAAGGTAAATCATTTATCATTTTAGTGTATATATAAACAAACATAGGTTTATAATAGGTGTATTATGTATCTGATATGTGTTGTGATGTGTTTGAATTTATTGTCTCTGTGTCTGCCTCATCTATTTTTCATTCTTTTTCTTTTTTCTGATGCGTCTATTTCTTCCTGCTTTAATTTATTTTTCTTTTAATGCCATTCTCTTCATGATTTCCTCTGTGCTTCAGTGTTAAAGCCTCTCCTTCTGTCACATGGTGCTGTCTGGAAAACTGTCTGGACACATTACTTTGCTTCTTTTGTTATACCTAAGTTGAAAAAGGTGCCACATAAACAAAATTATTACAGCTGCTTTTCTTTAACATTGATTATCGTTATCACATCATGACTGTTTTAATGAATGTTCTGACGAATATCCAGAAGTAAGACTTTAAAAAAAACAACCATCAAATGAAGGTTAAAAAATAAACACTTGAAATCCTGACATCTTCATTTTTCAATGGAGGTTTAATATCAGATGTCGACTGCTGACATTAATGAAAAGGGCGACTAAACTGATGAATGGACGAGCTTTACCACTATTTATCTTGGTGACACTCGGTGCTGCGAGTTGATATAACTTCAAATAAAAGGCAGCACAGACCGCACATAAAATACGGCTGACTATGAAAATCTTGTGCATGATTTAACCTGCCCTTTGAGTTCAGCATGAACACCCAGTGAAAGCATAAAGAATGGTGTAGTTAATCTTGATGCTGGACAGATTTAATGGAGCGGTGTCAGGTGACAATAGCTGGAAAAGCCATCCGAGTGAACCTAATGCGATCAGAACAGCCCGTGTCTGTCTCCCATCCAGGAATTTACAGTAGGGGGGAAAGCCCAGGTGAGCCTGTCTTAACCTAGAGTGTGCACACACACACACACACACACACACGGGGGGGGGGGCAGAGATAAGTGAACAAACACACATCCTTGAACACTACTAGCACTTCACCCCTTTACACTTGCTAAAACACAGATACAATACCTAAAAATGTTTAAAAAAATGTATATACAGCACTTCACTTGAAGTCCTCATATTTAGTATCAATAATATGAAGAATTTCACAAATGATTTCTGCAATGCTTAAGCTGCTGTATGAAAATTTACCACTTTGAGTATAAAATACTAGGACACATCAAAATAGCAAAAAAAAAACAACAAAAAACAAACAATACAATATTAAATCATTCATTAAGTCATTTACGGCATGGGCTCAGATGTTCAGTCTGCTATTGTTGTTTGAAATGAATACGATTCATGTTTTTGTGCTCATTGACACGTAAGATGCCAAAATAAGTTGTCTTTTATGCAACAATTAAGTTTACCCTGTTCTGTTCTATTCTGACAACAAACTATAGGGAACCTGAAATTCGTGGTCTTGTACTTTTTTAAATGAAACGTGTAGCTGGCAATACATAAGTTCAGTGCTTTACTTCATTTGAACTCTTGATTTTTGGATTCATCTCTGGACTCAGGAGATGCTTTCTGCAGAAGTCAGGCCTCGGTCAACCAGATGACCCTTCACTCCAGCAGAAAGTCCTTCTTAGTGTGTGTGTGTGTGTATGTGTTTGTGAGTAAGTGTGTGTGTGTGTTTTGTAACTGTACACGTCCGGCACACAGGGAGTGCATTAATGCTCGTACTCCCCTAACCATCCCTCCCTCTCTCTGTCTTTCTGACTGTAACTCTACACCGTGTACCCCGCTCTCCCTCCTCTAGCTCCCCAAACCCCCCTGCTGTTTTATCCTGTTATATGGGACACACCTGATCCACCAAAAGTGTATAATGGCTGAGGAGAGAGTGGGCTGGATGTGCTCATCAACAACCTCAACAATGGGTTTGGCTTTGACGTGCTGTCAATTTTTATAGTCACAAAATCAACAAATAAAATGCTCGCCATGGGATCGCTTATATAAAAAAATATGCCAGCTAGTGTAAATAGCTGATTTGTATTACTCAAATGCTGTTTATAGTAATGTATAGTGACAGGTCTGCTAGATCATTCAAAGATCAAATGTGTAATTCTGGACTTAATATCAGCTGATCATCTCTGAAAACAGAGTTCTTCATTTACACAGCAAAATAACAACAGATTAAAAAAAAAATCAAAACTGTCTCTGATATTTTTATGCCAACAGGGCAGCAAAAAAAAAAAAACTGTCAATCAACTTCAGTGATATTAAAGTCAGTGCTTATATAACATCAGTATAAGGTCTGACCTTTTCACTTACTCGATGTTCTGTTTGCGCTCAAGAATTTTTTGGATGCAAACTACCATCATCCTGCTCAGGAACTGTATTTACAATCGCCTGTCTGGGTGTTCTCCGCAGCTCTTGGCCTCAATATGTGCATGATTTCATCTGTTCATTGATACCCGAAAACACTGTCCCAGTGCTGCCTGTCAGATCCGCCTACAGCAGACAGTCTATGAACCATTTAAATCCATTTTATATTTAGGAGCAAACCCGAACCTCCCTCTGCTCGTAGACATGTTTCACGAAATAGATAATTAATTTATTCTCCACACTATATCTGTAAAAGTAAAGATTTGAAAACACAACAACTGTGTGTTTCTTGGAGTAATATATGTCCATTAAAGTTGAGCTTTTTTAAAATGTGTGGATTGCAGGTAAACTATTTGACCTGTAAGATCAGGGGTTTTTATGCAGCTTCTGTTCCTTGACAAAGTAGCTCGAATGTAATGCAGTCATGCTGCTTTGATTACAAAAGATCAGTTTTCTCTGTAGGGATGATTTCCTGTTACCTTTAACCTGAGGAGAGGGGAGAGTCTGTGCATCTCACTCACTGTTTGTAGCTTGTTGTGCAGTTCAGATTCAGTAAGATTCTTATGAGTCTAGACAGGCCTTCCCATATGATGGAATTTATTTACTTTTTCTTGAAACCAAACAAATAATAGTTTGAACACAATGGTACAAACCTTCACTAAAACTGAGCAAATATTCCAAGCGTTATGGTAATGATGGTGCCACCAGCTGGCTCTGCTCTCTGTTCTCTGGCTCACACAGTTTCACTTTGCCGTCACACTATATCAGTAATAGAAATCCCAGCTGTCTCCTCACTCCCTTGTTAGTAGAAAAAGAAACCTCCATAAGCAACAAGTGGCATAAAAAATGGAGGGTTCACACTGAACGCCTTCATTTGTCTCTGTAATATTTGTTGTGTTCTGCACTATCATCCGTACACACATTCTTTATCCTGTGTTAGTTAACTGGGGCATTGCATGATATCAGAGCTCTGCCACCTGCTGCACATTTGGACTGTAAGAGTGTTTATTGTTATAAAAAGGATGCATTTTTCTAAGTGTTTTAGCATAATGGATCTCACCTTCAGTTATGCTGAGGTTTCTTTGAGCAACACAGCAGCTGATGTCTAGGCTGAGAGGTGGCTGCTATAAACATTTGACCTCTGACCTTCCTGAAGGCAGGCTAAGTGAAAAGTGAATTTCCCCACTGGGACCAATAATGTGTCACATTTAAACAAGCAGCACTGTACCTGACATTTCTATTGACTTGTGAGGACAAAAACGACAACAAAAACTCATAAAGTATAACAGAAGGCTGTATTAAAGTGATGCATGTTTGTTAGATGTTTTTAAAACTCTATGATCGTCCATTAGAATCACTTTGGTTATGATGTAAAAACACGGGATCGGACATTTGAAAATAAGTTTATGTGCAAAAACTACAAAACTCAAAATGAGAAAGCACTTTGATGTCTTTAAGCTTTAATCAATATAAAATCTGTGTATGTAACAACTGTATTAATTCAATCAAAGTTGAAAATAACTACAGTGCACATGAAAATGTCTGCAGGTATACAAATCATACCTAATTTTACTAAGAAGTGTTTAAAGCACATTTCTGTTGTCTATGTTATAGAGCTGCAGAAATATTTATTAGGCCTATAATCAAGTCAGTGTTTTCATTCAACTCTGTGGGAAAATACAATCAATAAAAAGGGAAAAGAATTTGAAAGAAATAGAAAAGAATCAAGAATTTGAGAGATGTCTTTTGCTGTTATTAATGCGATAAAAGCGCATTTTGTTACTGTTGATAATCATTGGTGAATATAATAGCTCAATAAACGAAAATCCAGAACTTGTCCACGAAAGGACAGCGTATGTTATAAAAACGAACAGATTTGGTCAGTGTAGTTAAATCGATACGATGATCGCAAAAAATGCGTGTACCAAACACGACTCACAAAAAAAAACCCAACTGTCTAGCTACGCAGCTTAATAATAATAATAATAATAATAATAATAATAATAATAATAATAATAATAATAATAATAATAATAATAATAATAATAAGTAGATTACATTTGGTGTTTAATTACCCCCCCCCCCCCCCCTATTGTTCCAGGATTTGCTTCCTATGGCCAAGTATCATTATCTCTTTGTAAGACTGCTGCTGAACTTCTCCCTGACATCCTCTCAGTGCAGTGAATCGCCAAGCGATAAATTGCCCTGCAGATGAAACTGTGCCCGAAATCACGTCCACACCTGTCCCGCTGTTTCTTCTGACCCCTCCGTTGCTGCTGCTGCTGTTGGAGGCCATTGTTCCCATAAGCCCGCTTGGCATCAAACCAGCGTTTATAACCTTAGTGCCTTGTTAAGACTTTCCTTCAATGCTCGCGGATTTTCCTAACATCTTCTGCCTAAAAATCTTTTAATAGCCACCCCCCTCCTCCCTCCACTCTGCAGCACACATGGAGTGCTTACAATGCCAGATCAAGTTCGCATTTCTTTTGAGAAACGAGAGTGGAAGAACGAGGAGACGAAAATCACAGCTCTTTGTGGGGTTACAGGGTTGGTTTGATGGGAGACCAACTATTACATGTTTTGTCTGCTTGCAGGCTGCTGTTACACGCTTGTTTTAAGTACAGTAAGTCATTGATGTCCTCTTAATAAAAGTGCGTCATTTGGACTGCTTGAGCAAGCTGTACCCAAACGATGTGTAAATGAACCTCAGCTTCTAAACACACAAGGGAGACGGTGTACATAATTTGTGAACAGCTGTTTTTATGCTTACACTCCAATTAGCGTTACCCAGCCAACTAGACAATTCATGAACGGGGCAAAATGTTTCTTGGTTGTTTAAGGAGAAATATGGCCTATACTTCAAATTTAGTGGACTATTTACAAGTATAATTATGATACGTAAGTATTATCACGAATGATACAAAATGCAAAATCCTTCGATACAAATGTAAACAAATGTACTGCTATCATTGAGTCTAACAACATACGTTCCATCATTGCTCGTAATGACACCTGTAAAGCAGCATAAGTGCAGCTATTATTTTACCCTGGTGCCGCTTGAATTCTCAGCCTATCAAAAAGAGAGCATAAATCAGTCTATGTAATGATGACAGGCAGAAGAGGTGTTTTTGTTCGAGCAGAGCACACTGGCAGCACAATAGAGCTGAGGGTGGATGTATGGATTGACTGAGGTGTTGCACGGCTGAAGCTGTTCAAACAAAGTGTCTTCTTTCAACGCCCGTTTCCAGTTCTGTGTTGAGTTTTTCCCTCTTCTGCTCCGTCAAACTCTGCGGCACCTTTGTTCTCCCGATCCGTGCGCAGACAGAAAAGATGTCATCACTTTTAAATGAAAATTCCCGCGCTTTGGAGAAGCTCGTGCTAATTTCGTACAGCTTCTCCTGCAATTGCAAATATTTCCGTCTCTTAAGCAGGGTTGGTTTTACAAAGCACAAGATATAGGCTCAATTTGTTTGACCATTAGTCTAACCTACAAGGATGACCTGGGTGAATTTTGACCTTTAGCTATTTTAAGACAAAAAATAAATTTAAAAAATATCTATATTGCATCCTCTTCATTTTTTAAATACTTTTTTACTCCCACATCTCGAGTTTAATTTGAACTATTGAAGCAAAAGAGACCAGCCTACCTTGCTGACACTTGTGTGAGGACGAATATAACACTCTCCTTCCACTGCACATTCATGGTCAGGTGATAGATTATCTCGCGATATCTACCCATGGACGAGTACAGACCGGTCCTCACATTAAGGGCAATATCATTTTTCTTGAAGTATGCGGCTAGAGTGTGTCAAAGGCTAAGAGATCCAGAATTCCCTGAAAATACATCTCCTTCAGGTTACAACGGAATAACTTTCACTGAAAATATAAAGCAATGAGTTAAATCATAGCACGTATAGTAGAATTATATTGTAACAGAATAGTACCAAGCCTATCCAAACAGTGTGATTAAAATTTGAATATATACACGGATTGTAAAGTGAACACAAATGAATTAGGTTTATAGTCTAGGCTACTTGTTTTGCAAAAATAAGTTTTTTTGACACCACGCTAGAATGGCTCAAACAGGCACGAGGACAATCAACCAAATAAACAAAAAAAAAATCTGCTTTTTTTATACAGAAAAAAAAATTGTAAAGCCAAGAATGATAGAGAAAAAAATCTCGGTCTTACTCCATGATTTCTTCTGTTTTTTATTGTAAAGATTATATGAAACTATAGATGAATCGTTTCGTCTTTCAGTATTTAACGCAAAGTTTACATGCAGTCTCTTTCCAAATGAAAATGTAAATAATACCACGAGATTAAGATATTTCCTCTTAACACGGCTCTCATAAGACACTTGCGAATATGATACATCCCTTCCCTCCCAAAACCTTCCTTAAAAAAAGAAAAAAAAAACTTCTTATGGCTCTCTTGGAAAACCCCTCTGTAAACAAAAAGGCGATGAAATGCCTTGAACATGGTGTCTAAAGAGTCTGCAGATAATATCCAAACCCCTAAAACAACAGCGGTAATAGTAATAAGAATTAAGACATTTTATTGTTATTGTTTTCAACAATATAACATGTTACCTTACATTCCCTTAAAATACTTTTCCTCTTTTCGGTATTAAAACAGCCTACATAAGCCTCACATTGTGACTGCACCACCACTGCAAATAAAAAAAAAAAGATCGTTCTCTATAACCTGCTAGATTTTTATTTCCCTTACGACAATTAAAGAGAAAAGATGCCAATATTTAAGAGAAAGGATCCTGTTGTACATTGGCATATCTTAGGGAAATGCCTGAAGTGCTCCTCCTTGAGATTTGTTTCCAGAAACAAGATTAATTTGGGGGTAAGTGGGGGTTTTACGCACAGATTTCCCCCACTTGTAAAATAAATGGCTTTACAGGTTGAATATGAGGCTATGATTTGTTATGAAGGCCATTTTTCGTAGTGCTCAAGTCCGTCTGCGTTGCACCTTTTTTTTTTTTTTCTTTTACCGTAAATGCTTGAAGCTTGCCTCACGCGACCTCGAAAATTTATTATCCAACAAAGATACTTTCTGTCTCTCCTCTGTGCCGGTTCTTTTAAGAGCCAAGGTCCACAAGATTAGAAGACATAGGGTTCAGTATGGTGTCATGGTGCAAAGAGTGGTGATGGTGCACCGAGTCAGCACCGCCTGGTACTGGGATGGCGCTGGGTCCTGGCGGGGGCGCGAGGCCGTGGAGGGATTGTAAACCGGTGTTCGAACCGAGGAGCAGAGCCGGGCTCGGTGACGTGTGATCAGGCGTCCCTGAGGGTGTTTTATCGTCGTCAGAACTCCCCAAAAGAGATTTATTTCCATTCATGGATGAAGATAATGGGTTGTGGCTGTTGCTGTTGGAGTTCTCATTGTTTTCTCTGCAGAAAGAAAAAAAAGGGTTCAGGTGAGTATGTTATTGTGCCTACGGGAAAAAACAACGACAGTAAATAATAATAATAATAATAATAATAATAATAATAATAATAATAATAATAATAATAATAAAATGCACGCGTTCTATTAAGACGCAATGAAAACAAAAGGAGAATAACATTTGAAGCAGTCGTAAGCTTACCCCCCCCCCCCCCCCCACACACACACACACATACACCAAAAAAAAAAAAAAAAAGTCGTCTATGCTACTTAGTGTAGCCCAATGGGAAATTAATTAAGAATTAAGCTACGCCATGTTTACAGTAGTCATAACAACCTCCATTTATCCAAATTATAAAACATTCTAATGATTTATTAATGCATCAGTCATACGCAAGTTAACCAGGATACAACACTCAGCACGAGGACTAATTGAAATAATAAGGGCCGATCAGTCATTAAGCACAGCAAAGCAGGGAGTTAAATGGACGCAGCGGTGAACAGTGACTAAAGGCAATAAATCTGTTTGATTACTATCTGCAATAAGGAGCCGTGTTATTGTCACCTAACTCTTACCATGGCGGCCTGTGGGTAAAATCGTCTGTCAGGAAAGTCATCTATCGGCCTGGATAATTGACAGGTCTAATTATTGCTTAACGTGTAGCCTACTTGTTGCGTTCGGCCTTCATACGTGTGCTGTGGTGAGCCGGGCTCTTCTCAGTGAGGAGACATGATTTACGTGCAGCTTTCAGCTCGAATTAGTGGCCAGAAGCTGAAAGAAGACACCAAACCAGAGAGCACCTGACCGAAACATGTCTCCAGAAGCCTCCCCGCACGCCTGTGTGTCATTTCCAAACTTTGATATATACAAACTACTCCTAATGAAATGTCAGCCCGGCTGATACGCAGACTACATGGCCTGCCACATCAATTACACCGCCAAACTACTTCTGAACGTTTTCTCAAATGTTTTCGTATATTTGTGTCATCTCTCCTATCTGGAGGGGGAACGATTATTTTGTCTCTGATCCTGTCATGCCAAATTCATGTTTAAATAAGTGTTATTTAAACATGAAAGTAGGGTAAATACAACTTGTATACCCTTATAATTTATCTGACAAGAAGCCTTTAATTTTTTTTCCTTTTCAACTTTCACGTACGGCCTTCTGTATTATCTCAGACATACAAACAGAACCTTACTGGAGTTTGAACTGAACCTAAAAGTTTGAAAAAGTTCCTGCCTCTTGTTAAAAAGTACGTAAACAGACACAGATGTGCGGGGAAAGCAGAGACGATTTTTGAACAAGTGTAAATATATTAATGTTAAGTCATTCCAATAAATATCTTGATGTAGGTCAGCACATCACGGGATTAAGTCTGAGTGTTTTTGAGCCTGTTTTAAAAAAGTTTTGTTTTATTTTCTCTTGATGTCACACACAAACACACACACAGAATGGTACAAAGTCAGCTGTATTTTAAGAGTCAATATATGTGTTCTCCTACCTTTCCTTCGCCTCTGCTGCCCGGTCTCTCTGCCGTCGGTTTTTGAACCAGTTGCTGACCTGCGTGGTGGTGAGTCCCGTGGCCTCGGCCAGTTCTCGTTTCTCCCGCGGGGATGGGTAAGGATTGTGGGTGTACCACTCCCGCAAGACGCTCCTGCTCTTCTCCTTGAAGCAGTAGCTCGTCTCCTCTCCGTCCCATATAGAGCGGGGCAGGGGAAACTTTCTCCTGACGCGGTACTTCCCTACTGCGCCGAGCGGGCGGCCTCTCAGCTTCTCCGCCTCTATGTAGTGCGCTTTGAGCCACAGCTGCTGCAGCTTCGGGTGGTTATGTGGGGAGAACTGGTGGCTCTCAAGGATCTTGTAAAGCTCTCGGAAGTTGCCCCTGTGAAAGGCAACGACGGCTTTTGCTTTGAGGACGCTTTCATTCTTGTGGAGGTGCTCGCACGCCGGCAGGGACCAGAGGAAGCGCCCCAGCCGCTCGATGTTCCCCCCTTGTTGGAGGACTTCGCAGACACAAGCCACTTGTTCCTGCGTAAAACCAAACGTTGGAAGCATGGACATGGCGACAACGTAAATCAATACAGATTATATTGTGCCCTCACTTCCACGTCTCTCCGCTCAGTCTCACGTCAAATCAGAACGCATTAAGTCCACGGGCGACAAAAGGTCCCAAAAAGAGGCTAAAACTTCAAACAGCCCCGGGTTAAAGGTAATATCCAACTACGCGTTGAGGAGTACACTCAAGTCCGCTCAGCCATGCAAAACCCCAGGCGACAAATCCTCCTAAAGTTGTTAGGAAAAGACAGAAAGTTGCTGCTCCCTAACCGTCCTCCTCCACCTTTTCTTTGCCGTTTCAACATAACCTTCTCCCGGAGACCGGGCTCGCTGGCTCGTTTTAATAATATTATTCTAAGCTGGCAAGACAAGCGATTATATGAACTCTGATTGGTCGGTTATCTGACCCGGGGATGGTGAGGATAAGACAATAGCCTTAGTCAAATTATTTGCCATGGTTACGCTGTCACTCAAAGTAACCTGATAGGCTTTGAGGTGGCTCCCTGGCAAAGTCAACCCGATTGTTCCCTTCAAGCGCAGCCCGCCTACTAACAGAAATATTGCTCAGATTTTTATTCTAAAACAGTTTTTTTCTTCCCCCTTACTTTGACGGACACCCCGAGCAGCCAAAGAACGCACAGCTGTGGGAGTGTGTGGAAGGAGAAGGCACACAGGTCCCGAAGCCGGGGGAGGGATGGCGCCAGAGCACACAGCCTGCTCAAGTCTGTCTTCATGCCTCGAGCTATACTAATCAATCAGGATCCACGAGAGCTTTAAAACGCATCTATTTATCATTTTACACAAGTGAAATAACAACAGGTAGTTTAGAGATTGATGAAAAATTTGAAGATATACCATATGGTGTACTACAATTACGCTGAACTTATAAATGTAAAACGACCAAGAATATTTAATTTTATTCCGCCAGAAGGGGCAGATATTTACGTCCTTGATGTTAAATAAATTAGGGATTGAATACGTAACTTTTTCTTATTAATGTTAAAAGAAATAATCATGCCAAGTTTGTTTACAAGTTACTGGAAAAATCACATCGCTTCACTGTATCTTATCAAAGTGTGCGCGTAAAAATGCGCATGATCCGTTACAAAAATAACAAACTGGTAAACTACTGCAGAGGTCGTTGAAAATTAAAATTTATAATACGGTGGAGTTATTATTTTATCATGGACATTTAAATTTCAGACTATACCTTTAATATTACAGTCCCACTGGAGAGCACAGTGCGCACATGTGAACAGATTTAATTCTACAGATCATTCAAATCATTTATTCCGGTGTAGCCATGAACTCTCCTGATGTTTCTTTGCCCTATATTTTTGTGTGAAATTCAAAGTTGTTAGACGACATTATTATACTGAAGTCATGCGTTTTATTGTTTGATGCACTAGAGAGACATGATGAATCTGCATCTAAATGAAGTGTGAGGCGGTGACGGCACGAGCGCACAGAATGACAAACACTGTTAAGGTGTGCAGAAGGGCTGAGGGGCTCGTGAGAGCTGCAGATTTTTGCACGGAGAGCAGAGAGGTTGGAGGCGGAGGAGAAGAAGCTGCTGAGGCACAGAGGAGAAGAAAAGTGGAATTAAAAAGCAGCGCACCGGTGAGACTAAACTTTGTATTTCAGTCCTCTGACTGACACGGTTTAGTGACAGCGGAGGAAGAAAACTCAGGGATCATAACCTTTATGGAGAGAATTAGAAGATTAGATTTGATGAAATGCCATTAGTAGTTATTTGAGGGCAAACTGATGCAAGAAAAAAGACGCATTCGGAGCGGGCTGAACGATTTAAATGTGGTTTCACCACACCTCAGCAGTGAAGCTCAGTGAAGTGTCAGCACGTTGAGCTTTCAACAGTCTCAGTTTGTTATGCTGTTGTAAGGTATATGGTGACATGTGTCACGCGGACAGGCACGCACGTGCGTTATTGAGTGCTGGCTCAAAGATTGACCGGTTGCAAGATTTCTATCGCCTCACCATGGGACCTCTTCATTAGAGACACTCTGGATCACATCACTGTACACTGCTGCTGCCTCAAACACACACACACACACACACACACACACACACACACACACACACACACACACACACACACACACACACACACACACATCCTTCCAGCAGACCTGCTTCATCTCTCAACGTCACATTACTACAAGAAAAGAATTTAACTATCAAACTTCCGACGCAGCATCCGGCAGCAAAATCAAAGGTTTAAAAATACCGACATAATTTAAAGGATCTTTCTCAATATGATTTATATGTAATAAAAGTTTATCTAAAAGCTGCTTATCAGCAGTGAAACCGCACTCCTGAGCTATGCATAATCCCAGGGTATTAAATTGAAGTTAAGTAATCGGCTCGTGCCACTGTTTGTTCAGCCTTCCTTTTCCCCTGGTCAAGAATAATTTATAATAATTAATTGTTCGCTGTTATGCCTGTTGGTATGACTTATTTTATCCAAGCCATGGCTGTTTGGGGAACCTTTTCTCTGTAATTACGATGCTAGTTTATCAGCAGACTTGAGGAGTCCGTAAGATGATCCTGATCCCTGTTTCTGTGTTGTATTCTCTCTGTTTAATAAATTGGCCGGGCTGTGGCCTGAAGCGCAGTTCACTGAGTATTAGGGCATTAAGCTGACTGATGGTGATCGTCAGGGGAGCGGGCCCCGTCTGACATGGATAGTGAGGAAAACAAGGAAGCGATTAGTTATCAGATACAACTGGAGGAAAATCTGATTGCATACATATAAAGCAAAAAAAAGAAAAAATTAATTATAACAATATTTTTTTATATATATCCCAAATAATAACACTGTCTTAATGGGTCATAACTAATCATAAAACAATGTTGCAAGTATGAAATAAAATCAATGCATTTTTGTTTTATTTATGTTTTGATTTCAGCTTCGAAGTATGCGCGTGCGCAAAGAGCGCGAGGCCGATGAGGGAACGTGATGGCGCCATACAGTTTTGACAGACGTGGTATTTTATACCGATTTTTTTATTCAAAAACTTATCAGTGACATCTAACACACACCCACACACATAACAGCTTCGCGAACGAGCCCAAAACTCTCACATGAGGCTCTCCCCGAGGTGAAAGAGCTAGATGCTTCAATTATTCTCACAATAAACTCACTATTTTACACTGAGGCTACTTAAGAATCTCATTTGACACTTTTGAAGAGCCTTCTGATTTAAAGAAAACTATTAAATTCTAACAATTTTACTCTTTGAAAATATCATTAACATGTTTTTTTTATTGAGAAATCAATGTTGGCACACTGTATATAAAATTTTACTCTCATGATTATTATTATATATTTTTTTTCAAAGTCGCTTTTCTTATTCTTATCTGTTGCAGTCAGAGTCTGAGAGCAGAGTTCTCCCTTAACTGACTCTACATAGTTATTTGGATTATTTTAGGGGATGATGGGTGCAGATGAAATAAAAATAGGGTGTGACTCCATACTTGTAAATTCTTTTTCTGATGAGATGTCGCACTGTATGAGCATGAATTCTGGCCAACATGTATTTACAATCCCTCATTGGTTAATAAAAGGTTTCCACTTTTACTAGTAATCACTGCAGAACATAAAACCAGCTCAGATGTGTTAAAATAGAAAGTGTTAAATGGGGTTCTTTGGCAGGAAAACGTTTGTGAGAAATGCTCGCTGAGGAAAGTGTCCCTTTCATCCTGCTGACATGTCTCTATCAATATCTGCTCCATCAGTCTTTGTTTCCTCCAGAAAATCTAGGTCGTTTAAACAGGTTAGACTGTGGATATGATAAGAGCTTTGTGGGCAGGAGAGATGTTTTGATGTAACATCATAAACAGAGAGAATATTCAGCATATATATATATATATATATATATATATATATATATATATATATATATATATATATATATATATATATATATATATATATAAAGCATCCTCTTTTGATTGGGCTGTTCATGGTGTGTCTTGTGTGTGTAATGTGCACAGGCTCTGACAGGTCGGATCTAGGTCCTGTGTCGGGCTCTTGACAGCGTTTGTAAACCACTTGTTTCCACGGATCAGTTTGATCAGAGAGAAACAGTCCTTATTACAGCCACTGATGAATGAAGATCATGTTTCCTCTAATAGCCACCCTCCTTATTTTTACAACCTCCCACTGCTCTCCACCACAACCTGCATTAATTGAGCTGATTATTGCAAGATGTGTGTTTTGGTGTGTGTTGCAATGCCTGTGTGCTCAGGTTGGGGGGTATACACATGGGATGGGATGTGGATTTTATTTATTTGTCTATTTATTTCATTTCCAGGGACAATGCATATTAATTAACATTTTTGTAAACATGACAGAGTTAGCCATAAGGCTGCTTTCCCTCTGTAGTTCCTGACCAGATGTTAAATGTAGGCTACCTGTCCTGCCTTATTTTCTAAGAGTTCTGTACACAAAGTGACCCGAGACAGGCAAAACAAGGGGCTGATGAGTAACATGCTTTCAGACTGACATGCAAAGGAATTATTAAAGCCAGAACCTGTGTGTCTATAGTGGTTAGAGGGATGTGAATGAGGGCCTATCCAATAATTGGTTGTTTACATCTATCTTGTAACCCCAGAGGCTGGGGCTGTCCGACAGAGCAAGGAAGAGATTTCAATAAATCACACAGGCAAGCAATGGGGAGGGGCTTTGTGTGTGTGTGTGTGTGTGTGTGTGTGTGTGTGTGTGTGTGTGTGTGTGTGTGTGTGTGTGTGTGTGTGTGTGTGTGTGTGTGTAGGTCTTGTCTTATTTTCCAAAAGGCTCTGACTGGTCAGCAGGATCATCAGATTGAAAAGTTTGTATTTCAGGCCTGAAGAAAACAGAACATTTTCATATTCAGTTTAAACTGTCAGACCAACACAGTTTTTAGTCCAGAGAGATCACACCAGAATGAACAAAATCAGACTGAAAAAACGTTTTTTTCCCTTCTTGTCTCAGCTTTGCCATTCACAAAATTACTGTTTGAATTAAAGAGGAAAGACATCAGGCAAGCAAATGTAACCGATGTAAACCCTATGATAGAAAACTAAATTATATGACTGAACCATCTAAATTCAAGATTGGAGCTCATATTGAAAGCTGTTTTGATGTTTATTATCTATCCCTTTAAGTTAAATCAGAATACTTAATAGGAATTAGTTAAGCTCGAAAATCCTAAGAGCATATTTAGACTACAGTATAAACTCTGGGTTGATTTTTGCAGAAAGACTCAGTCATGCAAAATCCTGCGATGAATGAACACTTTGATAAAGTATTAGTCACAAACAAGGGGCAACATCCGAAAATGAAGCCTTTGCTAAAAGTTGCTGTTCATTGAGAATCCAATAGAGGCTGGCTGCAGAAAGACCAGAAGTCACGTACAAATCAGGCCAAAAAAATTATTAATTATTAATAATTATGCTATCGGCAAACAATATATGGTGAGTGAATTTTTTTCTAATTCAGCGGTTCAGACGAAATTAAAATTACGAGTGTGTCCAATCAGAGACTCAGCTCAGCTCACGTGACTGACAGGCACCCTATAGCTGTTAGAACGGAAGCTCAAAGTCTGCATCACATCCAAGATGGCCCTGTCCAATGATTGGTTTCAGTTGACTGTATCAGGAACAGACAGGTGACGTCGCATAAACTACGTCCATGTTTTATACAGTCTATGGTCACAAATCAGTCTTAAAATGACTCAGTTACATCTAAAGACAATCAATATATGATTTTTTTCTGGGCTGAATATTAGCTGATGTCACTCTGTAAGAGGCAGATATATGTTGTTCCCAGCTAATAAAAAGTAACATTACTTTTGTTGCATTTATTTCCCACAGATTTGTACCAGAATATTTGAGTGTAGCTCATAATTCAAATTTAAAGCCTGGCAATTAAGCATAGTATTTGCACCCACGCTGTTACATATATTACTCACAAAAACTTGAACCAGTAAGACTGCTTCGAAACAAACTTACACCTAAATTACAGCTGGCCCAAGCACATGAGCAAACAGCAACAAGTGTCTGCTTTTTGAAAAAAGCTGTTATTAGAATCAATAATTAGCGGTGTCAGTGTATTTTCATCTGTGAAAGAGAGAGAGAGAGAGAGGGAGTGAGAGAGCACTCTGCCTGCTGCTGAGGTTAATTTATTCGATCAATCACTCCATTTGATTCCTGTTTATTTTCAGGAGTCGCATGGTCATTTCAGCTGCACACTGAGCCCTTTATGCTTTGCCAAGGCGTTTCCCCCTCACGCTGCTGAGCATATGGCATGCATAGGTCTGCAATTTGGAGAGGAGAAGGGTTCCAGCACCCTTAGATATTTCACGGTTTCTAACCTTTACAGTGAAATCTCCTCAGACCTGCATCTTGTCAAACCTGCAGTTATAATACCTTCACACATATGCTGATTTTTGTCAATGTCTGGGACTTTTTTTGAGTGACTGCAAACACACTTGTGTCAAATTATGTATTACCATCTGCAATTTAGCAAATGATGCACAGGGGGAAAAGTGTGCAGCCTTTAATATGGATTCTCCAGACAAATCTGCAGAAATCTGTGTAGTCTGATTTATAATTTTTAAGCTACAAAGTTTGTGTGGTTGCTTTAGTTCATAACACTGCATTGCTAGAGTCTAGCCTTTCTGCTTGGAAGTATTTTGATACAACAAGTAACTAAGAAACCTCCATGGGACCAGTATGTAGGATCAGATAAACCTCAATCTGCCCTGCATGAAAGAAGACATAAGGCCTGGACATGCAATAGGATCATAATAACCTATTTCTTTTGGCCTTGTAACATTTGAAAGAGTAAATAAATGACTTTTGGGCAGGAACATGAGAGAGAAGTTTTGTCCAACCCCAAACAAATAAAAAAGAGTCAACTACAACACTACAAATGTTATAGTACTGTGAATAAGGTCTGTGTTTGGATCAGATGTTACTTTGGAAACACGAAGAATGAAGGCAGCATCAAGACAAAAACAAAAACATGTGAAATACGAAAAGAAAAAGCTCTCTGCATATTTCACAGTACTCTGGTGCATAAATTAATTACCCTCAGAAAACATGGCTCGGATGGCCAGATTTTCAGCTCTTTTCCAGGAAATGTGTTAAGTCTCAGAGCATTCTCTTTAAGTCCAACCAGGAGACCTCAGCATCCTGTGTGAGCCATATAGATCGCACAGTAAAGTATTCCATACTTTCAGGATTTCTACTTAAAGCCAGAGTCTGCAGCATCACTTAAAGTCTTTCTCTTATGCAACATTCTTCCTCCTTACAGAGCTGGAACTCATATGCCAGGAAAGAATTTATTAAAAGTGACCCACACTAATTAGCAATGTGCTAATGCTTGAATTTGTATCCAGTCCTGTATGTAGGCTTTTTACAACACTTGGTGGTTTTACTTAAAACACAGGCCTGACCCCGTGTCAGTGGCCATATGGCCAGTAAATAGTTCCAGGATAGAGTCAGTGGTAGCAGTGACACCGTATCAGAGAAGAAGTGTCTTATTATACAGTATATTATAACTCTGCACTGGGTGAGTGATGGTGCTGTGTTTTGTGTTGTAGTTTTACTTAATTATCTCCAGTGTGTGGGAAGGTTAGAGACAGCAACACTTCTCCACTTTATTTCACATAATGTGTATCAAAATAAATCTGTATGATTAGTAATTTTTTTGAGTATTAAGCCATCTGCCATCAAATGGAATAAAAATGACGGTGCTAAATGTAAAGTGAGGTATTCATCAAAGTAGGGTAACTAATTCTGAAACAATCATCAACCTTAAATAGATATTTAATCAATCAATCATGCTTAAGCAGGAAGTTTAAGCTTCTAATGTCCACTTGAGGCTGCATGCAAAAGCCAAGGCATACGCATCATGTGCCCCAAAATTAGCTCAATTCTAGAAAAGGAGTCCAGTCTGTATGGCTCATTTTTCTATTTGTACACACTGTACAGGCCAGAACCTTTTTTAAAATAACACATCTGTTTTGGTCATAATAGACTAACAATTGTGTGTAAATGTGCTCACATATGGGCATACTGTTGCGGTTTGTCTGGAGGCCTAAGGCCTCAACTCACCTCTTTGCCAATTTCTATATTGATTAAATTTTTGACAGTCGGATAAGGCTTCATAATGCCTTTCCAGAAACCAATCAGATGATGTAACTGAGACTTTGTCCATGGTTTAAACGGTTTATAGGTGAAATTTGTAAAGAGTCATTGTTAGGACGATCACAAAAGTCAATGAGTTGTAACCTATGTGAACTATCAATGTGTGCCAAGATGATTTTTTTTTTTCCATAAATCAATCCGATGTGTAGAGTTCATTTTGTAAGACCTCCAATTCCACTACAGAATGTACTCAAAATAAACAAATAAATAATAAAAAAATATAGGTCAGTAGACTCATGGATGTATACTAAGTTTTACTGCAACCCAACCAAAAGCTGGGTTGGAACCAAAACAGTTAAAAAAAACAGCAACAACAACCAAATGACGAGTATTACCAGAACCAGAGCCATCCCACTAGCATAACTAATTATTATTAAAATAAAAAAAAGTGCCCACATGGCAACAGATCCTCTCTAGCAGCTCATAACCAATTCAATAGACCATGAGTCACTTTAAACAGGAACTGAGTTATGCTGTCATCACAGCACAGACCACCACAAAAGAGAGAAGGGTATCCCTCAGATCCCTCTGAACATTTGTTGGCGTCTTTACGTTACAGCTCAAACTTTTATCTCTTCACAGCTTTTTCCCATGCCTAAGAAAATAGTTATCCAAGCTCTGCAAAACCCATTTGAAATGCGGTCTGCCAGAAATCCCATTAACACTGTCTCCTTTCATCACCCAAACGACTTCTCACTCATTAAACCAAACCATCCATCAAACATTCTGCTCTGCTCTGTTCACTATTTGGTATTAAACGGTATATTGTGAAGATGACGGGGAGTGTTTGCTTTGTAAATAGAAATGTGTCCTGGTGTATCACTCATTTGTTTTTATATGGAAGAATTGAATTTCATAATTGCTTTTTAATTCTGCCTGCAGGGCATATTAAATGCCTGCAAACCTCTGAAAGCTTTGTCCAGGAAGCTAACAGTTAGAGTCAATCTGAGCATATGGTAACCACAACTATGTGAGAGACTAGATGAGGCTAAGACTTGGGACATACGCACGCAACATTACACTTTAACAGAGCTTTATTTTGTCTTCATTAGGTGGTTTTAAAAGCCAGTGTCTCAACATATTTCTAAAGGACTTTTCTCTTTAAGATTAAAAAGTTATGTAGAAGACATGCAAAATTCCAATTTAACTACACAGTCGCACTCCATAAAACACTGTGTGCAAATGTAGTGCATAAATCTGCACTCTTCATTTGAGGTCCAAACCAAGCAGCACCATGACCAGCCACCACTCACCTGTAAATTACCTACCACTCAGGACTGAAAGGGGCTAGTTGGTAAATTTGACTCAGGCTATGTGGCAGGAAGCTTAACTGTGCAGGTTTTGTGGATCACCACTGCATCAATGAAATTTCTAAAAGACGACGACAATTCCATTGCCTACCAATGTTCTTTTTCACCATTTCTGTCTATTAAAGGGAATGCACCATTTTTTTTAATGTCAAAATAAGACAAGCTTTGCAACCCTGTGTCCGTAAGAAGACATGTATGCTGAGTTTCCCTGAGAGAGAGTGTTGGTGTTTGCTCAGAGAGGCCTCTCTGGACCACCAAGAAAAAAGTAGAAGTTGAGCTGATGTTATACAGCAGACAACAGACCCAGACTATTCTGTACCAGTTCTGGGGGTCATCTCTAGTGAAGACATGCCCCTTGGCGTGCAGGGAGATGATGAGCCTTCACACAAGCAGAAAGAGAGGATTACTGTCAATTGCTCCCAAATTGCGATAATACCCGCTGCCGGGCCACCCACACATGTGCTGAGAGACAAGTGATAAATTGCTGCATGTGTCCATTCCACAGTGGCAACTCCTGACTCAAGCACACTGCCCACAAGCATCTCCATTCTTTGAGACTGTTTGACATGTGGAAACAAGTGGAGAGATATCCCTGAAGGAAACATGATGAATCAACAACGATTACTGGAGTACAGAGGTTTGAAACTGCAAGTTCATTGGCAAACTTCCTATTTTCCTTCAGGATTTTTATTTGTGAACATTTTATCTTTGTATCAAAATGACTGGCTTTTAATGAGCTTGGAAAACAAAAGTATTCCTGATTTATTAAGGTGATTGGTAAAATTTGCAGGTATTTGACAAAATTGCAAGTTGCAACACACAAAGACTGGTTTAAATTGTTGTAACGGTTATGACGGGACTATAATGCTTACATACATAAAAGAAAAGATGTATTTGCTGTTGCATAAGCTGATATAAGTACTTTTGTTCTCTGAGAATATGACTGTTCATATTTTTCATGTTTTTGCAAACATGCACAAGTTTTACAGACAGAAACAAAGAAACTGCACAATTAGAGAGTTTTCTCAAACACTTTAGACGAGGCAACTGATGTGTGGTGAGGTTGGTCATGGACATGTGAAGTGACTTTCCATGTACGAAGCTCTGAAAATCTACAGTGCTGGTTGGCAGTCAAAGCACATGTCCTGTCTTTAGGAGCTTTAGACCTTTTTGCAGCAGTTGCAAATTTGACTGGGAGCCTCTGCTCACTGCTGCATATTGTTCTTGACTCATATTTTCTGTCTTTCCTTCAGGTCCTGGCAAATCATGGAAAAAAAATCCCTGAAAAATATAATTTAAAAAAAAGAAACTCTTAAAGATGTACTCATATATGGAGGCTCATCATGGTTAGCTGTATGAGTTACATATCATTTGTAAACAAGGTTATTTTTTATTTTTAATAGGATGTATGTTTCTCTAAATCAACAGAAAGGTAGGGAAAAAGATTGTATGAATCTTCATCAGACTATTTCAACTATGTTTAAAAAGGGCGCATATGGTCTCAGTTTAATATCTGGAACAAATTTTTCTCTGGTTTTGGGCACAGCTTAAGAGAACAGTTAGTTTCACAGCAGACTTTAAGACAGCTTTTGTAGATTTTCTAGTCCTTAGTGGTGCAGAATGTTACTGTTTGTATCTTTTATCTAGAAAATTCTTGATTTCAATGGATACAAAAATATTTATTGTAAAACGTAATGAAGACACTGTTATTATCAGTGTGTCAGCTGTGTCACTCATTGAGCTTCACTTCACTTTACTTTTGAATATTAAAACGAAATATGATCTCATTTTTTAATTGTATTATTTTTTGGAAAAAAATTTTTAATGACAGCCTAAATTTTTCCCCGTTGGCATTTTGAAACATGGATTCAAAACTGACGTTATCAAAACTTTTTTTTTTTTTTTTTACAATCACAGAGATCAACTGAACAATGCACAAAAAATTCATCCACCACGCAGATTTTTTTCTTGCCTCTCTAAGTGAATATAAAGTATCATATTTTGAAAATAAACCCTTGAGTGTGTTCTTATGTGGGGATACATGGCAATTGCGCAAGAGCCAAGCAGATGGCTAATCCAGTCTCAGCATCTAATCAGAGCCGTCGTTCTAATGTTGGGATAATTTCATAAGAGGCCTTTTGTCTGCGATTATTCAGGAGCAGCATGGGGGAGATCGCAGATATTCATCATCAGCACAGACTGGAAACAGAGCCTAATAGATGACACATTTGCTTCCTGTCTGTCTGTACCAGAGGAATGGCAGAATGCAGTGAATGTGGTAATGCATATGTGTGTGTGTGTGGTTGCATGTGAGTGGACAGCAGCTGCAGAGTTTTGCATTTGCTTTTGTGAACATGTATGTGTGTGTTCGCCCATGTATGTGTGTGTGTGATCAAGTGTGTGTGTCATATCTTCAGTTGTGAAAGCCCAGTCCGGCTAATAGATAAGGCATTAGTGTAGAATTTACACCTTCAGGTCAGGGCACTAAAAAGATAATCAGCGCTAACAACACAGCTGTCATCTCCAGACTTGTGTGTGTGTGTGAAGTCTCCCAGTTGTTTCTTTTGGTTTGCTTATTGGTTTTGCTGTTGTAATACTGAAAGGATGAGATGTTTCCAGTTCAGGAAAAACAAGGGATTCAAGGAGAAAGGACACCATAAAAGAGGATGCAGCCATGTTTGTGTGTGAGCAGTACACGGACACACAAACCTGTGAAGAGACGTATTATTTACAGCACAGCGGGAAGTCACAGCCCAGCTAAGACAGACAAAAATATATAGACACTTGAAGGCAGGATCTTCTTTTAGCCAGCTTAAAGCTCAGAGTGATACATCATGTTGGATCGCTGCTTGCCGTTTCCTGCAAACTGTATGTAGCCTGACGTTGTGCTTCTACCATGGGAAGGGGGTCAGGAAGTTACTATCACACACACAAACCCATACACAGTGAACCTTCCCCCAGCCTGAAATACACATTACACACACATACACACAAAGTGGCAGGTTCCAGCTTCGTATGAAGTTGACAGAAAGGGCAGACAGGGTTGCTGCTGTCAGAGGCGTATTTACATCAGCCAGTGTAATATTATCAATAAAAGCCAAGAGGACAGCAGCCCACCATAACTCAGGAGAGGCAGCAAGCTCCACAGCTGTTCAGAGTTCATTTTCCTCTGAAGCTACAGGGGGGACAAAGAGAGTCGTCAGAGCAGGGACAAGACGGAGAGACGACAGGGGAGGAAAAATGAAACCAGAAGAAAAAAGGTGGATAAAGATGAAGAAAGGGGAAGGTGGGTGATGCTAATTCAAGATAGCAATTTAACACTGAGCTCTAGAGAGATACTCACTGTATATGTCACAATTAAGGCAAAAGCAAACAATTGACCACTGATGGGTATTTTAATGAATTATTATCAAGAATTAATTAATTTGTAGAATACTTCACGTGAAAAAAACTACCTATCTCAAACGTCCACTGCTCAGTGTTAACACAAGGCCATCACCTAAACTTTGAAGAGCTCAGATAATTTTTTAAATGTGTGCCTCATCTTCAAGATTTTCAATGTTATGGCTTCCTCTCCACTATTAAAGGCAGGGTTGGTAGTCACAGAAAACTAGCATGAATTTGAATATAGCATCTCCTCAGGACTCCGTTTAGCCCCCACCCTCCCACACTTGGAGCTCCTCCTCCTCCTGCATGAGGGCCACTGATTCGTGACCATATGATCGTGACTGTTTCAAAACCACAGACTCAAACCGGTCCTCAGCACATCACTTTTGTTTTGCACTACGTTACCAGTAATTGAGGTACAGGTCGTTTTTCTGCCATTCTCCTGTGTACTTGGATCTCTCTAAGCTTGGCTATGCACATTGATTTGATTGGTTTAATAAATTGGATCCTAATCGCTAGGATTGGTTGGTGGTTTACTCCAGGTGTAGACAGCGGATATCAGATCATTTTAACAAGAATAACAACAAAAAAGTGTATCTGATTACCAACACTGCCTTTAAGAGAAGTCTGCAGAATCCACAAGAATTCCACCAGGAGGAGATTTTACCGTGTGCTTTTGACGCACTGCTTTAGGCACCTCTCATATTGTTGTTGTCACTTGCGTGTACATTTAAGTCTGTATGTGTGTTAAAGTGTGTATGTGGGCGTGTTTTCTGGCTTACTGTCCTTTGTGGTGTATGTTTCTTATATTGTACTCAGCTTTTTCCAGTTATGTTTTAGAACTCTGTGATGTGTTAATTGTGACCTCCTTAAACATTGCAGGTATTAATTAGCACCAAGCATCCTGTGACACATTGAATCACGGCGTCACTCACTGACACAAATAAGGAATAGAACAGATATAAGAATAATTAGAATAAACAGAAAAAAATAAGTCATGAACAGAGAATTATAAAAGAGATTTGCAGACTTAATTACAATAAATCAGTGAACTGCCTGTGAATTGGCTACTTTGAGGCCCTATTCACCTGAATGAACTTTTTGTATTATGGTGTCAGTTTTGAACTGTACTTTTGATTTAACTCTAACTATAGAAAGACAGAATACTTGTGTATCAATATTTTCTGAGGGATTTTGTGCAAAAAACTGTACAACCAGTTTTGATTGCTGTACATGTGATGTGCTGTACATGATTTTGGACATGATCCCTCCGTCATAACACACTGAATTACTCCTATAGAAAATCTATATGTATCACAGTATTGATTTCAGCTACATCACCCGACCTTGTGCTTAAATAAATACCATTTCAAGCATCCCTCTCATTGTATGACCTGAATTATTCCATTAGTCATGTGTATTTGGTTAATTGAAGTCAGTCTGAATCAATAGAAGTTTGACTTTCACGCATGCCAGTAATCAGTTTTCTACTTCTCTGAAATCAGGTGTCACATCTCCGTTTGGTATGATTCTCATCAAATACTTCATCGTTGGCTCGCTCAGCTTCCCTGGCTGACCTCATCATGTGACCTCATCAATCACAGATCAAAGTGGTCAGGTTTCCAGCTGCTCAGGTTAATCAGAGGACCACCCCGAAGAGCCAATCAGGTAACATCTTACTCGACTTAAAGGCATTAGGCTGTTTTTGAATAGCAACTCTGTGTATTTGAGGTTCATTTTTTTTCTCTCAGAGCATGTCAGTGAGTCTATCCAGGGGGAATTCAATCTTTCATTTCAATATCTCAGTCATTAGTCATTTGTTTAATCTGGACCTTGAGAGACATGGATGTGAGTCAGCTGAGGGGAAGGAAGTGATTAGAGGATCAAACATAACGAATTAAATTTGAGAACTTAAATCTCATTTTGAAATTTCATATATTGTTCACGCATTGTTTACGTTTTGTTTTTTGAAGACAGTATTTAAATATAAACCCAGTGTTTAAAATGTGGGTTCCAAAACAAATCCTTCAGTCAAATTTGGGTCTTTACTGTGTTTGTGGATTGCGTATACGTGTCCATAAGTATTTGTGTGTACGTGTGCGTTGCGCTTGTATCACTTGCTCTTTTTTAAGTGAAGTGACATGAGATACTTAAAGACCAAAATTGCCTCAGTCGGACAAACAGACTTGCATTCCTAACATACACACTGTCTCTCTCTCTCTCTCTCTCTCACACACACACACACACACACACACACACACACACACACACACACGCACACACACACTCATGTCTTAAGCTCTCTGATGGCCAATAAAGTCAGGATGTTCATTCCTCCTCTCAGGCTCACAAAAACCAAACAGTGAAATTATTGAGAGAAAACGGAGTCGTCTGTAGCTCTGCCCTAATGACCACACACACACACACACACACACACACACACACACACACACACACACACGGCTGAAGCAGATAGGATGTACATAATAACTCTAACATGGCTTTTATAAGCCCTCAGCTTGTCTGAAACTACGACGGCTGGGAGAGAAAGCAGGCTGGCGTATAAAAATGCTGCAGCAAGACTTTGAAGTTTCTTTCTGCTCTATCTTCACTTGAGGCCATTACACTTAAAGAAGTTCATGTGTACAGAGAGACATACATTTCCTATAAATCAAAGTATGCATGTGGCTTTCACTTTTAAGGCAAATGAGAAAATAACTGGGAAAAAAATCTTTGAAAAATGTGCAATTGGACATTAATAATTCGATTTTGCAACAGCAGAAGGTAATAGGTATCATGAGCACTATAATACAGTACCTTGCACATAAATATCCATGTAAACTCAAACAGAGGCAGTGCAAAATAGAGTGTTGGGGTTTTGATGCAAAGAAAAAAAAAGACACTGTTCCAAAAAATGTATGGTTCATTTCCTCCTGTGTCTTGATACTCCCATTTGTCCCGTTTACAAATTATTGTCCCATCTCACATGGTAAATTTACTTTCCCTCCACAGGACAATTTTTCCTCTAATCCCTCTACAAATGTAAAGAATTCTGTCATTTTATAGGGATGGATTAAGGGGGGGGGGGGGGTATGGGCTGCGTGTGCATGTGTGTGTATGTGTGTGTATGTGTAAGAGTTGGGAATCCATCCCCTCAATACTTCTAATGGTTTCTTTAGGGACCATATGTCCTTTGCGTCAGCACAGCAGCAGTATAGCCTCTACAGTTACAGTCAGGCTTGGTGTGAAAGACAGACATGTTGTATAATAGAGGGTGGGAGGTGGAAGGTGGAGGGCATTGAGGCGTGTGTGTGTGTGTGTGTGTGTGTGTGTGTGTGTGTGTGTGTGTGTGTGTGTGTGTGTGTGTGTGTGTGTGTGTGTGGCAGAGGGGGAGCTGCAAAGTGTTTTGAAGAAGTAGATCTCTCCATATTGCCTTACCATCAATAAATCTAGGAGCTCGCTATAGTGCTGACATAAATTAGCCTGCAACCCCAACCCAACTACCAATTCACAACCTCAACACACACACACACACACACACACACACACACACACACACACACACACACACACACACCTCTACCTCTCTCAGTCCCCTGTTGTACTTTAACATCGTGTGTTTTACTCCTTGCTTTGCTGCCACACACATACATTCATGCACACTTTGTACACTCACACACACACACACACACACACACACACACACACACACACACACACACACACAAACACACACACACACACACACACACACACATAGTTTGGGGTAATTAGCGTTCTTCCACGGTGGCGAGTGTGTTTCCTCCTCAGGGTCACTGATAGCAAAATGCCTGTTAAACTTTATATTCCCTGATGGGGCGGAAAAGAGAGTGAAACAGAAGGAGTGTACACTCTCATTAACACACGCCTTGGGTTTGTGTGTGAGTATACCTAGAGTGTGTATGCAGTGTGTGTGTGTGTGTGTGTGTGTGTGTGTGTGTGTGTGTGTGTGTGTGTGTGTGTGTGTGTGTGTGTGTGTGTGTGTGTGTGTGTGTGTGTAACCGGCTGGGTGGTGTTTCCATGCTCAGGCAGAGTCTTGTAAAGGTGAAAGGATACTCTTCAACATCAATTAAGATGGAGCTTTAAAACTCTAAACTATTTGTCTGGAGAGGTGGGACAATGTGTTTTTTATACTCTGTGTCGTTTCACACACATCCCCCACCTTTTTTTAAGCTTTATGTAGAAATGAAAATTCTTTGGGAAGTTTGTATGTCAGTAAAAGATGAAAAGAATAAATTTTATTAAGCATTTCTCATTTGATATTAAAAAATTATTATTAAAGATGAGCCCATCTGCTAGAAAAATTAAAATAATGTAAATTTCTGCTCCAGAAAACCTAAATGTAAAATGATAAGCAATGATAATATGAAATTTGTGCAAAACAAGTTATGTAAAGTAAAAAAAAAAAAAAAAATCAGCGTATTAGGTTAATATGCAACCAGTAGGTAACATGACTGGGAATAAAAAGGGTATTCAAAACCGACTAAGTCTCCCCTGTAAAGATGGGAAGTGGTCCACCAATCTGTGAGAGATAGGGTGAGTAAATAGTTCAACAGTGTCAGAGTAATGTTCCACATTGTAAAATTAGTTACGCTAAAATTATAAAAATAATATCAATAAAAGATTCTGAAAATCTGAGGAAAACTATAAAATGATTGAAGCTGAAAAAAAAACAACAATAGATGGCTGTTCACAAATGTAAGTTAAAACCGTAACCTCCAAAGAGAAAGTCATACATAAACATGATCCTCTGAGTTTCTTTGTGATGGACTAAGGTGAAGTCGAAACGATCCTTTGGTCTCATGAGTCAAAATGTGACATTCTTTTTGCAATTGTGTACCTAAGGAGAAGGGGAACAACCCAGCTTGTTATCAGAGTTTGAAACCCAGCATCCCTGATAGTATCAGGATGATTCAGTGACCATGGCATATCACGTTTACACATGAGGTATGACGCTGCTAATACTGAATGATACATATTCCGCCATCTAGAAGACCTTGCACATTTCAGCAAATGCTGGCTAACAGTTTCCATGTGCATCACAACAGTATGGCTCTGTAGTAGAAGAGACCTGGTGCAAAATTGGCCTGCCTGCAATCTTGACTTGTCTTCTTGTGAGAACAAAAATACAACAAAGGAATTGTCAAAGTGTTGACCAGTCAAGCAAGAATGAGATGACTTCTCATTTTCATAACCAAACAGGTCTCCTTTGCTCTCAAACCTTTACAAAGTGTTGATAAGCGTTGATGGGTGGACTTACCAAGCTAAGACCTACAAAAAAGTCCATTTTCTCCAGGGGAAATCCCAACAGGAAGTTCACAATGTTTACCAAATAGCTCTCATATTACTTGTATTCTTCACATGATATAAATTATACAATTACATCCCTGGCATTAATTTAACATGCATCTAGTAGTAGCTTTTTGAAATGTGTCTTTGAATCATTTAAAAAACTGTTTTAGTATTCATAAATACATATTAAAGTTTGCCTAAATGTGTTGTATTTACAGAGAAGAGAAAAAAAAAAAACAAGTTATGCTCTTTTAACTCAAAACGACAACAGCTGAACTGATGACTCCATTACAGCTGGTTGACTCCATGTATCATCACTTTCCTGTTCATAAAGTGAGATGTGGGTGATTTTGATAAACTCAGCAGAAAAAGCACGCCTGAGGCCCTCTGACGTTTGAAAACACACACTTTGGGTGAATTAAAGAGATTCTGTAGATAGCTGTGAAAGCCTATCCTGTGCACCTCAGCAGAATCTGCAGCCCTTTTTCTTATGTGATCATTTGAGGTAATTGAATAAATTCCCAGAGCTCTGTGTGGAATTAGAAGAAGCGAGACTTTGGTCAGAGGAGAGCTTTTAAGAAACCCTGTAACACACATCAGAGGGTTGGCAGTCGATGCTAATGTAATGAACGTTTACATTTACCTGCCTCTCACCTTTCTTGTTGGTGTATATCTGCAAGCCTAACCGCTCTCATCTAGTTTGTTTTCATAAATATACTCAATTTTTTTCCCTCATCTCTAGCCTGCCTTGAACATGAAGCATTTGGTGTTTCAGAAAGGGGGTTGTGTGTGTGGAGGGGGCAGAGGGCTGCATACGATGCCAGAACTCGCACTTCTGGCTGGAAAAAAGGGGTCTGCGTTTTTCGTCAGACGTGCAGTGCAGACAGACACGGTGAAGGAAAGGCTTTTTAAAAGTGCAGGCCAAGACCAACAGAAAACACTCCCTCTTGACCATGTGGTCAGAAATGGGTGTAGAGGGAAAGGCGGCATCTGGCTGTTCGCCCAGAGAGAGAAAGGCGAGCTAATATACCCACCTCTGGAAATCCATGATGTGAGTCTTTTGCTGCCAGCTGCAAGTTTAATGTAGGAGAAAGGACAGAAAAGATGTAGAGACACAGGTAGAACTGAGAAGGTAAGACAGGCAGACAGATTAAAGAGCATTTGGTAGTGAAACAGGCAGACAGGGAGACGGAATCAGGTATAAAAGCGTCAGGGAGGAGGATACTGAGAAGCGCAGAGGCGTATCATGAACAAGGTCAGAGAGACACGGCTTGGAGGAACAGGAAATGATACAGGATATATCCTCTCCTTCTCCCTCTCGGCCCGTGCTGTAAGTGACAGCGCTGCAGAGGGAAGTTGACATTGGTGAAGTATAAATTTCACTCGTTTGTGTTTTGCAGAAAACACAGAATCGAGGCTGTCTATCTCGATCAGGCGGCTGCACCCTTGACCCCTGGTTGCCCCCTCTGAAGCAGACGGCAGGCTTTTATTGGCCAGTCAGATTCAATTTATTAAATACTATGCAACTTAATCCTCAGTGTTTGAGTTGAGGTTTCCAAATGTGGTTGTGAAAGGAATTTGGACATGCATATAAAAAGGTATTTCAGCTCTATCAGTGGTAGAGACACACTGTTTTTCTCATGGTGTTATAGCTAAACTAGCATGTATGCTAACTTATAAAACAGATGCGTGTATGAAACAGTGCACGCCCATAAAACAATGCTCCTTCAGCATTTCTTGAAATACATGTTTTGACCACCTGTAATTCTTTTCAGCTTAGAATGAAAGCAGCATGTTGTACAGCAGATTAACCAACCCGGGGCAGATTCTCCATACGTAAAGATTTTTCAGAAAGTAAATGAGACCGTTTGTCTCAAACAAAGACAAACAGATGCATCAAACATAATACATCCATCTAAATACAACCGCAAAATTTCTAAGTGAAATGAAAGGAAATGTATTCATGCAGGTTGGCTTGAGCAACAAAATCTGAGTCTAAATAGGGAATATAAACAAAATGCATGTAAAATGTGAGTTTACATGTTCCAATACACATGTATATTTGCATACTTGTGCGCACACTCACAGAACAGTAGGTAATCAGATATCCTCGGCTATGGGATGGTGGGGTAAAGTGAGACCTTCCAGTAATCAAAAGAAAAAGCGTTCTACAATAATGGCTGTTTTGAATCGGTCTGTAGCCTGGAGTATGGATCCTTCAGTTGGAATGAGGAAGAGAAAAAAGACACCGAGACAGAAAGTAGAAGAGAGGAGCAGCGCAGTGGCGGACTGAACAACCTTAACCAAATTGTCATGTGTAACTACAAGATCTCTTTTCTGTTCTTCAATTGTCTTCTTTTCTTTTGTCTTCTCCTCTTTTTCCTGACTTTGCAGGTCGCAGTGTGTTTGTGGGTCTCTTGGGTGACATCCATCTACTGAATATATGGAGGCTCTGCAACAGCAGCGCTACGGAAAGCAAGGCAGGGCGTATTCCCTTTCCAAAATGCACAAAAAAGCCCCAGTCTGGAATCAATCTGCTATCACACTTCTGGACCGAAAAACACACATAAACACACGTTTTCATCTTTAACCCTGGTGAGACTGTGCCATACTATGTTTCACCCCTGTTAGTTTATGTGTTGTAATGTTGGATCAGGTCTGCTTCTCCACTACATCCCTGGCTTCACCTGCTGTTGAAGCTCTTTACCAGAGCTCTGGGAGTTAACAGCTGCCATAAATAGTCAGAGGAGTGTGTGCAGCGGCCTGCAGGGCAGCGCGGGGCAAAGATATATCTAACAGGAAAAAGCAAACCTCTGCTCCTCGCTACCTGCTGTAAAAAGTCATGTTTTAGCGCTTCAAGCTGCAGATCAGAGACAAGTTGACTTTTTAAAAAATAAAAAGATAAATAAAGAGAAAGTATGAGAGGCACACTTAATTTGATTTGTAAGCTTCTGTCTCAGAAATAGATTGCACATGGACTGAGCATTTAAAGTATCACATAAATAAAAGTTAGTTCAGAGTGGAGGAAGACAATTTTTTCTTGGTTCATGAAGCCAAAGAACTTGATCTAACCTAACTTTTTCTTTAGTTTTTCCATAGTTTACAGTTTGGTGGAAAGTCTAACCAGACTATAAAGAGGTTATAAATATGAAGGTAGTAAGTGGTGGGGAAAAAATAGACCTTCTTCCTTCCAAATTTTTGTACCATAAAACACACTTATGAAGGATTTATTTATCCAGAATGGAACCTAAAAAAGCAAATGGTCCAGTTATTAAAATCAGTTAACTCTTTGGTTGGTTTATGACAATTTTTGATCTTTATATCCAAAAACTTTAAAAATAAAATAAATGTAAAATAATTCATACCAACAAATACTTCAAATGAAAGAGCCACTCGATTACATGAGTAGATGTATTTTATATGAAAGGAAATAAATGACGGATGAAAAATGCTGAGTCTCAAGCTTACTGATGTGCAGGAAAAAAAAAGAGAACAGATTTTTTTAATGAGAAAAAAAGAGCGCAAAAAGATGTTTGACAGATGAGTGCAGTCACATTAAAGAAGCTTTCTTTTTCAAATTTAAAATATAAAAATCACAAATGTAGGAAAATATGTAATTAGTTATTTGCTAACGGAGGTCAACTTTTGTGAAAAAAAAGAGTCATAATTACAGGCTACGATTATTGTATCAGTTGGCTAAGCCAAGATATATGTGATAATAGAAGAGTAGCTTAGCTTAGGGAAGAACGTGGATCATCTTTTGAGGTTGTACTTAAGACAAACAGTGTTTTCAGAAGTGTACATATGCTACCTATTAGCCTTGTGGAAAAAACGCTGTGGCAAGCTGTTGTGACTTCTGAAGCTGATGACTCTAAGTGTTTGCAGGCTAAAGATGCCACCGGATTAATTACTCTTAAATTCTAAAATGCTGTGTATCATTTGAAGTCAGACTTTTCTATCAAACATCAGACAAGCAGACTGAGACTCCAGAGCCTTACCACTTGACTAAATGAACAGACAGTGTATTGTTCCTCTGTGGCTCTTTGCCGCCTCACCTCGGCCTCCGCCTGTTTAATTAAAGGATAATTACACAGAATAAGAATGCACCTCCTGCAAAAAACACATTTCTCTTGCCATCCACAGTCTGCAGAGAGAGAGAGAGAGAGAGAGAGAGAGAGAGAGAGAGAGAGAGAGAGAGAGAGAGTGTGTGTGTGTGTGTGTGTGTGTGTGTGTGTGTGGTGGGTCAGATATCTGGAATTTATCAACTTGTTCAGGAAATGAGAGCCAAGTCCTGCCTAACTCTGGAAGTGTGTGAGCAGGTACAAAACCAACATATGGGAGAGTGTGAAGCGTGTATTCACACATACCACACAGATACACACACACAAGAATTCAGCTCTCCTTCTGTCATTTTTAATCAAGAATATGATCCCTCATCCCATCTGGGTTCTCTGACCTAGTGGGCTGCATTAAACAGCACATCCATCTGTAAAGGAGTAAAGAAACACACATTTACTGACAAACAGACATACACACACATGATGTGCAGACATGGGCAGACAGTGTGGGGGTTGTTGAACCTGAGACCACAAACGCTGTGCTTTGATGTAGCCAATAGCACATTGTTTTCGGCTGATAAACTTTGTTTTTTTTTTTCAAATATTAACTCATTTTGAATTTGATGCCTGGAACACGTTCTAAAAAAGCTGCGACAGGTTTACCACAGTTTACCACTGTGTTACATCACTTTTCCTTTTAAGAACACTCAATAATTGTTTGGGAACTGAGGACACTAATTGTTGAAGCTTTGTAGGTGAAAATCTTTCCCATCCTTGCTTGATGTATAACTTCAGTTGCTGTACAGTCTGGGGTCTCCATTGTTGTGTTTTGTGCTTCACAATGTGCCACACGTTTTCAATGGGAGACAGGTCTGGACTGCAGGCAGGCTAGTCTAGTACCCGCACTCTTTTACTACAAAGTCACACTGTTGTAACAAGTGCAGGGTTGTGACTTGGCATTGTATTGTTGAAATAAGCAGGGACATCACTGAAAAAGACGTCTCTCGGGTGGCAGCATATGTTGCTCCAATACCTGTATGTACCTTTCAGCATTAATGGTGCCTTCACATATGTGCAAGTTAGCCATGCCATGGGCACTAACACACCCCCATACCATCACAGATGTTGGCTTTTCAACTTTGTGCTGATGTGGTGAATCTCAAATCCAGATTGTCCTTTTCCTCTTTGGCCCAGAGGACACAATGTCCATGATTTCCCCAAAAATTTGAAATGTGGACTCGTCAGACCACAGCACACTTTTCCCCTTTGTGTCAGTCCATCTCAGATGAGCTTGAGCCCAGAGAAGCCAGTAGCGTTTCTGGGTTTTGTTGATATATGTCTTTGTCTTTGCATGGTAGAGTTTGAACTTGCACTTGTAGATGTAGTGATGAACTGTGTTAACTGACAATGGTTTTCTTAAGTGTTTCTCAGCCCACGTGGTAATATCCTTTACACAATGATGTTGGTTTTTAATGCAGTGCTGCCTGAGAGATTGAAGGTCACGGGCATTTAATGTTGGTTTTCGGCCTTGCTGCTTTGGTGCAGATATTTGTCCAGATACTCTGAATCCTTTGATGATATAATGGTCCATAGATGATGAAATTGCTAAATTTCTTAAATTTCTAAATTCCTAAATTTCTTTTTGTTCCTAAACTGTACGACTATTTGCTCACACAGTTGTTCACAAAGTGGTAAACTTAACTTCACCACTGTGAATGACTGAGCCTTTTGGGGATGCTCCTTTTATACTCAATCATGACACTTAACCGTGTTCACCTGTGGATTTTTATTTTTTTTTTTAGCATTCCTCAACTTACCCAGTGTTTTGTGCCCCTGCCCCAGCTTTTTTTGGAATGTGTTACAGGCATTGAATTCAAAATGAGTGAATATTTGCCCCCCCCCAAAAAAACAACAACAAAGTTTTTTAGTTTGAACAATAAATATCTTTTCTTATTGGTGTATTCAACTGAATATAGTTCAAACATGATATGCAAATCATTGTGTTCTGTTTTTATTTAGGTTTTACATAATGTTCCAACTTCACTGGAATTGGAGTTCTGTGTATGTGTATATGTATATGTATATGTATATGTATATGTATATGTATATGTATATGTTCTTTCTCTATTGACTTTGTCAAGTATATCCATGTCCTGTTAGCAGAGGCCTCATCATCACATCATGATCCAGTCTGCTCACTAAATGGATTGGCTACAATGCCTGTGCGATTGTGTGTGCGTGTGTATGTGTATGCATGTGAGTGTGCAGGGACAGAGGTCAGTAAGATAACATTTGGTGGACCACCTGCCAGGAAGCTCAGTTTGCTCAATACAAAGTCTCAACTAACCCGTGGCTGTGTGTGCATGTGTGCGTGCTCATGTCTTGGGGTTTTACCTGAACAACCAAGGTGCAAAAGTATTTGATTACTGATAATGTTTGAAGACAAGAACCATGTGGAGAAGAAGTTTTACATGTGAACACACACTCAAACCAGACACAATGCAGCTTGTATTCCAGCTTGTATTACCTGCATAAACTATGTCTTTAGCACTAAGATTAAATGCAATAAAAAACAGTAAGTAATCTATTTTATGACCCGGCTGTTAATACTTGATTCTGATTGGTTTAGAACAAATCCCCAGATTAAGGATGATTAATATTCAACAGCAAAAGTGACACCAGGAACAACCTAGGCACATGTCTTATGAAGCCAATTCACTGAGCTATTTGGTCTCTACCTATTGACACTGTGGCAAAAATGCAAAATCATATGTAGTAATGATAATTGCAACAACATCAAAAGTTAGTGAAACTTGCCTTACTTTACTTGCAGCAGCAACAACAGTCTACCTCTGGGTGTTACTTTCAAGTTAATATTGGAGTGGACTTTTACAAGTCCTTGTACCAGCTTACTGCCTCATAACATAGAGGTGAGTGGTGTCGGCATCATTAGTTTTTAACCAGCACTACACTGATAACAACTCACAGGGCGGTACCAAGAGACAGGAAAGAACTTATCAGTGGTCTTTTGGGAAGTTCAATCAATTTAGGTTTAAGAGATATCAAACATAAAACTCTGAGTTGCATTAAAGTTTAGGTCCATATCCACAAGAGAAAAAAGATGAACGGAACATTTTAAAATATGTGTTAGTTCTTGTGTGTGTTTGTGTGTGTGTGTGTGTGTGTGTGTGTGTGTGTGCCTAACCTGAGGAATTTTAATTGTCTAAGACTAAGGAGGATTTAATTTTGTCCCCCGTGCATCTATCTTTCATTCCTCTACTCTCTTTGCTTCTTCTTTTTTTTTTTCTTTCTGTCCTTTCTTCCATGAAACAATAAAATCGTCTGGCCTCTAAGTTATGGAGAGTGTTTGATGTGGCTGGAGGAGACAGTAAATTTAGTGGGCACCTTTGGGAGTCAGTTCAGTGGTGCAGTGGCTGTACCTATATTTCATGTGTGCATGTGCACGTGCCTGTGTGAGCATTGGTGTGGGTTTGCATGTCCATGTGTGCTCACAAGGCTGCGACTGTGTTTATATGTCACACAGATTGTGTGTGTGTGTGTGTGTGTGTGTGTGTGTGTGTGTGTGCAGTTGTTCGTGTGGCTCTGTATTTCATAGTCATGCTGATTTGTGGCCGCCTACATTGGGTTTCCCAGGATGCTGTAAATCTCTCTGGACAAACTGCATTACATAAATACACACATGTCTTTGTGTTTGATTTTGTGTGCGCAGGTACATGATACCTGTTCAGTTGTATGCTTTTGTTCGTCTTAGTCTCCTATCTACCATTCCTTGTAGAGTTTCAGCAAATTTTCAACTGCTGGTGCTGACTGGATTTATTTGAAGCCAATCTGCAAATTGAACATGTGACAGCAACAGTTGATAAAATAAGATGAACTCTTGTTCAGTTTTGGGCATTAATGGCTTCACTTGATACTTTCTCTGCTTTTGCTTTTACTCTTCCTCTTCAGTGAGGATGTAACCTAGAACAGTGCAAAAAAAGGTAAAGGTGCATGTCAGTCCTCTTAAGTCAATTTTGTGGTGCATCAGGCTGCAGCCCGTTTTAGATTTCAGAACTGATCATATCTTCAAACTCCCCTCAGCAAACCTACTGTATATGACCAAATCATACTGGAATTATAGCAGCACTTAAACTGTAGCTCTGACCGGCCCTTCACACCGAACTGTTCCAAGTTTGAGAAATGTTCTCAGTGAAGCTCCTCCTCTTTGGAACTATCTCCCAGTCTACAACCAAAATCCCCAAAAAGGGTGAGACTGTGTAAAATGTAACTGATAACACATTTTGTTGGTTTGCAAATCGTTGGAAAATAGTGTACACACAACATATCACATTTTAAAAGGATTGCTTTAAAATCATTACAGAGAAATATGTGCTTGTTATAAGTTGTTGTTAAAAACATCAGGAACACGTTTACCACTGAATTGCATCACCTCATCTTAACAACACTCTATAAACATTTCGGAACCAAGGAGATAGATTTTATGTGAAGTTTTGGGCCAGTCTTGCCTGCAACAGGATTACAGCTGCACAACAGTTTGAGAGCCTGTTTTTTGTCTCGCGAGGTGCAAAAAGAGTCTTTTTAATTTCTCTGTGTCATTTAGCACATAGACTCTTCAACTAAGGAACAATGATGTTGTAATTATGCAATTATCTTTCTTTTCTTTTCTTTTTTTTTTTTTTGGAAAATGCATGGTCTTTTCTGAGAAGGGGAATAATCAGTTTCCAAAAAGAATGTCAAAGTTTGATTCATCACACCACAGGGTGGTTGTCCACTTCAGTCCATCTGAAAAGGGCTCTGGTCAGAGAAGTTATTGGTGTTTCTGTACCATTTCCCTTTATTGTATGGTACTGTTTCAGCCTGCTCTCATACAATACAGCGATGAACTGGGTTCACAGACAAAAGTTTCTTCCTGTCATTTTGAGGCCATGCAGTGATTTTTAGAACACCACTCCTGTCTGTTTCGAACACGCTGCCTGACGGCCTTAAGATCATGGATTTCTAGTTTTGGTTTTCAGCTTTGCTTCCTAATCATGTTTGGCAAAGTATTTAAATTGAGCATCTTTCATAAAACAATAACATTTTTTGTTTCAATATTTGATACGTTGCCTTTGCACCTCCTTATGATTTGCACAACTTTCAAATGTTTTAAATGACTTGTAATGACTCTACTAGCCATCTCACTGTCTTTGTCTGCTTTTGTCTCTCTTTTTATCCACATCCCACCCTCATTTCATTTTTCTCTCTTTCTTTTTCTCCTACTTTCTCAGTTTTCCTAGACACCTGTGCAGGTCTAATGTTTCAGCAGAGTCCCTGAAAAATAAATGTGGAGCTCCAATCTCTTAATCCACTCGGCTCCACACAGCCACGTCACATGACACCGCCACGGCCGTCCCGATGCCCAGACAACACTGAAGGGAGAGACTGTTTTGTCTGATACTGTGAACTTTATGTTTGTGTGTGTGTGTGTGTGTGTGTGTGTGTGTGTGTGTGTGTGTGTGTGTGTGTGTGTGTGTGTGGTTGAGAAACAAAGTAATAAAATGTTGGCATGAGCTGGGGTTTGTATTCTGTTTTCATTTGTCTTTTCGAGTGTCTGGATACTGTTTGTGTTGAAGGAGAGGAACTAAAGCTGAGAAAGGGGAGGCAGACAAATCTCTTTTCATTCAAATCAAGGTGCCTGGTCCACGCTTTGTGTATGCGTGTGTGTGTGTGTGTGTGTGTGTGTGTGTGTGTGTGTGCGTGTGTGTATGTGTGTGTTTTGGGATGATACCCTATCCACAGCAATCAGTCTGACCTCCACTCTGGAGTGAACTGCTCTCAATGATTAATGGATCTGCCTCCGTGCTTGGTAGCCAAGGCAACCCGAAACCCGATAGCCCTCAGGAATTCACTAGCTCGCCCTCAAAGTTAGGCTGTGTGTGTGTGTGTGTGTGTGTGTGTGTGTGTGTGTGTGTGTGTGTGTGTGTGTGTGTGTGTGTGTTGCTAGGCTGTGGGTGGGAAACAGTGGAGGACTAAATGCGACTTTGGAAAGATGGAGCTGGATGTGGTGTAAGGTAGATGAGTTGTCCCTGTTTGTAGCTCTTTGGTTTTCTTCAGCTCATTTTTAAGACAGTAATTAATTTTTGATTTGAGGAGAATGCAAAATCAAAGCATCATCAAACCCGTCTCCGAAAGAGATTTGTAGTTTTTAATTTGCCTGCTTTATAAATATACGTCAAATAGTCCTTGTGTTAATGTATTGTGTGTAAGCTCATGTGAAGCCTTTTGTCCATCTGAAGCCTCTGATGAGTAAATCCATGTTAACAAGATGGCAGCTCTTAAGCTGAAGTGCAGCAGCTCAACTTGCGAACTGAACGTCTGACAGACCAACTTAACACTACTGTGTTATTTCAAAGGGGCCACTTAACACTTCATTGATCTGGAGACCATAGGGGCTCATTAGATGAAGGCTCACGGTTACTGTGGCATATGTGTAGCACAGTCTGATACTTTCGTACCAATGAAGAAAGAATAGTGTTGAATACTTTTCACTTCATGGCTCTACATAGTTGGCTAGTAAGCAGCTCAGCTGTGGCTATGGTGTGCTTCAGTGCTTAAGTATTTTAGTTTGGGAATCATGATGTATCTTGATGAGTTTTGCAGGAAAGTATCGTGCACTTAGACTGGTGAGACACTTGACAATTTTACGACATATTTAGGGTCCCAACTGGTTGATCTTAGAATTTCTTGTGATTCTGAGTATCAACTGTCAAGTATGGGTTGTTTGTGAGAGAGGACTAATATTATGGAGGGGAGAGAGAGAGAGAGAGAGAGAGAGAGAGAGAGAGAGAGAGAGAGAGAGAGACAGAGAGAGAGAGAGAGAGATTACAGGTATCTTGTATCAGAGCTGATGTGATAGCTGAAGGATGAATCCTGGGCAGGAAACCACAAAGACAGTGTGCTCACGTTCTCTGCTCTGTACCTACCATGGATGGAAATATTATATCTGTTTGTGTGTGTGTGTGTGTGTGTGTGTGTGTGTGTGTGTGTGTGTGTGTGCATTATTAACTGAAAGGAAAAGAATGTCACTTATGCACTTATATGCCTACCTCTTTGTGTGTGAAAACAATAACTAACACTCTTAGCTTCATGCTGTACACTGTGATTTCTCCCAATGATAAGAGTCAATAAAAGTCAGCTTAATGATCATGTCTTTGTCTAATTCCTACACCTCACTGTCTAATATCTGATATGTGACAGTGAATATGAACAGTAATGTTGTCTACAGAATTAGCATTTTGGCTAAGGGAAAGAGTCAAGTCACAAAACAAAGAAATCTCGTCATTTATAATGTAATACTTTAACTGAAGTTAATTTCTCCTCTTTACAAGTCACATTTCCATGATTATTAATTTTGAGAAAGTTTTCATACTTCCCTGAGAGACAAAACTTTTCTCATTATGGAAGGAATTCCTCTGATGAGTTCAACCCCAAAAAAGTCTCTGATTTACCTCTCTTTCCTTTGTGTGTTTACCGGCAGATACCGATCCGACAGTGCTGGAGTTCAACATGAGCATGTGTGTGTTTATATGTCACTGCCTGTGTCCGTGTGTGTGTGCTGAGTGACAGGCACAGCGGGGATATCAGTGACAGTGTGTTAGGCGTGTAAACCCAGCCTGACCTGGTCTGCTTTGGCCCTCCAGGTCCCTCAGCACAAACACACATTCATGTGGGTACACACACACAAGACACAAACACACTATTCTCCTGTTTCTCAGTGTTCATTCTCACACTAGCAAAGAATATTATTGCTTTGTCATGAAGATGCTGCTGCAGGACTTTTAATTGTGGTTACGTCTCTAAATGAGAAAAGTGATCATTGTCAATATTCCTAATACTGCCAGTAATGGCACAGCAATGCATGTTTAGCTCCAAAGATGCAACTTTTTGTGTGTAAAAAAAGCCTAACAGAACAACAGTAGTTATTGATGTTTATGGAGATGACAAGATGCACATAAAAAAGGTAACTGTAGATTAACGGCAGAAGTTTTTTCACGCAAACAAGAGATTAAACGGCATGTCTCGTTTAAAGTCTCAGTGTGCAATTGTAATATACATTTGAAGTAGGGAGCATTAACAACATCATGTGCATCTGTACACTTGAAGGCATCAACTTGTGACCATTAGAGTATGTGTGTGTGTGTGTGTGTGCATGCAAACATACACGGCTTATATGTATGTAACTACAAACGAGCCAGAGTCAGACAAAGTTTAAGTTGACATACGGTGCAGTTTTTCCAACCACTGAGGCAAAAGCAGCAGAAATGTTTAATCATTGCGGAACATCTGAAATAAAGACACAACTGTGTCTCTGCCCAGGAGTGAGTGGAGTCCAGAGAGTCCAGTAAAATGTTTGTTTATGGGTGTGTGTGTGTTTACACACAGGGCTATAATTGTTTGTGACATTGAAGTGAGGTCTTAGGCCATCTTAGTGTAATTGAATAATTTTTGTAGAGTATATGTATGAAGAGTAACAGACAGAGGAAAGGTGACTGTGAGAAGGTGTTTGGATGTGATGATTAGGTTAAAAATAAAATCTGAGGTCAGATTTAACATCACAAACCACCTTAAGTGCATGACAATAATGTAGAGAGCGTCACTGATTGGACCTGTCATTTGTAGATGAATAGCAGTGTGTTATGTAGTTCAGTGGTATTATGTTTAAGTCGCTCTGTCAGCCTGTCTTTCACACTCTAAGACCTGATGAGTGGCTGAAATTAGTCATAATCAAAACACTGACGTCTCTGTCTCCTGCTGCCATGACGACACATGGCTGTGTCCTCCAAGTTCAATGTGAGGTGTACTTATGTCAGTGCACTTGAAGGAAAGAGTGTCCATGCATACATCATGTCTGTGGGTGCATTCAGGTAAAGTACAGCAGTGGGTTGAGATCCTTAAAGGTGTAGTGACAAAAAAAAGCATTAAGAGCATACTCTCTATCTTCCTTAAACTATAGTGAGGAGGTTAAGGTGGCCATCAAACAGATTTAAATTATTACTTATGCATTTATGTCCTACAACAGGACAGAAATCAGTCTGATAAACAATCAGATCAACTGCACTCAGGTTTTTTTGTGGAATGTACAAAGAAAAGATTTACAATAATGAACGCACTTAACTTTGAGGACCTTTTTCCAATGACAGATTTTTTGAAACTAATCACACTGGATACTTTGAGGTACAAGTTCCAGATCAAGAGCTAATGATTGTTATCAACTCTTTTACATTTGTAAAAATCTGCTGACTAAAAGCAACAATGAAGCTTACAGATCATTTTCAAAGAGTTTTAAAAGTCAGAAGTAATGAATATCTTTAAGGTAACAACAGCTGATTAGTTTGGGGTTTTTTTGCCTGCACACCAAGTACACTCAGGATTACATGAACACCTCACTGTGCAAAGCACAGATTGCACTGCTGGGTACAAATTTGCATCAAAAGATAACCCCAGTTACTCCACATGGATGAGGAAATTGTTTACAAAACCACCAGTATTATGACACACTGATATTTGTTATGAAACATTTATTTTATTTAATCTTGAAGATACAGTGACACACGTGTGATGTCTGTCAGTTTGCTTAGTTGGGCCGTCTTAATCATCAGGATACTCCCAGATCAGCAGCTTTTTACAACTTTTATACTTTTATTAATAAAGTAAAATTACTAGACCTATGATAGGTTGGACACATGACCAGTGTTCCATGACTCCCGCCCAGTGACAGTTGGGATTGACTGCAGCCTCCTGCTTCTCCGAAAGGATGGATGGCAAAATATCTAAAAGCTAATCTTTTGCTTTATATCTATTAATTATAATTATTTTTATTTTTTTTTTTTTTGTGACAAAGAACCTTGTTCTCCACATCTCAAACACATCAAAAATGAAACTAAAAACAACCAATTCACCTCTCAAGGGAATGAAAGAGCTTGGTGCTGTGACACTGTATATTAGAGTCCAAATGGATATCGTAACACATTGTTTACTCATTTTCTTTAGAGGCTGTGGTAAAAATCCAAAATCTCTTCTCAATGAATAGAAAGGGTTTTTGGACACTTTTCCAGAGGCATTTTGACCATCGTGTTCTTTTGTAGGTTTACAGGTAAGTTTGCAGATAAAAAGCACTGGATGGTCCTCATATGAGACTGAACAAAATGAAGGTTGTATGAAATGATAGATTAAAAATGAAAGGAGAGATCATGTTATTGTTGCATGCATCATTTCTAATTCTATTTTTATTTTCCCTTAAAAATCAACCTTCGAACACACAAGGGAACTTATGGGTTAATACATCTGCATGCACATGTGTATCCTTGCATATGTGCTCCATGAGAAGCCTGACAAAATGAAAGGCGGTGAGCAGAGCAGGGTTCAGCACGGGCCAGACCTCCAGCCCTAATCAGGTTACATGATTAATGAGGGGGGGAAATGGGCTCATGTTGTATTAAGAAAATGTGTGTTTGAACCCAAAGCGGCGGGTATCAGCAGCCTAATGCATCAGCCATCGACTGGACACCTGAGATCCATGCTCTGCTGCAGGCGCTGTTAGCTCGCTCCCAGTGGAGGAACGCAGCATCGATTCAGCTCAAACTCCCTCATTCACTCACTTTCTTCCTGTCTCTTGCTTTATTCCCTCATTTTGTCTTTTCATACATTTCTTTTTCACCTTCTTTGTTTCATTCAATTACCTCTTTTCTGCCTCTTTTGTTTTTCAGAACCTTAAGCTGTCTTCCTTATTTTTCTGCTACCCAACAGTCTTGCTTGGTTTACACAAATCGCACAATAGTATCAGTGTTTTCTGTCTGACTCTGTTTTGATTTAATACTGACTTAAAAGCAATGACCCACACTCAACCCTTAGAACACAAACATCGAACTGTCATTTAATCTTTGGGACTCAGGCTTGTCTGATATACTACTGTAGCGAGCACTGCCCCGTCCAAGTGAGAGCTGCAGAGGTAAGAGGACTTCTTCCTGGACTAATTTCCATGACAGGTTAAAGGTTTGTACTTTATTCATGCCCTCAAGTTTCAACTGTAAAAGTACTTAAAAAACTCATTTGAAGGTTTTAATGTCGTAAAAAGATTTACTTTGGTATGCAGGGTTATAGTTTTTTTTTTACCCCACATTTTGGGGTAAATTGGGGTGGGGGGGTTGCAGGTCATTTGAGCTGTCTGTATCTGGACTCCCTGAAGAAGTGAATTGTTTCATGCACAGTAGCAGCAGCAGACACACACACACACACACACACACACACACACACACACACACACACACACACACACACACACACACACACACACACACACACACACACCCTGATGAGTGATTAGTCTGGATTCAAACACAAACAAACCTGATCCGATTATTTTCCCCTGAAACAATACTGTACCTTATCATGTGCGGCGATCGTGGTGAAATAAATGAAAGCCTTATATTAATACCTCTGTTTTGATTCCTGACGCTGCTGCAAAATTAACCCTCTAAACCCCAAACGGCCCCACATTGCCTGCTCTTTACTGTACCCAGGAGTGCCTTTACTTTGTAGGAATCATGAAAGGTTTTTTGGTTTTAACATGAGGGACTGAAAAGGTAATTGAGAGAAAAAAAAATCACACAGCCTATAACATAGGACTGCTGGATATTACAGTTGATGTTAGAGAGATGTCAGACCTGTCTTCTCTTCTAACGCTGGCATCTTACTAACATGCTCTTATTAAAAGCAAAATGCACTTGCTTTACTACGTTTGAAGGCAGATCTTTCTGCACGAGTGAGGGTGAAACCATAGACTGTATAAAATATGGTCACAATCACCACAACGTCACCTGTCTGTTCCTGATACAGTGAAATGAAGCTGATCATTGGATGGGGACATATTGGATATAAAGCAGGCTTCAAGCTTCAGTCACGTGAGCTGTGCTAAGCCTCTGATTGAACAAACTTGTAATCCTAATATCTAATAAACTGCCGAAAAAAATTCTCAACAGGATGTTGCCCCTTGGGTAAACACATAAGATCTTCTTAAGATACAGTGATACACCAGCAGCCACCATTGTTGCTGTTTTGTTTACCTGGCAATCTCTGGTCTCTGTTTTCCATGCTTAACCCAGAGCAGAGATGACCGACGATAGCATGAAACACTTGAGCAATATTGAAACAGGTTAGTAACGGACAACGAAACTGAAGGCAGCTAATTTTTCCATTTAAATGTTTTCCGTTCATTTAGTTGCCAAAAACACCATAAACCATGACACATTTGTTGTATGTTTTTGGGGATTTGTATCTTTTTGTTTTAGTTTTGCTTTTTGTTTGTTTGTAGCCTGCAGCTTTGATACAAAACCATACATGAGAGTTCTTGATCATTATTTTTTGTTTTGAAAGCTTGAGGGATCTGTTTGGTTTGTAGATGCTGAGTAATGATTTTGGAAGGAAATTAAAAAAAATGTTTTGGAACCCATTTTACTTTAAAACTCAAACAGATTTAAAAAAATCTAGCATCACAGAAATAATTCACAGGGTTTGAGTGCTATTTGTTGTTTGGTCAGCACTTTTTCGAATGTTTCGACTTAAACTCGCACACTATCTAACGCGCACAAAATCAAGTTAAAATAACAATAAAAAAGCTACTTTCCATCCCTTCCTGTTTTTTGATGGTTGTTTGGATTGAGTTAAAAAAAAAAAGTTTATTTGAGTGATCCAGAGCAACACTCCAAAGATCTGCTGTTTTCTGGAGGGTTGAGTTCAGTGAGTTTTAGACGCTGTGGTGAGTGAGACTGAAGGGTCACAGGGTCCTTACTCCAACATCAGGTGTATCTCCTCAAAGTGAGAGCTAATGGTGTTTAGCAATGTAAACAGTCGGGAAAATGGATTGAAATCAGGAGTCAAAGAGGTTTGGACACAGACAAAGATGAAGTTTTCCTCCTCATGGTGTCGTTTACTCCCTGGCTCATGCGAATATGCCAGATTTATGAATAATCAGAGCGCAGTCTGTGTTTGCTCTCCTCAACTCAACCATCATCTCCAATGAGATAGTTTACTCTGAAAAGTTCAGTTACCGACTCGCACAAAGGAGAAGTATGAGGCGTTCATTAAAACAAAATAACCCGCGGCTCAAAGAATCAAAGCAATAATGCAGACAGGATAAATAAATAAATGAATAAAATGACAATCGTGGAGGAAAGTCAGAAAAACGCAAGAGACCGCAAGAAAAACCCTGCAGATATGGAAACTAACCTGCAATATATAGACAAACGATTAGTGTAACATGTCATCAGTAAAGATGATTCACTGTCGCAGTGTCTCACCCTGATGCACATAAACATGAACACGCACACACAGACTCCCACTATAGATTCTGAAAATACAGCAAGGAAAATATCTGTGTTTTGAAAGTATTACCAGTCATATTTTCATATTTCTTTCCCCCCGCTGTTATAATTTTCTCCCCTGTCAAACAAATCAAAACGCCAAGACCAAACGGAGGCCGAGGGAGTGGCTCACATTTTCCACTGTCAGGTTCACAAACACTGCTCTTACAAACAGGCTCTGTGCAGGGAGACATAACCTGTGTGTGTGTGTGTGTGTGTGTGTGTGTGTGTGTGTGTGTGTGTGTGTGTGTGTGTGTGTGTGTGTGTGTGAATAAGATGGCCCTGTGCTCATTTTCAGGTCAGTGAGAAGAGTGCAGCTTATGTTTGATTGAGCTGTACTATTATTTCAAGCACAAAAACATTTGATTATAACTTTATTCTCTTTAACTGTCATGTTTGATGGACATAAGTTATTCAAATCTGATGAATTTAAAACAATGTTTGAGAAAAAACTTGAAACCCATATTAAAGTTAACTCTTTTTTTAGTGAAAACAATTAGTTGAATATATGCCACCTGATGTATAAAACAGTTATAGTGTTAAGAGTTAAATATTCCCTACAGTTGACTGAAAGCACCAACATGGTTTCTCCAGAACCGTGTGAGAGTTTGTATGTTGAGTTAGACATAAGATCTAGATTTCAAGTTATTGTGTCAATCTCTTTCACAAGATATTTCATTTTTGATGCTGATGTATCAAATATGTTCTATTAAACATTACTAAACATGAGTATTTAATATTGCTCAAAGTTGCATCTCATGATGAAAAGAGCCTGGATTAAACATTCTGTAGTACCCTGATGCTTTTGCCTGCTAGCACACTGAGCTGAAACTAAATATACCAAAGCAAAAAAAAAAAAAGGACATGATCAGGCGAGAGCCCATTTCATCACCCAAACAGGATGGCGAGGCAATCTGCTACCTCCTGGTTACATTTCCCCTCCAGAGCGCCATCCGTCATCAAAGAGTCAAAGGTCGGGAGATTCATCAAAACAGTTTGTGCAGCGTGAGGTACACAGAAGAGTCTCTCAGGATTAGAGATGACCGGCTATGTATACGGACACTGCATTAAGAACTCCCCCATCATCAGCCAGGCATGCTCGGTGTGAACTCATCAACCAATCCAATGGAGCGACATGAGAAACTGTCAAACACACACTCTTGCTGTCTCTACACACACACACACAAGAGAGGATGAGTTACCAAAATGTACAAAATGTCATATTTTGCAGCGCTGCTTTTTTTCTATTTAAGCTCCTTATAGCTGGAAAAAGTAAAAAGTGCACTGAAGGCACTTTTTATTTTAGACACTAAAATTTACAAGCTGTTCGGAATCTTCTGTTTTGAAGAAATTAATTACATCTGAACATGAGAGAGACAAATAAGAAACGAATGTGCCCTTTCAAAATCCATCATTGTTTTGAAATAAACAGAAGAAAATGTAAAATCACACCAGTCCTGCTTATTATCCTGCTCATCAGTGCTTTGGATTTCCTGTTATTTTCTAAGTTATTGCACTGCTGTTGTTCTTCCTCTACAGCTCAGACACAATGTTTAGCCGTGTGTTACTCATCCACAGACTACACTGTGTTTGATGCCTATTGTGTGTGACATGCGTTGATTGCTAGACAGCCGATGTTGAAGAGAAACTCGCCTGGAGCATCCAAGTGTTCTATTTAACACATTATTGTGGTTCCCAAATTAATTTAAATATGATGTCGGTCTCAGTTTGTGCAACCAAGTCAAGAGTTAGAGTTACAAAAACTATCTCCATGATGAATGTTGGAAAAACGAAAGGTTGGTGCAGTTTTTCTTTGACTGAATGGAATCCATAAATCTCCGGGTGTTTCTGTCTCTCTGTGTTCTGGCCTTAGGTTGGTTCAGGCTCCATTAACTGATGTTTGGACACCTGTAGGGGCTCGGGGCTCGGCGAGGAGGGCTGTCATCGAGGGGCTTTGGTAAATTGAGAGATTATCCAAACAGTGGGACACTAGCTAATAAAAACAAGCTCCTCCCACCCATTCACTGCATTAGCGCTGCATTAACAGTGAATGGGGACGGAAAGGTCAGAGGGATGCACAGTCAAAAGCTATTAAAGGGATCTTCTGTAAATTATGAATGATTTATCACTGGCTTTCAGTTGTTACAACTGGAGTGTCATTATTTGAGAACAATCAGGAGGAGAGTGTAGTTCAGTGACACAAGTTTGGAAGACAAGAGTAAAGAAAAGGTAAATATTATTTAGGAAAATAAATAATACGTTTATTAAATAGGATTTCTTAAAATATGTGGTGCAGATGTCTTAAAACATTTTGAGATCGTGTTACTTTGACAGGCACAGTATAAAAATTGCTATTCCACCCAAATCTATCCAATTATCTAATAAACATACATCTGTATAATATTTTCTAGAAGCTTTTAAACATCTTAAATAAGCTGTAACTAAAAAAAAAAAAAGATTCAATCATAAAACATTAACTGCCCTCGTGGGGATTCCTGCATGACAAATGCTCTATAACCATTTTTACTCTTGCATATTTGAAATAACTCTTATTCCTTGAATCATACTTTATGACAAATTCTGAAAAAAAATCAGTGACGTCAGGTGTCAGGGGTATAATCAGGACGCTGCCTGTTTTATGTGGCCTGAGTGTGAGCGCGCAGGGCGAGAGAACACAGTGAGCACAGTATATTCTGTGCAGCCGTACAGCAGCCACTCTCAGGGTGTGTATGCCGGTCATGGGCATAAACTTCAATTTCTATCCATGACATTTATTAACTCCTACAAATACGACAGCTGCTGTTATTTTTTTTTTCCTTAAGGCTCGGAAAATGAAATCATCTAATTTCCTTCACATAACCTTGTTTTTTTTAAGTTTCTCTGGGTGAAATGAGGGAAAGGTTTCAATGCATTAAATCATTTATTTACACAGTGAAATGCCTCCTTTTCCACCAGCGACCAACACGACGTAGGTGCCTCAACACACTGTAATCCATTTATGCAGTGCGTTAATATATGGGCGAGGGGTTAAGGGTTTAATTCAAAGCAAATTAGATTGGTTAAAATAAATCTGCCTCATTTTTCTGACTCACATACACATGCATAGTTCTCACTGTCCTCAACTTTTACACAATTTTAGAGTCCGTGCACCATCTGAAATATCTCAGCTATAAATGCATTACATTTATGTATTCGTTTGTTTATTTAAAGATGTGCAAATAATAACCTTGCATGTATTGTGTGATGCCAATAAAGCGAGATGGAGTAATGCCATTAGAGTGTAATTGCAGGTCTCTGAGGTGGACAGGACACCGCTGGTAATAACAGTCAGAGAGAGCGAATCTGTCCTTTATTAAAAACTGCTTTGGTGAATGGGAGTAAATTCATTATCCGACTCTATTAGCTCAGCAGAGCAGGAATAAAGTAGTGAAGAGGTTCCACAAAATGCCTCTGGCTAATGTAGACTGTGTGTATGAGTCTGTCTGTAGATCGACCACTGTTACCTCAGTGGCAGTTTGATGTTTAAAAATGAGGTACAGAATTCTTCTTCAAAAATAAAATAAATAAATAAATAAATAAAAGAAAATGACTATGTAAAATAAAGAAAGAAGTTTTATGGGGAAAAGGCATCACTTGTTTGTCATAGGTAATATTCTTCAGCCTGAGATCAAACAAAGAACTGTAAAAAAAGTTGTGAAGTATGAAAACAGGCACCCAAAGGGTCATCTCCTCTTCTGTGTTGTCTACAGTTATTTATAGCGTATTTTTGGACTCTCTCTCTCACACACACACACAGACTTCCATACAGTGCACTCAGAGATCATTTATCATAAATGCATAGAGTCATTAATAACAGGGGGAAACAGGCAATCTGCTGCTCATCCCCTCCATCCTCCCATCCTGCTTGGATTTACAGCAGAGTCCATTTCAGCTCATATACATCCTCTCATCTCCCTCCACTTTACCCCACTCTCTGCTTCCACCAGCCGGTTTCTCCTTATATCTCAAAATAATCCTCCCAAAAAGCCTGCCCGGTTCCATGTTTCCCAGAGCAGAAGTGCTCAGCTAGAAGTACAGGCAAGAGGAGGAGATCAGTCAGTTTGATGAATGCAGACACATCTGTTGGAGATTTCCTCTGTAGATAAAGTGAACACTTACTGGTTTTCAGGGTTTCTGTTTTCCTGTTATTCTCACTGCACTGGTTAAATATGATTCTGAGAGAGTTCTTTTACAGGGGACCATTGACTGTTTGTGGGAGCATAAAACAATGAAGATGTTCAAGAGTTGCAGCAAACAAACTGAAGGTTTCTGATATCAGCTCAGGTCAGTGCTCTTTTGATCTTCCTTTACATCCTTTCTCTGATATTAAAACTGTGGTCCTGATGTTAACACTTATAATTTTTGCAAATATGATAGGAGCTCAAACTAAAAGAAAAATTATAGCACACTATTAGATAATCTCTAAAAGTCATACCAGCTTTAATGCAGGAGCCAAGAATCAGCATGCTCAATTTAACCTCATGAACAGTTTTCTTCCTTCTTCTACTTTTCCTCTACTTACCCTTCACTGCGCTGCTGTGAGGAGACTGGAGGAGAGTAATTTGTTGTGCAGTGGTGACAGTGGAGGTATGGATCCCACAGGGGTTTAAGGAGCAGACTGTGTGGGCCTATCGGGTTGCAGTATTGACCTGAGGTCTGGCTTAAGTTGGACGGGAGAGTACAAAACGAGGGGAATTCAAGAAACATTAATGATTAAAAAAATCTGTATTTCTGCAAAGGACAAAAATAAGTAGGAAAACTTGAATTTAAGAAAGCTACTTTAAAATAAAAAATATACTCATTACCTACGGTCACAAAAACAGAATTAAAGAGTCTGTAGAAGAAGAGTGTGTCCGAGTGACGTTGACGGCTCTTTATAAAATTAAATCTTGGTAGGTAGAGCAGTCACAAACACCTTATGTGTCAGATTCTATTAAAAGTTATAACCAATCACAATCAATCCATCAGAAAACTTCTGCATTATGAAATAGAGCGCAATGTTCATCTTTAAAAAAATGCTCTCACCTCGTCTCATAAAAAGGAAGCTGCAGATGAATATGACAATTATTGTTCATCATTGTGCTCGGAGGTAAGAAAACTGACGCATGTATAGTAATGAACTTTTAGATTTTTTGGTGGGGCTGTTGATCCCTTTATTTAGAGTACAGTACGGTGGATGGGAAAGGAAACTAAGAGAGAGAAGGGGATGACAAGCACCAAAGGGCCACAGGTCGAATTTGAACTCAGGCAGCCTGCTTTGATAACTCTTCCCTCTGTATGTGCTGCATGGGATTTAAACTTAACACTTTTTTAATTACTCTTTTTGGGCTTTAACACCTGTGAGGCTAGGACACTAGACAGAGCAGGAAACCAGGAGAGTGGAGGGATGAAATGCGGGAGGGAGTCTTGGGCTGGTAGCCAACCTTTTGCCCGCACCTGCATTTTCATTTTTTTTTTGATTGACCTAAAAATTGTAGATCATGAAAAAAAACACTTGTAAAAAAGCAAATTAAGAATGAAGATAAATATAAAAGCATTACAACGGCTGAGATTAAGGCCGATTCACAATCAAAATTTGTGAGATTATGTTCATGCTATAATCATGACAAAAAAATATCATTACTTTCCTGAAAACAGCTGTTTGTTTTGAGCTAAATTCTCATTGAGTAAGGATACAGTGGGTAATGTCCTCTAAAATTTAAAGTGCTGCAAAATTTAAGATGGCTACTTAAATCTGGTCTTCATGGATTAAATTAGACAGATTTACATCTTTTGTCCGAAAAAATAGTTATTTTTTAAAACTGTCTAAGAATCTGAAACATCTTTCCACCTGTGTAGTATGTTGTAGAAATCTAACGTTATGTTCACTGGAACATTTATTTATCGGTTAAACTCAAAGGAACACCTGTAGTTCATTTTGCAGACTGCTGATATCAATGTGTGCATCATCTGAATGTTTATCACAATCTTAACACCATTTTGACATGCTTACTTGGCTGCAAATTGTGTAGGAAAGAATATTTCTAGTCGTTTAGAGAACTGTTTGGGCATGTTTGAATTTTTTTTATTATTATTTTATTTTTTTTTTTTTGCACTCTTCTGAACTTCTCCCTGCCGTGCTTTGCAGCTCATTTGACTCCAATCTATCACTGAGCTTCTCTCCTAAGAAGTTTTGAATTCACTTAAACTTCTGAGAAACTGCAAACGCTGGTTTCTACTTTATTTCTTCCTCTTTTTTTTACACTAAAAGCACAGGACTTTGAGGGGCGACCGCCTTCCCCATCGGGGGGCCGATCAGGAACAGATGGACGAGGTGATGACCCTCCCCGGCAGGCGAGAGCAGCGGCTTGACTGCCACTCAAAATCCCAGCGTGTGGATGTGTGTGAGTGTGGATTTGTGTGTCAGAGGCCGGTGGGGGGTTGTGTTATGGCTCTGAGGGTGCTACGGCAAACAGGGTCCCCGTGATATGAATGACTGACACTCAAGCAACATCTGTTCCAGGGAAAAACTCTCTGTGTCTCACTTCTCTGCTAACAATGTCCCTGAAAGACACACACACACACACACACACACACACACACACACACACACACACACACACACACACACACACACAGAAGAGTCAGATGATCTTTTCATTTTACAGTGAAGCCGAGAGGAATGGTGAAATTACATTAGAGCAGAATAGGATACTCCATTTATGATGTGGCTCTTTCCAGGCTTCTCAGCACGGTTGACAGAGGAGGCTGCAGACGGCACTGATGCCTTTACCCTTCTCTTCTCCTTCCTCCCTCCACCTCCCTGCTCCTCCATCTCCGATCAGGTTTCTCTTCCTCTATCAGTGGCGAGGAGGGAGAGAAGTAGAAGAAGGAGAATGCGAGGAGGAGGTTTGTTCTGATCAATGGCAGGAAACCAGACGATGGGAAGGGAAGACATGAAACAGATAGGCCCCTCAACCTGCCTAGCTACCTACAAGGATACCACAACCACTTCTCTCTCTCTCTCTGTAATTCAAACACACACACTCACACACACGCAATTTGGCTGTTGAACCACAGTCCAGACATCAAACATACAAACACGCATCTGACCGCAAACATGCTGCAAAATAACACACGCAGCACATAGCTGCACACAAACACACACACACACACCCTTATTGCACAAAGCATGTATATATTTTTGCCTCCAGGCAGCATGCGTACCTATTTACCTGCTCCTTGTGGGAGAATGACTAATATTATATAAAATTTGAATATTTTTCTCTCCTAGCTCTATGCAAATCACAAATATATTGCTTTCTTTCTCCAGGGGGATACACATTCCCATACATGAATATCCTTAGAACACACACACACACACACACACACACACACACACACACACACACACACACACACACACACACACACACACACACACACACACACACACACACAGATCTAGATATGTGTAATTAGGACTGACAGAGACAATAGCTGTCTCGTTTGAGTTTATTAATTTCTGACAGTTATTTCTGTTCATCATCAGCGTTTTATGATGGACACAAGCGCTGCTCTATCCTCAGGGCACTTATTAGATAAATGAGAGCTAGCCGGTTGTTTAGCTCTATTCCTCTGGAGGAAATTATTCAGAATGAGATCATGGCAGTTAGGAAACTAATACCAAAAATACAATGGAGAAAATATAGAGCTTTCATTGTATTAGAAGACAGTGGTAAACTGAGGTGCTTCATTTTAAATTTCTTACTTCAGCAAATACAGGGTCATAAGTGTGACTATGCTGCATTCAGTTTGTCCTTGTATGTAAGTACAGGCATGAATGTAAGTGTGTGTCTCTGATCTATACCGTGCAGACTGCTGCTGGGCCTTCGACTTGCCACCCGGGCTAACTCTTTACTCCTGTCAAAACACGGGACTTTAAATTGAATTAAGACTCCATGCTGCAGTCCCTGCTGAGCCCCCCAACCAACGCCTTTAACACCCTACACTGCTCGGGAACACACACGCACACACACACACACACATACACACACACACACACACACACACACACACACACACACACACACACACACACACACACATTAACAGAGTGCATTCCCACACTTTTAACCTGGAGACGGTGTAGAAAGATGCAAAAGTATCAACACTTGTGCAAGTAAGTAAAATACACACTCAACAACACGTTTGCAGGGAGCTTCCAGGGAATAGTTGAAGTAAAATGAAGCTGACCCAGCCTTGAAACGCTGATGTTTTTCATTCTTTGCAGCTGAAACACAGACTAATACACAGTGAAATGCGACAGTGGAAGGAATTTAATGCCTCTATAAAGGTATTTTCAAATCATATTTTGGTGGTAAATTGAGCGTATGAAGTGGGTATACAGAATATTGGAGAGGTTCAAAGGTCAGTGGCGGCAGTAATCTTATTTATATTATAAACCTTCTATTTCTGACATAAAGGTGTTTTTTTAGAGTAAAACAAAACACTCACAGGCTGTGTTCATACTTGATGCCAATATAGGTAAACCTTTCTTTAACTGTATATTGTTTGTCGCATATATGAAATTCCCCCTTTTTTTAAGAAATAAAACCAAAAGTCCTATACATAAACATAAATTAGCATGCTCCTTTTAAATTAATATACAATATCGGTATTGTAAAGCTCTTCACTTACAATAAAACACCTTAGCTAATATTCTGTTCCCTAAAGTCAATGAAAAAGTAATGTGAGTCACATGCTGTTCTAAAACCGCAGATATTAGCCAGTAATTGGGCCCACACTGAGCTGGTTTGTCTGTGTCTGTGTTTTGTCCACTGCAGTTTGGTCTCTGTTGCAGAAGTGTCAACGTTCTGTGTTGTATCCAAAGATTTCTCCCAGTTTATTCCGTGTTGTTGGCAGATCAAGTTGCTCTATTAGAAATAATGTTAAAACAATATTGTGTAAGTGAGAGGTTCATTAATCATCGGGCTGACAGAGGGATCTGGACATTGTTGACAAGTAATGAGTGTGTTGCTAACCTTTAGTACATTTGGGCTGCTGGTAGGCAGGTGGATAATTACTGCACTGGTGATGGGACAGAAATGCACTGAATGGCATTAACTCTTCTTATTATTATTGTACTTAAAGGTACAAAAAACAGGGCCAATATTTTTCTGTTTTTGAAAAATAAACATGTTTTTTAATTGTTAATAAAAAAAGTACTAAGGGTTTAAGTTGGAGTAAATTTACATGCTTATGAAATAGATTTAAAAATAATATGATATTGAATATATTATAGGCAAAATTAAAAAATAGAGTTGGAGTAAGACAACTAAAAATTTTTCCAACTCTTGAATTACTGCTATCCTGAACAAAAATGTTGCTCAGTGTTACACACGACACAGCGCATTATTTATGATGCTTCGTATCAGCTTCATAAATTTATGAATGAGCTGCTGTTCCAGTCTGGCTCCCATGAATAAGCTTTAAGTGGTGTGTGGGACATAACCTTTGCTTGGGGACTGAACTAAAGGTTACTGCAGTGCGTGTGTTAAGGTGTGTGTGTGTGTGTGTGTGTGTGTGTGTGTGTGTGTGTGTACTTACGTGTGTATAGTGAGAATTTAGCTAAGTCCACTGTGATGCAACCCAACACCAACTCTTTGTTTGAGCGGCAGCTAGCCACAGACTGCTAACCAGAGTCAGTCAGTCTTTCCTGAATGCAATTCTTAAATAGGGGATCGATTGTCATCTTAAATGTAATGACCCAGGTTATATCGAGTTTCAATATATTCTTGTTATATTAAATTTTACTGGAAGTTACATTTTTTATTTGTCTTAAAAAGTAGATAAATATATCAATTATTATACATTAACTTTATATAGTATAACTCATGTCAATTTAGTCATATGTATCTCCTTCAAAATAAAAGCCTTTTTTAAATGTGAAGCAGTGCTTTGGATGTGAGCTGTAATTCTTCACTCATAATAAAATTCACAGCTTTAACGAGCTCTAGAGTTTCCAGCCTTTCCCAAGAGACAAAGAAACAACAGGATGTAGGATGTTAAGAACCCCTCACCTGTTTTCCCTGTTATCAAATTCTGCCTTTAATTTTTCATCAGTTTTCAACCACCTGCTGTACATGAAATGGGAACGCAAACATGAATTCAAGTCACATGTAAGCTTTCATACTGGTGACAAAAGAAATGAAATAGTGAGGCTTTTAATTTTTTCAAGCTGCAGTCAAAATGTGTCATGATACCTCCTGTAAAATGTTTGCATGTGAGGCTACTTGTGTGTGTGTGTGCGTGCGTGTGTGTGTGTGTGCGTGCGTGCGTGCGTGCGTGCGTGCGTGCGTGTGTGTGTGTGTGTTTGTGTGTGTGTGTGTTTGTGTGTGTGTGTGCGGGCACATGTGTTTTCCATCCCTCCAGAGACAGGACAATTGTTTGTTGTGATATTGTAATGAAGCCCTGCGGCCCTCTTAAACTAATCAGCCTCTCTCTCTCCCCCTCTCTCTCTCTCTCTCTCTCTCTCTCTCTCTGTGCAGATAGATCAGTTGTCGGGGCTGTAGGCAGCGCAGAGCGGTGAAGCTCAGCGTTTGCCTTTTGGCCTTAGCCTTGTGTGACACATACTCTCTGCCTCTCCTACCCAACACGTTAGCATGCAGCACAGCTATCAATCACCCAGGCGGCTCCAGCTGCTGGTGCTTGTCGCTCTGGAGGTGATGATACATGATATTCATTTTAAGGTAATTCAGCTCAGCAATGCTTCTGGCAACTAAGTCAGTGTTATATGAAGAGTTTAAACAAATTTTACGCAGTTGGGTAAATCGTAATGAGATCAGTCAAGTTAATCATTCAAGATAGGAAATGTGTTACTATTTTTTTAAAGTTTTACATCATTCCTTGATCAAAAAAGATCTTTTTTTTTCTTTACGTCTGTTTTTTTTTAACATTGTGTTGTTTTAGTCTTGTTCTGCAGGATGTTTGTACAACAGGCACTTTGCACTGTCTTGAAAATTGTGTGAACTTTTTCACAATTAATACATGTTTTTGTCAAAATCACAGTAATTATTTCCTCCAGTCCATACCTACCACTCCTCTGCCCTTTTGTGCATGAAAAACAGGATTCACTAATACATATTGATAATTCTTGAACTAGTCATTCCAATTTTGTGTCAAAGGTAGGCCAGGTCATCCTGAAGTTTTAGATCCACAACTCCTCTGTGAACTCCTTGGCCAAAATCCTCTTCCAGAAGTCCCTAGTACGTAGCTGCTGCCACACAAATGGACTCTGGTGTTTATAGTTAAATGCCCTCTTTCTTTGTCTGTTGACAAAAACAGTCAAGCCCACCAAAAACGAAGCTCCAGCTCTTAAAATAATTATATCCATGGTTAATGCCGGTTACAATCCTTCTTTCACATTTGAATCTTGTGGGATGAGATTATGCACTCGATGCACAATTCTGGTTGTAATGGAAACACCAGCAAGGCACAATTGTACTTTATCAAAACTTTCCAAAATATCGCTATTACACAAGCTAACACAGCTATTGACAGTTTAATTGCTGTTTTCCAAAAGAGAAAAAAGAAGGACATTTTCCAAACACTACTTTCTGTCAAGGGTGCAGGCAAGCGAGTTGTACTGTGTATGTTGATCTCACGTTGTGATGATGAAGTACCACAAACTGAATTAGCGCGGTGGCTGTGCCATCAGTGTGAATGTGATGTGAATGGGTGAATGATGCATGGTATATAAAAGTGCTTTAAGTGGTTGGAAGATGAAAGAAAGTGCTTTATATTATTTATAATGTTTTACCAGTAAAAAAAAAAACCACAGGTGTCTTGAATGTATCAGTATTTGGATACAAAGGTCAGGGCCTTATGGATTTCACGATCATCCTGGATTTACAGAACCGATTACCCTCCAGAAAACAAAGTGAAAGTTAAACAAAAACACCATGGGTGTAAATTAACCCTCAGTGATGATCTGGGTATATGGCCTGTACTGTTGTGTGCTTGTGTGTTTGTGTCTGCACTGTTCACTTGTATGATGATGATGATGACCATGATGACGTGATGATGATTGGCTAATTGCAGACAGCTTGCAAGTGCAATATGGAGCTTGAGTGTGTGTGTGTGTGTGTGTGTGTGTGTGTTTGTGTGTGTGTGCGCGTGTGTGCGTGTACGTGTGTGTTTGTTTGTGGGTATAAGCTTGTGTGTGTGTGTGTGTGTGTGTGTGTGTGTGTGTGTGTGTGTGTGTGTGTGTGCTGTTCACACATTGTAGTGCAAAGGGCTGGGCCTGCGGTGGCTGTGAGAGGCATGTAATATGTTTAAATAGGGCAAAGTAGTGTTTGGAGAATTGGTAATTACTTACATCCCTCTCTGGCCAGAGGGACACTGTCCAGATCTCACCTTTCCACCACACGCTCCACACACTCTTAAACACACATACACACAAAACATGATATGAGGCCCAAATCCTGAACTCAACACACAAATACACAGTCAATGCTGGTGAGGCACTCTGCCAATCAACAATAATCAACAGAGGTCTGTATAAGTAGTGGATTTGTATGTTGGGTTTAAGGTAAAAGCCCTCTTTTGCATTATAAATGACAGTATGGTAAGAAAACTTCCGCCCCCTCCAGACTAGAAGATCCACCAAAAGGAACCTTCAGGTCATCAATATTAGACTCACAGAAATAGGAATATTTAGCACTAACTATAGCGATCAGATCCTACATTCTCTTTAACATATTCCAAACAAGCATGAAAGGTTGTCTGTCCGTATGTGTCAGCCCTGTGATTGACTGGCGACCAGTCCAGGGTGTACCCCGCCTCTCGCCCTAAGCCAGCTGGGATAGGCTCTAGCCACCCATGACCCTGAATAGGATAAGCAGTATAGAAAATAAATGAATGAATGAATGAATGAATGAATGAATGAATGAATGAATATTCCAAACAATGCATTTCACACAGCCACGCACACTTCTGGGTTGTCTGTTTCGTCTAACGGTGGAAACTTCATAGTGCAAGATGGCAGCCTTTATGGAAGAGAAGTTGCTTCTATGTGTATTAAAAAGGCCTAGATGATTTTATGCCAGACAAAGGACAACCTAACACTCCCACCATCACCACCACCCCTAGTGATTAAGGGGCATGTCTTGATTTGGGGCTCATTGTAGCTGATTATTTCTCCAAAAATCCTCCAGTGAGTGGATCCAGTAGACTATTTTACAGCTCCTGACCATGTTGGAGCCTCCTCAATTTCTAACAGTAATGCACATATCAAACATCCTATATTTGGGAGTCCCGGTCAGTACCTGCATTAACCAATGAGAGGAGCAGATTGGAAAGTGTCAACAACCGGATATTACAGCTCATAAGCATGAGAGGGAATGTATAAATAAAACTGTACCCAGAGCCAAATACAATAGAATTGTTAAGTGTGTGTGATCAAAGGATTGTTGTGTTATACAAATCGGCCAGAAACACCATTATGTGTGGTCTCCAAGGTATGGTCTTTTAAACTGGCCTAAGTTAACAAAAATAAGTATTTTTTTCTGTTCAGGTGATTGAACAATAATTATAATCTTTATCCCAGTTTGTTCTGCTTAATGCCGCTAATTCAAACACATTGCACCTGAAAACTGGAAATTTCAGGGAAAAATGCTGCCTGAAAAGAAACATTTGTAACAGCTTGATATCTTAATTCTGCTGGATAAAATGAATCATACATGGTTAAGAGTATCGTTCAAGCATTTTTGGAGCGGTGTGTGCAGAAATCCAATTATCCCAGCAGCACTCAGCCATGATGAGCATCACTCTTTCAGTCCAACTTGTTGCCCTTTGGTAGGTGTTTGATGCAGTCAGTCTGGAACAAAGATCATTACATGCACAACTGATGCAGATTCTGTGTAAATAATATGAATATTTACCATATTCATTACCATCAAAAGCAAACTGAAGAAACAAAAGTAGTGTTGAATAGTGTGTGGTGTCGGTGGACATGAGGATTTTAACATTCTGTAGAAACTGCAGAAAATGCACAGCAGCCACTGTTGAAAGATGAATGGGGTTAACAGTGTTACATTGAAAGGTTTGATGTGTTTATTTTCCTATTTATCCTTACTCATGTCTGTTGTTTATGGCCATATTTGATTTGAGTGAAAAGCAGAAAGTCTTTCAGACCATTTTCTCACCCAACAAATTTCCACAAATGTAGCAGAACTCCACTGACCTCTGAGATCAGACTAAAAACCTAGAGAAAATAAAAGTTACGCAGTAAACGTTCCTTTTAGTCACATTTATCTGTATTTGTACATCTGTGTGTATTGGGTGAGAAGGTCACAGGTGGCGCCAAACTCTTATCCTGAGTGGTTGTTTAACTTGATTTTCCGCTGTCTCCTTTTTAGCAGCTCTGGCACTTACTAAAAGTGAGACACGGAGACGTGACCGCAATACCACATTCTGCGTAAGAGGACCTTTTCCTCCCTCATAATATTGACTCTGATAATGTTTTCATCACTACGTGGCAGAAGCAGATCAAGTGAACAGCATTCTGCACAGACCAAACACACAGAGGCTTCTGCCCGAGTGAAAGACAGAGGGACTAATGTTGCTCTTACCTTTTTACCTCTGAATCAATAAAAGACTCTCTTTTAGTAACGCCCAAGTCTAGAAGTGTGTGTGCATGTGTGTGTGTTGTTCGCTCATTGAATGTGTGCACTTGCTCTGCTTTTAGAGGCCTTTTGGTCTGAGTGTTTCAAGAAAATGGACGTGAAAATATACAGAATTGGCTGTAATTATACAAGAGAGTTTATTTAAGTTTGAGTGTAACACGGAGAAAAAAGACGGACAGACAGAAATCCAGATGAGGGGCTCGGATGTGTGTTGAGTAGAGAGGGTTAAGTCTGTGTATGTGTATGTGTGTGTTTCACATTGCGGCTTGATGATGTTGTCTGGCCCAATCTGCTGGAGTGAATGGTTTGAATTTACTAGCCCACGACAGTCAAATTGTCCTAATCACTAAGTAAATAGATACTTCCCCAAGCTATCAGGGCACACACGCCGACAAAGCGCTCTGGAAGGAGGAGGTGGAGGGGTGAAAAAACAGAAAACTCTCACTGTTAATTGTTGTTTTCCTCCTTATTCCAACCTATAAACAGCCAGTGTAATTATACACAAGTGCCACTTTGATTTAGGTAAATTTGTTTGAAGAGGCTTAAGGTTTTTTCTCGAGTTATTCCCTTACAGAGTTTGGTTTTGTGCACAGAGGGTCGCTTGCTTGCAGCGTTTTCAGTTAAATTGGAGCTGAGAGCTGGGGGTTGGATCGTGTTACACACCTTGTGCCCCTTTCTGAATGACTTGCCTCTAATCTAACCCAATCTGGCCTTCTGCAAACCTTATGGTGCTATATTTCTTTACATGCATCAGGTCTTAAGATAGGATAACAACTGATGAAGATAATCCACTCAAATGAATTAGATTTGTTAAAAAAAGGCTTTTAGTGGCAGTGAATGCACCACCTCCTGTAAACATTTAATTAAACTTTACAGCGGATTATGTCCAGAAACTTGAGTCTATCTCGGTTTAAAAGCACAAAACAAATGCAAACACAGGAAATTTGCTAGGATAAGCATGTTTAACTGAGCATTTATATTACATTATGTTGCTCTGCAAATACATAAGTATAATTTAAGTGTCAGTCAATCTGTGAGGACCATGTTTGTGGAATTCTCAGATGTTTCTAAATTAAGTTAGCTTTGTTATACTGCTACATAGAATATTGCTAAAGCATCCACATGCTAAACACTTTAAGTTTCTCCACACGACATGACTAAAATATGTTTTATATATATATACATAAAAAAGGAAAAAAACAAACAAACAAACATTCCTTTTGTTGTCAGAGAATCAAGGCCCAGTTAGGTTAGCGTATGGTTCACCACTGATTTGAACATTAGAGTGTAGTTCAGGCCAAGTCAGCAACCCAAAACCAGAGTATAGAGTGTCTGTCATGCCTGGTTTACACTGGACCCATGTCTGGAACAGGAGACGTGAGGATCCTGTGACACGGCCAAGATTGAAACCCTCAAGTGGAGCACGTCCCACAGTGTGTCAGAGGAGGAGTGGAGGAGGTTAAGAAAGTTGCCACTGAATGTTTGACACGGATCTGGTGTTTGGGTGTTTTTACACTTTGAAATACTGAAAGATGAATTGACAAGCTTTAGTCATGAGTCATTATTAAGACTCATGGCACGCGTTTTTACGGTGATACTCCATGTGTGATGAAAAAAATGACATTCATCAGTTTTTAGGTTTTATTGCACTTATGTTTGATATGTTACGATACACTAACCCTAACTTGGCTGGGAAGCTTTGAGAAAGAATATCAACATGAAACAAAATCTAATACCAAAACTAAACATGAATTTTTTATTTTGACTTGGATGTGTTTGGTTTCCTGTACCGTACATGATGGGCTGTGTTTGAGGAAAAGAAATGGGCACAAGAGTCTAGACACTTGTGTATCAGATATCCACATAACATGGCTTATAGGAGCTCCCAGTCATCTAAACGTAGCTAAACAGCAGCCGTGAGCTTTACAGTCTCACATTAACGACAACGCCAAATACCACAGCCTTCCTTAAAGCTGTAAACTGTAAATGAAGCAGCTCAGCATATGTGTATAACTGTGGACTGTACTGATGTTTTTCTGCAGTTTGCATTGGAAACAGTTTATACAGTATGAGTATGAATGTGTGTAGAGTGTGCGTCTAATGTTTCTGAGTTTGTGTGTGTATGTGTGTGTGTGTGTGTGTGTCTGTTTATGGGCTAATTAGGACTGTAGTTACACCATAATTAGTTTTGTGGCATTCCCACAGCACAGAGGATCATGTTGCTGCTCATATACATAATTAGGCAAAATAAGCATTGAAGCACTTGGATGGCTGCTATGAATCATTCAACACCCCCCCCCCCCCCCAACCCCACCTTCCCCTCTCCTCTTATCCTCTCTTGTTCTGACTTTAAACACTTTCTTTCCTTCCTTGTTTCAAGGGGCTGAAGAAGTGATAGGAGAGGCGTTCCTCTACTGCTTCTAAAACTGACTGCTTACAAACCTAAACGCACATGGGTCACCACCTGGGTTTCTGACAGGTATTCATAAAAGTGAAGACAGATTGAAGACAGACAGAAGATTGTTCATGATGTTCTAATAGAGGATCAATGAATAAGATGGAGGCAGGGAGGATAAAATGGTTTTTACAGCTTAGACACTCACAACCACACAAACCCCTTTCAATTCAAATCTGGATGTAAGACAGCAAAAGCATCACTCTGATTCTAATTTCAATTTAAGCGCCACATTTGCATAGGACGCCCAAAACTAACCAAGCAAGTTACCCACTTTGTGCAGTAAAATAAAGAGATGTATAAGTCATAAATCACTCACTGTGGTTGTAGTCATTTAGGTTAAAGCTTCTTAGAAAGCTACGAGTAAAAGTGAACTTTTTTCCTCTCCTTCCATTCTTTTTCTCCTTTTTTTAATTTGTTTTGGCACTCTGGAGCAGACACATGATGTCAATCCCTCTATTTATTTTGTTTATTTTGCTCGCACTCTCCTCATAACACGCTGAAAATGTCAGCCTCAGTTTCTAGCTATGTGTCTCTTGGCTGGACATTAGAGGACATGACAGCAAGGAGCCTATTTTTCCTCTGTGTGTATGTGTGAGTGTGTGTGTTACTGACAGATTTTTCTTTACACTTCACGCTGACATTGACGTTAGCCATTTAGATCTGTGTGTATTTGTGTTTCTCCAGAATCACAGGCCACGCTCACTTTGCAGCAGCTGACGTGTGTATTTGTTTGTGTATACGCAAGTGTGTGCGGGAGCGTGTCACCATATTTACAAATTTCTCTAATGAGAAATAATTGAGGTGCAGTGAAGATTTTGTTTTAACCACAGTTGATTTATTTTTCCAGGTAGCATGCCCTTATTTTAAAGCTGCATGTGGTTGAAAAGACATTTCGGATCAAGGGGAAAGTTATCCTCAAACCTCATTCGTCCACTCTCTTGGAACAGTGTTTATTACAAGGTTCATTTCTAAATGGCTGTGACCTGAAGGCGTTTATAAGGAAAGTTTAGCTTGTGAACATCTAAGAATTCTCTCAAACAGGCTTGACATAAAGGAGGGAATTAGTTCCAGAGAGGAGGGGCTGAAAGAGAAGGAAAGAAGAAAGAAATGGGAGCATAATGAGACAAAAAGGGTGTCTAGAAACAACTTAATCACATTAACATGTTTTGATGTTATTAAATATGGATTTGCAGTGTAGATGTTTGAGATGTTTTTTGTAAACGGATGTGTCTGAATGATGGGATTAGGTCATTTTCTTGGACACAATCACATTTATGTGTTATCCCATTATATCTTGTACTATAGTATTAAATGTTAAAAGTCAAGGCTCATCTGAACATCCTTACTCCTTTTACATGCTGACAAAAAGGGCATACATACGGTACTTCCATTTGAAGGTGGGGCAAAGTTGTTCCACCTCTGATCTTCCCCTGGACGAATAAAAAAAATGTAATGAAGGGGAAGACTGGCCATTTGTAGCACCCAAGCAGAGGTGCAAAAAAACTCAAATTCTTCAAATCCATTTGAGGCTGGCTCCAGAAATACTGGAACCCAATACACACCATAACATTTTTTACAGCAGAAATAAATACGTTTACAGCCTGGTTCAAAAAATAAGTTCAAGCTTGAGAGCTCATTTCTCTATCTGCACACACTGTACAGGGGTTGAACTCTTTCATAATTCAGTAGTTTAGAAAGTACTGAGATCACAAGTTTGACAATCAGAGGCACAGCTCACCTGGCTGACAGGTGGGCACCCCGTAGCTATTAGTGAGAAGGCTCAAAGCCAGCCCCATTTCCAGTACGGCTTCTGTTGATCAGAAACAAATGGATGATGTCACAGATACTACGTCTATTTATTATACAGTCTATTGTAGTCCCAGAGCAGCACTGTGTGAGCAAATAACTGTGTGTATATATGGCACTCCTGCTATGTGTTTACAGGTCCATCATATGCTTCACGAACACCAGAATGGGATGTGTTGAAACACAGTACGACACACACAATGTTCTGACGGCAGAACTTTTCTTCAGAGCTGTTAATTAGCGATGATAAGAGGCCAAACAGACTGAAGCTTGTGATTTTTCTTCCCTTAGACATTAAATAGGTAATATCTGAGCGTAATGAAGCGTGTTTGGATGAATCATTTTCTTACTGTGGTTAATAGCTACCAATATCCTGCTAACAATATGAATGCTAAAAAATGAAGCCAGCTAACATCAGTTAAAAAAAATAACTATAGGATTCTTCGAAAGAACAGTATGTTTTACTTGTTTTTTTGTTTTAGTTCGGCTAATGTACGCTGCTGATTAACTGTCAGAGCAGCCAGGATTGCACTAAGAATATTCTCTTTATAATATTAGCAACAGTGTTTCAAACACATTATCAGACAAAAAAAATGTACAGAATTAGAAGCTATAAAATGTATAAAATAGGAAATATACATTTAAAAAGTGAAGATATAAAATATAAAAATATATTTAAAAATATATAATAAATATAAAAATTCCTTGCTAAGGCTGCTTTGTTTCAGCAATAAAACATTCTGCAGATGTACAAGACGTTAAATCTGTCAGCCTTTCTTGAGGTTTCTCTCATTACACCCTTTAGATGCTGGTGCATAAATAGCACAAAGAGGCACCGGAGTTACTTATATTAGAGAACATTTTACCTGCCTGCCATTTTGGCCAACTAGACTTTATGAACCCTTTGATCAGGAGAATGCAGCATCACTGTTACTGAGGGGTTCATGATTAAGGGTTGGACACCAGCTACAACAGCATGAAACAAATGACTTAAACAAATGACTTATCATGGAACAGAAGAGACAGATTTTTGATCCCAGTCTCCAAAGATTACATAATTACAAGGAGCCTCATCTTGTGATCATTATGCGAAAGTGCCCTGTGTATACACAATACTTGTAACATAAATGATCAACCTGAGCACAGAAGCTTTATGTTAGGTTTGATTGTTGGAAACAGGATTAGTCAATCACAGAGGATGAATTAGATGAATTTAAATAATTTAATCTGAACTAAGGTCACAGACAGTCTGATAGAAAAGATTTAATTTCCTCCAGATCCTCTTGGGAAAGATATCTTTAACTTAACCTCCACACACTTCAGAGCAGACCCTGACACAACTGCAAAAGTGGAGCATAAAAGTGTAGTGATGAGACATCTCCACATGAGGAGAAAAAGACACAGTTGCCTACACCCAATCATTGCTGAGCCCAATTTGTCCAACAGCTGCACTTCCTCACTGCCTCAACTCAGCACATTTCCATCAACCACCTCTGCCAGACCACAACACACTGTAACAACAGCTAACTTCAACACACACACACACATACACTCACTCACAGACAGCTGAGTGCATTAGCTGTGTAGATTAATGGAAATGTCTCACTGAACAAGGAAGAGAACACATTGCACTGTGAAATTGCTTGCAAACTGCTGTGTGTGTGTGTGTGTTTGTGTGTGTGTGTGTGTGTGTGTGTGTGTGTGTGCGTGTGCGTGTCGAGAACAGCATGTTTCATCTCAAACGATGTTTCTTACTAGTACTACTACTTCTGCTACTCTCTATCGTTTCTTGTCTCTCAGTCCTTCACCTCCCTTTGCTGACCATTCATTTACACTTGTCAAGGGGTGGCCATTAAGCCCAAAAAGCCTGTGCTGAAATTTTATTACAAAACCATTTGTTTTCCTGAAAGAAAAATAAATCCACCGTCCCATACGACTGCATTAGAGGGGCGGTTCGGTGATTTGTTTAGGTTGATAACACTCACAGCTCGGCAGCCACTCAAACAGAGCTGTGGCTGGAAAATAACTTGAGCCTTTTTTCTGTCTTCCTTGCTTGCTTTCTTTCCTCATACAAGGGCTCTTTTCTGAATGTTAACCAGCTGGCTGTAACATAAAGTAATACTTTATTTGACTTCTATTAGGAGAACAGGGCGTCTAATGAAGAGGGCTGTTTATGCACTGTGGGGTCTATATGTCTGCGGAGGAGAGAGAAAAAGACGGAAGGGGAGGAGGGGAACTGGCCCCAATAAAGCAGTTGGACTTGCTCAAAGCTCTTGTAAAAGCAAGTGGGTCCAATCAAATTGACCAGGACGGGAACGGCTAACAGGGCGAATCATGTCACAATGACAGTTTTTGCCTTTCTGCTATCATGAGTAATTTGTTATGCATGTAAGTCCAAGTGTGTAGAATGAGAAATATGGTCTGATTTCCATTTATCCTTTCAATTAAGAGCCACAATTGTTCCAACCTTGTGTCAACACTTTTATCTCAGGCTGTTTGTCTGTTTCATAGTCCCAGTGTTTTATGACAGAATCCATACCCAGGCGCGGCTGGATTGAGGTTTTATCTTCCTGACATAGTAGCAATTGTACAATGTGATGGCCTTGGAAAAGTAATGGCTATTCACATGGAGCTGCCAAAGTGAAACCCAACCCTGGATGACTGGGGGAATGTTCCCACATCTCTTGTTAAATTGTCTCTGTCTGCTCATTCATTTTGGACATTTTTTTTCCTTTTTATTTCTTTCTGATCCCCTTCTCATTCTTTCTTTTCTCTGTGCTCTTGGCTCTCTCTCTCTCTTGCTCTCTTTTGGGCTTTGTTTGAAGTCTGCTTTCAGCCAGTAAAGCCCCCCCCCTTCCCATGGCTGTGTAAATGACAGCTAGTGAAACTCGATACACTGGCCCACCATTTAAAAAAAAAAAAAAAAAGCTATGATAGCCATGGCCGCTAGCTCTGTTAATCAAATCCGCTGTAATTGTCATCTGAAGATTTTAAAGGACGCAGAGGGAAAAGCATGAGACAAACCTTGGAACCTGCAGCCCTAAGGTCAGTGCGTATGTGTGTGTGTGTGTGTGTGCACGCGCACTTTTGTGTCTTCGGGGATCGTCTGAGAGTTTGTATATGGTCATGCTGAGTTAAGGAGCCGTGTCTGAGCTCTCCTAAGGGAGCCCATCGTCCACCCACTCTCTGTCTCCAAGTCTGATTGTCTGTTTCTATGTCTCCTCATGTTAAATCCTCCCACCCATTCGGTCTGTTTTTACTTTTCTCTTACGTCCTTACTATCAATGGGCTCATTTTTAAAGCATTTTTCTGCACAACAGTTTAAAGCCCCTCCCATGTTTTAAGCCATTTTTAAAACAAAAAAATCAGGGAATAAAAATGTCACTCTTCTTTACGAATGCTAATGATTTTTATTTGAAGAATAGAGTAATAAAAGTTGGCTTTGGTCCTATGGCAGGGTTTTGATTGCATATTGTAGACCACATCCATTTTTCTCTTTTATTTCCATCTATTTATCCTTTTTTTAGTGTGTTAAAGCTGATATAAAAACTTTCAGGTATGGAGCCCCCTGATGGCAAAGATGGGCTTCTGATCACTTTTCAAGTTTTGTCCAGTACACTCCAAGGTAGTATATTAAGACAGAAAAATCTTCTTCTACCTTCTTTTAAAACTCAAATGTGTTACACATTTGAAACAAATGGCTGTTTCTTGAGTTTACCGTTAGTGGTTTGGTCAGAAACCTACCCTCCCACAGCAATTTCAGGCATTAAAAACAGTGATACAGAAATAGTCAGTCAGGAAGTTGGTGGTCTCGTTTTCTTTTGTTCATCATAAAAAGTCATTAATATCAATTAATCAACCAGTCAAAAACTCCCCACAGGAGCTTTAAGTTATAAAAAGATCTCATTTAACACATTGAAGTGTAAAACAATTGCCCTATTAACTCAGTTTGAAAGCAAAAATGTAGTACCAAATACTTCATAGTGGCTGCAGTTTTAAATTGAAAACCATGCCACTGTACACTTCCGACAATTTTTCATTTGTGGTTAAAACGTGAAACCAAACCAACATGTGGCTTTTCAATCAGCTGAGGTCTGGTCCTAAAGAGGACTGAGAGGTTGATCTCCATGAGCAACCCAGAGCCAGTGATGAAAAGTCACTTTTTTGACCTTATTCTGCCACATGCTTTAGTGCAACATTTCTTTCTTCTGTAATATAATGTTGTTTAAGTAGGTGTGAAGTATGCTGGGATGTTAAGCACCTGCTGTACTCTACTGAAAAATCAAAATTTAAGATGCTGCTTGAAAAATATTAATGATTTATGGCTGCTTGCTTCAATGGGAGTCAAATTAGTGACTTGTGATTATTCTGAACAAAAAAGATTTAGATAGACAGAAAACCAAGATAATGTAACATACGTTGGCACTAATCATAGTGCTTTTGCCTTTTTGTGCCACCAGGAACCCAACCAGGGAGAGAGTCGATTTCCATCTGACAACCTGCATGACTTCACATCACTCAGCAAGAGTTTCACAGGGCAGCAGACCGTATTACAGAGCGGGGCAAATATGCACTTTATCGCCTACTCAAGCCTTTGATTCTCTCTCTGCTCCATTTGGATTTGACATAAATTGTGCAATATGGTAGTCTTGATTTCTGCTCCAGGCGGAGAAGCAGCTGGCTGCAGGGGATGAAAGACTGAAAGAGGGGGGTGTGTGGAGCCAGTTAACGACAGAAATTAAATTCTGTTCACCTCAAATGCAGCATTTGAATCATGACTTTGTTTATGTGAGTAACTGAGCATGCCGATTCACACCCCTGTGCTACTGACCACACGTTTAACAAGGCGTCCCAGTGATCTAGCAAGCGCAAGTGTTTACCCAGAGTCCTGACCTCTTTGCACTGACACTTTCCCTGCTGATATAAATACCACACGCACACACACTCACACATATGGCAGCACCGGTGCAAGTAACTCAATCCTCATTGTCCTCCATTTTCTCTATTGGCTGACACCTGCCACAAGTCCGTCCTTACAACCAATCAGATTCTACATCCTTAATGTTACAAAGGATATTTTTAAACCAAGAACTTGTTGTTGAGAGACCTTCTGTAAAAATTGTGTTAGGGTGGGAGTGGGATCATATTAGGTTGCAGCGCATGCATGGGTGTGTATGTGTGTACGTGTGTGTGTATATATGTGTGGTAGGAAACTAGATAGGTCAGAGAAGCCTTTGCTAATATGTCCAGAAGAATGCTCCTGACGAGGTGATAACTTGCAGTGATTGCAACTGGTAGTGGCAGAGAGAGAGAGAGAGAGAGAGAGAGAGAGAGAGAGAGAGAGAGAGAGAGAGAGAGAGAGAGAGAGAGAGAAAAAAAGAGAGAGAAGGGGGTGGGAGAAAGAGAGAGAGAACTCCTGTTTTATTTGGGGGGCTGTGGAAAGCTCCCATCATGCATCATGATGACAGCCTATTCGTCAAACTCAGTGTGATGCAACTGGCCTGACTCTTCTCTGTCACGTTGCATGGCTCCAGTGACCCTAACATATTTCTTGTTGGAAAAATTGGTTCAAACATTTTGATGGCTTGAGAGAAACTATACAAGGACATTTGCAATGAAGGACTAGATTAACCCTTAGCCTGCTATGACTGAGTGTACTCGTCAGCCCTCTCGTTTTCACCAGTTCTGAGACTGAGAATGTTTGGTTTTCTTAGGAATGCACCAAAATTTTGGCCACTGAAAGCTTTTGGACGAAAATGGCCCAAAAGTGCATTTTCGGTTTTCATCTGAAAGACTTTTATCACCGAAACAACACGGCCGAAACAGCATGTTGTGATGACGCAAGCTAAAACCGTGGTTGGCACACTCTTGTCTGGATAAAGGCCGACGTATTTCAATATGTCTGAGAAAGACCCATGGATGGTGATTTGTAAAGTTGGTGATGGGCACATCAGAAATGAGGCCAGGCCGCAATGACTGTGGAAAACCTTCCTGCAGGAGCACAGCTGAGAGAGAGCAGAGTGCAGAAAAAATGGACTTGTCGCTCACAGGGGCATACCTCTCTTATAGCTCAGAAATAAATCCTGCTCATTATTTAACAGACTAAACAACCTCATGTTATATATCTTATTTATATGACAGGATGATTAAGCATTCACAGCTCCTCTGCTCTCTGTATTGCACACAGCAGTTCCACCTGATGCACAGACACAACACACAAAGACACACACACACAAAGACACACACACACACATGCACACACACACACACACACACACACACACACACACACACACACACACACACACACACACACACACACACACACACACTTCGTGTAGGACAGAGAGTCTAGAAAAATGTCACAACCATCACAAGAGGTGTGAGTGTGAGCATGAAGGTTGTCTGTCTCTATGTGCCCCGTGATTGACTGGAGACCAGTCCAGGGTGTACCCCGCCTCTCACCCTAAGACAGCTGGGATTGCCTCCAGCCACCTGCTACCCTGAACAGGATAAGCTGTATAGAAGGTGAATGAATGAATGGATGAATGAGTGAGTGTCTTAAAACAAATTCTATATCCTGCATTTAGAAACAGGATTTTGTTCTTTCTGTATTGTAAATTAGACTTTGTAAATTTTGGGAGTTTAAGGTTTTCGTGGGTCGTTGCATCTTCATAGATAATTCAGTTTATAGATGAAACTCCCTTACAACTGAAGTCAGTTTGGGGGAGGGTGTTATATTATCGATTTCAAAATTCAAGGAATTCCATTGCTAATGGGAAAAATAGTTTTTCCATTTTGAAGCCAAGGGACTGTAGCATTTCAAACCAGCAGAACAATGTCTGGGCCAGGTCATGTAACTGACTGTAATACACATACAAAGTCTCTGTGACGTTAGCTGTTTGTTTCAAAAGCAGAGTTTTTAAGCCTTTCACTAGCAACTAACATACTGAAGAGGCAGGACTCAACCTTACCTCAGTTGACCCAGAATGAGGCAAAGATGTGGAACTGAGGCTGGCTGTTAGCCTCTTTTCTAACAGCTAAATTGTGCCACCTATCAATCAGGGCAGCAATGCTCTCAATTAGGCAGTACCCATAGGTTTAACATCCTCAAAATGGAAAAACAAACACAAGCACACAAAAAATCCAAACACATACAAAACAAACGAAAAACCTAGTGTGGGCCATTAGAGCAGGGGTCTCCAGCAGGTAGCTTGCAGGCCCTCAATGAATAGTTCCCCAAGAAAATGGACAATGTAAAAAAAACATAATAAGGATAAGAGAAAAGGAAGAAAATACAAAGAATCAATGCAAACCCTATTTACTCACTACAACACTATATCTATCATCAAAACAGACAGACAAATTATAAGACCCTGGTCAACAACATGCAGTCTCACAGAGGTAGCTCGTTACTTGTTTTATTGTTTGAAAGTAACTGTCATCCTAAAAAAAAAAAGTTTATAGCCCCTTGCATTAGAGAAATAAAGGATTCAGACCAAGATTGTTTAAACCTGGCTGCAAATGTGGTACTTCAGTGTCTGTTGTGCTTAATTTTGTGGTTAATGCAGTCTCTTCTCACACTGATGGTTTTACACATTCTGAAGGGCTTACAGTGTTGGAACAGGAAAAATCCTCACAGCAAACTATCACTGTGTAAACCAAATGGAAATGTGTCTGTACAAAAGGAGTGTGTGCATTCACTTCTGTGTGTGAGTGTGCAGCCAGCCAACATGTGGCAGGCCTTTGCATTAAGAGTGGAATTTGTGTAAAAGTTTTCATATTCAGCAGTCATTTCCTTGTGATGTTCAGGATCACTGTTTCCATGTAGAACTTAGAAAAACAGAAACACGTAATTTTTTCATGCTGCTAAAACAGGCAAATAGTCACAACCTCTGTCCTCATGTTCTCTGTAATAACCTCTCATGCTTTTATGATAACTTCATTTATGGTTAAGTTTGAGGGTGTTGGTGTTTAAGCATACTGTGTCTCTGAAACTTGGGAAAATGGATACACACGGAGCAACACATAGTGTTCATTGTGGTTCTGGTGTAAGGAATTTAACTTGACACGTATTTATTGACAGAAGTAATGGAATAATGGCCACTTTTGCTTATTTAACTTCACAATTTGTGTTTTTTTGCATGCGTGTTAAGTGTCTGCTGCCTGCTTTTGAGTCTTTGTGCGTAAGAACACGCCTATCTGCATCTGCATTTCATTGAGTGTGCACGTATGTGCATTCATGCGTGTATCTGTTTATCGATATAGCTAATGGATTTTCTGCTGGCCCAAAGTTTGCTTGTTCAGTAATCTAATATGTCTGCAAGTTTATAAGGCAAGCCTTCAGAATAGAAGCATGACTCACAACTCTGTCTGACACAACCATCAATGACCCGACACCAGTATCAAGTAGCATGGAGAGAGAGAAAGAGAGGGAGCAGGTTGGACAAAATAAGAGGAGGAATTGTGATGATTGATAGACCATAAAGGCAGGATGACCTTAACCTTAAGAGTGGGAGAAGAAACGTGCCAAAGGTGGAAAAATTAAGCAAGTCAGAAAAGAGGATGGACATGCAGTGTGTGACTTAAAAAGAGGTGAACATGTTTTGCGAAAACTTGACCCTGATATCAGATTGCATTTCATTAAAAGGCACACAAAAGTCATCAAATCATTCAGTCTGTATGGTATGATATACTCAGCAGATGAGCAGGTTGGCTGCAGACAAAGCATTACACACACAAGCCAGGTAGTGTGTCCTTCTCATTCTCTAGACTTACCACATGAAAGACGACCAGAAGGTATTTCATACTCATAAAAAGGAATTTGAATTAAGCCCTCTATAAAATGCTTTGTTTCTGACGTTGACTGGAAATTTAGACAGCGCTCAACAGCATCTGTACAAGTACTATACAAGGGAAATGGATAAAAATTATATAACCAGACATTAACAATAGCTACCTATACATGAAAACCCATTGTAGAGTCAATTATATATCTTGAATGAGTTTGTTTTGTATTATGCAAGGCAACTGAAACAATACTATCCAGAACCTCATGCACAATGCAGCAAGGACAAGAAAGTCAAACACAGAATGGCTAAAATGGCTCTGAATCCTTGTGTAATTTGAACTCAACGTAAAGTGAAAGTGCACAGTCAGTAAGACTTCAAACTTTGACAAGCCACCATGGCCACGCCCTTTAATTTAACTTATCTCATCCCAAAGGTCTTCTCTTTCCACTGACTAAGTTTCGAACCTGGTTTTGACAGTTAATTCAAAATGGCAAACTTCAAGATGAGTTTATGATGTTGGTCCAAGAGGCATTTTCACAGGTTTTGAAAGCTCATAGAAGACACCACTGAGCCATTTGGCCACACCTGAAAACAAAATACAAGTCAAACTTTTATTTTCCTTGACTGAGACAAAAGTGGCTCTTAGTGGAAAATTGTATTGTAGCTAAAAGTGAAGCTTGCACAATGAGGTGACACGTTACAATCAAACCATGTTTAGCTTTAACATCTTACTCCTCTAATGTTTTTATCTCTCTGAATCTTTCTCAATCCTGCTTCCTTCTCCTGCAACAGCCCCAACCCATCCCAGTATTGTTGGAAAAGAAAAAAAATAGGTGGATCATCTTACTTTTGCAGGAAGACAGAAAAAAATAGGCAGAAATTAAAACTCCCTAAAAACACTAGGGAGGAAAGGAGGAAGGGATGGCAGTGGCAGGATGAGGGGGTCTGAGAGGAAAGGTTGGAAGATTTTGGTAAAGGCTGTTTGAATTGTACTTCTTGCTAATGTAAAATTCTGAACCATCAAAGTAGACGTGTTTATAACTGATGAAGGATGATTTTTTTTACATCATATAATTTTATTTTCACTATCATAAATCGTCAAGCACACACACACAAACACACACACAAACACACAAAGTATATTCATGCACACACATACAGGCACTCTGGCACACTGCATCATTCCAACCCCATTGTACACCATGACAGCAGCATGATTTATGACATTAATTAAATCAGCTGACAATAAACAGTTTTAATGACTTCTCAGGTTACATTTACACTCTGAATCACTTGCACTGGAATTCCACTGACCTGTTTGTACCGATCTCAGTAAATGAAGATGTAAAAAAAAGGGCAAAAAATAAGGTTTATCTTTGCTGTTTGGTTTAAATTTACATTTTACAACAAGAGTTCACTCTTTGCCTGTTTTAGGTTAAGCATCATTAGATTTGATACATAAAGGGACTTTGCTATTGTTCAATTGAAAATTGATATACTTATCTTTTTAAGGCTCAAATTTAAATTGCTCTTTAAGAAATTTAACTTATTGGACATCAACTACCCCTGTAAGATGGTATTTGTAACAAAGACAGTTTAGATTTATGAGTAGATTACCAGAATTAAGACGTGTGATCATAATGCCACTATCTTGATCAAAATTATGTCTTTATATATCTCTTTCTGTAACTATGAACTCTGATCTGACCTGCCAGAGTCTGCAGATGAAAATTAGCCTAATGGCTAACTGGCGTATTTAAATGGATCCTGCACTTAAATGTTCATTAATATACACTGTTCATTTAAAAAAAATAAACACTAGGTGCCATTCTTGCTTCTGGAAATATTGGAAAGAATATTTTTACACTTTTAAATTGCTATGTGTTAATTATAAAGGTTTTATTCCATTTCAATGACTCATACTTTGTCTTTTATTAAATCATGATTTTTTTATGCAGATGTGGGCATCAGTGTCTAAAATATAGAAAATAGCATGTATGCATACAGCGTTTGCATCATGTGATACAAACGTTTAGACAAGTTCTATCAAGTTATAAAGCTACAAGACATTCTGCTTACTGAAAATGTTACACGAGGTGTAACCCATCAACCATATTTCCTTATCACTACATAATGCATTGAAGGTTGCTGAATGCGTTGACATTTTAGATACTAACCTTGTATTATGAGTCTGCTTTCACAGATTAAGAATCTTCATTAAAGTGGTGTATGCAAAATGCTATGACTCTTTCCAGTTTGGTAGAATAAAATAAATCTTCCACTAAGGAGACCAAAACATTTTGAGCATTTAAAGTTGGAACATGTGGGGAATAACAACAAAATGTCTCTGGATTCAATGAAGCATGAGCTTTTGGAGAAGAAAAACCTTAAGCGCTGAACAGTATTACTCTGGGCCTTGTAAGTAAAGTATATAGTACAACACTCTTGTGTTTTGGATGAAGAGAGCCAAAATGAGAGTTCAATCTACGTCTCGCCCTGCCTGTGAGCTATATCAGAGGGACTTTACAGAAAGTTGAGACTTCTCTCACACACACAGGGTGGATGTTATCACCATAATCAGGTATGTATGAGAAAAACGACACACACAGACTCACATGCCCTCTAGATAAGGAGGTACAAGTTTTCAGCTTTCTACTGCAGCCATATCCTGTTACTAATACTGTGCCCTGGGCATGCACGCCTACACACACACACACACACACACACACACACACACACACACACACACACACACACACACACACACATACACATGCACTCACATGCACCAACACATACAAACTCTCAAGCCCTGGGGCACAGGAACATCAGCTTCCACTGTGAGCCTCTGTTTCTCACCATTTGGCTGTCTCTCACCTCTCTCTCACCTCTAAGCTTGCACTGTGACCTTTTTACACCTGTTCACATAAAACAAAGACAAACATATACTGAAGTGAGAATTAATTGCTCTTTAAAGCATATGATTCACTGTTTCTTGTCTGGCAGCATTCTACATTTGGGACCATTATATAATGGCAAAGGCAAAACTGTATAACATATGGACAAAGAGTTGTAATGTCAGGGGGAAGAACAGAACGGCAGACACACCGTGATTGGGATAGATCTTTTCTGGGGTGGAATAACACCTGTATTTTAATGCTGGCAAACTGGACAGAGTTGATGTGTCAATGAATGCCAGTGCAAAGATGCTGCAAATCGGACACTGCAAAAAAATTAAATCATAGGAAGTGCTTTTGTCTTATTTTTCGTAAAAATATCTTAATACTTAATATGAGCATCATTCACAAGACCAGTCTAGAAACATTTAAAGATATGTAAAGACAAAAATCAGCTCTGAATTGTTTGTAACAAGTAAAAAAAAATCTGCCAGTGGAGTACGCGAAAGTTTCTTGTATTTAGACATTATTCTAAACTTGACAAGTAAATTTTTCTCACCCCACTGGCAGATTTTTTTTTACTATTTGCAGGTAATTCAGACCTTATTTTTGTCTTTTAATATCTTGAAATAAGACACGTTCCTGGACTTGTCTGTAGAAAGTGGCTCATATCAAGTATAATAAGGCAATTTTTACTTTAAATAAGACAAAAAATACACTTGCTTTGATGTCAGTTTTTGCAGTGCAGGACAACAGGAACTGAGTTTTCACATGCATAACACACTACTGGTAAGCGTTCTTCATTGATACCTCAAACTGTAAGGTGATCCAACAGAATGTGCAGAAAACTTAAAAAAAAAAAAAAAAAAGAAAAAAGTGACATTAATGTTTGGTACAGGTATGACACATTGTCCTTCAATCAACAGCAGAAGAAAGTATTCCTTGCGACCTAATGTGACACAAAGGATTGTATGGCTTCCTTTCCCACACACCTTTCTTTGGGCTGCATCTGTCCTTTTGACTCCAATAAATCAAAACAATAAACACATGACTGATTTACAGCCAACACATAAAGGTGTGACAGGACTAGCAGCTCTGCAACATGATGCTAAATTGTGGGCAGATGTCTCCTATTATGTATTACTCGTCTTTTGGTCTCTGTGTTAACAGTTTTCATGTGCATGGTTGCATTCTGTTACAATAATTTGTATGAGGGACACAGAGGAGCTGTCGCAGGCAGGCAGAGAGAGGCAGAAAGGTGAGGTAGGAAGAAACTGCAAGTGACAGAGAGGAAATTGCAGGTGAGCACACTTTGGTTGTAAATGTCAGAGAACTAAGGGAACTCTTTTCACTGGAACAGGTGCAACCAACTTCCTTAGGGCCAGGTTCAAAGGTCATGCACTGAAATGCGAGGTCATGCTAGGGATATGTGAAATCAACTTTGAAACCTTATATTTCCCTACATCAGTAACACCTGTATCTTTTAGTTGGGGACTTCCATCTATAGCTGACTGCCTCATTGTCTACATACTTTTTAGCAGGCTGAGTGAATTTGCAAACACTTTGAATTGACCTATTGTTCAATTTTAGGTTCCTGTATTTTTGCATTCAACTGTAGTAACTTCATAGCTTACTAAAAAGTAAGTTATAGTTAATAACTATATTGACAAAGAGTAATTAAATATCTGTCTGTGAACTCAGATTTACATGAAGAAAAGCAGAGTGTGCACCTTGTTAAAACATAAATATACTTTTATATACTACATATACTATCTTTTATACAGTACATTTGGAAGAAACATGTTTCACAGCACACGTATAAAAGAGCTACACTTAAAAAAATAAATTAATTTCATTTCCCTCAAGGCTTCGAAATAAGTGTTTTTGGATAATGTTACTTGTTCAAAACCTGTCATGCCTCTGCGTTTCAGCCAAACAAATGTCAGTTCATAAGAGTTTGTGTAGAGAAATCAGTATGTGAAAAATATTGAGTAACATACTAAAAAATTTAAGACAAACGTTTTATAATTTCATTTAAGACAACAAGCAATCAGCAGGTGGGAGGGAATGGCACCAATCTTTGTAAATTACTTATAGGAAGCGGGTCAGTACCTCACAACTAAGCGACAATAGACCTAGCTTCAAGTAGTGAGTAGGATTGCAAACTCAGAAATACCCTAATAAATTATCGTATCAAATTCTGTGTAACTGTGCAACCTAAATGTTTGATTTTACTGTATTTCTTAAAACAAATATATAAATAAATGAGCAATTTATCTATCAATATAAAAGACAGAAACAGTTATCCTTTCTCATTCTCATCCTATATTTTCCTCCCACTTTGTACAAACCTCCTGCTGACAGAGTCAACACTAAGCTCAGCAGAAGCACCTGGATAACATGACAACCCGTCACACACATCGAAGCAGCGCACACTAGTACACACAAAGTAAGTAAAGTCTTGGCATGTTCACTCAGAGCCTTAAGAGTGAGATTAGCTGGGCCTACCAACAGTTAACACACACACACACAGACAGGCAGACAGAGTGGTTGGATGGACAGCTCCCTCAGCACTAAACGGTAAACAGCAGGTTTTAGGTGACAGGGCTGGAATGTAGAAAATGCTCTTTCATAACAAGCTGCTCACTCACACTGCAGGGCAGGTTAGTCTCTCTTTCTGTGAAAGTGTGTGAGTGTTGGTGATCAGCCCTTTGGTGAGAGTGAACCTGTCACATTTAGCAGTGCAATGAGTGTGTGTGTGAGTGTGTGTGTGTGTGTGTTAAAGTGGCAGACTGAGTGTGTTGAAGTGGTTTAAGCTTGCAGAGATTAGATGTGAGAACAGCTGAGCACAAGGTGGCAAAAAGAGAAAGGCGATGAACACAAGCATGAAGGCCTCTGTGTTCTATTGTACACTTCTACACAGTGAGATGACAACAAGTTTATAACCTGAATGTACATCAAACTGTGGAAGATTAATGCAATCACATCTCGGTAAGAAGTACAGTCTTGGAGTGATATCAATTATGAGACACAATATGAACACATGGCTTGTAGAGTTTATGATAGCTCAATACTGATTGCTGAGAATACACAGAGAGATTTTGGTGGCATGAGTTTAACACAAAGTGATTAGAATTTCTTAGTTACCTGTCAGAATTTGGTATGTAATTATAAATAAGGAAGGTAAAGTAGGAAAAAGTAAGAAAGCAAGCAGGAGCTATACTGCAACAGGCTGCACGCATGATGGCGCATGGGCACTACATGGCTTTTTGACTTTTTGAATGGGAAAAGCTGTAAAACAAAAAGCAATTTCCCCTTGGGGGGTCAATAAAGTATTTCGGATTCTGATTCTGAAGTGAAGAAGGTTTATGTGTGATGCTTAGTCATTGAACATTTTGAAATTGCATTAGAAATAGTTGATCTGACCTCCAGTTTAAAAGCAAGCATCGAAAAGTTGTTTGTTGCAGTGGATGGACCTGACACAGCCTAAATTGTACTACCCTGCATTAGAATTTGGTTATTTTGTCATCTTTTGACCAACTAATTGCATTACAATCACAGCAACATCTAACTTAATTGAGCAGGTTAGCCAGACATGAACCGCTGAGGGGCTTGCAGATGTAAATACAGAGAAACTGGCGCTGACCAGAAAAAACATGGACTGTCATGCTGTTTCAACCAAGCACAGGAGAAGCACAAAAACTGGGCTGTGATCATACTGAAGTCAGTCGTAAGAACAACAAATATCTGGTACAGCCTCCAAAAGATGTTACAATGAACTAATGTCAAGGTCACACTACATGTTATAAGCATGATTATAGCTTGATCCAGCATGTGTTGTCTTCTCGGCCCCTTCAACCCTGAAAATCATTTATTGTATCCTGTGTAGTGAGTCATAACGAACAACAATTACAGCCAAATCTGTGGCTTCCAACGACCTCCTCACAGAAAGTTTAGCATGTTTGATTCTTTGTTCTTTCTTCTATAATTTGTCCCATAATATCAGTGATGTTGTCTTATGAGAGCACAGAGCGCTCTGCTGGTGTTAAAGTGTACACAAGTAAAATGGTGAGGCCTAAGAAGAATAATGAATTTGGTGCTGCAAGATGGAGCTATGAGGTAGTGAATGTTTGTGAGGCTCAGACAAAAACCTCTCTTTCTTCATGATGTGTTGTTTAGGGACTGAAAAAAGAGAAATGTTTGTGAGCAACAGCAGGCATGCTTCAGCAACCCAGTGCTTGGCTGCTGTTAGCATTTCCTGGTGTCATCTAACCGAGCTCCATTTCTTTTTTTGGGAACTTTACCATCAGTCATAATGACTGGTTTGTTACCTCTGCGTAAACTGTTGTGTCTGTCGGTCAAGTAACAACATGGTTTAAATGCTTTGTGATCACCTAATCGGAAACAGCAACCAGTGCAACTGTCACAAAGATTGGGTAGATAAATGAACTCTTAAGTCCTTTATCGAGTCTTTGGACCAGTCATAGCACTGTTAAACTACAGTTACCTGATGCTACGTAGAGCACTCATTAGTATTAACTGATTCCATTCATACACATTTCAACTGCTTTTGCCCTGGAAGCACTTTTGAGCACCTGATTTTTTTTTCATGCAAATTAAGACAAAATAACTTCCTGGATTAGGTTTGTGTCGACCTGAACACATCTTGTAACTACATCTTCAACGACCAAAGACTACCAGATTTCATCAAAATTGCTAACCTTTAAGTGAACAATGCCTGGCATCTCTGGACAAAGTAAACATAAACATTTTAACACAAGAACACACACTATGAATCCAAAACAGAAAACATCACTCCCGGCAAAGTGACACAGTACATTTACATTTATACAGTACATATATTACAGCTGTAACTTTTAGGTGTGCCTGACACACTTGACACACAACCTTCCTTTGACACTCTATCTGACACGCTGCCAGACACAATGGTGCAAATTTTCAGAGTAAATTAGAAAGAAAAACTGGTGTAACGACATTTGTCACTGTCAGTGGTTTACAACATTTGCTCATTTTCATAATCAGACTAAGTCATAGATGTGTGAAAGAACAAACACATTGTCCAGACACAGACACACCGTCTCACTTCCTCACTCATGTGGTTTCCTGTCATATATTTCCTCATTGTTACCTGTTTTGGGAAGGTGGGGCTCGAATGTGCGCGTGTGCGTATGTGTGTGTGTGTGTGTGTGTGCGTGCTTGCGTACGTGTGTGTCTGTCTGTCTGCTACCTGAGAAGTGACAGCAGAGAGTCACAGAGAGTTCATCCAACAAGAGTCGGAGCATCTGCCAGGATTGTCATGTCCCAACAACTTTACAGGAAAGCTGACACAGACTTAACCACACACACACACACACACACACACACACACACACACACACACACACACACACACACACACACACACACACACACACACACACACACACACACACACACACACCTACTGACAGAGGAAACGATGAAACAATGCCCCCTGTATTCTCCACTTCATCGTCAAAAAGACAGATTTGTAGGAGCAAGAGATTGAGGAAAATAAGATTTGCAGTGGGAGGAACCAATTGTGGGGAAAAACACCTCTGAGTGAAGATAAACAAGTCGAGATGTCTAGAAACCACTCTGCAAACAGTTCTTATATCTGTTACACTGATCTCCACCAACAGTTTTAACTGAAAGGAAAGGGGTGTTTGGTCTCATAAAGAAACATGAACTTATTTCCCACATCTTTTCAGTTTCCCTGGAGTTTTTTGGAAGTCCCCCATGTGAAAGCTGAGATGGGCTGGGATCCTCACTCTGCTCTGGGCTTCACATCTCTTCCTTGTGCCCATCAAAGGCCTTCTGTTTTGGGGTAAAAGAGTCTAATTTCTGGGCCTTATGGTGGCATGGGGAGAAGGGCCTGAAGTGGGGAGGTGCTAAGTGAGCGGGGGGCCAAGCCAGAGAGGGAGTAGACAGAGGAGGCCGACTAATGGTCTTCTCACTGGGGAGAACAGGAATGTCAGCGGGCTAGAGGAGGGGAGATGGAGCCTATATAAGAGGGGCATAAGTGTATGTTATTTGTAAATGTGTGTATGTTCACTATTTTTTCTCCAGTGTCCCTATTAGAAGAACCCTGGAGAGAAATTCACTCAGCACTTCATTCATTATACCCAGCAGTCAGCTGTCATCCATGTACTCACACCTACTGTATGTACAGGCATGCACACATACAAGCACATACATACATGATCATAAAAATGTGCGAGCTAGACACATACAATAACACTTTCCTTCTCACATTAATATGTGAAGCATGTCACTGATACAGCCAGGGACACACATTTAATTCCCACAGGGACAAGAAAGTTCACAAATGGGAAACACTTTTTTCCTTTACCAGGATACACAAAACACGAAGGAATAATACTTATTATTGATGGGTACATTATTTTTTAGATCAAGGAATCTGTTGTAAAGGTTCTTTATTACATTCTTGTTAATCTATTCAGGGTGGAAAGCATTTCATTATAAACTGGTCTTCATACTATTTGGCTCATGAACCACTGAAAATAGGCTTCATATAACAGTTACACTTCATTAAAAGGTAATTAAGTAATGAATCATGCAAAAAAAAAGGTGCCTTCCAAAAAAGTTTCTTTTGCAATCTACTGAAGAATCTGATATCTAAAATGTGGTGCTGACGAGCCAAATGATTCAGTATGTAGTTATTTATAAAAACCAATGCTCAAGTGTAACTTCTCAAGATGCTCTACATTTTGCAGCTGGCTGTGCCTCCAACCTTCCCCTTCAAATTAACAAACTGGCTAACCAGTTCCTACAACCCCTATTCCAATGAAATTGGGATATTGTGTAAAACATAAAAACAGAATACAATGATATGCAAATCTTGTTTAACCTATATTTAATTGAATACAGTATGATATTTACTGTTCAAACTGATAAACTTAGTAGTTTTGTTTTTTGTTTTGTTTTTATTTTGCAAATACTCACTTATTTTGAATTTGATGCCGGCAACATGTTGGACTATTTGCTCACGCAGTTCTTCACAAAGTGGTGAACCGCGCCCCATCCTTGTTTGTGAACGACTAAGCCTTTCGGGGATGCTCCTTTTACAGGTTATAATGTTAAAGGGATTTGGAAACCATTGTATTTTTTTATTTATGTTTTACAAACATCCCAATTTCATTGAAATTGAGGTTGTAAAATTCTGCCATTTTTCTTCTGAAATTCTTATGAAACTTGTGTTGTGAAATCTCTTTATTAGCAAATGCTTTATTTTGCATAACTAGAGACACTTCTTAATCTTTTTTCATCTTTTACCACACTAACTTTGACATCATTTGTTACAATTATAGTAACCGGTAGGTATTAATTGTATTCACTTTAATTGACATGTTTGTGCATATTTGAAAAAGCAGTCCCTGAATAAGAATAAAGCACTTTCACTTTATCAAAAATGACAGAATTACATGCTTTTACATTAGGAATACTTTTCCCTAAATACTCACTATATACTACGCCACTGATACTTTTAAAGTAATGAATACTATGGGTAAAACCCAAACAGCACTATCTAGCAGCATAGTATAGCTGCAGACACTGCATCAGTCTGTGCCAAAGAGTATAATAGACTAATACACTCATGCATTTTTAATATCTCCATCCTCATCTAACCCCGTGCAGCTCTGCAGCTCAATGCAGCAGACAATAAAAGACGGAAGGAGCTGAAAGGATGGAGGGGAGGATGCGACTCTCCTGTGAAAATAAACATGTGAAACAAACACCCAGAGTGTGAGGATCAGGTTTCTCTGCTGTGACGACAGGGCATATGAGGCAAAGGCCATTGTAATCCGAGTCTCAATAAAATCCTGTAAAGGAATGACTTCTGGAATACACTGATTCATGTTGACGTGATTAAGATGAGAATACTACAGATTTCTTTGATACGTTTGCTTCTTTAGAGATGTAAGGTAGTGAAGACAACACACTGCAATGGGAGTGAATGATGATGATCACTCACATGCTTCAAAAGGTAAGTAAGCAAAAAAAGACAAACGCTGGTTGGTAAAATTGATGAGAACCCACCAGGAGATAACTGCATCATGAGCGGGAAGACTGATGCGGTCATCATGCTGCTGGGAATCCCCACACACAACAGTACACAATTATGAACGACCAGCCAAACAACCCGGAGTGTGGTGAATGTGACTTTCTTTCTTGTATGCATCTTGATCTGACAACAGGTTTCGACTTATAAAATTATGTTAACAAAATATTATAACTCAGTTCTAACAGGGTCACATATCGGAGACTCTGACACTATTTAAAAAGAAAAATATAATTACAACACCTATTCCGATGGGACATTGTGTAAAATGTAAATAAAAACAAACAACACATTCCAAAAAAGCTGAGACTGGGCGTGTTTATCACTGTGTTACAGCACCTTTCCTTTTAATAACACTTAATAGGTGTTTGTGAACTGAGGACACTGATTGTTGAAGCTTTGTAGGTGGAATTCCTTCCCATTCTTGCCTGATGTACAACATCAGTTGCTCAACAGTCCAGGGCCTCTTTTGTTGTATTTTGAGCTTCATGATACACAACACATTCATGTAGTGTCAACCAGAGCGACACTAGAGTGATAAATGTTTCTCAAATTTATTCACTTAACTGTTTTTTTTCATTGAATTTTCAAGGTGAGAACTTGAAAGCGTAATGTATCTTATACCTATTATGAAGTATTCTTTTCTATTTTGTCTTTGAATTCAACTGAAATTATGAACTTTTCCTGTGTGATCAATGACATATTTCTGATATGCATACTTAACTGTCACTCACATCAATGTGTTTACTGACTCACAACCTTAGGTTAAATTGTGTCTAAAATGCTTCTTCACCAAAATCTAATTCTCAGTAAAAGATCATTAAAGTTACTTTTTCAGGCTTTGTATGCCTTTAATGAGAGGGGACAGGACAGTGGATAGAGTAGGAAACAGGACAGGAGTGGGGCGTGACATGCAGGAAAGTCACCACAGGCCAGACTTGAACCTGGGCTGCCTGGTCAAGGGCTTTTGCAGTATGGACCGCAACTTAAACCACTAGGCCATGTGCACTCTAGTAAAAGATCAAGAAATCACACTGAGCAAGAATGTGAAACTGTTGACTCAATCATGAAATATAATAAAAGATTTTTGCTTTAGTATCATTATGGTATACATGAGAGAAAAAACATTACTCTGTTTCTTACTATTTCCCTCTCAGCCTCTCACTCTCACCTGAGCTAAAGGTCCTGGGAACAACACACTTACTCCTGCGCTGAGTGACAGCTCATGGCCCCGAGCAGCCAGCTCCGCCTCAGGTGAGGTCTGACCCTCTCAAATTTCCATCTCATCTTGTCATTCATCTCCTGCCTGTGTCTCCTCTCTCTCATTGTCTCATCATGCAGCCTAAAGCAGTTTGCCACCTGACAGCATTGCACCAACACATCAGTGCAAATACACAATACACATTTTACACCCTGCATTCATTATGTAAAATATTTTATATATATTTATGTAAAATAATGCACAAAAAGACAGAAACAGAGAAAATACAAATGCATAAAAATGAACCACTCAGTACCCAGCTTGGCACAAAACTTTAAAGTCTTTCTGTGTGTTTCTATATTCCTGCAATAGTGAGTGTTTGTGACTGCATGTCTATAAGGCCTAAGGTTGTGTGGTTTCTGTTACAGTGAAACTTCCTTTCCCAGGTGAAAACGCCAAACAGAGTAAAATCTCACACCCTCAGGGGGCCACAACACAGGATGCCCCCCCCCCCCCCCCATACACACACGGCTCCAGGGCCAGGGGGTGTAGAGAGTGTCCATCTTCCTGCAGAACACACCATCCACTTGGATCCAAAAAAAGGTTTTTGAATGAACCTGTTTCAAGGAACTGTTCTAGAAAATGACAAATATTCTTGTGTGTGTGTGTGTGTGTGTGTGTGTGTGTGTGTGTGTGTGTGTGTGTGTGTGTGTGTGCGCGCACTCTTTAATAATGTGATGTTTTAACTGTGACCTGCCAAAAGGACTGCAGATGTAAATTAGTTTAAAGCTAACTTTGGTAAAATGCATCAAATGGTGACATTTATGTTGAATATTGTACATGGTCCCTTTATTTATAAATAAATAAATAAATAAATAAATAAATAAACAAAAGAATAATCGAACAAATAAATGAGCAACAGAGAAAATGGATTTGATTTTAATTGTGTGAGGTAAAAATATGGAGATCAGTGAGAAGAGGGCTGTTATTGCAGTTCAGGTCTGTGTGACTATGCAGCTGTGTGTATGTGTGTGTAATTGTATTTAAGCCAATCACAGTCTTGGCACTCCAGTAACATCATGCAGAGATCAGGCCAGAGGGAGGCATTGAATGAGCTATGAGAAAATAAAACAAAAGGAGACAGGGATACTGTTCTCAGCCATTTAAACCAAAGCGCCAAAAAATTAGGTCTGAAAAAATGTGTAAATTGAAACGGTCGTACCTCAAGCCATTCATTTCCTGCAGTATCTGGATAAATATTATGAACTCCACTCTGAAATACTGAGTACACTATCCATCATGACTTACACAAGCCAAGATTGAGCTCACTTTTTCTCAACTACCAACATAATTAGTCAGTGAATTATAGGGTCTCATGCTGTTTGTGTGAGTGAGTGAGTGAGTGTGTGTGTGTGTGTGTGTGTGTGTGTGTGTGTGTGTGTGTGTGTGTGTGTGTGTGTGTGTGTGTGTGTGTGTGTGTGTGTGTGTGTGTGTGTGTGTGAGTGTGTGAGTGTGTGTCACCTTCATCCAGGAGACATAAAAGAAAGGCAGTGAGTTAGGGCTGTGGATAGACAGGAGGGATGTCTAAACTGACAGTGTGTCTCTAATTACACTATTTAGGGGTGATGAATGAGTTTTACTCACATAGCTTTTAGTATTTCGGTGGTTAAAGATAGTGCTTTGAGTGTTAATATGATAAAGACTTTTGTTGTTGCTTTTTAGATAAAACATTTTACCATTTTTTGGACTAGCTTGGTTGACAGAGCTGCTTAACTTTCAGACTTTTAACCTTAAGTGCCCATTGAATCTCTGGATAACGATAAGTGGCTGCGTATTTCTCTCAGATAAAGTAAAATAAACAAAGATTTAAATATTCTGTGTTGCTAGATGCCAATATGATAATAGCACGTACTTCCCTTAGGACATTAAAAACCTGAAGCATATGATGTTTCAACCTGCAAGTAATCCAATGCTTGACGTGATCTACTGTACTTGGTTAAATGTAGTACTAAGTTTTCACTAAAAATTCTAGTTAATCCAGATTAATGTCTTTCAAAGGGCATCTGTCCTCAGTTTGTCTTTGTCCCCCTGATTGTTGCTGCCAGTTTAAAAATCATTATCCTAACATGCCACTGACAGTAATCATGTTTGCAGTTAGATAAACTGTTTTGTACAAGATGCTATTGCACTTTTGTTTTGTTAATTCACACCTCCAAAATGAAAAAAAGTTTTCTATCAACACCATACATGTTAGTGTAACCAGCATGAAAACTTTGCTGGTTCAAGTGAAAAAGGAGTGTATTGATGAAAACTGTGTGCAAAGCTGTTCACTTATATTCTTAGTGAGTTGACTTTTGTCTATCTGTCCTTCTATACAACATAAAAATGGCTAAATAATGTAATAATAATGATGAAGTCACTGAAATGCATAAATTTTAACACTGCATTGTCAGGAGCCTGTTTTCCCTGTGTTTTACTCTGTCCTATAAGTGTTGAGTAGAGGCCGAGCCAACGCTTTGAGCCATCGGGCGCTTTGAGCCAGGGGCGCAGCACCTGGACAACCTAACTGACTTGCTGTGGATAACATTGTCTGATAAATAAAAGTCAGAATCATGTTTAACAGTTGAATACTCCCTCCATGTATATTTCACAAAAGGCTCAAAAAGGGCCAATACACCACATTCCCCTTGACAGCTTACCACTATGGCAGCATCACGCTGCTTTAGCAGTCAAAAACTGTTTTCATCTTCCAGGTGGTACACCTGACCATAGAAGAAAGGTTCCCTTCTAATGTAAAAATGACTGATGATTACCCCATATGTTTTTAAATACCAACACATATGGTTTCAATGTCATGCTCAATGTCAGGTTTTTTCAGACCGATACCAAGACGAGTTCTCCCTCTTGAACACTCACTGATACAGAGTACCCATACCAGTTATACTTTTGATGCATAAAATTTCAGTTAGTACAATGCCAGATGGCAGTGTAGAACCAACTACTGCTTACTTAACGGAGGACTTACTCGACATGACATTGTTTTGCCCTTGAGTATCGGTGGCTGGCATCGGCAGCCTCAATAAATTGAAACAAGGCCAGTATTGGCCCGTTATCGATACCTGGTATCAGTACTCGCCCATCCCTAATCTAAGAACACCTGCCACAATAAAGATCTAGATAAGAAAATTAATAGATATGTAAGCATGGCACTTTCATGCTATCACACCAAGAAACAGAAACCTCAGTGCAGTAATTCTACAATCAATTTATGATGTAATTACTGATGCTCAAGTCCACTTCCATTCCTACTGATGACTGCTGTCAGACAAACCCACATATACACAATACCTTAAATTGATATACAATATTTGGTTCAACTATGAACCAGAAGCATGTTCCATCCAAATCGTTGTTGCCAAGCAATTTCTGACACTAGATAAGGGTGTCAACACTCATAAATAAGACAGACAGCTGGGAGCGCTCTATCTGCAGGACAGCACAACAGGAGAGCATGGAAAGGTAACTGGATGGATTTCTTTCCTCATTCCAACGCCTCCAAAACTACTGGCCAGCTGGCCAGACAGAAGCAGAGGCTTCTGGGATACATTTATTTGTAGAGGTGGTCTAAATTGGCCCCACATCAGGATGGCCTCTCACTATAGAATTATGGTAATAATGATGGTTCCTCTGTGTGTGATCCTGTGATTGTCTGTGTCTATGTGTGTATGCATGCATGTGGGACCTGGCAGTCTCTATGCCTGGCTCACCCTCTCTTAGCTGTTCTCCATCAGCAGTACCACACAAGCACACAGAAAGAACATTACCAGAGGCACTTTCAAAGACACACACATATACACACATGCACTCCTCCTCCTCAACTCTACTTGGCACTGGATGAACCGACCACAGCACACAAAGAGGCTCAGGAGATAGAGCGTGATGACTAAAACTGCTTCTCATTCATCACTCTCTTTTCAACCCTCTCTCTCCTGCCTCTTAACTCGCCCATCATAAATACCACTGGTGCGAGAAAATCTATTTCCCCTATGTCCTCACACATGCACACTAAAATAGAGTCATTTCAATGCCTGTCCAAACAATCATTTTCATGTCTGAGGAGACTTCAGTTGATACTCTGCTGAAATAAACTCAATGTGCCCTGAAAGCCAAAGGGTTCTGAGCTGAGTGAGTGTCAGTATTGAAAATATACATAAAGAGGTGTTTATCTAGCAGTCACTGCATGATTTAAAGCTATAGGACAATGTGCTCACACTGGCAACAGGCCTTTTTTTTAGGCCTTTGAACCCATAGCTAATACAGACCAGGACAAAAACTATCCTGACAGCCAGCAAATATCAAGAGTTACAAAGCATTTAGGTTTCAAAGTCCAAATCCTGATTTCTTATCACATCATCTGAGCTAAACTCTTTAAAAAACTTTTTTTAAACACACACCAGTGTTCTCATAGCTCATTCACTAGGTTTCCTCTCATGTCCACTAACACCTAAGTATGATGTTCAAAGACTGGCAGCAAGTCTTAGCACATCAGCAGTTATCAGTGGGGCACCTCCCTTCACTTGTGTGCTGACAAGTCAAACCCATGACAACACACAGCTTAATGGTGAGCTTGGGTGTCACCCAAGGTAAAATGACGCTCTTTTAAGGCAGGTACACACTACAGGATAATCGGGCTGATTTTTGTCCCAATCTTCCCGTTATGATCAAAGCCAGCAAAAGCCAGAATGTCTGATGTTTTCAAACTGCAATGTATCTGATTTTTCTGTAGTGTGGTGTGTGTTAAGAGTGAGTTTGTCTGATCTGATTCGCTCAGAATGCCTAAAAGGAGAGACTGTAAATAATGAACATGTTTAATATTTTCAACTAGAAATCCTGTAGTGTGTGGGGTGCTCCAAGAGGAGTCGAGCACATGCAGTGTGTAATAATGTCATGTGTATCGGAACAATAGCCAATCAAGACTTGAGCTGACTCAGCTGACTGACAAAAGTGGCTTTAAAAACAAACAAAAACATGGTGCCAGTGAAAAGGAAAGTCTCTTGGACCTCCGAAATGGAAGACCAACTGGTTGATTTGTTGTTTTTTTAATGCAAAAAAGCAACGCCGTTATTGTCATAGCACGTTTTACTATGTGAGATTTGGAATACTGAGCGTGAAGAATCTGATACTCTGCTGAAGAATCGCTTAGTGTGTGTTGGTGTGCTCCTTAGTGCTCACCACATACTTCAAGATCTGAAGAGAGAGATCTTGTGCAATCTGACTGTTGTTATCGTCGAGTGTGTGGTTTCTAAATCTGTGAAGGTTTGAATCCTGTGGTGTGTGCCAACCTTTGAGCATCAGCCTAATCGAGTAATAGACTTTGAGAGCTCCCTCTCCTCTTGGTTCACCATCTTTCAATGTTTGCTCTTCACTTCAATGTTTCATTTCCCCTTTTAGCGCCCTCTCTTGCTTATTTTCTCTTTCTGCTGTATCCATCACTCTATTCACCACCACAGTTAGCCAAATAATGTGGTTCTGTCATCTTAAAGAACACCACAGTTCTCTCCGCTGGCAGCCTGAAACTGTCACTGAGACCGTTAGAAAACTATTAGCAACAGACCCCCCCCCCCCCAAAAAAAAAAAAAAAAAAGCAATCACAGCCAGTTTGCCTTGGAAATGGCAGGTGAAACAACAGTCATATAAAACAAAGCTGCAGGGGCCAGGATTTGATTAAAAACACTGAGGTATGAGATTCTTGTGCACGTGGTGCAGAAAGACATAAAAACAGAGACATTAATTGAAAGAGAGGAGCCAAACAACTGCTGATTTGCAAGACTTATACAGTAACATCTATGCCTTTTCTGCATCTGTAAAAAAAATCATAAGGTCATTCTTAGAGTATCCAGCAGAAATGGAACTGGAGCCACTGGTTGCAGACTACAGCTGCAAGCAAAATCAGATTCCACCTCCTCATTTTATGAATGAACTGTCTGACATCTGCTGTTGTACATCAGGCAACTCTAGTTTCTTACTTGGACTGGTGGAAACAAGAAGGGCTAAGTTTAATTTATCCTAACAAGGATGTCCCTGCTTCATACATGGAGACATGTGTGATTTGATTGAAGGAAAAATAATCCTTGGTTTTCTTTCAATGAGAACATTTTTTTAACCAATATTTGCACTCCATCGGCTAAAGTTTGCTTTCAGTTTCAAGAGGTGTGAAGGGAGAAATGCAATATGATTAAGTGTGTCTGCTAACACATACATACACACATATACATACAAAACATACTGTGAGCTGTCAAAGAACATCTGAGCATCCTGAAGAACGCAAGCGTTGACCTCTCATTACCCAAGTACACACACTCACTCAGAAACTCTAGTGGTTTTTCCAGCGGGTAGAAATATCATTATACAGTTAACTGTACATTACAAATGGGCTGCCAACTGTCTCGAGAGTACCACATGACCATCATCGGCTTTCACGATTGGCCTGCTGGCAGAACAGTATGCGTATCAGGTTAGCGATTGATTGGGTGAAGTGTGGTGGAACAGATGGAACAGAGAGGAAGTGTATTCCCAGGAAACCACACCAAACCATTGGGTTTTTCCACAGGCAGGTATGATGGATACACACACACAAACACACACTCTAACAAGACAATTCCTGAACCTACCTTTCTCCTTCACTCACTGCCTGGTTCAGGCTCTCCCTGGCCCTCGCTCAGCCCTCACAGGCTATTTATTTCTGCATAGATCTTCATTATGTTTAATTACCGTCTCAGGTTACACTGGAATGAATCCACATGTGAGAAAACTTGGGGGGGCTTACTTTTGCTTTCCTGAATCTGAAACCATTTTTTTTTATCTGGCTAAGAGGTAATAAATCAATTAGAGACAAAAAGCAGAATTGACATAGTTTCCATGGCAAGATTTGTATTGGAGTCCAACTGAAAAATCTGAAGTCTCACTTGCCCTGACGAGAATCATGTTGTTCCTGGCTGACCACAGAAAACACAACATGGCTGGTAAAAAATAAGGTTTTCTCTGAAAAAAAATTGACACGTAAGACTGTTTTTAATCTAATCAAGTCTTCAACTGTTCCAATTTCTGACTTTTCAGAAAATTATTGCAAAAGCTATTTCACAGTCATTGGCAAAATAAGTTGTTTGGCACTGGCTGAGAAGATTCAGCTTTGTTTTTCATGGGCACAACCCACATATTCAGCTTTGCTGCTCATTCCACAAATGCATGTTCCTTGCTAATGTAGCAACAATGATGTTTACAGACTATATCAGGAGCCATATTTCCCCCAAAAAATAAACATCACATGTGAGTCAGTTTTAAAGATGGATTCAGGGGATCTGACATCATGTTACTAGACAGTCAAAGAAAAACATTTCACCCTCTGCTGGAGAATAGTGGTAATGTTTTTTTTAACTCAACATAAACAAACACTAAAATGAAGGATTCAAAATTGGAAATAAAAATTCCACAATTTTTTTAACAAAAAAATAAATAAATAAAACTGTAAAACAAAAAAATACAGATACTTATGTGAAACAATTTTTCTCCCACGCCTACAATTTTGTAGTTTTTTAAATAATAATTGGGCGACCAATCACTTAACAAATCAGCCCACACAGTCAAACTTCAAAAACAGTAACAAAGGGGAATAAGGACCATCCAATGTCTGGACAGACTTAACAGCTGGGATAAATAATTTATGGCATCCATTGTAGTGATACCCAATAACTGCTGCTCCAACCAGCAATGATGAATATGTGTTCATACAAAACAAGTCTACTACTACAAATTATTAACAGTAAGTTTTGCAGGAAGTTGACTGTAAAATGACTGAAACGAAAAAAGGTGTTCTACATATTTTGTCACAACATGTGACAACTTGCACCAAGGACTTGTAGTAGAAGTCTTGGAAAATAAACAAAGGCACAGAGCAAAGTCAGAAAGGCAGAGATACTGATACCAATGAATAAACTTCTTTAGTTCAGCCGAAAACTATTTAAAAATTGGGGACAAACTAATTCCAACTTTACCAAAAATGCTGTTTACCTCCTCCTACTATGAACATCCTGTTATCATTTTATGTTTTGTTTTTATTTTCTTGAAGAGTCACTCACCCTGGGTGTATTGTACACCACGCAAGCCAAATGACTAGACAAAATATGCCTCGTTTACAATGGTATCATATTCTCTGACATGCCTGGCTGGAAAACACTGTGGGAGGCAGAGAAATTGCTGAAGAAGATGGCAGGCTAGTGATTTTATTTACCTCTGAAAATAGTCTCAAACCATCCCGCCTCTGTGAACTATACAGTGTGTATTTCAATATTTACTTTAGGAGAAAAAGACTTAAAAGAAAATCCATCCGCATAGATCTCCTCTCCAAGTTCATTCAACAACGCTATTTTTCCTGTGAGGGAAAATAAATTGTTGGACAACTCTCCACCATTACACTGGAACCAAATGGGGGGAAAATAAACTGAAGCAACTGGAAATAGCTTCAGGGGGGAAAACGGCTAAACAAACTGTGGATTATTCTTTTTTTTTTTTTTTTTTTTTTTTTTGCTTGATTCCTCTCGTGTTTTCTATCTGGTAGGAAAAAAGGTGAGTGAAGTGAACCTTTTCAAAATATCTGTCATGTGTATTAACAGCTGAGTGTAATGAGAAATAGTGTGTACAGTCATATATTGCTTTATCATAAAATCAAGTTATAGATGCTAGAGCAGTGTGCTTCATTGTATATAACTTTACACCAAATATTGTATCAAGAACAGATAAAGTCTCAGTGAATTCATCTATTCGTTTATGAATGGGTGTAATAAAATCCAACTACAGGATTCACATTATTTGAAATTATTGTGAATATTTATGTTGACCCAACCAAACTTTTGAGCAATTGAGAAGTTGGCATAAAGGTTAACCTGACATGGGCCTTAAGCCTCTTGTCAACAGACTACTACACACCCACCTGTCCCAAAAGCCAGTGGCTCAAAGTCAATTTATACTCTTAGCCTTATTATAATCAAGGGGGATCCATTAAAAAAAAAATCCGGACACAGTTTGTACAAAAGAAGAAATGTTCCACAAAAACCAAAATGGTTTCTTGTACCAGGTTGTAGGGGTATCCCTTCACTTTTGTGCCAACACTGATGGCTGGAGCTAGAGCAACAAAGACATGAACCCCCACCACCTTTCCATGTATGTTTTCTGCCAGCAAAATTCATGTGAACAGCCAGCACCAACAGCTGGGGTTTTAACATGACCACCGTGGTTGATGAAGTGGGTCGCCGTGAATTATAAGCACAATACAACGTTTGATTGGCTACATGCTGTTTTTGTTTGGATGCTCCTGAGAGGATTGCCGCATTGTTTATTTATACTATATGAGAAGCAGAGTATAGGGAAAAGGTGGTTATGCAAAGTAGAATCCTTGACATGGTGACCAGGACCCTGATGCAAAGTATGGGTTTTGATGAATAAGAATCAAGTGTTTAACACAGCTGGGTAGTAACTTGATACAAAACGTGCCATAAGATTGCTGATCTATTCTATTAGATAAACGTCTGTGTGGCTGATCACAGGGATCTTATTCAGTCGCCCAAAACACATTTTTAGCTTGCTATCTGCAAAAAAAACCCTGTAACTCTTAGTGCAATCAGAGACTCCTTTTGTACCACTATTTCTGAGTTTGAAGCCCACTGTGCCAAATTCTGACTTGCTACAGAGACCCCGAACATCTCCCTCCAGGTGACAAAACTGCTCTTCACCGGTGGTGCACTTACAGCCTGACAAGCAAAGGACTGTTATAACTCCTGCTACAGCATTCAGGGTTTTGCTTTTGCAGGTGGCAAACTTGAAACTAGATGAAAACAGCTCATTTCTTGTGTCCTGAGCAGGTAAAGACAGAGAAATCAATGACTGAGAAGGAAAACAATCATGTGAGAAAATCTTTCCCATTGATAACTGTGACTCCAAACCCTCAACAAGGTAATTCACAAAATATAAAATGTATTCTTAAAGGAAAAAAACCAAACAAGATTGCTTGAAAACTGTCCAGCATGGTACTCTGCTGTGCTGCACTGAGACACCAGGGTTTCATTTCTCTAGAGAGGAACATCAGGGCTTCATCACATCTATAAAAGAGAGTTGCTGCCTACTTCATGACTCAAGTTGGATAAATGTTAACACTAGCTGTTGCTTTAGCTGCATTTGCTGACTTAATACTTTTAAAAATAATTTTCCTCATCAAATGTTTATTTCACTATAAAAAGTAAAGTGAAGTGTATTAGGAAAGTGAGAGAAGGTTACAAAGAAAATATTTTTTCTTTTCTTTTCTTATAAATAAAATATTGGTTTTCCAAATCTGCAGGTTGTGTAATTAACTTATTACATAAGATGGGAAATGTACTTAATTTCAGACAAAATTTGAGTTTTTATTTTGTGTTTACTTCCTTTTACAGATGCATTTCAAATATATCCACTAGGAATTCATCTTCACTGAGTTTCTTATCTTTGTTTTCTGAGATTTGCACCACACCCTTAAGATCTTAACTGCAGGTTAAATCCATGTTCAGGAAGCACTACTTTGGTAGAGTAAATCCATGCGTAATCTGTGTCAAGGAAATTGCTCCCATGTGTGTTAATGCTACTGACAGCACTATTAGGCTCTGGTATTAATGGCTTGCTGAAACACACAGCTAAACAAACAACTGCCACAGCTAGCTTACCCAGTCTTTGCCCTGAGGGGTCTCTGCACAAGCTAGAGATGTTACAGTAGCAGCTGCGCTAACATTCACAGCTTGACTGGTCTGAAGTGCTAATGGTTATGACATGAAATCCACAGCATTGTCATTAAAAAGCTAAAGCTATGAACTGCTGATTTACAGATGTTGAAAAATAGCATAGTATGCTATAGAAAACAAAAGTCCTCTGAAATGACTTGGTAATGTTTTACAGACAATGCCTTAACCTGCTGCAAATACATGCACTTTTCAAAAAGGCTAATATATATATATATATATATATATATATATATATATATATATATATATATATATATATATATATATATATATATATAAAACTGGTTATTTAAATCCCTGCATCCATCCATCCATCTAGCCATCTATCTATCAAGTCTATTGTTTGTCTCTGTATGTAGAAGTTTACACATTTATCAGTACATTGATGCACAGATTTTTAACCTTTAAACAAATGTATCTGCCCATCTATCTTGGAATCAAGGAACTAGTTACTTTTTAAATTTTGCCATCATTCTTATATTTCTATCTGTATACGCAGCTAACTATAAAGGAATCCATATTTTTAATCCACCCACAAATGTATCTATGAGCAAATACACCTGAGATTTGACTTATTTTTCAATAAGCACTGACCACTTCCAATAAGGACATCAAATTCAGAATATTAAATAATAATCAGGGGGTCAGTTCTGTCCCAATGTGTTATATAATGCTATAAGAGTTTCCAATTTTGTAGTGAGAAAATGATGCATAGAGAACACCAAAATGAATGCAGCATACATTTTCCTGTGGGCCGGATCATAAGCATAGTTTTTATTGCCTTTCCATATTAAAATACAAAAGTCAGCAAGAGAACATTGCTGGTACTAAAATCATATTTTTCACTCAGACCCCCATAAAGAGGGGGAAAACATTTAATCCAGAGGAAACATGCAAAGACTGAAGCAGTTTTCCAAAATATTCCATAACTTCACTGTGTAAGTAAATTCCCCCTAAGTTCCCACTTCCTTCCTCCTCACTAACACAAGGTTGCTGTGGTCTCAGACTGAGCTCCCTGTGGGATGAACATGAGATATGTCGATGAGATACACACATACACTTTCCATAAGTGTGTGTCAGTTTGGACACTATGTCGATCCGTGTTTGTATGAATGTGGAAGCTTTCACACTATGTCTGTGTGTGTGAGTGTGTGTGTATTGCCAGTGTTCCAGACCAGTTGTATATGAAGGTCTTGCGTATACGGTTAATCCCTAGAGGTGTCAGCCTAACTAAAACATTCAGCTGTCAATCACTTTCAGCCACCAACCACAGTCATGACCCAGGAACAGGAAGAGGCCTTGTTGTCCCTGAGTGGATCTAACTGAGCTTGTCTGGAGGGAGCTGTGTATATAGATATGTATGAGTGTGTTTTCCTTACCATTCAGTATTATTTTTGTTTGCATTGTGGGAGTTCAGGATAAGTGGTGGACTCTTTGCAGCTGGGTTCTATGATAACCTTCAATCAACACAAGTAAATTAGCTACAAGTGTTTAAAGGTAGAGTTCCTGTGATGTTAAATGTAAGAAACCTTTTTATCTGTGGAATGTTACCCTGAACCTTCAAACATTCATTCATCCATCCATCCATCCATCCATCCATCCATCCATTTTCAACTGCTTCTTCTGTGCAGCGTTGTGGGTGGCTGGAGCCTATCCCAGCTGTCTTAGGGTAAGAGGCGGGGCACACCCTGGACTGGACGCAAGTCAATCACAGGGCTGACACACAGAGACAGACAACATTTCATGCTCACACTCACAAGTAAGGGCAATTTAGAATAACCAATTAACCTGATGAGCATGTTTTTGGACTGTGGGAGGAAGTCTGGGAATCCAGAGAGAACCCATGCATGCACAGAGAGAATACTCCTCACAGAACGGCCACCGTGCCTGCCAGGGATACAAACTGGTGACCTTCTTGCTGTGAAGCAACAGCTCAAACCACTGCACCAACAGACAGACCTGCTAGAATTCAGTGAAGGATGATAGTTTTTTTTTAACAAACAAAACAAAACAAAACAAAACAAAAACAAAAGAAGCTCAGGTTTTTTCTAATAACTACAAAAAACACATTAAAATAAATCTTCAGGTACACAATGTGAGAAAATTATAACTCATGATAGTACAGCTTTATTCAGATAACATTGCAGCTTTATTCTTGAAATTCTTTTTTGTTGTTGTTGTTAGCAACTTACGTTTACAGAGCCATCATAATCTTTGTATTTCTAATGCATCCATTAGTTAGATCTTTCTTGGGCCAAATTCTGACCTTGTTAAGCAGAGGAGAAAATGGCTACTACAGAAGTAACACTTCATACTATGTATCAGCTTGATTTTCCAAGTTTCTGTTTTCACTTTCATCAATTAAGCTGTGCAGAAAACTTAGCTGTGGAGATTCCTGATGTATAAAACAAACATATTTAAAGATTTTAGTCATTTCCATAGTGATGCATACTGCAGTATAGAATAGAACATAACAGAATGTGCTTCATTAATCTCTAAAGAGAAATTCAAGTGTCTGGCAGATGAAATTCAATTAAAAATCACATAAAACAAACATAAAAAACACAAAATAAAGTCTGTTGATGTCTATGCTGTTTCCACCTGTTTCCAGCAGCACACTCCAATCTGTGCATTTGAAGCAGTCCCTTTACTGTATGTCAGATGTTTGTTGCACTGATGTACTTTTGCTTTTTAATGTAATTTCCACCCAAGATCAGGATTAAAACTCAATTTTTAAAAATTAAGCCATCAAAACCATAAATACAAAACTGTTCTTCTCACTCACTCACTCACTCACTCGTCACCGTGTTGACATTGGCAGATCTTGCAGCGGGAATTTTTTTGTTCTCCCGCTTTTCCGTAGCTGTACATGTCCACTGACTGTAAAAAGTTCTATAGCTATAATCAAATTATACTTTCCGATGTTCTGTCTAAAAGTGTGGAGGATAGCAGCTGAACACCTGGCACCTATAACAATATTTATTCAGGCAGGAATCACTTCTAAGGGGACTTTTTTCTTAACATAGTCTATCCTCTGGTTCCCTTTTCCTTCCCTTGCACTTCTCACACAAGAAGACTTAATACTGATTAAAACAAACACTGTCTGAAGGCATTATCCACTTTGGAGATAAGTGGTGAAGCTGCTGGGGGCTGGGGATTTTAAGTGACGTAATTTTAAAATAGTAAGCAAGGGCTGGGAAATGAATATCAGCACATTAAATGACACAGAGGAAAGAAAGGCAACAGAGGCACACGTGTGCTTGAGCTGCTCTGGATGGAAGGAGCTGCTTCTTCCCCCAAGGAAATGTCAATAACTGTTCTCTACTAATCAGATGCTTTCTCAATTATGGCCATTTATCCTCTGCCTCATTAGAAAAGCCTTTATAACCCTGGGAATATACATGTTTTTATTAGAAGCTGCTTTAAAAGAATATGTAAATGTTATGGCTTTCATACATTTATTTGATCACTCTTGCTTCATGAAAAGTTTACTTACATTACATCGATCCTGCCACTTTCCTTGAAAGGTTAAGATTCTATCACTAAGAAGGACTAATTTTCTTCTCTCTGTTATAGTTTACGTGTCACTGGCTCTAAGTGAATTTTTGAGCGTCCTGGTGGTGATGAAGTATGTGAAAGGTTGACAGAGAGAGTGTGAGAAAAAGAACAGACAGAGAGACAAAAACACATGTACTATGTGTTTGTATCCCAGCCAGTGAATGAAATATATGGCCTGAAGAGTGTGACCAAGGGAGTGAGCGTGTGTGTGTGCGTGTGTGTGTCCTGGCACGTGTGAGGTGGTGTGTGGGCGGCGAGAGGGAAAGCTCATAAAACCCATGATCACACTGATGAGGTCACGGGGAGTGAAACCGGAGAAAGCCTTTCATTTCCTGTCTCATTCCATCCCTCTCTCTCCTACCTCCATTCATCCATCTCTCCTCCACCCTCCCGCCTGGACTTCATTCCTGTTTTTTAACAGGGATGCCAAAAGTCAAGGTCTTTCTCACCCTTGCCTATCTGGAATGTGTCATCAAACACTGTAAAAACAACATGGGGATTTTTTTTTTTTGTTTAAAGCGGCTGGTGTTAGTGACTGGTATTCTCTAGTTGGGTTTTCGCTAATAATTTATCATGTGTGATGTTGATTGATAAGTTAGACTGGGGACAATCTTCCTCCATGTTTTTATTTTGAACCGTATACAACCCCAAATCCTCTGAAATTGGGACTCTGCATAAAACATAATTAAAAACACATTACAATAATTTAAAAAATTATTAATTTTGTTTAACCTATATTCAATTGAACAAACTACAAAGACAAATGATTTATTGTTCAAACTAATAAACTTCATTGTTTTTTTGCAATTATTAACTCATTTTGAATTTGATGCCTGCAACACATTCCAAAAAAGCTGGGACAGGGGCATGTTTACCACTGTGTTGTATCTTTGTAGGTGGAATTCTTTCCCCTTCTTGCTCGATGCACAACTTCAGTTGCTCAACAGTCCGGGGTCTGTAATGTTTTGTGCTTTATAATGTGCCACACATTTTTAGTGGGAGACAGGTCTGGACTGCAGGCAGGTCAGTCTAGTACCTGCACTCTTTTACTACAAAGCCACGCTGTTGTAACACGTGCAAAATGTGTCTTGGCATTGTCTTACTGAAATAAGCAGGGACGTCCCTGAAAAAGACTTGGAGGGCAGCATCCAAAACCTGTATGTACCCTTAAGCATTAATGGAGCCTTCAAGGATGTAGTTACCCTCAGCTGGTGTGATGTTGTCATAGAGACTTCAGCGTGCTGTATATCAATCCGGTCCTGTCTGACCCAATTGGGAAGCTAAGTAATAGCCTTTTGAAACAACCTTTATTGGTTCTGCTAATCTCATATTAAGTTTTGAATTGTGATCAAGCATATATCTAGTAGTGAGACTTTAAGATCAATTAGAATTTCTCACAGCAGCAGCATTTTTTGTTAAAAAAACAACAACAATAAAACTATCAAATAAAGAATGGTTCTTTACAGAGTTTGATGCTCAGCTCTCCCAAACTATGGATAAATGTGAAATATATACAACCAAAATTTTGGATTATTCAAAGAATTGGTCATATCTTACTGTTCATCAGGGCTACAATTCATAAAGGCAACAAGGTGGGAAATTGCTAAACAGTTGGTTTCAGAAAGTGAAAAGCCTATTTAATCCCCCTCCAGATGTTGTGAGTCAACATGCGAGTGCATGCTTGCTAACACTGTCAAAGCAAATGTGTGTAGAGCTCAGAGCATAGCTCTTCACACAGAACTTGCATGTGTAGCTAAAGGGAAAGGGTATTGATTTCAGTGGTCACACCACTAACCTGGAGTTATTTTCAGTTGGAAAGAGAAACCAGCACTTAGCATCGCAATCACACTGTGGCAACTATAGACGTGAAATAACACAAAGAAAAAGAAGCAGAGAGAGCACAAAACTCGGGTACTTGAACAAGTGAATTTTTTTTGTTAATTTTTTGCTTTTCCATAGCTTGTATACTTGATTTAGTCAAACTATTTATCATATTGATCCATAAATTTATTATGATACTCTAAAATAGATGCATTTACTCTAAAGTGAAGAAATATTCTGTATATTCCTTTAATACAAATGACTGCACATGGATGGTTTGTTCTATTCAAATCCACTGCCCCCATATTATAGTCCGTTTAAATATTTCAATTCCAAAACACTCGACAGCTCACCTTTTGCATAACTATCCAGCTTTTTGGCTCATCTCTTCCTACACCCAACTGTTTTACATCAAACAACAGAATGGAAAATGTTCTTGTTGGTACATCGCTCACTATTTTTTTTTTTTTTTTTTTTAAAGATGCAGCCTCTAGTGGTTGTTTGCCGAGTTAAGATTTCTCTTTGTGTTCTTTAGACAGGTGGTCCAGGGATTGAGAGATCAGCAGAGAAAGCTGTTCTTTACTAAGTGTTAGCTTAGCAGGAGAGTTGCTAGCTGTGAGCACCACTCAATCTGCTGTGTGAAAAAGTGTGAAGATGTTGTTTTGTTATCCACCCGTGACTCCACGGCTGGATCTTGGAAGAAAAGATGATGAAATAGAGCCCTGCGTGACAACTTGAGTTCAATTCTCTTTGACTTGTTGTAGCCTCGGACTTATGAAACAACAAATAGCAAAAATGTTTCATGCTAACCATCAATTTTCCTCACATTTCAACAAAACCTCAAAGCACACCTGAGCTCACACCATAACACAACAGCTGTGAACAAGTGCAGCAACAGTGAACCACTCCTGCAGTCACTCTTCTTCTTATCACAGGCTCATTACTGGTCAGTGTTTGACAAACACTGAGGGGCAGCAGTCACTGGCTGCCAGATTGCCTGTCCCATCTGTGTGCTCACGTTTAGTGGAGGGAGGAAAATTAAAGGCGAGAAAAAAAAGAAATGACGCTGAGGGAAGCTGTCTTCTTAGAGGAATACATGAGTGTACAAAACAGTGGAAACTTTCAAACAAGAGATTGTGCCAGGCTGTAGTATATGAGATCAACACAAAGAAAAGACAACAAAATGACTAAAAGAGTTAACGTCAAAAACAAGAAGGCACCTTGACTGGAAAATGAAAGTCAGACAATGAAATGCAGAATGTAAATGTCTGCTGTCTGCTAGGATCATTTCTACACAAACTGCCACTTCGGATTAATTTTGATCAAACATCTCTTTGTGTTTGTGAGTCTACAATATCTTCTATTTGTTGCTCCGAGGGGAGGTAGAGAAGCTGCAGCACTCACAGTGATTAGGTATTCTGCTTTCAGTCTAATGTTTAGCACAGGGGACCTTGGGCTTTCTCACAGTCCTAGTTTATGTATTTTTTTTTATTCATTCCAGTTTCATAAAAATAAACAAATTAGATAATGTGGATGGGGAGTATGGGATTAATTTTGAAGCAGCTGATTAGTGTGTGTTTGTGTATGTGTGTGTGTCCTGGACCATGCCTCAAACGCCTGCAGGCTTTACTGCAGTCTGGGAGATACAAGCAGTCCCTCCTCCTCCTCCGTCTTCTTCTTCTTCATTGCCCTGTCTCCACCCATCCCCCATCTAGTCAACTATCTCTGCATTTTCTCCTTAATTCCAGTATTTGGAAGAAAAACTCTGGGGAGAAGTGTTTGTGTGTGTGCTTTGTGATTTAAACTGTCTTTTTGTCTCATTTGCACAGATTTAGTGAACTCAGAGGTGACAAAAAAAACCTTCAGGAAATACGACTCTCGGTGTCTTCTTTACCTTTTTTATTACTTAACAGTCTGACTCCTCCACTCCTACAACCAAACTTATCTCTTAACTTTAAACCATTCTCTAATTTGCAATCTTATTCATGCATTTCTGCTCCAACGTGACTCAGATTTTCCAGCTGTAACTTGCTGAAACATTCATTTTCATACAATGTACATGAGAGAGAATGTGAACAGGAGATATTTTATTTCTTTTGAGACATTTTTAAACCCTCAGATAAAGCTCATCAGTTTTAGAGCTGTTTGAACTAACATGTTGAACCCTTCTCTTATTATCGATATAATTATTCTAGTGCCAAAAATGTCAAGTCTGTTCTGAATAACAAACATGTAAACCTCAAACTGTTGAGAACATTAAGTAAAAGAAAAAATATTATTTTATTCATTAAACACAAAATAAACATGAACGGCTGAAATATTAATCCAGAGGCAGTGCTACTAAAGTGCAACTAGTCTGGGTTCAAGGCATATGATCAAAGCTTCCTCTGATGATCAGCATTGTTTGCTGATTCTTTCCCAATAAACTGGCAGACAAAGGGTTTTAGGGTTTTTTTTTTTTAGGGTTTTAGGGTTTGTTTCTGCTTCCAATGATACACATGGACAGTGACAGAGAGTGTGCTGCCCCACAGTGACCTTAGGGGGAGTTTCTTTCACCTGTATGGCAGTTTAGTTTAATCATGTTCACCTGGACTGGAGTTGGACTATTTTGATGACCAAACAGTCTTGATTTGAGAAAAACTGTGTTACTGTTGTACTTATAAAAACACCTTAGAGGCTGCCTGCTCAAATACCAATTCAGCTTCGCTAACGTGCTTATAAAATCTGTCCTGACCTATCATCACTGTAACCGTTAAAGTATTTGGCCAATTAGTAACTCCTTTTCCTGTAAAAATCCAATCACAATATGGGATATCAATCATGGGAATTAAGTGTTTCTACTTCAGGACCCGGATCAGGTCCAGGCTGATCTTTCCCCCATGAGGGTCTACATTTAGTACCCGGACCTCCACCCGTTCCCCAGGTCCCAGGGCCAGGCTGCGCCCACGCTGGCTGTCAGGCAGTTTGTCCGGGGTGATGCTGCTCTTGTGGATAAGGCCCGAGCGGCCAACGCCAATATCTACGAAAGCTCCAAACAGAGCTGTGTTGTCCACCCGGCCTGTCAGCACTGCACCCACCCGCAGATCGCTCATGGACACAACACCCCGCTTAAAGTCCGCCTGCCCAAAATCTGGGGATGGCAAAGAAAAAAAAGAGAGAAGATGTGTCAAAAAGATGAGTTAGTTTGGTGGAAGTGAGGGAGAGTGAGTCATGGCTAAAACAGGTAAGGGTGGCAGATGGCTCAGATGTTTTTGAGAAGAGATGGGGGGGAAAGGGGAGGGGGTGCAGGAAAGTGAGGGGAAGGGACAGAAATGACAAACAGATATAACATTTCCAGCAGAAACCCAATACTTGTGTCTGCATACTTCCACATTCCTCAGAATCCTCCCCTCTCTGTCTGTTTGGCCTGTTCATGAGATATCTTTTTCCTTTCTGTAGCATTAACACAAACAAGGAAGACTCATGCCCCAGGAAATACTCTGGTCCAATTATCCTCCCCTCAGCACTGATTTTATGTGGTAGCCTTGGCCCATCTGTTTACTCAGCTGAGCACTGGCGTGGAGGCCAAGCGTAGTGTGCTGCAACTGTATAGGGCCAACCTGAGAATGAACCTTGGAGCTGCGGCCCTTAATTTTAAGAAGAGTTAGCCAGCAGTGACTGGCTGTCCAGGCGTGACATCTCTCCTCTCTGTGTGAGGGACTGTATTACAGTGGAGAGAAAAGAAATCATTTTGACAGGCAGAGCCCTCTGGAAAAATTCAGAGGGGTTAATGTTTGTTGTTGTTATTATTTAGCATTTTCATACTTGTTTTGATTCTACAAGATAAGAGCAAGATGTCCAACTTTTTAACATCAGACAAACATAATCAAGTAACTTTTTTTAAAATAAAAATTAACTTTCCATAAATAATTTGAATGAAATTGTATTCCCTTTAAGAATCGCGACTACTTTATTCAGAACAGTAGCAGCTACTGTAGCCTTTGTTAAAAAAAAGGCTAAGGTGACTTGTTTTTTTATATCGCAGCTTCAGAGCTTATTCATACTTTGAAACAGAAAGACAGTTCTTTTTATATACTTTCATTTTTTTGCTGAAATGAGCATGCTGTTTTTTTGCAATTTCTTAGATCAAGCAGTGAAATATGCTCTGCTTTCTCTTTTAAGAAAAACAATTTGAACAACAGCAAAACTCTCGAGGATGGAAAAGTTTGTGCATTATTGTGTGCCTGAGCTAAGAGTATATGATTAAGGAGAAAAACACAAGTCTTTGAGCTTTTTGGGTCTGCAAAGATTTTCTGTCCAACAACACAGTCTGTTGGAGCCATCACGCCCTGTCAGAAACATTGTGTTGTTGGGCCACAGGGAGGAAGCCACTGCACTGTTGGATCTGGTCAAGTTACACTGCCAAGACATGCGTTTCATAATGAATGCACAAGAAAAGTCAGTGTGTGCTTTAACTACCAAACCAGTCAGAGAAGTGGATGAATAAATTTTAAACTTCTACCAGTCCAAAGGGAACTGTGAAGGAAATCATAGAGGAAAGATGAGAGAAAAGAAGCTAATGTGACTTCTCAGTTTAAGAAGAATGCAGACAAAGAAACTTTATATGATTCAAAGGAACAATATTTTCTGTTAAGTAAAAGTGTTTTTCACTAGAACATGTTCAGCAGTATGGCTTAGGGAACAGACTGAGCAGTAAGCATTCAAATTGTGGTTTGATTGATAAGGACGGTGTATGAGAGAACATCTGGGTTTTCCTATTTTTAGGTTTTTTTTTTTCTGTGTCTGAACTTAGATGATATCAGCAATTCCAAATGGCTGTGAGTGGTAGGTGGATTAGGGTATATACCTTGACGTATGTCAAACCCGGGAGGCTGCGTGAGGCCGTCTACGATGATTTTAAGGGTCTCAGATGTGGTGTCTAAAGTCCTGGCCAGTTCATCCACGCTGCAGGTCCTCATCTTGCTCTCTACACACTTTTGCAGGCCTGCACTCCCGATCTGGTCTGTGCTCAAACCCACAAAGGATAGAAACCTGAAAAGAGATTAAGTGTGTAAATATGTCATAGGTTTATTTAATGAATTAAATAAATTCTGGTGCGTCAACATGAGTGTATGTTGTTAAAGCACAAGAAAAAAAGTTGCTAGCTGGGCATGTAGTATACGGACATCAGGTTGTGTGGAACAGAATTAGAGAGACAAGGAAAGAACAGAAGGAGCCAGAATTTGGTAACAGGCTTGGAAGAATGATGAGTATAAAGAGTACAGCTGTAAAAAATGAAGGGACCATTTAAATAGAGTGAAAGTGAAAGACGGGGTAAGCATGGCCGCAGGATGAAGGCAGGGAAAAGCTAAGCTAACATAGGTAAAGTGAGAAGGAGCTGAAGGGGAGGGAAAGGAAGGGGGAGCAGGAGAGGTGTGGGAGTAATTACACCCCAAGTCATGAGGTGCTGAGGTGCAGCTTTTCTTCTCGAAAAGCACAAATACACACATTTATTTCACCCCCTATTAAATCAGGTAAACCCACAGTGGGCTGTAAACGCCCTGACACCTTCCCTCATGAAACTGCCTCCACTTCGCTAAGGTTGGAGTGTTTGTTCATCGGTCAACTGCCTGGAAAAAAAACTCCCTCTGTCACTTTCTTCTAGCAGGATGTCCCACCTCCAAAATGTCTAGACAGTCAGTCAGGTTGCACCATTCATAATTCACAGAGCCTTGAATTTAAATCCAAACTAATTAGTCCAAATTATAAACAGACTTAGTGATGGGGATGGAAAATATTATGAGTGTTGAGTGTACTGTATATATCATTTACAGTAGGCACTCTTCACAGCTGGTGATGGATGTGGATGTCTTTGCCACTATGCATGTGTTCGAACCAGCCGGGTAACGTCTGTGATGGATGTCGCTCACTGGCAGCCTGACGCCATACAGACTCCGCAGCTGTCTCCCCCTCAGTGATGGACAGAACAGGTGGCCGCGCACATACAGGAGCATGCACTTACTCAAAGTTGATTCATACACACTGTTGTTCAGAAATGCTCGTTTGGCAGTGGCAGGGACAGTGCGGACGTAACGGGACACGGCTTGTGTACAAACTATGTATGAGACAGCTGTGAGCAGACAGGCCCCCTGCCAGCAGAGTCACAGACTACAGTCCAAGAGCAGGAGACAAGCGGAATCAATCCCTCAACACCAGCAAGTGGGACTGGTGTAAAATAGAAGCTGTGTTTGTGCCAGGAGTGGCTTAGTGGTGAAACAGCACCTTTGGGCCAACATGGATGCCTGTCTAACACTAGGATCTTTTCTCCTCTCTCTCCCTCGGCTGCTCAATTTTCCAGCCATATATCTCATAACAGGAAAAGAAATACTTGAATAGGAGGTTTAAGACTGATATCATATTGCCAAGGTGGTTTGAATTCATCCTGGGACCTTTGTTACTTTAATTCATCTTTACTTTCTGCTACAAACATTTTATCCCTGTCAGAATTCATAAAAAACACAGAAAAAAATGTCTGAAAATAGTACAAGGAAGGTCCTTTCCAGCAGCCTTGGGGTATAAAATGCAGCACAGGAGGAATATTGTTTTCCCTCCTAAAGTATGACAAGAAAAAGTATATCATAAGTTTCACTTCTCAATTTAAAACTCCTTACAGACACCCGTAGGAAACCTATCGTTTGACTGGAAATATGGGAAAAAGATGCCACCAGGACTTACAGTTTTGGGTGTATTATTGTGCATATACAATTCATGACTTTACAAAGAAATGGAGACTAATTTCAATATGTTCTCTGTTGCATTTAATCATCTCCTCAGCACAGAGCATCAGGGAGATGAGCATTGAGGAGCCCTGAGTAGTAGGGGAGGGGAGGGGAGGGGAGGGGAGGAGAGGAGAGGAGAGGAGAGGAGAGGAGAGGAGAGGAGAGGAGAGGAGAGGAGAGGAGAGGAGAGAATGAGTGTCCTGTTGGTTCAGCAGCAGCCTGAACGTGACTGAACGTGTATGTGTGTGTCGCCCTTCTCAATTTCCAACGGTGTATGTTAGTATTTAAGGGGTACCAGAAGTCCAGAGGCTTTGGAAGTATGCACCCAACAGTGGTCCCATAATTACGACCACCACTGTGTGTGTGTTCATGTGCTTGTGTGTGTGTGTGTGTGAGAGAGAGAGTGATAGAGAGAAGAGGTAGAGAGAGAGGTTGGGTGGGCTAGGATACCAATTTTTTCCAGGTCCTCAGCAAGAGCCCACTCTGTCTTTCATTATGGAAATATTAGGCCCCAACTGTTACATATCAGAAATATTTGCCATGAAGTAGATCCCCTCCCCCAAGTCACATTTGAGTAACATAATATATGTTTCATGGAATAGTCAAAAGAACTGAACAAAAATATGTTCAGTTATTATTTTGATGTGACAAAAGTTGAATCCAAAACATTTTAGAAAAGTTTCCCTGCCACATACAAAAGATGCTGTTCACCATCTGCTTCAGAAACACAGATGAGTAAATGGTCCCTGGGTCCTTGTGTTCTTGTGTGTGTGTTGTATTTGGTTACAGAAAGGAGGCAATGTGTGGGCTGTGTGCAGTAATGGAGGATCCAGTTTCTCTAATGTGATGAACCTGATATTCCTTATACAGTGTAAAGACACACAAACAGCATTCCTCCACAATCCCTCCCCTCATCCTCCTGTTCGCATCGGCTGGAAGTGAGGATGTGAGAAGAGCAGAGAGGCATCTCAGTGATGCTCTTATACTGAACATTCTATATATTTAAGATGATTCATGTATTCAGGAGTGAAATGTGTCAAACTGAGTAGAAGATTTGAATTTAAATTCAAAACTTATACTCTTTTTATCATTTACCAAAAGCCACCAAGAAAGAAAGGTGTACTTTTGAATTAAAGTTTGAGAATTACAGCTGTGAGGTTCAGAGCTTGTGTGAGAAGGAGCCAAATTACAGACAGCAAAATTCTCAGGTACAGTCGTCGCTCTGCAGAGGCATGAAAGGCCTTCTATAGACCTTATATTATAACAAAATACTGAAAAGCAGGAAGAAACACATAACAACATCAATTCTTGGATTAATGAAAAACAGCATGTGAAAGCAATTAACAATTATTAATTCAAAATTGAAATTGAAGGTTGTTAGAATACCTGTTACAAAAAAAAAAACTTAAAAAGGATGAGTGAACCGTGAGTATGGATGACTGACAATTTAAAGGTTTAACGGGCACTATTATATCAACACAAAGAGGGTACCTCATGGAGTAAGGAATGTGATGGGAAAGAAAGAAAGAAAGAAAGAAAGAAAGAAAGAAAGAAAGAAAGAAAGAAAGAAAGAAAGAAAGCTGAACAAAAGAAGAGCACAATGACAAAGTACAAAATAGACAAGAAATGAACATAAGACAGAAAATAAGTAAAAGAAACATTTGAAAGAAAAAACACAAAAAAAGCAAATTAAAGAAACAAAATTAAAAAAAGGAAATAAGATGCTGAAGAAATAAAGAGAAAGATAGATTGATGGCTGGATAATGAAGAAATATACTTGCCAACTAAATGTGAATAAATGATATATAAAAATTTTTAAAGGAACATGCTTTGTGGATTCAATGAACAAAACAATTGCACAAGTGTTATTTCTACAAAAAAGAGATGGTTATAAAGTAGAGAGAAAAAAAAGATTTTGGGTCTTATGCAGTTCTTTATCAAGACGTATTATCTTTCTGATGATGACTGATTTGATGATACGCACACAGAGCCACACTGACTGACACTTAATTGAAGTAGTGGAGATAAACAAAAACACAGTTTGGTTTAATCAGCATTAATCTCTCTTCACATAAAGGCACATATTGACACGCCTACCCACACACATGCACTGAGGCCACTAAAGGCACATCAACACGAGGGAAGCGATGCTTAAAGCCTCTAGTGTCAGAACTTATGTAGACTAAACACAGTTGAGTGACTACAGCTGCAGAAGGGAGAGCCAACCCTCCCTTCTCTGTTTCTCTCATACCCCACATACACACACGGGCAGGACATTCAAGTCCTGGGCAGTTGTTCAATGTGCTTTTGATATCAGCTTTAACAGTACTAACAATCATTTCTCACACAAGGACACACACAGTCAGACAGAAATACACACAGACAAAGCTAACGCCTACTCTTGTATCCCATGTCTGTGCAAATCAAATCAGAGTCCTGCACCACTTTAACCAGCCCCATATGAGAACAGTGTTAAAATCAACTCCATCTTAGTCTGAACATGCTCAAGCCAGTGGGTTAGCAGCTGTATAAGTGTGTGTTTGTAGATTTGTGTGTGCTGTACCTGTGTGCCACACTGTAGGACTCAGGGTGTATGCAGGTCTGGTCCAGGGGGTTAAAAGAGGTGGGGACGCTGATACCAGACTTTCCTTTGCCTTTCTTAGCTGCTGGTACTACCGATGCAGGGTCAGATGAGGATTTGGCACTATTTTGGAGACAGAAAAATGTATTAAAAGAAAAATATTGTTAGAGCCCAGAGTTTTTTTGAATACCAAAGACATTAATGGCATGAGAGGGAGAAAAATAATTGAAATTAAACAAAAAATTAAAAAGACTGTTTACCAGATTGTGATTCCAACTGATGTGGCTTTGCAAAAGTACTCATGGGGTAACTGTGTCAAACGACTTAATTGAGAAATATTGAATTTTATGTAAATATTGCTATGTTTTATCTGCTAAAGATAACACTAAGAGTATGAAGACTGTTGAGCTGGATGCTGGTCTACTCAACAAAATATGTGATGACATAATTTCTGAAATGAAGTAAGAGCTTTCAGCATTATTATTAGCATTACATTTTTGGTAACAAACTATAGGATCTGTTTACCTGTGTATAGCTTGTGGGTTGATTCTGATGAAGCCGGCACATTGCTGGTAGCTCTTGGGTCCCATTCCTTTGACCAGTTTGAGCTGCTCCCTGTTTCGAAAGGGGCCATTCTGCTCCCTCCATTCTGCAATATTCTTCGCTCTGCCTGCATTCAAACCTGCAACATGCCTTGAAAATACAACAACAAGTGGATGTTGTACCTAATAATATTATTTCTGGGGACAAGGTGGGATCTGTGCTTATTGATGAGGAATCTGCTCTTCTTTGGGTGCAAATGTTCAGAAAAGTTAAGAAATCAGATCTCTGGGAGATAAAAATAGGAGTGCAGATTTTGAGTTGGCATTTAAATATCTGGTGAGTAAATTGCCAGGCAATGAAAAGAGGTGATTTGAAACGTAATTAGGTCAACTCTGTTAATATCCAAGTGACTCACTTGCACTGAAACCCTCAGCAATGTCAACACTCAGCATAATACTTCAGTCATCAACACGTCTGTGAGTGTTTAATGTGTATGTGTGTGCGGGATAACTCCTGGCAGAAATGGAAAAAGCTCACTTCCAGAGCAGACACATAAACAGATGACCTGATGCCTGCCCTGCAGCTAATGCCAGCTCATTTTATACTGTTTGGGTCCACTGCAAGGCTTGTATATATTAAATTCATGCACAACCAACGTAATTTATGTCTTAATACAAACACGTACTTTTCTACATACGTATTTCTGAGTGATGTGTGTGTACATTGCCTAATCCCATCTGTTGATTACAGTTAGTGTAGTAAATATCAGCAGTGGAGTGTTGCATTAGTTTCAACAGAAAGCTGCCAGGTTGTCTGTGTGTGTGTGTGTGTCTCCATGTGAGTAAAGCTATGCCATGTTGTGACTGCAGAGGGAAAGTATGTCAGAGGTCTGAGCACTCTTCATCTCTGTTGCAAAAATTACGTCTCCGTGTGTGTGTGTGTGTGTGTGTGTGTGTGTGTGTGTGTGTGTGTGTGTGTGTGTGTGTGTGTGTGTGTGTGTGTGTGTGTAGAAAAGAGTAGCTGTGAAAATGCTCGCTTGTGTCTTTTACCTCATCAGTATCTCAGAGCAGATGTTAATGTCAACCCCAACAAAGCTGACACACTCCTGCACCACACCGTCTAGTGCTGCCTTCAGTGCTCCGGCCGTCACATCGTGCTGCAAAAAAAAAAAAAAACACATTCAGACTGTATTAACTGTATTATCAAAAATGATCAAATTAGTGCTTTCCACAAAAAATAACTGCCTTGTCTACATGGCAGTTATTGCATGTATCCAAGGGGCAACATCTGGTAAAGAAAAATGAAGCCTATGTGGAAATGCTAAAAGTTGCTGTTCATTGAGAATCCCCTAGAGGCTGGCTGCAGAAAGAACAGAAGTCACGTACACATCAAGCCAAAAAAACTGACTTTTATGGCATTAAAAGGCATATTTACAGCCTGGTTCAAAAAACGGCTTGGGTCTGAAAAGCTAAGTTCCCTATTGGCACACACTGCACAGTGAGATAAATTTTTTCTAACTCAGCATTTTATTTGATATTAGGATTACGAGTGTCCAATCAGAGACTCAGCTAAGCTTACATGACTGAAGGGCGCCCTATAGCTGTTAGAACGGAAGCTCAAAGTCTGCGTTATATCCAAGATGGCCCTGTCCAATGATTGGCTTCATTTGACTGTATCAGGAACAGATGGGTGACGTCACAGAGAGTACGTCCATACTTTATACATGTATCTGTTTTCAGGAATTTCATCAGTCGAAGAATTTCATCATTTATAGCGTGAGAGAGGGTTTGATGCTTTCCCGTATTTTAAACTTGGATATAAAGTAACAATGCTGGATGTTCATACTAAACATGCAAATTTTCAAACCACTGTATATCCATAAATTGTAGAAATCCCTGAATCTGTCTGTAAACTAATCAAAACAGTCCATTCTAAATGGAACACAAGAATTTCAAGATTTGCTGAAATGATGAGGGCATCATAAGGATCTTCTAACTGGTATATGGCACTAAGGTCTGCCCATAGCTCTGCCCCTAACAGGCTTTGAGATGGCCAACCAATCAGAGGTAAGAGTGTTTGTGGAGTGTGGAGCCTCAAAGAGACAGCAGCTTAAACAAAGCATTTCAGACAGAGGCTGCAAAAAATGTATTTCTTAAATATCAGTATGAGAAAAATATGTTGGTTTTTTTTTTGTAGCTGTAAGTCATGCACAGCTGTTACAGAGTCAACAGAGGGACAGTATAAAGCCTAAAAAAGTGAATTACTCCCTCTTTAATGAAACTACACAGATAAGTAGTAAAGTTTAAAGTCTCAAAAATAGGCTCATGGAACGCTGACAAATCCCCTTATACAGTTTGATACTGTTACACGTTGCCAAAATTTCAACCAATAAAGCTTTCTCTAAAAAGCATGTTCAGGTGATAAATTCAGGTCCATTTTATATCATATATTAGCTGTTTAACATTAACAACTATTTGGTTCTGTGAAGATACCATTTCCAAGACAGAGCTGATAAAAGTTGATCCAATATGAGCAGCATATGGACAGATACAGAAAAAAACAAAGGATGAAAGAGAGAGAGAGGTTTGATTGACATTTGGTACACTAAGAAAAAAGGCTAAGACAGAGACAGACATGGAAAATGATAGAGGGGATAGCAGAGCAAAAAACAGTGAGGAAGAGAGAGAATGTTTAGTTTGGCCAATCAACACTGTATCTCCCCAGATCATGGTTTTCTCACTATCAAAGCTTGCAGTCAAAAATCAAGGATCCTCCAAATGAACTTTTCATGCATCTTAACTGCAAGCCAATCCCCCATTTATAAGGACATATTTTCCCCAAGAACTATACTCTTTGTTTTATTAAGGTGCAGAGAGGACAGCCAATAGGAAAATACTGAGAAAGGAACTGGAGAAGGGAGACTGATTGCTGGCATGATATGTGACTTTAAGCCACATATACTGAAACAGTTTTCCTAACCTTAGAAATTTTCAAAAAAGTATTCAAAATGCAACAGCAAATAGACATAAAAAAATTGTAGAAGCTGAAGCAATCAGGGGCCAGAAGCCCTGGGTTTCAGCATTGTCCTGAGAGTTCCTCTGGAGACTGATGCCTCAGCAACTGTTAAAGGGTTAGCCAACAGTCTGAACCAGACCATTGATGAGCTGTGCATGTGTGTATGTCTTTCCGTACGTGACTGACACTAGCATAGGTTGTCTTGTAACATGATCGAGTATCATGAGCAAACACTGGCTTGTAAACGGATGACAACAACGCCAGCCAGTGAACTAAGCCTCCTCTGTCAGCAGTGAGTGGCCAGAAGGACAGATAAGGACGGAGAAAGGAAACACCAACCGAGTTCAAGTGAAGAAAAACACACCTCTTACACACATATTCCTATTGATACAAACAGTTTTAAATGTTTAGTGATTTATAAACCATTTTTAATAAGTACTTGATCTAAATCTTTTATCGACAGTGTTTCCTAGTTCTAGATTTCAGCAACATCCAATGATGAACAGCATGAGGAGATACTGAAGGCCAAAGTTATTGTCACCAACAAAGCTCGAACTCTGCTTAGAAACTTTGTTGTTTAAAATGTCACGCTGCTGTTGCTGTTCTTAAGATCTACTAAAGCAGACAACCTCTACTGCAGTTAAAAGCTATGAACCACAGTCATAATTACAAACAAATATAGATGATTGACATGCTTTTATATGTACGTTGATCTTGTTAATAAGGATGCTGTGTCAATATCTAATCTTTGAAGTGAAGCATTAATCTTGTTAGCATGTTAAGTCTCTGTTTTTTCAATCATCAGACTTGTATTTGAACATGGCAGCACAAGCATAATGTTGACACATACGCAGACAGGTTGGAAAAACTTGTGAACTTGTATTCTGTAAGCTGTTTTTCTCACGTGGCATGCACGTGACAGGTTGAATTTGAAACTGGGGATGCTATGTGAATTTCTTTAGTGTTAATATAAACGTAAAAGACATTTTGAAAAACAACGGTCCTTACAAAATCTTTGTGAAAACGTAGGAAATAAAAACTACGGGCCTGTTTCTGGAGCTAATTAAACCAAATCATTGAAGCTCAAGTCACAATCAAGAAAGGTCTCCTCGTTTCTAGAATGCTCTTATTGAAAAGTCTGCTAAAATATGTTAACAACATACTTTATTCCAAGGTTGATGCACTTAAAGGTGCTGTGAGGACTATCCATTTGGTGTTGATTGCAGTGACACCTGTGGCCATCATCTCACCATGCAGAGCAAACATGACCTCACTCTTCATTTTATTGATCGACTCTAAAGTTTGAACAGACCACTGCAGTATTAATGCTGCATGTGGGTTGTTACGCACAATATCATAAGCAGCTTAGCCCATGTTTTAGCTTTTAGCTTGTGCTCTGTCACTCTCCAGTTTAGCTTTCTTCTGCTCTGGGCGGTGTAGTGTCATCACAGGGGCTTTTGGTCAACATGTTGTAAATGGATTTGTATTCTCCTGGGAAAGTCCAACTTGACCACAGGTACTAAGAAATAGCATTTGGAAGTAACCAATTTTGGCGTTGAGGATCTCATTTTGAATCATGAATTATGACCAGGGAAATAAAAGTAAGACTACCTCTGGATCATTTATTAAGTCCTTACAGCACCTTTAAATTTAACTTTGTGGTGATAGGACGATAGTGGTATTATTAAGACTCCTGGGTGATCATGCTTCACTTGTGAAATGAAAAAAAAAATTCGAATGATAACTTGTGATATAATATACGGATTTAGCAGAGAGGTAAAGAGCTAAAGGCATAGAGATGTAGTCCTAAAGATACATTACAGCACCACTGGTGATTCCTCATGTGACACAGCCTACTTTATAGTCAGAATGATGAGACATGGGCTTGGGGCATTTTCAGAACAATAAAAATAACTTTCCTAACAATAAGATTTTCCCATAAAATCAGGGCTGAAAGCTTTACCACTTCCTGTAAGTTCAGGCAGAAAGAGGACACAGGGGCAGTCAGGAAGGAGAAAAAGGTATCACCTGTAATGTATGTTTTCACACAAAAAGTGGAGGTGTGCTCTGCAGTGTGAGATTTTACCAGTAGTAAACCACAATGAATGAGCTCTCACATTCCTACTGAAACCTTAGAGAGGTGGGAGCTGCAGGAGAGGATCTTAGGTACTGGAACAGGTAACAAAAGAAGGGCACGTGCCCCTTTCATGCAGAACTGCGTTTAACTGGCAGATTATGAAAATGAACTGAAACTTTAATTGAGTTTTTGTTGAAAAGAAAAGAAAAGAAAAGGGAAAAAGACATTGAAAGTGGTCACAATGGTAACAAACAGCAGACAAAGCTTTGAGTCAGGGCGCATCACTTAAAAACAAAAACAACCTGAGAATAAGGCTCTACTTTGAAACTCAGTATGAACTGATACCTTTATGATTCATTGCATGAATTACTGCAATACCTATATTTCCCTCACCGTTCACTGTACATTCCTCAAAGCCATCTGATAAAACTCATAAGAATTGGTAACCAGTTCAATGGTGAAACTGGTTTGTCACAGACCACACAGTCTAAAGAAAGCAGAAGAAGAAGGATGGCTCATTTTGAAGGCCATGAATTGTTGTAAACCACATATTAGTGTGTCCCTGGCCCCAGCAGCAGTGATTTACTGTGACAGAGTTGGAGTGCAGAAGAGTAACTGTTTTGGGGGAAAAAAAAAAAACATTAAAGTTCTGCTCTAGTAAACATACATACACACACACAATTCAGTATAAGAGAGTCTGAGGCCCTCATGGTGCTCCTCTAAAGTTACATTGGCACTTTCTGCACTAATGAAAGGTAATGTCGTATTTCTTTTTACCTCCTATTTTATTTTTCTCCTTGCTTTTTGGTAATCTAGAATAGAGGTAAACTGGATAACGTTTTTAGACAACACAAAAGTAACTGATATATTTTGATTTTTCAAGACATGACTGAGTTGTCTTAGTCCTCTTAACCCAGAGATTTAACCGCGGTACCAAAACAAAGCTCTGCTGTGAGGATCTACTTTACATTGAATCCCACAACATCCTGGGGAACCAGAAATTGATTATACACACAGCATTTTGAAAGCATGGAAGGCACGTAGCCCAAATTTTCTCTGATTAGGTACAGGATGAATGAACAAATAGAATAAATATACGTAGGGATATTTAGATTAGATTCAGATCTGTTTGTAGGGGAAAGTTTAAAAAAATAGTTTCAGGTACATGAAAGTATGAGTTATGTACAGGTTTACAGGGGGTACTTTACCAGTGGTGTTTCACAAAAATTCAGCCTAATTCCATTCATTTCACACACACTGCCTTGAACTACTCCATTCCTCAATCCTGACACCCAGACCCCCAAACCTCAAAATCATCCAGAGTCAATGGACTGCATCCCTGTGTGTGAAGGTCATGTTTAGATTGGCTGGTAACCAGCTGAAGCCAGCCAACCAACACACAGGAACAAAGTGCTTCTGTCTGCACCTTGAGTACTTAAAAGCTGCAGAGTTACCACACGTCAGTCTGAGAGAGATAGAAAAGGAGAGTGGGGGGAAGGAGAGAAGAAAACGGAAACCAAAACAGGCTTTTGTGTGTGTATTTTTACTGAGAACCTGAAAAATATGAATGTTTTTAACACAGAAACAGGTTTCCATTGTAATGTGAGGCTGTTGTCAGAATCAAAAAAATTACAAGTACCGGAAACCAGAACAAGAGCAAGAAATAGTGGCAAAGAGAAAGTTAAGCAACTGATGAGAGATGAGGTTTTCAATGACAATGTTCTTTTGGCTGATAGCAACTTTAGAAATGAAGCCCCTCACACTTAGAGCAACTGGAGGCGCACCAGAGCTACAATGGCTGAATGTTTCCCTGCTGAAAGTAGAAGCTTCCTTTGTTGCATTCATTCAGGGGTATGGGAAATGTATTCTCCTTTATTGAAAATTATGCTTATTTCCACATGATGTTACATTGGGGTTTACTTGCCTATGAGTGTCTAACTCGTGATTTATAAGCAAAGTTGGTGTAAAAACCATTTAATCAGACCAGTGTTCTGTTTTTCAAAATGCATACATTCATAATTTTAAAAGGTATGCTGAGCTGTCTTTGCCAAGTATTGAAAATTCTCCAAGAATAGCCTCCACTGTAACTCCCAGGTCAGTGACCTAAAAAACACTTTTCATGAGAAGCACTTTCATGCGTTTCCTTTGCTTCTATAATTTAGCACTGCCTGGTTTCACTGGAGCAGATGGTCGCCCACCCAGAACCTGGTTCTGCTCAAGGTTTCTGTCTGTTAGAGGAGTTTTTCCCTGCCCCTGTTGCCAAACGCTTGCTCATGGTGGGAATTGTTGGGCCTTCATAAATAATATAAAACATTACAGTCCAAATCTGCTCTAGAGGGAAGTGCCCAGAGAAAACTTCTGTTATGATTTGAAGCAATAAATAAAGTTGATGCATAGCGAGTCTTTTATTTAAGCTCAAGAGACAGAAAAACTGTCCACACATAGTGGCACAGCCAATAAATATTGCAAAACACTTATGCCAATCAATAAAGGACGGATGACAGGTAAGGAGTCTTATTTTTAGCAAAAATTGTACTTGCTTGTACAGAGTAAAAACAAAATCCCAATGGCGCCAAGGTTAGAGTTAGGTTTAGGTTACTTGTTTAGTTTCCTATATTAAAGGCACGGAACTTGGTAGTCATGAAAAACTAGCATGAATTTGAATAGCATCTCCTCAGGACCCCGTTTAGCCCCCACCCTCTCACACTCGGAGCTCCTCCAAAACAACGCCCCCGCTCACATGCACAAGCGCCACTGATTCACAATCATATGATCGATCAAAACGACAGACTCAAACCAGTCCTCAGCACATATTTTTTGTTTGCACTACGTTACCAGTAATCATGGTATATGTAGTTTTTCTTCCATACTTGGATCCTTCTTGGTTATGCGGATTGAATCGGGGCTAGTGCAAGCTGTTAAAATGTACACACAAGAGGAGAGCAGAATGGCAGGATGGGATTTGATTAGTTTAACAAATTGGATGCCAAATGCTAGGTTTGGTTGGTGTTTTCCGAGGTTTACTCCTGTGTAGACAGCGGATATTTTTTGCTCTATTTTAAGAACACATCATGCATTGATTGCCATCGGAACATAAAGATCATTTTAACCGAAAGTTAAAGATCATTTTAACAGAACGTGTATCTAAATCTGATACCAACACTAACTCTAAGACATTAGTCATAAAACCTGAGGCAAATTTTTCTAAGCCCATTTCCCCTATTTTTCTGGACTTGTCAGGTGAATGTGGCTCATATCAATACTGGTGCAACCACTTTTGCAAGGAATAAGACATAAACAATTGCTTCGATTTCAGTTCAGGGAGTGTGCTGGAATTCTAAAACTTCTATAATGTTTGAGAAAAGGGGGAAAAAAACCTAAAGCCATCTTTTAAAATGTACTCACACCAAAGGTGTTTCCCTCTGTGTGTTTGTGTGGCTATGTGAAACAGCAAATGGAAACCTTTCACTCCAACATCAACTGGGAGTCTGGCAGATCAACAAACTTTACGACTTAAACAGATACATCTCTCTGCAGGACTATCATTCAATCATTTATTTATTTATTTATTTAATGGCAGTTATTAGTGCTCATAAACCTCAAACTGTACCTGAAAAGACCCACAATTTTGTGGCACTTTATCACTTGTGTCATGACACTGTACCACAATATCCCTAAAAGAGACAGATATCTAGATCAGCCTCTCAGCACTAGCGGTTGAACTTGCAGTGCACTTTTCAAAGAACTTAGGTTTGAGTTTAAGGGTGTGAGCAAGTGTGTGTTTGCATTCAGGTGTGAATACATTTACAGTTAAGTGCTCGCCATAAATCAGGAGTTGAAAGTGATATGACAGCAAGGAGATGGTTTTATGTTTTCTCAGCACCTTTATGAACGCCCAATGGCTATTTCTCGACTTCCTGCAAAACAATCGCACACTCCACACACATTACCTGAGGGACTGACTGCAAAACAGAGCGTGAGAAAATCTAAAGAGTTATGTTTGAGACAGGCACAGGACAGCTCAGAAAGGCCAAATGACAACCTAGGTCCAATATGTCTATTTCACTTTGAACAAAGTCAGTTCACATGAGGTAAAATCATATCATCATTCATTTCATTTCAGACAGTCATTTTTTTAAGTGTGAGCTGGGATCAGCCATTGAATTTTTTGTATAATGTAAAGCTTACAATGACTCTGGTTTAAGATTGTACTGATAATTATGAAAGTTACCTACTGGTTTGAGCACAAAATATAATCTCTCTGGTTTTCTGCAGTGCTAGAATTATTATCTTGACAAACAGCTAGTGATTGTTTTCTCAAGTGTTGAAAAATATGAATTGGCATGAATTTCTTTAAACATCACTTCTTATACAATCACATTGACATATGAACGATATACCTCAGGGAAATAATTAAAACAGTAAGAGACAATTTTTGGCAGCTTCTCCACTGATCAAGTTTTTTAAGAGCATGTTTTTCCTCATGCCTCAAAACACCGGGACAGGAACTATCAATCACAGTCAACCCTTCATTTCTCACTCTCCTACGCTTTCTCAGATCTGTCTGCTCATGTCTCCCCTGCAGGCAAAACCATTCAGGAGTGAAAAATAGCACGCACAACTACATGGATATTTGAACTACTTATATATTTACACACATATGAGCAGTCTTTGTCTGAAAAGTGATAACAGTTGCAGAGGATGTGTAAATGAAACCTTAAATTGTACCAGCTGAGTTCTATGTTACATGCAAATCATGCAAATGTGCAACACAGTGCAGTTTTTTAATGACCTGGTTGGACTCTAAGCAGAGAAAATCAACCTGAAATTGTTTTTTTAAAGCTGCACTGTGATGTTATTAACTGAAAATAAAGAAAAACTGTTTTCGATACTGAAGCCTTGCTCCCCACAATCGAATAGCATGATTTTACCTAGAAGTCATACACACCTGTTTGAGGCCGATCCTTCAGATAATGTTAGAGGCCACATGTTGGTGCAGTAGTTCACAGAGTTGCTAAACAGCGAAAATGGTCTGTTGAAGTGAGTATTCAAAATTACCCAGAGGTGTAAATGTGAGCATGAGTGGCAATTTGTCTCTTGATGTCAGCCATGTGATTGACAGGTGACCTAATACTGCCACCAGTCAGTCTCAACTTAATAACTAGCTTAAGTCATTAAGTCTCTTCATCAGTGCAAACTGTGCATGCTTTTAAAAGACTCAGCAGGTATAACAATATATGCCACAGCAGACATGAGTTTACTGGAATTTAAATCTGACAGTCTGAAAGAGTTATTCTCGCATGATCATGTCATCTTGCGTAATCTTGGTAGTTTTACTTTGACATCAGAAAGGCCACTCCTTGTTGCACAATTCCTGGATGTGGAACATTTGCGTTCTTTTGCCTGCAGAGCACCGAGAGTGTGCTTAAAAAGAGACAAAATCACAACCAAATGTCCTATGACGTGCCATTTTCAGTGGACAACTTTATAAACCAAAGTTCACAGAGGTAGAACAAGACTCAGCAGCCTAAAGAAAAACAGGAAAAATCTTTAATGGTAACAGGAGATTCCAAGCTACTTGGAGCTGCAGGTGTGCAAACTGCAAGCTGATGCCAAGACTGTCTAATAAATGGGCGTAGCATCCATGATGTCACCCATCTATATCTGATGCAGAGTTTTGAGGCAAATTGTCAGGGGAGACATGTTGGAAATGCTGAACTGACAAGGCAGGCTTTGAGCCTCCACATTAACAGCTACAGTTAGTCTACCTGACAGTCAGCTGAGCTGTGCCTCGAGCTTGTGATCTTAATATCTTCAAAACTGCCGAGTTAGAAAAAAACATCACCTTCTCAAACAGTGTATACTGTTTGAGAAAATATTTATTCAGAGTGAGTTATTTTTTTTGTACCAGGCTGAAAACATGTTTGTTCCTGCTGTAAAAACTGCATTTTTTTAAGCTTGGTGTTTATGCAGTTTCCGACACTTCCTGGGCCACCCTCATGTGGACGCTCAACAGACTGCAGTTTTTAGCACATCCCAATCTGCTTCATTTCTTGGGCTGTAGGTCGCTGTTTTACTGATACAAACCATGAAAACTCTTTGCTGCCTCAAATAGAACTAGAAGACAACAGTATCTTAGGAGCCTTCAGAGCAGTGGTCCCTAAACTATGGCCTGCCTCCACATTTGGCCCGGTCCCCTGAACAATACCAGAGACTCATTATGATTTTTTTTTTTCAGTCTGGCGGTGGCATGCAATTGAGACTAATACATGTATAGAACATGACATTCTATTTCATAAATAGTGTTATTTATTTCATTAATAGCGTTAATATTTATTTTCTGACTTTTTTTCTGTGAAGATCCCAATAAGGGTTATTAATATTTGGTTATGTGTGGCTTTCTGGAAAACAATAAATGTTTACGTTAAGGCACCCCTGCGATCGTCACACTTTTTCTGTTACAAACTGACCCCGGCCCCCCATCAGAGAAGGGAAAAGTTATGTGGCCCTCACAGGAAAAAGTTTGGGGACCCCTGCTTCAGAGGATAGCAGCAAAGCACAGGTGGCTGCAGTCTCTCTATATGCCTTCGGTTTAAGAAACTTTTTTTTAATTCAAGTGCTGACAGAGAGAAGAATTTTGGCTCAGGCTCTATTTGGTGCTTATTTTATATACAAACAATATATAAAAAAAATCAAAAAGATAATGAGTAATGGGATGAAGTATGTACTTTGGTTGCTTTAACCCTTTATTGCCTTAATTGGATATTTTCATTAAAAACCTGTTAAAAATTGTTAAAATTAAAATATATTCTACCTTATTGAGGAATATCATTCCACTACAGGCAGCTGAAATTGTTTTTTGGCCTTTTTTCAAAATGGCTGCTCTGAGGAAAATATCCACACACTTCGCAGTGATTTTCCTTCAGGAAATTCCTTCAGGAAAATCACTGCTCATTTTTAAGAAGTTGCTATAAGAAAAGATCTAAATTTTTACTCATTTTTTAAAAATATTTTCTGACACAAATTTGATGACACAAAAATATATCACAATATTTTTCTTGTGGATTTTGTTAAAGGGGTTAATCAACATCTCAGTTCAAAACAATTAGAATTTTCTGGGTTTTTTTTTTTAGGTGGGTCAGGCTTGTAAGGGTTAAACCATTTCTTAACCAAATTTAAAACTGAGATATGATACAATAACTATATGAAATTTAATGAGCAATGATTAACGCATCTTTTGTTTCACCTTAAAAAAAAAAAGAGAATTAAATTACGCATGAAGTGGGGGTCATGCGACAAGAGCCAGAAAATGCAAAAAGATGAAGTAAAAAAAAAAAAAAGAAGGCTGAGAGAGGTGAGAGGAAGACTGACAGTTTCTTTAATATCCGGCTCACGGGAAATGTTTTCTTACACAGCAGTGTGTGTCTCTGTGTGTGTATTTTCCAGTAGCAGTTAGTTTTACAGGCCTGGGAATAACCCAGCCATCAACAGACTACAGCAGCAGCAAGAGGCTGATTGACAGAAGATGGAGCTGTCCAAAGGTCACATCCACTAAAGTGTGTAATTATAAAAGAAGACAAGACTCCTGAAATGTTAGTCCATGTAAGAATTATGTACTCAAAAAGCAGGGAATTCCACACCATTTACAGCTGATATGAATTAGAAATGTACAGTCCAGTTCATGACCACTAAAACTCTAATGACTTTAGCTCTTCATTCAGACAGATGTGGATCTGGCAAACTCAGAATCAAGAAAAAAGTTGCAAGTCAGTGGTGCCGTAGTGAAAACAGTGTTCCCACACCAATAGTTACGTCCAATCTGATTTTAATGGGCCTCACTTTTTTAGCCCTCAGCTCATTTCCTCCCTTCCCTCCGAGCTGTCACTCACTGAGTCAGCAGTGGGAGAGAGAAAGAGAGAGCATGCTGTGCCAGCTGTCTAGAGTTACATCTGCCCTTCTGCTTTCTGGGTCTAACAGCAATAAACTTTCAGAAAGCTCAAAACGCTGCGTGCACACACACACTCACAAAACAGAGCTTTTTGGAAACCAAATTACACACTACAGAACTCCTCACACTTTTTCTCCAACATGTACATTCATACACTGATATTAAGCAAACGTATGCATATGACTAAAAGGAACAAAAAGTGGAGTGTGTACATGTGTGTTTGTGTGAGCTGACATGCAGGTCAGAGTGATGTCCCATCTCATATCTTTCAGCACCCAGAGTTTATTTACTCAGTTACATTATCATTTGTTGACCTAGTCACATGATCTGAGAGCGGGAGGTGCAGAACCCCAGGCACCCCAGAGAGCCCAGTCAGGATGTGATGAGAGACACGGGCCTGTGACCACACTTGCACTAATAACAGTTCATGCAGATGCACAAGATGACCTCCAACTTTCTCCTTCAAATCCCCATTTTCCACTTTACACATCTTTTCTTTAACTTCTGTCACCCTCTGCTGTCCTTTTGACCCCTCTTTCCTCTCTTTTGCTCCTCTTTTAGAGTGATTGTGAATTAAACAATGCTGGCATCTCAGTGATCATCGTTAGCCATGAAACAGTGCATCACCAGACAGTTAAAAATCTGTGCACATACGGGAGGATTCCACTGGTGAGAGGAAAAATGAATTCTTAAACCTTTATTGAAACAGCAGAGGGCATTGTTTGCCTTTGATTCATCTTGTCATTCATTCATTCATTCATCTTCTGTGCTGCTTATTCTGTTCAGGGTCGCCGGTGGCTGGACCCTATCTCAGCTGTCTTAGGGCCAGAGGCGGGGTACACCGTGGACTGGTTGCCAGTCAATCACAGGGCTGACATACAGAGACAGACAACCTTTCACACACACACACACACTCACAACTACGAGCAATTTAGAACCCATGCATGTGCAGGGAAAACATGCAAACTCCACACAGAAAGGCACACCGGGCATACCGGGATTCAATCTTTTGACCCTCTTGCTGTGAGGCTGCAGCACTAACCGTACAGCTGTCATCTTGTCAGTATCTTATATTTTCTTTCAATTATTGCAAAATAGAGGTGGAACCAGGTGAAATTTTTCCAGTTGGAGATCACTGCCAGTGTTTCATGTATTTCTCAATGTACACTTGCAAAGAATTTAGGGATTTCATCAGTTCATCATATCATCAAAAGATTCAGAGAGTATGGAGAATTATCTGTATGTAAGCAGCAAGGCTGAAAACCAACACTGAATGCCTGTGACCTTCAATCCCCTCAGGCAGCACTGCATTAAAAACCAACATCATAGTGTAAAGAATATTACCACGTGGGCTCAAGAACACTTCAGAAAACCATTGTCAGGTAACAGTTCATCACTACATCTACAAGTTAAAACTCTACCATGAAAAGCCAAAGCTCAACAACACCCAGAAATGCTGCCGGCTTCTCTGGGCCTGAGCTCATCTGAGATGGACTGACCCAAAGCGGAAGTGTGCTGTGGTCTGATGAGTCCACATTTCAAATTGTTTTTGGAAATCATGGACGTTGTGTCCTCTGGGCCAAAGAGGAAAAGGACAATCCAGATTGTTATCAGCGCAAGATTCAAAAGTCAGCATCTGTGATGGTATGGGGGTGTGTTAGTGCCCATGACATGGCTAACTTGACCATCTGTGAAGGCTCCATTAATCCTGAAAGGTTCATACAGGTTTTGGAGCAACTATGATTCCATCCAAGCCACATCCCTGCTTATTTCAGCAAGACAATGCCAAGACACATTCTGCAAGTGTTACAACAGCATGGCTCTGCAGTAAAAGAGTGCAGATACTAGACTGGTCTGCCTTCAGTCCAGACCTGTCTCCAATTGAAAATGTGTGGCTCATTATGAACCGCAAAATACGACAAAGGAGACCAAATAAGATTTGCAAATCACTGTATTCTGTTTTTAATTACATTTTACACAACGTCCCAACTTCATTGGAATTGGGGTTGTAAATGAGATTATCCACACAACATAATGCATGTAAAGGGCTGTATCAGAAGATTTTTTTTATTAGCCATGTTAATGTCCTTGTAAAAAATTATGGTACAAACTGAAGTATGTGCATTTCAGTGAAGTCATTTCTGAAAAACCATTTCATTGCCTTTGCATGTCCATGAGCATTACATGATTTTAACCAGTGTTCTCTCCTTAAGACACATCCATCTTCATTTGTCTCCTGATCACACACCTGGCATTTAAGTAAAATCACAAACAGTGGCCTCACAAATATTTGTCTTGTCTCCAGCATTCACAATCGTTTCTCTTTTGAGTCCAAAAATCCCTTTTTTTCAGCAGAAGGTACAACATCGATCAATCAATCAATCAATATTTATTTCAATGGCCCTTTACAATAACCAGAAAGGTACCCAAAGTGCAACATGTAGTGGACATTTATACTGCATTTAAGCTGGTGTAAGTAGGAACCACACTGACTTAATGCTTGTTTTGTCTTCCTCACACAGTTACATATTCACATGAAGTGAACAAAATCAACAGTGAGGGAATTGTTGTTTCATCTGCACACACAAAGCTTGGAACAAGGAGTCGCAAGCTGTCAGAACAAAAAAAAAATAAAGAAAACAAACGTCCAAACACACGTCATGCCTGATCTGCAGTAACTCAATTAGCTGTCACCCTCAGCATCATCTGTTGACAAAGGCCTCAGCTAAGTTTATGTTCTTCCCCGTTCACCTCTCCACTGTCAACCTGATTGACTTTGTCTTATTTGTCCTTCATATATTTAGTTTCTCACACTAATTCCCTCATTACCTCAACTCTGTGGAAGAAGCAGGATACACAGCTTATAATAAACGATTGTGACAGACAAAAAGTATGTTTTCACCCATCAAATAAGAGATATTTGATTTAGAAAGCAGTGCAAGTCTTGAATTTTATCTGAATTTTTATTTGCTGTTATATTGTGTTGATAATCTATCTTTTTATATTCTCCCCTTCCTCAGTCTTCATGTAAATGCTGGTTATGTTATGTTTGAGTCACATGATGATGATGTTTCTTTGGTTGGAGTGTCAATAAAGAGAGAACAACATGTGTTTTATACTAGACATATCCAATCTTAGGATTTTAACTGTAAACGAACTCCAGAACAGTCCTGTAACGAAACATGAATAAACATTCTAATGTGCTTTCACGCTCAAATCCACACATAATCCCACCTACTCGGCTCTTTGCTTCAGTCTAACTCACAGCAGATGTTCCTTTGCCCAGGGACAAGAGTCGCATAAGCACAAGAAGCATCCCGACACACAAGAAGCAATACACACTCACCTGGTATGTTCCAATGCCGATGTGTTTGGGATCAATCTTCACAAGCTCAGCCAGTGGGTCTTGGACCCGTCTTGCGATGGACACTATTAGTGAACATAAAGGATAAAAATATGATTAAACATCTCAAGAGGTTCTCTGCTTTGTGTTTTTTTATGTGGGATGCACCACAGTTATTGAATATGCAAATCCATAATGTTTATAATTACTGAATATGCTAATTGTCTGCATATTACAGCAATGGCCTGAGGGCAGGCCAGACCTAATTGTCATTCTCCACCCCCAGTAATAACAATAATTAAAGCTGGCTTTCAAGCGAAGACTCTGCACCTGTCATTAAGCTTCTTGGAAGTGGCAAAGCCTCATGAACCCCAGATTTTACAGGACCAGTGTGAACATAGTGAGACATAGCACATAAAATAACAGAACAACTGAGACTCTGGCTTCAGCTGGCTGCCGAACATGAAGCCAAATGTCTTTTCCATGAAAAACCTTGGAGGGCTCAGCAACAAGGAGAATATTATAAATGATATTCACAATAATACATGACATCATCACCAACACAAACAGAGGCACGAAAACTGGGGGAAAATAACAGCATCACTGTTCATGTTCATGGCAGTCGTTGTGCAGCTCCTGGTGATTCCATCCAACATGGTGTGAAAAGTTACCCATCTATCTTTTAGCATTTAATTAGTGAGTCTTAAACAGTCAATTTAGGTTGCTTTAACACTGCATGTTAAACCCACAATCACAGCCGACTCCTTGTCACTTCTTACCTTCCTGACTTCATTATTTTGTATTATGAGCACATGAAGCGTACGTTTGATTTCCAGTGGTCAGCAAAAAAGTTTGCTGAATGAAAAGTATCACACTTAAATCTTTGAGGAAGAGCGGACAGGAAAAAGAAAGAAAGAAAGAAAGAAAGAAAGAAAGAGACGGATGGGATGTTATAGAGGGAGTATGTCTGGAATCAATGGCTCTCCTCTCCTCTCTCTCCTCTGGCTGCGGTGGGAGGCTGCTGCCTGAGATAATATTTAGACAGAGATGGAGTTTCAACCCTGGCCTTGTGCTCGGTGCACCACCAAAAACTCTCCAATCTATTCTGTCTATTACACTATCCCTCTCTTTCTCTCTCTCTCTTTCTAAAAGGATCCAATTTGCAAATGCAGTCCAGCATAATTCTGCAGCACTTATTGAAAATTATGAGCCAAAGACAGCTTTACAAAACTGAGGAGTAATGAAGAAAGCATCTAGAGAGGAAGGCCCTGATCAGACTCAGACACATCACTCAGGAGGAGTGGAAGAATGTGAAATGCAGAGCTCTGGTGTGGCGCTGCTGTGACGTGGCTACACTGATTTCACTGCAGAGAGATCGATGAGAAAAGTGAGGTGAGAAAACAGTTTTACTTTTGTTTTTATTATCCAGGCAAAACTATTTGTATGCTTTGCTTAATATTCATGGTCTTTAATCTTTCACCCTGCTAGGAGTCCAAGATATAATTTTATTTTTTAAGTTCTCCTGGAGAATACAGCCTATCACCACAAGGTGTCCCTAGCTCCCCAAACCCAAGACAAGACAGATGGACTGTGCTTCAAGCTTTCTTTTCCCTGCATAGTATCCAGCACAGCCTGACAGAAACAAACACCCTAACCCCACATCTGACTCTCCTCTTGTTAAACCCACCCTCGCGCTGTGGATTTCTCATGGCATTCATTAGGGTATAAATATGACTCTCCATGGCTCTCTGTGCTGCTGACCACAGGAAACTAGTGAGAAATAATCGGCCTCACTTGATTTACGGCTTTTATAGAGGAAGTCTGCTGGACACATTTGTTCCCCCAAACTGTGTGTGATTCGTTTATATTCTGCCGAATATAAAAGAAAAGCAAGAGAAGCACAGGATGACCAAATTGCAACTGTAGAGACAACCCGATTATGTGACAAGACTGTGTTGTGAGTGAGAGGGTGGAAATTAATTCAAGAATTACAAGGAAAATGACAGTTGGAATATTTTTTGAGGATATTTAAATTGATTTTTACAATGATGGATTCTCAAAAATGCTTTTCGTCAAAAAGAGAAGCAGAAAAATGTAGTCTTTCTTATAGACTCCTTTCAAACCAAACATGTTTATGTTTGTGTGCATGTCTGATAAAAACAATGCAAAATCAGAGCTTGAAGAATCAGCTATATAAGCACTGAGTGGACTTCTTTATGTGGTCCATGTTACAGTGAATTCACTCATTTTTTTAAATCGGGGAATGTTTATTCAATTGTTGACGATGACAACGATTCATATACCTGCACTCCTGAGGTTGGGGTCCATGTCTGGCATCTCTTTGACAGCCTCTGGGCTCACACTGTAGATGGATGCCCCCGCTTCGTTGGTTATACTGAGGAAAGAGCAGGAAGACACAATAAATAAATAAGTGAAAGAATGTGAGCAAGAAAAGACTGACAGGGGAGATGATAGAGGAAAGAGATTTATATACGAGAAAAGAAGAGATAGTTGGCTAGAGAAGCAAGTCAAAAAAAAAAAAAAAATGAAAGGATGCAGGAAAAAATAGTGAGCATTTTTTAACCGAGACTTCAAGTTTTACAAGTTAAGGATCTACATCCTGTTTCTTCACTTCAGCTGACAATATTCCCATTATGAATATATGTTTGTCAGCTCAGATTTTTTAAATCAGCTGATAATCCTCAAAGCTTAAATAGGTTCATTACTAGCAGTCTCAGCTCAATTATAGTCTTTTGATGGATTAAGAAATTCTTATTCAACTGAAAGTAGAAGCGGGGAAAAACATGTATCTGAGTGCAAACATAATATGAATGATGATTAGTAATAACTGCCTGTTTTTTTTTCTGAAATTAAAAAAAAATGTATGCCACCTTCTAACATTAAAACTAACCAAAGAAAGTTTACCTAATTGTGAGTGTTTGATGACCATAGAGTCAGCAGGCCCCTGCAGCGTGCTAAAGATTTATAGGACGCTACTGCCATCTTGAGGTCATCGGGGGGAACTACTTATCTGTGGCTAAAATTCATGAGTCATTAGTCGGAGCCTATCCTTTATGTATAAATCTGGCACAGAAATTCAAAAGAGAGGGTGATTTATGTATGATTTTATTTCATTTGACTTATTTAGTTTAGTATTCTGGGAAGCGGACATACTTGTGCAATCCATTATTTTAAGATAAGTATATTACCTCGTCTTAGGTTAGTGTTTCACAAGGTCTGTCAAAACAGTGCATCATTGTTGCAGTCAGATAGTGAATTAAAAGATTGAAAAACTGTGACCATGCTTATAAAATTTCAACTTGGGAATCTCAGTTAAGGTTATGTCTCTGGTTTGAATGTGCTTTTATAAATTAGTTTAAACATAATTAGATATGGCAGTTAAATTATTAGAGTTCTTAATTTTGAGGAAAATTACTGACAAATTATTTAAAAAGAGATGGTGTTTGAATGTTACAAATTTCCAACCGTCTTACTAATGCTGCAAAAAAAACTATCCAATAGATCAACGATGAGTACAGGGCAAAGCTTTATATAACTTCACCTTAACTGAACTTATGTAAATATCCATGTACTTGAGGATAAACAACACTTAAGTTCATATTTCTGGTTTTGAATTCCCCTTGCTGCTAAAATATAGACTGACAAAAAATATATATATATCTTTTTTCAATCATAAGAAATGATACCTCTCATCTCTTTGGTAACGTATTCAGTCTAAAGTAGGCCGCTTATCATCCATCACAAAACAGATGGGATGGTGGTACAACAAAGCCACTGATACCCAAGATAATACAAGTGAAATACAACAGAAGCTGTCATGTTGTTTAGGCCTCCTGTTCTCTCGGCTGGATGGACAGAGAAAGAGGAAAAACTGGAGAAAGGGGGGGGGGGGGGGGCGTTTTTCCTCAGGGTTGACCAATATGCAGAGGGGGTCAGCACCTCCCCATCATCCACAACACAGAATAAGGCCTCCTGTGGAACACACAAACAACACACACACACTCATACACACAGCAGATGCCTGGACCTTGCCACAACAACCTTGCCAATTACAAGTATCTTGTTAATGAGGAGTGGCAGAGGCCTTCTGATGAGAATCACATTTAAATGAACTTGTCCTCCCTCCCTCTCTCTCTATTCACCCCCTTCTCTGCCTCACTGTTCTTTTTGTCAGCTCTCTGTCCATCGTGCTGACAGCTGACATATCGCCATGGTGACACTGCTAACGAGCACTGGCACATGACCTTCAGTGAGGTCAGAGCCAGGCTGGTCATTAAGCTGACACACTGTCTCACGAACATACACACACACTCTGAAAGACACACACACTGAGACACAGAGAGAGAGAGAGACACACACACACACACACACAAATTAGTGCTGAGTAAGACGGACAAAAAGTGTAAAAATAATTAAAAACTATCTTTTAATTAAATTCTCTTCACCACATGGAAACAGCACCAGACCTCCACAGCGTAAGAACAGTTTAAGATCCGTTTATGGAGTTCATTACTGACATAAACAACTTTCAAAGAGCTTGTATTAGTATTAATCACAGTTTTTACTGTCTTTCTTACTTCTTTCTATTTTACACAATATCGTGCATTATTATTATTTCATATGACTGCATCAAAATAGTGTAAAAAGTATGGCTGTTATACCAACTTTACATTTATATAGTACCTTTCACGTAAAAAGCAAAAGAGGAAATAAGGAAGATAAATGCAGCACAAATAATAAAATAATGGAAATAGAAATATAAATGAATTTGTAATTAAATAGATAAAATAAAATTATAATCAGTACAGTAAAAAAAATAAAACCAACTGAAATCATTAAAACTAAAATTTGAATAAAACAAAAATAATGCCAGAAATTAAAACCAGTGTTCTTTAAACAGAAACTTTGACTCAACCATTATATCCCTCAAAAAATTGGTCTAGCATTTCCTTTAAAAAACAGGGATACCAAGACCTGCACTCAAGGAAAATGTTTGTGCATGTTCGAAGGTAAGAAATCATGTTTTTTTTTATATTATAGCCATTATATTTTATATTTTAAAATATTTTTCTATTTTACAACATAAATACAGGAAAATGTGAAGTGCTTATTTCTCCTACTTGATGATTTGCGATTGATAATGCAACCCTGAATGGTACCAACAGCTGTTAGCTCAATCCCTGACCTGCTCAGAAAGGGTTTAAAGCAGAACCAGTTGCTCTATGATTTAGTATTACAGAATTTTTTTAGCGAGAGTGGCAGGAAAAACTTCTTTAAGCATCAAGTAGAACCGGACTCACTGGTGAGCAGCGATCTGCCACAGCTGGATTATAAAAGTTGGATAGAAGTGTGACAGAAAGAGAGATGGGGAGATACAAACAGAGCAAAATCAATCAAGGCAGGTGTTTCAGACTCTTAATTAGAAAAAGGATGTGTAATATTAGCAATAACTGCATGGCGGTGATAGTATAGGTAATAGGTGATTATATAGTATAGGTGTAGTATAGTCACCTATACTATACTAGTATAGGTGACTGTCAGTAGGACAGAAAAATTAAACATGAAGGATATGGAGTTAATAAAAGGGAGGCCAGAAGCCCCTATCATGTCCAACCTAATTAAGGCTGCCGTTGGGGCAGCTGGGTAACAGTAGTGTCATGGATACAGCTCTAAGCCCTCATTGCCACAGCCTCTATGGCTGTCTCCATAGTGAGGGCATCATCCTGGCAGACAGCAGAAGGTTGTCTGCTCTCCAGCTCTCTGGCCTAAGTGGGTGGATGGTCGAAGCATGGAAGACGCAAAGTCAATGATCGCCTCTTGGTGTAAGGGATGACTCGCTGGCCCTGTAGGGTCATCATTTACGTGCGCTTGTTTGCTCCCTCTATTGTGAACACACATGCAGGCATTAATACAGGCCGGCCCCCAGCTCTGTCCCATCCTGGGGCAAAGTCACAAACTGGCTCTGCTACTTGTCCCCATGCTGGTTGTCTTTGTAACATACCCTTAGGCTTTTACACACAAAAATACAACACACACTTAGACATTGTGACTGGGCCCCTGGTGCCCCACAAGACACCCAAGAGTTTCTGGAGGGGAGGGAAAAAGAGATGGATACATACTTTGATACCTCATTACATCCTTCTGATTTACACAGCCCCCTAATCTAGATTAAAAACAACTCATCAGATCAGTCAGAAAAGAAGAAGAGCAATAAGATCACCGACTCATCTAAGTCACAGGACAATAAGTTGGAGGGAGGGGGAAAGGGGGAGCAAGTGAGCCGATCTTAATATGTCATTGGGGGCCAGAGTGCTAATCAGTGCTAGCAAAACAAAGTGGCTTATTACCTTATTTTTAAGTATGGGCCTCCAACTTGCAAAAGACAAAAAGATCTGTGACAAATTTTTGCCATCTGGATCAAAAGCATCTCCACAAGATATTTTTAAATTTGTAGACATTGCAAAAATTGTACTTGATTGGTTTAAACTGATTTAAATTCATGTTGTAGCTGCATCCAAATGATCGCATTCCATTTCCTGTGGATGGTTGACTTGAAATGTTGAAATATCTTTAAAAATGTTAAAATGCCAAGCAAAGTTTCAAAGAAGCTTTAAAGAAATTACATTTTTAATTTGCTGCTTAACTTAATACCGTAATTTACAAAGAAAAGCACATTTCCTTTCATTTGATTTTTTTTTTTTAGAAAAATGTGAATAAAACAACTAATATTGTTTTAAAATGCTTGAAATTATTTTATTTTGATTTTCAACCATCAGTTAAGTAAATGTTGCAGTTTATGATTTTATTCCCTTCTTTATACCGTTTTGCCTTTCAGATTATGACAACAAATTTGCTGCAACTCACAGATTTGGTGCAACATGATGCAATTATTTCATCTCTTTTCGACGCCCAATTTGATGGTTTATTTGTAATTAATCCGTCTTATAGTTTTCAAGTAACCTCTGATATTGGATCAACACAAAACACAATCTAATGCTTTTCTGTAATTTTTATCTTACAGCAAACCAGGTGAGCTTCTTTAAACATCATGTAAAAAGCCCCAAAGTCTTTCACTGAACAAGCAAAGGTATATGCCACAGATGGTTTTGATTGTTGCCTTTGATTTTTCATCCAGTATTTTGTGATAAATCTTTTAGGATATGCAGATCCTCTGCCTGAACCACTGTTTTCATTAATTAAAAAGTCATTTCTGGGCAGTCAGTACACCTCTGCATGTAATTTGGGGCTGAATATCTTACCTTTTATTATTCAGGACTTTCTATTCATTCTTATCTAAAAAAAAAAATGTAAATTTTAAGTAACTTGAAAGTGCTTCTCAGTGAGAATAGACTTTAACAAAACATATTCATATTAATATATGGATTTATATAAATAAAAACACATCCAAGTTTCTCTTCCCGGCTGCTCAAAAAGCTTGGGTCCATTGTTCAGTCAGCTGCAAAGCTTGACCTGAGGGAAACAAATTGAGAGATTGTCTATGTCCCACACAAACGCACACAGACACACACATGCACACACACACACATGCACACACACACACATGCACACACACACACACGTCGAGTCTAAAGACGATGACATTTTTCACAGAGAAAAGCGTCCAAATGGCAGGTGTCAGGGGCCGTCAGTCTCCAGCAAGGCGCTAGAAGGCAGGCAGGCACACGCACACACACATAAACTTCAACTGCCAGTGTGAGGCACGTCTGAAAAGAGCAAAGCCTCACAGACACTCATGTCAATCTGCGAGCAGGAAAGGCCTGTGCTTGTGTCACGCAAAAACGCACACACACAACCCAAATCGCAAGTACACACATGGCATGTCACACAGACTCATCACACATTTGTCACAATTGGGACCATCGCAAGGAACAGTGGGACCCTAGGGGTTGATGGCATGGAGGGCTGGTGGAAGGAGGGGCAAGAGACAGAACAGGGGCTGACCACCAGTGAGGCATGGTGGGTACAGAAAAGGGGTTGTGGGTGATATGGGTGGAGTGGAAGAAATTCACTGCCTACTACCTGTTATTGCCAAAGGTCTGAGACAACTGTCCAGAACATGATGGGTGACACACACACAAGAACAAATACATGCTTTTCAGGAGAGACAGCCTGGATGCTGTAACAGAATATGACGGGTTTGAGGTTGAAGATAACAAGGGAGCCTTTTGAGACAAGTAAATTCAGCTCAAAAACAATTAGAGAGTATCTTTCCCTCTTACCTGGTTGAAAGAATAAATTATGGAAATCAGGAAAGGAAAAGAAAAAAATGAGGGAAGGAAAAATAAAAAAACCAATAGAAATCAAGTGAAATAGTAAAATTTAAAATGCAGTTTGGAGCTCACTTAGCTACTAGCCAGGGTGGACAAAGGGAGGAAAAGAAAAGCAACTAATAGATGGAAAATCTAGATGAGAGAAAAGAATTTAGTGCTCTCCCCATTTTTCCTTCTTACTTTATTTCGTTTACAGATTAGTAATGTGTCATGTATATCAGTTTTTTGTCTTCCAATACATCAGTATAAGATGTAGATAGTTTTTTGCGATTTAAACCAGATGATGAAGACGTGATTCAACTATTCATTTTCTCCCCATTTGGTCACAATTTAGAAAACAGTGTTTAATATTAAGTAAATATATTTTGGCAGGTGCTGCTTTGATTGAATCTTCAATTTAAGACTTTAAGTGCAGAAGTGGGTGGTGCAGGTCTGTGCCTTGTAACTACCTGAAGTTGATAGCTAACAGGATTGTAAACTCAGTATGGTAAAAACAGATGGCAGTGAGCGACACAGTTACACAGACACTGGACTTTGCTGAATGCAGTGGGAATAATCACACAGGAAGAGTTTAAGATTTTTCCCCACTTCGAGACTGCAATGAATAGTATGCTAGTGACTTACATTCTGGAGTAAATGATCATTTTTGCCATTTAATTCTTTCTGAGTAATGCCTCTATTTAAGGATTTTTCTCAAGAAGAGTAGTGATGCTTCGTTATTGCACGCTCCACCTCTCTTTGAATGCACTCATATACAACCTTTATGGTACTTAATATTTTGAAAGACTGAAAGGGTGGTCAGAACTAAAAGAAAAGTTAAGAAATTCATTCATCGATGCATATTTAGACAGTTTCTGAATTCAGTTCAATCAATAAGACATATGTTGATATGTCTTATATTAAATTATGGACCTGTAAGCGTTAATGATGACGGATTGCTGTTCATCAGTGAGCCTCCTACTGCTCACGGTTTCTGCCTGTTGAAGTTTTTTCCTAAAGACTGTTCTTAACCATCTCTGTAAATTATTTGACAAAGAATGAGGCCTACACCTGCACTATATGTAAAATGTCATGCAATGACTATAGAGTTGATTTGGCAGAATGAAAATAAAATCTGATTGACCAGTTGATTAATTGATTAAAAACGGAAAATTCCAAAGATCTGCATCTACTTTTTTTAGCATTACATCTTTCATCAATGTCTATATTTCTTATACATTTTGAAACCGTTTTGTATTTGTCTATCCATCCTCTTGTACTCTTGGGTTAATCTTCCTCACCTGAAAGGAAGGCACAGCCAGCAGCTCAGCTGAAGCCTCCCCATGCCTATGAATCCATCTGTCCCCACTGCCCCACCTTCTACCCAACCTTCAAACCTTCAGTGAGGCCTGAGTGCCTGGATCTCAGTCAGTCATCGCTGGGCCTGCCACTGTATGTTCATCACTCACTCAGCCTGGCCCTGAGAGCATGCCCAGACTCAGGACATGACAGGGGATACACACACACAATCATAAATACCGTCTACACCACTGTCCTCCAGGTCCATCAACTAGCCAGTAAAAATGATCTCATCCCACCAGGAGAGAGCTGGAGGGAGAGACGGTCAAGGACTTATTGTAATTCAGACTGTGTGTCAGTGCAGGCAGACACTGTTGGCTATTTGAGTATGATTCCCACCACAAATGCCTGAACTACTCGTAGACAACTTTGAGTATGAACCAGTCAAGGAAAGAAAAATGACTACTACCAGAGAAAGACGTTCATTACCGTGTTAATCTATGGCAAACCTAACCTTATGGCAAATACATTTTCTTTACCTCACAGCAAACTTACTTCATTTAATGTTGACTGTTTCAAACCAATGAATTAATTCAAGTCATTCATTGAAGACATATAGGAACACTGTCATCAAGACCCTGAAGGATGTGTTGATGTGTTTGTGTGTTCATGATGAGCAGTAACAGGGTCGGTCATCCCACTGCCTTCAGGAGTAAAAGAGCAAGTGGTCAAGAAAGTGGATGTCATTCTGTTTCCCTTTGGCTGTGGTCCCTGTGTGTGTATGTGTGTGTGTGTGTGTGTGTGTGTGTGTGTGTGTGTGTGTGTGTGTGTGTGTGTGTGTGTGTGTGTGTGTGTGTGTGTGTATCATCATCATTGCCCAAAGATTTCTGTAACCTTACCCAGAATGCTCTTGCCCTCTGATATCATTAACATCAGTGTATTGCAACCAAACGCTGTCAACTTGTCATCCTTCTTCCACACAGACACAAACACAAAGATTAAAATATTCAAATGAATTATAGTTCAATCAACACATTGTCACAGCAAATAGAGTTAAAGTAAAGTTAAACAAGCAAGACTCGCCATGACTTTCCTCTGACAAAAAAAACAACACATCAAAGTCAAAAAAAGAAGACTGTAACAGGTGACAGATAAGTTCAAACTATAATGGAGATGTGTGATTAAAGGGCGTCGTGATCTCCCAAATAGAGACGCCATCTCTGATCTGAGTGTGTGAGTGTGTGCCAAAGGTGACAGACCCCACTTCACCTGGTAAAACTCAGCACAGCACTCACCCCCCCACACACATACGCACGCACGCACACACACACAGGCACAGATGTGTATCTGGCCACTTTTATGTGCTTTGACAAAACCTGCATGCTCCACCAGTCAGTGTTAAAGCACAATGACAGACAAGGTCATGCTTTGTTGGCCTGTCAAAAAGCTAAACACACACACACACACACCCGGAACCGGAACCAGAACCAGAAGTAAGCTTGCTGGCTATGAGCAGGTGTTGATGAAAATAATTACACAGCCTCATTGAGGCTGGATCTTGTTACAAACACACCCCGTCAATTGGTTTAAAGCATATATTATATTAAATTTAAATGAAAATGTGGAGTTTTACTAAAGTATGACATCACAAACTCTTGTGTAGCCGGAGGTCGTCGAATCATGTGGACACAGCTGTATGGCAAATAAGCTAATGTGCATTCAGTGGGGGCCGTCTGAGGCACAGACAAACCATGTCAGATAAATAATACCTCACGCTGTATAATCTCCGGCAGGAGTCTGCTCATTCACACAGGCATTGTTCAAGCTTAATCATGTAAAGGTTGTGTTTTTGTTAAACTATAGAGGATGAAGAGAGGAAAATGGTAGCAACAGCCCAATACGTGACCCAACATTATAAATATCCATGACCTTTGATCAACATCACATGCAAGTTTCTTCCACACAAAGACATACACAGAAGGGTACATGCATGTGTGACCTTGTTTGGCAGCTTTGGAAAAGGCCACACTCCTTTCAAAATGGAAGAGGTGACTCAGTGAGTATGATGAGTCTGCTCAAACAGGACTGGGGCACTAAAACACATACACACACACACACACACACACACGGAAAAAAAAAAAAAAAAAGAAAAGAAGTAAAGATGTCCCGCAGGCTGCCATTTCTGGCTGTCATTCCAGCTGAGCATTGAGGCAGAAAGACAGAGAGAGCGAGACAGGCGGGTGGAGAAGAAAGGGTGGAGAAGGGGGTGGGGGTAGTGGCACAATGAAGGCTCATAGGGAGACAGGAAGCAGATGGTGCAAATGAGGCTGAGGTCTTTAATGAACTCTTGCACTGTTAAGGCTGAAAGGACAGGACAGGACAGGACCAGATAGCTTGTTTCACTTACACATGCAAATATGACGCTCAGGCCCACACACACACCATATAAACCTCAACCATGATATAATCTCAAAGTACTGTTTGTGATTGGTAATGTAATATTTTAATGGCTGATCCTACATAACAGGGGCAGATGTTAGAAACACTCAATAACTAAACTGTGCTCCAATGAAATCCTACGCACTTTGCATTTGAGCCAGGGCGCTTCTCTCCAAGTGCACATCTGTTTAGATGCTGATCAGTTCAAAGACTCCAGGATCATGAGGTAAAATGAGAAACAGTTTGTTACTTCGTGAATAAACACAAAAAGATGGGACAGAATCCAACATCATTAGGATGCTATCCATGTGTTGTTGGTTCTTCCCTGAACTGCCTGAAAAAGTCTCTACACCTGCCCTTCAAAACTGCTTCCACCAGCTCACTCGATTAGGTCAGCTGACAAAACCCTAAAATATATAGAAACGCACAGTCAGACTACGGCAGAATCTGGGTCAATTAATTGTACTGAGGACACTCACAGCGAGCTCTAAGACCCCTCGCTGTTCCTGATGCTACATGGCTATTCTCCGTCATTGCCATCATCCTTGTTACGTGGTAATGAGGGTTCCCTAATGGCAGGTCAGGGTCAGCTGTGGGTCAGTCAGCAGGGGAGAGAGTTAGAAACAACGGTCTCTCATCAAGGCCAGTCATCTCTTCCTGCCTTCACAGCACTCTTATAAACGGCTGTTTGAGTCACATTTTGCCTGTTAAAGATTAACAGCCGACTCCTGAAAATCTATGAGGAGAATTGAATGAGAAAATTATATTTGATCTCAATCTACTTGAAACAAAAGTAAGAAATGGATATGTTAAAAGTAATACTATAATTTGGCTTGATTATGGATCCAATTTAGAGTTTAATGCCCATGTGAGGAGTTTCTAGCTGGTCTAGAAAATGATTGAAACTGATACCAGCACATCTTAATGTTCTACTAAAGCAAATGAGGCAATCAGGAAAAAAAAAATTATATTCTCACATTAAATATTTCTCAACAGTCTATTTTGTAATAAAGGAGGCTTAATAAACCATCCTCTTTTCATATTTTAATTTTATTTTAATTTTTTTTTAATAAAATCAGAATTGTACCAGAAAACATCCGAGACTTGTAACCATTTTCACATTTTTCAGTTGTTTTCAATCCAGAACTGGAAGTGAGGTGATGTTATTTTGCGTTTGAGACAGTTTGAAATCAAAGCAAAATGATAATATAAACGTACGTAATCTATATGAAAATTAATGGACTGGCATAAAGGTGTAATGTATATCAAGTCATCATCGTTGGCCCCCAAAGCCACCAACTCTGCCGCCACAGGTACAGCATCAGTCTTTGGGAAACACCGTCTCTATTCTCATTTTTTCCACAACAATAAATCAATTACTGATTATTAATTGGGCAGCAGTAAAATCTAAATGGGAAACTTAAACTTACACTGAAGAAAGTACATTAGTAACATTTATTTTAGCTACATCTGCAAGTTGTTGAAATACCCTACATGATACTGAAGAAATTCCTATTATCTGTATACTGATTTTTGAAGTACTCTTTGGCTTTACAATTAAATACAAACTAGTGAAGTTTGTCTTACAGAGGTAACACACTTAATCTCACAGTAGATAAAACATGATGTGCAAAATGGGTTCAGATCTCAACCTTACATGCCCGAGACATGTCAGGGAGAATCCCAGCTCAAAAAGTAAGCCTGGGACTGGTTACTGAAAAAAACAACCCTTAGCTGGATAAAAAAAGAGCTTAAAGACTGCAAAAGGACAACAATTTAGAAACAAGAGAACAGAAATGAAGGAGCGGAAATACAAGAATAAAAGACTGAGAAAGGCTGGAGATGAGAAGGCAAAAGAAGTACATTTGTACATTTTTTGGCAAAGAGTTTCCATTTGAACATTGATGCCTCGCAGCCCACATCTTCCTTGGTCCAAGATAACCAAAGTGAGATTAAAATAAATCAAAACGACTCCAGGGTGCTACCATCTGGATAAAAACAACCATACTTCTTTGACAAGGATCAAAAATATCAACACTGCCTTAACAAAGTTCATGCACTTTCAAAACTCTTTATTCTATTAACCATATTAAGGCAAAGGGGGACCAGTCACATGTGTTATGTGCTGCTTAATTATAGTTAATAATAACAGGTGATGTTGAAGTTGAAGCCGAAACCACATCAAGCATAAGTCTGAAATTCTTCGATCTGAGGAAAGTGAGATTCTGTTAGCTCCAGTAAAAGAATGAACAGAGTGGCATTACATCAAGATGTGAAATGCTGCAGCTCTGGAGCTGCTCATGTCTGCACTAAACAAAAAACGTCTGTCATAATAATCAAGTGGAAGTGCACTTAATAAAACACCTCACTTCAGCTCTTTCTATTCTTGTAGAAAGACAGAAAATGTGAATCCAAGAAGAGAAATTTAGGCTATTATACTTAAATAATGACTTCTGAGGTGTGTGTGTGTGTGTGTGCACGTGTTTGAATGAAGCTAACTGAGAAAAGGCTAATCTGCAGACACACGCTCACACACTCGTTCTCCTCATCATTTCAGACTGTGGTCCCGAAGCTAGCCCCAAGTCAACAAACACATGGAATTGAGAGGAGATGGAGGCCGCTGGTTATTATGCTTGGACCCAGATTTTTGGCTGCTGGACGCTGAAGAGTGGACTGAGCCTGGTTACAGACACAACGTGAACCGCAAAACGTCTCTTTAATAGGACCAAAAGTGAAACACAGTCCAGATGGTTTTAATAGACAAAGAGAGAAGAACAGAAATGTGAAAGAAAGTGGGACACAGATGGAGACTAAGACAAAATGGAATGCGTCCCCCAAGCAAATACCAACACATCTAACTAGCTTCATCACATGCCCTCTTCTCCTCAAACACATTCTACTGCACTTCTTTAACGGCAACTTTATCATAAGTTTCATAAAAAAAGCAGACTCATGTAGACTGTATGTGACCAAGTTATGAGTACAGTTTGGGAAGATATAAACTTAACTTTCAGAGTTTGGTGCTTGATGTGACCGATTGAAGTAGCTTTAAAAGTAGCTTCAAGTTCTAAGTTAATATAATCATGATATACAGCAAATTAGGTATTTATGGAGCCCCAGACATGACATGGTCATAAAAAAGGGTTTAATTCATTGTCACGAAACACTAATTTGTGGCCATAAATTCGTACAACGTGCACAGGAAATAACAATTATCAATAGCATATTCCTGGACAGCTGGGTAAACAAATCGAACACACCTCCTCCAGAAACTGCGATTGCCTACATGATGCCCTTAAGTCTACAGTCTTTTCTTTTCTGTTCTAGTCAATGTCTTGTTATCCCACATTTAGGCAACTGTTTAATTAGTCTCAACCGACTTGCAAACTTTTTATCCTCATCCTGTTACTAGACTACACGTTGTTTTGTTGTGTGAAAGTGTAGCCGTAACCTTTTTTGTGTCAGTAGGAGCTGCAGTCCTGCACACACATCAGGGCACTTTTCAAGTTGAACTGATGAAGGCATCTGTCTTGAACCTGGCTTGAACACCATGCTAACTTATACTGCAGATCCCACCTGGTCTGGACCAAACTCTGTCCAGAGTTTGGTCCAGACCAGGCTGAAATTTAAACATTTCACTGAAGAACTGACTTTAGCTCTGACACTGTCCAATGAAATCACTGCAGTCTTTGGCAAATCAAATTGAAATGTTTTTATAGACTTATTTTGTGGCCACAAAATGTTACTATTATTTTTTTTGACCATGTCATGTCTGGGGCTCTCCAAGTATCAGAGCTGAAACCCTAAAGGATATCCTCTTCTAATGGTTACCTTATTTCTACGAAGAATCTGAGGTAACTGAGGATTCTTGTAGTATTCACTGGATGGAGGAACTTACCAGTAAGACACATCCAGGGGATGGAAACAGCGCCTGGAGATGAGGTCAGCAAAGACGAACTCAGTCTCACGACAAGCTGTCCCATTGCCGATGACAACCTTGGTGCAGCTGGCATGGACAAGGAGGAGGGGGAGAGGAACATTAAGGATAAAGCTGGTGGAGGTAAAGGAGTACAAATAAGGCTACGTTTCAAATTCACATTCTCTGCTCATCATTTATGTAGAGTGATGAGTCAGACAGCACTTTGGAATATGTATTGCTAAAAGAAGGTGGATAGCATGAAAACATACACCAAGTTTATATTTGCATCTTAACAGCTGAAACAGAAGGCAGTACCCATATTTCATCATGAGATGGCACAGTTTCTCTGCTTCTCTGCGTTGGTTTGAGCTATGCAGGTAGACGACATCAGTGTGCAGGATCTGACCTGAGAGCACAGAGATTGATACAAAAAGAGAGGAAAAGAAAGAACAATGCAAAGTTAAAAGTATTACAACGACAAGAGGATGTTGAACAAGCCACAGTACACACGGTCACAAAAAGTCTCTTCTGTACGTTGTAAGGCTGTAATGCTCACACACACATAAACCACCAACCAGATTTCTACAAAACACTTCTAGTTTCTGAGATAGACCTTTAATAAAACTGTTGCCAAAGTATATGGATGTACAAGATATGCAAAGCTCTGAGATAAATAAAGCAAAATATTATCAATTAGCTATGGATTTTTATTTGTTCTTTATGTAAATAACAAAATCAATACAGAAGGTTCTGTTATTGTAAAAGGAAACCAAAAAGGAGCCCTTTAGTCGAATAAAAAGTATCGCTTCAAATCCTCGGAAAGCAAAAGTATGTTTAATGTGATACACCATAGAAGTGTGGACACTTACTAGTAGGGGAGAGAACTGCCAGTTTACAGCCATGTCTAAAGCCAGGGTCCACCCCCATGATCACACAGCCTCTGACCGGACACACCAACAGGCGCTGTCGAAGGTTCCTCCCAAACATGGCGATTGACTCCTTTTCTGCTGCACTTGTGAGCTTACTCCTATACACATATATAGTTGAGGGTAGCCCAGGACAAACTGTTAGATTTTTTTCAAAAAGAAAGGAAACCCACGCACACTCTCTGACAGTCAGTCTAACATCACCTGTAGGTCCGGGTGAGGAAAGGCAGAATTAGCCTTTTATAAGAATCCTCTACTGCGTTCTTGATCATTGTAAGTTGATCCTCACTTGCAAAAGTCTTCGGCCTCCACCTGCATTAAACAATGAAACATATTTTTTGTGTGTGTCATTTCTGCTGATAAACGCATAAAATCAAAACTGCTTCCACATAAAGACAAAATAAGCCTGATGCATATTTTAGTATCAATGATTCAAATGCTGAAGACAAAAAGTTTCATAGTCATTTTTGTTGTTGTTGTTGTTAATTTATTTTATAGGACTATTTGGGGGCTTTTGCCTGAAATGGTTGGGAGTATAAGAAATTGTTGTGCTACCGACTTGGGTATGAAATGTTCTGTCCTGATCAGAAATCACAAGGAATCATCCCACCAACACTGTGACAAGAACTGTGGCCTCTGTACATAGAGCAGTTGCTAACTTATTAAATTAGCATGCTTGTTACCATATTTCTTATGTAGATGGAGTGTTTTGGTGCAAGTGTTTGTGTGTTTTATGTTTGTCGAAAAATGTGTAGAATAATGCTGTGATGAGCCATATAGGTTGTGGAGTCCCCCAGGGTTTGATACTTGGCCCAATCCTTTTTCCCTCTCCCACTGGGTGCAATTTTTTAGAAAGCACAGCATCTCTTATCATTTTTATGCTGATGACTGCCAGATTTATTTACCCATCTCAAAGACTGCCATAGGCCCCGTTACACCCTTCCTGAATTGCTTAGGTGACACCAAAGCTTGGTTGGACATTTTCTTTGTTTAAATGAGGGGAAAACAGAAATTATGCTGTTTGGACTAACTGATCCCCTTACGGAGCTGGGCCTTCTCAAAGAAAACATTCAAGTCTTTTTCAGCAACCTTGGCATCACCATGGATGGACAGAGATTTTAAACTCAACAAACAGATTGACATAGTCGTTAAATCAGTCTTTTATCACCTTTTTTATCAAAAGTTAAGCGTTTTTTCCTTTAAGCATTTTGAGCAAGTCGTTTACACCAGCATCTCTCATAATGCACTTTTATGCTTACAGTTAGACAAGAACTCTGTGGCTCTGTGAACTCTGTGAACTTTTAGTAGGAACCAAAAATTGAGAACATATTGCCCAAATTCTTGCGTCTTGGCTTCCTGTTAATTTTAGAATTGATTTCAAGATTTCATTGTTGGTTTTTAAAGTGTCGCATTGACTGGCCCCACAACACATCTCAGACCTCATCCAAACTTATACACCAACTGCTCATGGTGCCTAAGATGAGACTTAAAGCCGGGGGGTAGCAGGTGTTTTCTGTGGTCGGCCCATCTTTTTTTATTTAATTTCTATTGTTTTTAGTATTTATTGTATATTCAATGCTTTTAGCCACTATTTCCTGTTTTAGTATATTTTCTTGGTGTTAATGGTTTTATAATTGTTTCGTTTCTAATTGGAGTTTTGTGCAGCACTTTGGAAGTGTTCAGTTTATAAAATGAGCTATAAAAATTAAGTGGATTGGATTAAATAGAGTGCTCCTTAAAGCAAATATAACACTTTGATTAAAAATGAGGTGTAGGTCTATTTTTTTAACATTTTCTTCACAGGTTATGTTAAAAGGGAACACTTGTCAACATGCAACCAATTCTTCCACAAATACCCAGGTTAAAATAAGTTGTTTTTTTCTTTCTATAATTTCCTGGTTCAGTTTAGTGATGCTGCAGCACTATTTAATTAATAAGAGTTCAAGTACAAAACCTTGTAGTGTATCTGCTTATCAGTTTGTGTACTCTGGTCTCTACCTGGTGTTGATGCACCAGCTGGTGAAGCTGCTTTTCACCCGGTCAGGAATATTCACTTTCACTGTCAGAATCTTCAGACTCTCCCCTCGGTTAATAGCCAGGGTCTGTACACACACACACACACACACACACACAAATTTACAATGTTAAATACAGTACAATTACCCTTTGAAACACTGGATACAGGTGCCTGGAAACACAATAAACAGACAACTCAACAGCCGTACAAGAAGCATACTCAGAAAGGAACACTCTGAAAAGGTCACTGTAGATATATTCCTGGAGTTTTTATCAAAAATTTCTCAATGTTTTATATCCATTCTATATGAATAAGGATATATTGTACGATCTTGTGATGCACTACTTCGATCCTGATATCAGATAATAGCAAAGATCAGGTTGGATCTTTATCCACATCAGCCAATGCCAAAGCCCAGAAATCTGTATCAGAATTTGTGAAGTTGGATTGGTGCATATTTATTATAGTGATTGTTTGAGTCTTTGATATTTCTGGGTTTGCATGGGTATATGAAACCTTACTTTTACTTTTCTCTTGTGGAAAAATTGAGATTTGTCTGATTTTAATTTGAATTCAACTAAAAAAAGAAACCCTAAGTGGTTGCAAGCAGGAAAATCTGTTAATCTTTACTTAAAGTACCTCGTTGTTTGGCACTAGCTAAAAAAAAGGAGGCAAATATTTGTGCCATTTGTACATAGCAGGCATAGGTTAGGTTGAAAAAGATGACTGTGGACACACGATGTGTGTATAAAGAGCACATACACCAAACTTCCAAACCCAATCACAAAAACTAAATCTCTTCACTTTACACACACATGCGTGTAAAAGTGACAAGCCTAGGAGTGTATCCTGTGGCCACCTTGTTGTGTTATGTGCTGGTCCCCCCTCAGAGAAACTGCTACATGCTGTTAAGCAAACAGTAGTAAGTGTCTGACCTTTTCAGTGGGGAACCTCTATCCCGCCACAGAACAGGGCCAAGAAACAAGACATCAATCTGGAAACCAAGCGGAAGAAGCAAGCTGACAAATGCCACCACTACGCCACCATCAGCACTGAGACCGCAAGGCCTGCCCCCACTCGCACTCACACACGTGGTGCCACAACTATTACCACTCACAAGCACCCTCGGAAGCGCTGCAGACATATGCAACACACAAACACACACACACACAACTTTAAATACAAAACACAGCTAATGGCAGTGAAGACGCAGGAATTAATGCAGATCCTGCTTGAATATGATTAAAAGTTAGATTTCTCCTCTGTTGGCATGTTTCTGCCCTGGGCTGCCGCTCTGACGGTGATGAGATTTCTCAAACAATCTTCATCAAAGCATCAAAGTTTAACTTGTTGTTGAGGGATGGAAGCAAAACACTTCTTACTGAATTTCCTGAATGTCTGAGAAAGCCTGAATGTTCAAATTTACATTGTAAACATAAAAATGTCTGAACGAATCAGTGTTTTCAGGGGGCAACAGCTGATGATTTTTCAGTTTTGTTTTTAGATTGTATGTTAAAAATATCTTAAAGCTTTTATTCAATTGCTGTTTTAGGCTGATCACTACACTTCTTTTGGTGAACAATTAAAACAATAGGTGCCACTCAAGAAATGTGACAAAGCACAGCAGAAATCGGGAACCATCTTCACTTTGCCTGGTTGGGACAGCATCTACAGCATCTACTCTTAGTCCACATTACCATGTGTCTGTGTCTGCTTCATGATAGGCTCCTGTGCTCTTTTTCTCTATAGCTGGCCACTATCCTCACTGATGAGAAATAACCTGATATGTGTCTGCATGTCTCTCAGTTTCTGTCTGGGTTGGGTCACTGGTGGGAGACAGAGGGTGATCTGAAAGGAAGGGTGATGTGAGACTGGGCGAGAACCATGTGTTTGTGTGTTAGACGGGCCAGGAGTGACACATTGGCGAGCACTGGCCAAACTCTGACGAGAGCAGACAGAACGTCTTTCCTAGACGCCCCCTTCATCCTTCCACCAGCCCTCAAGGGAGGGCAGTCAGCCAACGACTGTCCTCTCGCTTTCCGTCTCCATCTCTGTCTCACCATTTCTTTACAGGAATACGATCATCAACACATCTAACCATCCCACATATCAGGGATAAACTAGTACACACACACACACACACACACTCACAGGTAACACTGACAGACAGCAGATAAGTACATTTTAACCCGACTGACACTCATGTGAGTGGGTGGAGTTACTTGTGTAAACAGCTGATCTCTTTGCCTGACTCTGGAGTTAAGGCCTGCTTCTTCCCAACTGTTATAATGTAAAACAGATCATTTTAAATATGATATCGTACAGGTAGAGCTAAAGTCTGATGTCGTATAAAACACCGTTTATCACTGGTTTCAAAATATTCTATATCTGAAACTTTAAAAGAAAAATAAATTATCGAGTAAATAAAACGTTTCTTGACTGATAAAAGTTCTATTTACCAAAGTTCTTCCCAAGGCAAGCCCCAGACTGCAGCCATTTGATCACAACGCAAATCACATTAAAAATACTCCGCCTCACGTTCAACAAATCAACCCTGGCATTCTTCAGAGCGTACAGGCTGCTTATAGCTATAAGGTCAATACACGTCCATTCACTTCAATTAAAACTGACAGAATTAAATCTGAGCTAATCATCTCAGATAGTTATGTTAAATGGATTATTCTTAAAGGCATAGTGAGCACTGAAGCATTTTTACAAACATTTCAAATGAAGAATTATTTAAGGGCTGAATTGGTTCTTCTGGAACAGATTTCACAAAAATACAACATTTTAAATATTTTACAACATATTTTCTCATATCCGATTATAATATTAATATTTTCACAATTGAGGCTGTTGGTCCATCAAAGGGAGCAATCTGATGGCATCACTGGGGCTGTTTTATTATCACAAACAATTATCAGCCAGTCATGTAAATAACTGAAGGAGTATCTGAAAAGGAAAAAATGTTATTTTTACAACTTATTCTGAAAATCTATGTTTCCCTTCTTTGGTGTTCCTGGATTTACATACAAACATATCTGTCTGAACGTCTAAGTTCAATTAACTTAACAGTGCCACACACTTCAAATCAAACTTTCACTCCTTCTTTACTCTGAAATGTAACTCTTCAGTCAGCGACAGATGTTGAGGATGTATTTTTCCATTCCCACGGGGTATTATTTCCTTCTATATTTAAATATGCATGTTCACTGAACCAACTGTAATGTCTTTGCCAGCCTCCCTGCATATATCGCCCCGTGCTTCTCCTTTAGCAAACCACCAGATCAACGATTTTAATGAAATGTGCCAAAGCAAGTGGGCAAGTGTGTGCTCTTACACATGCCTCCTGTCAAAACACATCTCCCACCTGCTCCCACTTCCCGACAACTTGACGGCTAGAAAAGGTTTGTTTTAGCCGGAATCCGACAGCTAGCAGGGTCAAAGCAGCCCGTGGATTAACACTCCATGACAAAGACGAGTCATCGCATTAAACACTGAGAGGAGAGGGGAGAAGGGGAGATGTGGAAAGGATGTGAGGGCTGAGTTTTAGTCAGAAAATAAAAGAGGGAGGCAGAGAAAGAGGGATAAGTGACAGATGCACCTCAACATCGCTCATCTGTTCACTCTCTACCTCCCTTTTCCACCCCCACTTCCTCTTCCCATCCCTCCGTCAGCCTGTGGGCCCAGCAGCAGTAGCTGTCACTACAAGAGAGCGCCTGTCAATCTAAGCTTCCTAATCCAATGGCATGTCGGCAGGGGACATGTCACATATGTTAAGAGGAGAGAATGAGGGGACTTGCAGGGGTTGCTTGTGTGTGAGCGAGTGAATGCGTAAGCATGTATGTGTATGTGGTTGTATGACTGTAGGGCAGAGGGTGGTTGCCAGAGAGTGTGGTGTGGCAGAGAAGCAGCGGGTGATAGAAGCTGCGGTGACACATGAGGCCCGGGACCAACTCTGAGTAACCCACTAGTCACTAGAGGGACAGAGGGGGAGCAGAGGAGGCAGAGCAGGGCGCAGGAGGGGTAAATACAGAGGCACAGACAAGGCTAACTGTGACTGACATGACTAGCATTCAGAAGCAGCGCACATGAAGCAGACGGATATGACACAAATACAAACAGATGGTGTGCATTTTGTTTTTGTTTGTGTGTGAGTAAAACAGTGTGAGTGTGTAAATTAAGTTAATATGGTCCAACATCCTGGATTAGAATAAAGTTTGATATTAATCCATTTTAAATATAACTTTATCACATCGTTTGTTCTGAGTTCTACTAAAAAGTTGGTGCTTTTGTTTTAAAGGAATTATGTAGGACAGAAATAAAAAATAAAAATGTGCAAAATAAAGTCTAAATGATAGAAAATACAGCCCTCTTTGTTGGTTTGTCATAGACTGACAAGAACAAACAGTTCATCAGTTGCACCAAAATCTATGTTCCTCGACAAGCAGACAACTTTTCTTAGTATAATAATGCTGAAGCTGCAGATTACAAGGTTGAAGCAAAACCTTACAATTTATCAGTTTATAGGTAACAAATTCCTGAAACCTTGGCTACAGTTGGACAATCATTCCGTTAGGAACACTGCACATCTATCCTAATAGAAATGAAAGATCAAGAAGTAATACCAAAAATTGGGATTTTTCCATATTTCAGTTCCATTCTCTTTCAGACAAAACACTGAACTAAACGCAGGTTCCAAATTCAGGCTTATGTTTTTCTCGTTTTTACAAAGAAATGTTTGATTTTTAATGTCTGAGCTTTGGCTTTCTGTTTCACATATTTGTTGGTGCTGCATTTTGTCCAACTGGCGTTACATGCTGCGCTGAATAATCACAAAACTGATAAAAGAACTAAACTGCTTATTTACCTGATGGGACTTGATGCGTTGGATGTTGCAGCTGAAGTCAAAGTAGAGCTGGAACTTGTCAATGTCCCTGCCCTTGTTATGCTGAGCCCCTGTTTTTTTGTGTCCCTCACCAGTCGTCTCCTGTCCTTTTTCTTTTTGTGCTGATTTGGACACAGAGGACTGGATCATCACAAAGTTGCTCTCACACCTAAGAAAGAAACGTACAGTAAGAACAAACAGAACAGGGCACTTTGAACATTGTCAAGTAAAAGATTATGCAATCGCAATATCAATGAATTGTAGTTCTCTGTGAAATACAGATAAAAACAAATTTGTTGTTTGCATGTTCTCACAGTGTTTTGATGTAGGTGAGAGTGTCCGGGTCTTTTGCTATCATGTCGGCTAAGATGTGTTCCACACCTGTGGCCACTTCCTCAACTGACAAAAGACCTGACACAAACAAACAAAAACAGAAATTTAATGAGCTCTTGTAATCTGTAAAATGAATAAATGAATGAATTTAAATGCTTATTGTAGTGGGAAAAAAAGTATTTGTTTGGATCTTTAAATCTTAACTCAATATTGAGTTTGTGTTTGTGTGTATGTCTTACCCTCAGTCCCAGGCTTTACCCATGTCCTTAAATCCAGAGTGTGTGGTGAACTCATCAGTGTTAAAGCAGCCTCCTCAAGTCCCAGTGCTCTAGCCCTGTTAGCCTTATTAAGTTTACTGCCTTTCTTATATGGAGAATACTGAAGAAAGAAAAAAGAAGAAAAAGCACTATACTTCAAAGGCTTATGAGGAGATGTGAGAGCCAGATTCAGGTGTAGTTAGATCTAGAAATTGCATTGAAATTATGGATTTTAATTGAATATGTAAAATATTTTTCTGACCACATGGTCCAGTTCATCAACTGACTGGCAGCATCTCAGTTCCTGTTCCAACTCAGCTGTTAGAAGCCCGTCCTTCTTCAGGGTCTGAATCACAGACTGGGTCTTCTTGGCTAGAGAGCTGAAGTAACACAACCACACATCAAAGTTTTACATATAAAAAACAGAGAGCCCAGACGGCATTAACAGAGTATAAAGATAGAAAATACACACGGGAAAAATGTACTCTGAAGGGACATTTTATGATTCAAAGCTTAACCATTAGCACCATCTAGTGGCCAAAATTAAATATGTTCTCTGGAAACTTGAATTATTTCTTTATGCATGTATTTCAGAACTGCAGCTAGGGACGCAGTTTCATTTCTTTTTCTGGTTTTAAGTTTTAATTTTCTCACCATAAATCTTCGTACACCAGCTGGACGTCTCGGACAGCATCTGCATCCATGTGGTTAATCATCTCTTTGCGGTAGCGGACCATGAACGGCACAGTGTTCTCCTCACAAAGCAGGGAAATGATATTCACACACACCCATTGCTCCACACATGTTAACATGGAGAGCACCTAAGAGAAAACACACATATTATATTTAGAAATTATATTCATTATATTTAAATATTATAATTTAACATATCAATGAGCAAAGGTGATTCGTGCCTGTGGCACAAAGTATATACAGGTCAGCGTCTTTAGAAATGACTGAAGAAATAGCTTGGGATCTACAGAATTCACCGTACGACATGACAAAAAATGCGTAGTTGTTACTTTTTAAATAAACCAAAGTCACATCTCCTAACACACCTCTATCAAATCCCAGTACATATTGAGTTCATTTTTCAGAGCGTTTGCTACTGATGTTCGTAGAGCAGTCGGTTGTCCCATGTTGGCACCCATAGTCTTTTGCTTCTTTAGACACGGCTCATCAAACGTGAAATCCTCTGTTTCCTCTTTCTTTGTTTCAAGCAAACCCAGTGAGGAACCCTCTCCTGCCCATCCGTCCATGTGGTGGGCCTCTGATGTGGTGAATGACAACCTCTATGATAAAGAAAAAAAGAGAGAGAGGGAGAACCTAAACTTGAGAGGGACACAATCAAAAAGGGTAGAAAGATTCAGAGTTTGATGATGATGTTCTATGTTAGAGGTTAACACTGCCCTCCTTCTTTACCTCAGTCTTGATTCGAACACTTGGTCCACTCTCTTCCTCTGGATCATCTGTTTGTTTTTCTCCCGCCTTATTTGGCTCAATCATTTTCCTCTTTACTCCAGCCAACCCAGTTGTGCCAGCTTTACTGGCTGGTAGTTTCTTTGCTGCAGGCTTGCGTGGTGCTTTTGGCTTGGGCTCTTTAAGCACTTTGGGTGCTTTAGGTGGCTTGGGTTCTTTTGGTTCTTTTGGTTTGACAGTTCTTTTGACAGGTGCTTTCTTCTCCCCTGCTGCAGGAGGAGCCCTGGCAGTCTTGCTGGAGGCTTTTGGCTTGGGCTCTGGTGGCCTCCATTCCTCAGCATCCTCATCACTACTTGCAGTCTGTGAGAAGGACCTGATGATAGAGCGAGGAGAAAGTGAAAAATCAGCGTACTGTCCCTGTAACTCTCTACAAACTACAATTTACATAACCCTCAACACTGGCTCTAATCCACATAGTCTTACAAATTTAGAATTTGTCAGCTGATCATTTTTACCCTGTGTTAAACTGGCAAATTATTATCTCTTTGACCACTGTGTCATTCATTTATCTTCTAAACTGCTTATCCTGTTCAGGGTCATGGGTGTCAGGAGCCTATCCTAGTTACCCTAGGGTGAGAAGCGGGGTACACCCTGGACTGGTCACCAGTCAATTGCAGGGCTGACACACAGAGACAGACAACCTCTTCAGGTATTCCACTTAGAGGTGAAGAATTCTCAAAATTATGTAGAAATGAACAGTCCTCACCCAAGATTTACCCAATATTCTTTTAAACCGTTGTCCCTGACCCTTAGGGTAAGGACCTGTTGATGTCTAGTCACTCTAAACACAACGAGTTTAATGGTGCAGGAATCAAAAGCTATGAATAAATATGAATCTTACTTACAGGTCGAAGTCTTTGTTTTTGTAATCGACAACCTTGGCCGTTGTTCGAGGTCTTCGCATCATCTGTCAGTAAAGACGTTACATTAAACAGCGTAAAACTAAAAGTACTGTTGAATACATTAATCTTCCTGACCTCCTGGCGTTTATGAAACACATATTATGGAGAATGGTCTGTCGTGGAATATAAAGATAATCGGAACCAAATCACAGCTAAACTAGCTGACACATTATGTCGTTACACAACAAATTTAAACAGCCGAAGACAAGCAGACATCAAAAGCATTGTCCTTTTGAATCTTTGGAAGTATCACTGAATCAATAAAAGCAAACATAGCGCGTTTAAAGTAATAAAAAATGCTATAATCATTACCAAGGTAAGGTAAGCTAAGCTTGCTTTTAAATTTCGCGCTCCGCACTGACGCTACCGAAGTTAGCTCGCTACAAGCCTCTACACCGTGATATATCGACTTATGACGCTACTTTTACCAATTGCATTTAGAACGCGTAGTTGTCTTACCTTTTAAGCCCTTAAAATGTTGAAATGGTTTGTTGGTATACTGTCGGAAACTGTAACAAGTGTAGCAGGGATGCCTGCTTCCTGCAACAGTTAGTGACCAACCAATGACAAACTCTCAAAACCTTAAAGAGCTCCTTCTTCGATCATCAGGCAGCTTTCATCAGCTCTTTACCGCCACCTACTGGAGTGAAATGTATAAAGCAGTAGTTTGTCTGGATAAAACTGAGGTTTGTTGGTTTGTTTCATAGACTGTATATTGAATATATTTATATATTTAGAATGAATTTATATATCTGTAGAATAAACCTTTTTTAAGATCAGGCTCAGACTACATGAGCTCTGATTTTTACCTTTTCCAGAGACTTGGTTTAAAAGAAGTGCAGGCACAGGGATTGCCCCACCTTATAGCCATTTGGCAGGGCAGACATTGCCTGTGCCACTGCTGAACCTGGCCTCCAAATCCTCCCTGTGACTAAAATGGGAGCCAAACCTCTGACCAAAGAATCCTGGGATTCTTTGAGGGTCATTTCAAGCCTTGCTTTGGAGCATTTATACTCCTCCACCAGGCTTGATATTGGGAAAGAGAGGGCTCCGTTGCCATACAGGCCTATGCTACTGAGGCATCTGGGTAGTCCGGTCCAGTTCCTCACTTGCGGATTGACCAACTTCTCCAGTCGGCTTGCATGGGATAGGGTGACCTAATAGATGGTAACTTGTCCCATGAGATGGGGCAGCAGTCCAAACTGAAAACATCAGCATTTCAGCTTCTCTGGGAGAGCAGTGTTGTTTATTTGCTTGAGGCCACAGATGGTGTCTCATCTGAGTTGCTGAAATGCATTTTCAGTTAACACAGTTCATCGCTACATCTACAAGTGCAAGCTAAAACGCTATCATTCAAAGTCAAAGTCAAAGCCATATATCAACAGCACCCAGAAACACCACCAGCTTCTCTGGGACCAAGCCTATCTGAGACGGACTGATACAAAGTGGAAAAGTGTGCTGGGGTCTGACGCGTCCACATTTCAAATTGTTTCCGGAAATCACGGACGCTGTGCCCTCTGGGCCAAAGAGTAAAAGGACAATCTAGATTGTTATCAGTGCCAAGTTCAAAAGCCAGCATCTGTGATGGTATGGGGATGTGCCCATGGGATGGCTAACTTGACCATCTGTGAAGGCATCATTAATGCTGAAAGGTACATACAGGTTTTGGAGAAACATTTTCTGCCATCCAAGTGACATATTATTCAGGTATATCCCTGCTTATTCATTGAGACAATGCCGATATACATTGTGCACGTGTTACAACAGCATGGCTTTGTAGTAAAAGAGTGCGGGTACTAGACTGGTCTGCCTGCAGTCCAGACTTGTCTCCCATTGAAAATGTGTGGCGTATTATAAAGTGCAAAATATGGCAACGGAGATCCCACATCAAGCAAGAATGGGAAAGAATTACACATCCAAAGCTTCAACAATTAGTGTCCTCAGTTCACAAACACTTATTCAGTGTTGTTAAAAGGAAAGGTGATGTAACACAGTGGTAAACATGACCCTGTCCCAGCTTTTTTTGGAACGTGTTCCAGGTATCAAATTCAAAATGCAAAAAACAATAAAGTTTATCAGTTTCAACAATAAATGTCTTGTCTTTGTAGTGAATTCTACTGAACATAGGTTAGACAGGATTTGAAAAGTATTGTATTCAGTTTCATTTACGTTTTACACAATGTCCCAACTTCATTGGAATTGGGGTTGTACAATACCACCATCTTCTTTACTGTTCTTTGTGTTTAATACAATGTAATGTTACATTTGAGAATGAATATTTTGCCAGAGAATGAAAACAATGATAATAAAAAAGAGTAAATGTTTAACACAGATAACTGTTTTTTTTTTGTTTTGTTTTTTGTTTTTTGTTTTTTTTGCTTGCATGAGACTCTTGAAAAAGAGACTTTACTGAAAAAGAGACTTGATATTATCTCATCTATAGAAGGCAGCTTGTTATAAAATGGTGAGTTACAATGGGAAAAATGTTTTGTTATACCAAGGCATGGAGGAAAATAAGTCGAGACATCAAGAAAAAAACTTTTGAAGAATAAATATGTGTAGTAGAAGATAAAGGAAAAACTGTGAAAAAGTGTATGAATGCATGCTCACTTGGGGTTTATTTAGGCCCACTGTTCTGACATTGTTGACAGTCCATCCAAATGTCCCTCGTACTGAGTCTGTTTTCTTACTTCTGTTTTTGCAGTACTGCTTTTCAAATGTCAGACTTCCACTGAATCTTCAGCTGAAGTGACCTGAGACAATTGAAACCCATGGCTTATTTAGGCCAGTGCAAGCATGCTTTTATTTGTCACCTTTCTATCAGATACATTAACCTGACTGGTTCACTGGTAGAACTTTGACAGAAAATATTATTATTATTATTATTATTATTATTATTATTATTATTATTATTATTAATAATAATAATAATAATAATATTGTTATTGTTGTTGTTGTTGTTGTTGTTGTGTCTAGCATAATTGGTATGGAAATATTCATACAATTAATATACTTACATTAAATGTTCGTGTTTAATGTGTGGTGTATAATGTGACAAATGTAAATCTACATCGTGGAATTTTTATATTGCAAAAGTACATTCATGCTCACATAAATGTCCTTCTATGTATGAATTTTTCATGAGGTCAAGTAATCCAATCCAAGAATTAAAAAAAAAAAACTGCTAAACTATCAGTTGTAAAAGATTCTAGTTTTTGCAAAATGTGTTTGAACTATTTACCTGGTAACAGTTGATGCATCAGCACTGTGAGCCAATCAAAAATAAAGTTTGGAAAAAAAGTCCGGCGTTGAGGGATTTCGTGGTTGATGTGTGAGGGGATTTCTCTTGAATTTTGGCTTTTGCTCTCAGTTCCTGGTGTGTCCTCTCAGCATTAAAGGAAAGACATTAACTTATTTCTGTCATTTATAGAGGTGAAGCAGCTTTCAACCTATCCTGAAATAAGGTATCAGAAGTGTATGTGCGTGCTTACTGTAGGAGTACTGTGTATTTATGTACTAGTGTTATGTCTCACTTTAATACTATTTTTTTCTGTTAAAAACTTAAGTTTTTGTTTTTGTTTGTTTAAAGGTTTGTGATTTTGTCAAGATGTCTGACCCTGCGACTCAGTACCAGCCTCTCATGGGGGCTCCCATCCAGGAGGCAGCCATCAACGTCCCAGCCGGGTAAGAATAATACATGACTCGTTTTTTCTGTCTTCAAGGGGTCTCAACAGGACCTAAAGCTGATTCCCACAAATTTAACTATTAAATTAAGTGTGTTGTTTATACGAATTAAATGCTCTAGACTGGAGTTTCACTGTCCTCTATTGTCCATAAGATTGGAATAGAATATTTTCTACGTATTCTCGTGAATAATTGTGGTTTAGTTTTCACTGTGATGTTTGTAAGAGACTGAACAATAACATTTTAGAAGATATATCCCTGAAGAATAAATCGCAGTGTCAAAACAGTTTCATAAAAAAAGGAGGAAAATATTTTATTCCAACTTAATGGGTAATAGTGTATTTTTTCTCAAATCAGCCATTGATTTCCACTCATCTCATTAAATCAATCAGCTCAGTTGTTCAGCTTTGTCTGTTTATTGAGAAGTTCATTAGGATTTTTCCAGTCTGCCTGTGCTTTTAAAGACAACTCCAAAAAAATAAAAATGAAACTGAAATATGTGATGAATTTCCAAAAGAATTTTTTCCCCAAAATAAATGGAAACTTGTTGCTGTCCAAAAGACCCCCCAGGAAGTTACATTATTATTAAATTACATTTATTATTATTATTATTATTATTATTATTATTATTATTATTATTATTATTATTATTATATTTTAAAACAATTAAGGCTGTATTATTCATCACAGGATGGACACTTGAGTAACAGAGCTGTATCAGGGTGTTATTTTTCTATCTGTGATACAGCCTTAGTGAGACAGTGAAAGTAGGGTCAACATCTTAAACTTTCTTTGAAGAGTCTTCTTGACAACAGCTGACATCATAAGTCAGCTGATGGTTCAGGTTTCTGTCGGAGAAGAAAAACTGTACTTTCTCTTCTGCTTTCTCAACTTTTAAGTCACCTACTTCCCCTCCACCTCTCTTAACGCTGTCTTGTTTTTAATCAGAAAAGATACAAGCGTTATTCAACCATATACATCAATTTTCAAACAGCTATGATGGCGAATTGTCACATTTTGTACCCCATTTGGATTCCACTTAAATAGTTCAAGCCTCCAAATGAAATATTTTCATCTCACCTTCTCCAAAACTCCCCTTTTCCTCCTTTCTCCAGTGGTCGTCCCTCCCGGGCCTATAAGATCGCAGGTATAGCCCTGCTGGCTTCTGTCCTGATTGTGGGCCAGGCAATGATTGCGTACTTCCTCCTCAGCCAGAATGGAGACATCAAATCTCTACAGGAGCAGAACAACAACCTGCAGGCTCAGCTGACAAAGGGCAGATCTGGTAAAAAGGGATAAAATATAGAAAGTAAAATATATATTTTTTTTATTGTGAGCAGACGGGGAAATGTTAAGTGTCAGCAAAGTCCCAACCTTCCTGTGATATTCCTCATTAGATTTTTGATTAATTAGTGCAAAAAAAAGAAGCCAAATACCCTCCTCCTTTTTTTTTTTACAAAGATGAATCTTTTTGAACACAAAACAATGAACAGATCTGATGAGACTTTCTAAAGTTTCATGTGGAGTAGGATAAAATGAAAACTCTCACTGAGTCTGATCTGTGTGAGCTGTCAGGTCGAGCTGTGTGATTCTTATCCACTTTAAATTTAAATCTAAATGGGTTTAAGTTGTAACTTATCTCAGATAAAATCTAATTTCTATTTTTCACCACTGATGGTTTTAGTTGTTGTAGTTTGAAATGCTTCTCTCTTGGTCTGTAGTTTCAGCTCCCATGCGTATGCACATGCCCATGAATGCTTTGACCGAGCTGGTGGATGACTCAGAGGACAAGGTATAATGATTTTTGAGTCTGATATATAGATAACGATTGGTGGGTTTCCAAATCCCAGTATATGATTTTTTTGTTGTTTTGTTTTTTATTTCATTTTACTTTAATGACAAGATTAAGAGTCCAGCTTTGAATGTCATTTTTTAACCTGACATTTAGTTATCATTTGTCACTTGTTTTGATTGCAGGGCACTTCCACTGGGGCCGCTGAAAAAAATGGTATGTTCTGTCTACACTGATTTTTGTATGTGAAAATACAATTTCTCACTGTAGAGTTCACACCTGAATTTTTCTTAAGTTCAGTTGTAAAATTTTACTTTTGTTTTCCTGTTCACTTTAATTCAACCTTTATATGAAACTCAAAGTCTCTCTCTCTATCTATCTAATATATATATATATATATATATATATATATATATATATATATATATATATATATATATATATATATATATATATATGATTACACATTAAAGCTGATGTAAAACAGATGTATTTTTATTTTTTCATTAACATTTTCTTTTTTTCTTTTTTTTTTTAACATCAGAGGAGACTGAATGCCAGCTAGAAGCTGCTGGTTTGAAGTCTGTGCCTGGGCCTGGTTTCAGACCCAAATGTGATGAGCGTGGTCTGTATAGCCCCATGCAGTGCTACATGGGTAAGTGCTGGTGTGTGGACCCTACCAACGGCTTCAAGATCCCCGGGACAGTGAGCCATGGAGCAGCCCACTGCGGTGCAAACTTCCTCATTGGTGAGAAACAACATCAAGTCACCAAGTCAGATTGAAATTAACTCACACACCTACACTAAACATTGGAACATTCAGCACTTTTGAACAGTATTCAAACTATATTTATTTTAAGTTTGAATAAATATGTACAGAAATGTCCTAGTTTTTTTTTTTACAGTTGGTAAATCCTTTTCACCTTTACCATCAACTCTCACAAACAGTTTTGGTTTCTTAACTTCATTGGATACTGTACATTCACTGTTCCACAGGCTCCAGCATGGTTAATTATTTTGTAGTTTCAAAAGTTTGCAAAAAGTCCCGCAAAAGTTTGAACTTCAAGAAATTGTTTTGGTTGCTGTAAAAAAAAAGAACAGAATTAATTTTGCTGCTATCCGAAACTTGTGTTAAATAATAATTTTTACTGATTGTTGACAATAACTTGTATATTTATTTATGACATGGCTTTCTGTACTTGAACTTTAATAAAGATCTGGAGCAGGAGTTTAACAAGAACTTAAATTTCTCTGTTACTATAATTAGTTATTACCTACTAAAGTAGAATTTTGTTGATGAAATTTCTTTTTTTTTGCAGGGGGCCGTAACAAAGTGTTGACTCTGCCTGTTGCTGATGTTGATGCCTAAAACTGTGGTGTGTATTCACAAGGTGTCTGTCAATGTATATTCAAAACATAATGATAAAGCTCGGCTAAAGTTTGAAAGCATTTCTGTGAAGGCTAAAAGATGTTTTTTGTTTTTTTCTTATTTTAGTTATATGAATGGGATTTTCTGTGAATGCTTCTTTAACTTAGTATTAACAGTTTTCTTTTTGTTCCTGTTTCTTGGGTGGATAAAGCTGATGGAATTTCTACTGGAGACCAGCAAAAGTCAAGCATCAATTTGCATCAAATACTTGCAACAATTTGTGGGCGTATAATCACCAGTTTAAAGTGCATTGGGTTTTATATGGCACGTTTTAAGGCTACTCTAGTATTGCTTTGGCTTCCATCTGTCGTTCTTTTCTTTGGAAATTCTTTCAATTATATCCCATATAAAATATTTTCAGAATTGAAAGTTCTTTTTAGAATTTGGTCCCATTTACTCAAAAGAAAACATTTTCCTAAATGGGAAACGCAGAACATTTAAGAAATTAAAGCAGCACGAGCAGCAAACTTATTACTTTTTACTTTTTTTATCAGTGAAGATTTGGATTTTCCACTTTTTAATAATATGTTCATATAAACAGCAATAACATAGATCTTGATGTCTGATCGAAGCTGACAGGAAAAACATGCTTAAATTATTGACTCGCATATCAACATGGAATGATTAACCTTTGAGACAACTGTGTACTTTCCCACATTTATTTGAATAGCCACAATAAAACTTTTAACAACAGTTTTGGTGGTTCTCTTTTCAGCAACATGTCATTTTTAAACTTTCCAGTTGAATACTGAGAAGTTTGATCTTAAGTTACGAGTGAAACCCATGATTGTGAGATGGCTACATAAACAAGTGAAAGTTTACCCGTCCCATTCTAGATACAACAGCATAGTAAATCACAAGGAAGGGTTGCACTGGGAGAAAAAAAAAAGAAAAAAAATGCAAAGACATAATAAACAGGACATTCAGAAACTCAGAACATGCAACACAAGGACATTAACATAATTGTTGAAATCAGTAGGCACAAGTTATTTGGGGGCTCCAGTTACCAAAAAAACGTCAACAGTCCCATCAAAACTCAATCAGAACACAAACACTCTTTATGGCTTTTCTGTCTACCTGCTATAGGCCTGACTACACAAACAATGTGCAATCACTTTCCACAGCAACACAGTACACTAGTGAGATCTACTGATGCTACCATATGAAAAACATCCTAGTGCAGTTTGACATTTATTTCATTCTATTCAGAACAATGTGTTCTTATGGCAGAAAAACTTGCTGCTGAATCAATGATTTATTTCTGAAGATTTGGACAACTGAAAATAGATTTAAAAATATATTTTTTCCATAGATGAGGAACAATAAAAGCAAATGACAATTCACTTTTTGTTACATCTCAGCTAATCAAGTACACTTTACTTTTTAAGGTATCTGGTGCTGGCTTGAAATTTTCAGACCAGCATCCAGCCGCAACATTATTGTTATGGACAAAATATTAACATCTGGAAAATTTCTAAATATAAAATTTCTTCCTCAACATTGACTATAACACTTTGAAATGTATACAAATCCTCACAACATATCGGACAACCATCATTTTAAAATAGTATGTTTTTTTCTTTAAATATTTGGGTGATGACTGGACAAAAAGGTCAATGTTTAAAGCGACAAACATAACAGTTTAAAATCCCCAAAAGACATCCAAGTGCAAAAGATCAACTTCCTTCCAGCATATAAAATAGGCAGCCAAATCCATTTAGAAAAGGCTATTGCACACATCGCATGAGATGGTATTATCAAGTCCAACCAGAGTAGGCACTTGTAATAGATTTTTTACACAAAAAAACTTAAACATACACAATTTACACTTTCTGTTACAAACTCCCAAACAAATTCAAGGTACAGATGAAAGAATATCGCTTTGGCATATATTTGGGTTCTAAAACACTTTGTAAAGAAGAATACATATTGACATTTTGGGAGCATGGTCTTATTTTTGGAGTGTGAAATGTTTGCAGTCCAAGTTACCATTGTAAATTCTACAGATTTTAAAATAAATAATGATAAGGACCTTTGATAAAAAAAAAAAGTCCTACCAAGTAAAATTTGACCTAGTGACATGAAAGGGTGTGTCATGACCACAAAGATACATCAGCCAGTATGACAAACTTTGCTCCAACACCTGCAACCCACATGATAACTATCAAGAAACAAGTCAGACAGGTTCAACCCTGAAGAGCACCAGAGGTGTGAGGTGAGAATTTATACATGCTCCATCAAACCCTGAGCAGAAAGTTCATGCAAGTTAAGATAGCTGTAATGGTTTCTGAACACCAGGGGGCAGAAGACAACACATTTCTTAAACTCACATGCTGTACTGTTACATATAATATGTCACAGTGTAAGCAAAGCTCTGTAAACCTTTAAAGCACTGTGTTACATGAAGAGCTTCACTTTGAGCAACTCAGCTCTCTCTCTATGTCTCTCTCTCTCTTTCTTTCTCTCTCTCTCTCTCTCTCTCTCTCTCTGAAGAGCCAAACCAACATGAAGCATGTTCCTCTGCAGTAAACTTAATTTTTCATGGAGATGAAATGAGAAATACAACTGGTCTGCACATGCAGACAGTAAGTTACCCTTTCGTACCAAGAAATCTCCAAAAGTATGTCACAACGTTTCAGGAGACAAAGACAATTGATGAGATCAGCTATGGAAGCTCTAAGGGGACAACTAATGTCAGCAGTTTGTCTTCATTTTGAATAGTGACCATACTGACAACACAAAGGTCTTTCCTGTAGTTAAAATACAAGAGTTGTGACCCTTTCAACATGCATTGTAATTAGGTTCTGATAATTTTAATATATTTTTCAGCCCCCCATTATAAACACTAATAAAGCAAACATCCAGGTGAATATGCAGAATTAAAGAAAATAATAAAAAAACAGCACAATTTTGAACCCTCCAAAAGCTGGTATCAATTAAAAATTTTCACTTTGAATGATAAATCTGTTCCCAAATGCAGCAGTATCTGCATCCTCTTCCTGTGATGGTCTCTCTTTCTCCTCCCTCTTTTTTTGTCATCTTGGTTTCCATCACTCGTCTCATTTTCTCCCTCCTTTCAGGTTGCTTATATAGTCTTTGACTGTGTCTTCAATGTTAGGAACAGCATAATTTTGTGCGGCATAGATTCCTGTGCATGTTCCGACAACAACTCCCATCAGTGCTGAGGAGCGTAGCCTTGCAACCACATAGCCTGCCAGAAAACCTTTCAGGAAAGGAGAGGCCAGCAAGCTGCCTCCCTAAGGAGAAAAAACATTGTAGAGATTTGTTATTGTACTTTGCAGCAGGGCCAATTTGATGTTAAAACTATTTTTTCAGTAATTTGCCTATCTGCCAAGTCTGCCAAGTCTGCATGAGTAAAATATGAAGTGTATAAGAACCTGTGCGAGACTTACTGGAGGAACACCAGCTTGTATTTCATCCTCCATCCGTTTCTGGATGTCTTCCAGCTGGTCCTTCAGCTCCACCAGATCTTTGAGCTGGCCCAAAGGACTCTACACAGGCATGCAGATATACATGCATTCACATAAACACACACCAAACAGTCAGAGAAAAGACATTAGGGTTATAATCACAGAATAAGATTTCCTACAACTGAAATTTTTAAAATGTTATGACAGTAAAAATGTTATGCATGTACGACAATGTGACAGATTAGCATTAAAATAAGTATGTTAATAGAAACTATAATTTAATATAAAAAATATAATTGTACATGGAACACCAATTAAAGAGTAATTTATTTCTAAAATAGACTATTTTTTTTACAACCATTAGCAATAAAAATGCTGCAAGAGTGGGTTATAGATCAACTTCTTCACAGCCATAGCTGACTTGATCATTCAGGTCAGAAGGACTAGCGAAACACACAGTCAGCCTCATATTTACATTATACGCCGCTATTCATACAATGTCTTTTTTAAAAGAGTTGTTTGAAGGATAAAAAAAAACAAAGCACATTTTGGTTTCACTGTTGGCAGTTACCTTTAGCTATGACTTATGGCACACGCTGCTATTCTAAAGCTTGAACGTTAGTTCAAAGCGTATGAAAAGTTGTGAAAAGTTCGATGTCATTTTATTTCCTGATAAACCGCATTACCATAAAAACCGGCTATTTTGACTCAGGCTTGGCATTGTTTTTAACTGTCATATTACTGGTTTCATTAGCAGAAAACTTCGTAAATATTCCATCCCATTTAGCTAACATTAGCTTGTACGCTGTCACCAACATTACCCGCTAGCCACCAGCATATTACTTATTTATATAAACGTTCGTGAGTGTTGAGTGATTTAACAACTCCGAAAATGTGTTTGGAAACTGTTTAGATGTTTCTGTAGTTAACTGTGGCAGCTATCCGACTTCTTGACACAAAGTTAGCGCTACGCTAACTTAGCTAAGCTAACCACCACGACGGCTCTCCTCAGCTTCCATTAGCAGCTGCTTATTGATGACCACTGAATAACTTAGTAAGTTCATGGGTTCAGCGTCGAGTATGTACAGTGTACATTGAGAGGGGAAAGTTAAAGACACCGACCTTGTCATTCGCCATATTTCTCTCTTGTTGTTGGGTGGAAGATGGGTCTGTCTTCTTCTCTGATTTTTGGTTTTGTTGAAAATGAATATTACCGCCCTCTGTTGCTTACCTCGGGACTACACGGAGGATTTTTTGGGGTTATTCCCTTAGCAGTTTCAGTTAGACCGACTAAGGGAACAACCGCGTGGGAGGATTCTGCTTCAGGGTTATTTAAACTCACACGAGTCCAGAAATGGACTCTACATACCTGGTGCAATATCATCATTATTCGTTCATGTGCAATATCCCGTAGTTTATTTCGTTTATCACGTGAATGACTTCATTCATGTGCAAATACATCTTTTATTTCACTTAGTTTATCATGTGACAAAGTTCACATCATGTGCAGTCGCTTATTAGTTGAATATGTGCGATAGTTTTACCAATGTGCAGCTAATTGTTACGTCCGACCATTCTCAGTTGTTTGTCTTGTTACTTCAGGCATTATTTCCTGCATTTTTATTTCCTTTCAGCTGTAACACATTGTAGTTTCAGGGAGACTTTTGCATTTCTGTTTTATTTTATGTCTGCAAAGGCAGTAGTGGGACATGTTTTTATATATATATATATATATATAAAAAGGCCATATGTTGCCTTGAAATCTAAGCGTATGTCTCAGAAGCATTCTTCAAAAGCGTATGGGCTCTGCAAAACACAAAGAAGCCAAGACGAAGCTAATTAATTTGGCCTCTTCTAGTCACTCTGCAGATAGTTATTTTTCTCTCACTGAGTCTGCATAAGAGAACACATCTGATTAGACTCTCAGAAAGAGAAGCCAGTAAGAAAAACTGAAGTACATAATTAGAGGGACAGAAGGCTAGAGTTTCACAGAAGCCATGAGATCACTTATCAGAGCTGTTAAGTTTTGCAGTTTCATAACCATCACTGCGACAACTCACAGCTGAAGGAGTTAAAGAAAGATTAATTAAAAAGTATTAAAACAAGTATTTTTACCCAGAAAAGAACTATTTCAGTATGGCATTTAAACAGAAGGTTTATACCTAATGTTGAATTTAACAAGCCACTTTTTGCCTTTTTTTTTCAGGTCACAAGTGTGATTTGCAGAGACTGTGAAAATGAGTCGCAGAAGGCAAGATGGCAATCAAAAGATGGAGAGAGAAAGTTTTTAGAGACTCAAGAACAAGAGAGTGACTGCAAACCTGGTAGAAAGACAGGAAGAGACAGGCAAACCCAGACTGAATGAACAGCATTTAAAGATCTTCATACTGCTGAGTAATTTTAAAAGATTATTTTTGTCAGAACACGAATTAATCTTCTGATACACTACTTGAAGGTTTCTTTCTGTCACTTTCAAGGACCTGAAAATATTTAATCCTCACACCAAGCCGGACAGGAAATCCATTAACCTCCCAAAACGCAAGGTTATCACGGGACTCAGATTTTATGGACCAAAGTATTTAATAGTCCATTCAAGCTGGAATGAAGCATTTTGCTTTTGCAGATGAAGCCCGGCTCACACTCTTCTGGACAGCAGGCGTTCAAGAGCAGGAGGCAGCCATGGAGGTAAGGTGTCTGATCTTCAAAGCTGTTGATGGTTTGGGGGGGTTGTATTGATTCTGGCTGAGGCTTGGTTGGCTGACTAATCTTTGGATGCCACTGTATAGGAAAGGTCATTGATGCCTTTAGTGCAACCATCAAGGAGATATACTCAGAGGAAATGTGGATTCATGCACCAAATACATGTCTGGCAGAAGGTGGATTTATATTTTGGCTGTCAAACTTCAAGGCAGATGTGCTATCAGATAAACGAAGGAGCAAGAAAAAAATGTTAAGACATTCAGTAAAATGAAAAATAGTAGATACCTTTACCTATATATCTGTGACTGCTTTGCTTTATCAATCAAAAACAGCTTAATTTATTTATATACAGAAACAGCAGGATTCCTTTTAATAAGTAATTGCAATTGTTTGTGCAGCTATGATGACTATTATCTTTTCATTGTATGTAGGTGGCAAAAATACCCTGTGCTTATTGTGAGGGCAGTATGTGCGTGAAGAGCGATTTCAATGCAGCGGCTGAGATTTATATGGCAATTCGATAAGATGTAGACATGGGCTCAGTTTTACATTCTGTTATTGTAAAACATAATTAAATCAAACATTCCTTCTTGTAGTATTTGATGTTTTTGTAACAACATCTCAGGTGACAGACAGAAGTCAATTGGACTGTTTTCTTTTGTTTTTTATTTTTAATTTGGCTGCACCACAGCCTTGTCCTATGGGAAAAGCCAGACTGGTCAATACTGCTTCCTTTGAACTGTCTTTAGTTATACCCTGCTTGATGTAGAACTATCCAAAACAGAATCTACCTCAGGGACAACAACGTACATTTAAAATTTAGGATCATTGAGTTTGATTTAATTACCAGCAGATTTAATACATTTCACTGTACAAGTATCACATTAGTGAAACAGTACTTGCCCTGAACACTGAATACATTTTGCACTGCTAACATTTGTCATTCCTCTCAGTATGAAGCCAAAGAGTCTATTAGGATAAGAAAGTCATTTAAAAAAAGCAATAAGGAGTAATATTATTGTTGGTTACTTTTTATGTGTCAGTATAAGAACGAATTGGCCCCTGCTTCCCCTTGTGTTAATTGTAGTGAGTTATGGTGTCATAATGCACTCTGCCTCCAGAGTGTCGCAGCTTTCTTAGCATCCTGTTGGCTCTGATCTGCAATCTGCTCTGATGAGGTTGGCTGTTCTAAGTTTTGCTGGATGACTGTGGTGCTTAATGCACAGCACATGGAGGGCTGACTTTGTTTTATACACTGTTGTGTGTCTTTTCTGTTCCATATTGTTTTATAGCAACTTATGCAAATATTTAACGCACTCTTCTTCACTCCAGTGTAGCCTTTCATCATTCAGACAGCTTGGAAATCTGCCTGAAAAATCTTTTAGTGTGGCATGATGTTTTTAGTGGGTTGATTTGGCCCGTTTACAGTTAAGTTCTGTCATTAACTTCAGTGTTCAAAATTCAGCTCATGTTCGCTGATGGCTCCTGATACAGAACATTCTGCTGGCAGAAAGAAATGGGACTGGCTGAAAGCTATACTGAGTGAGAGGGAAACTCAATAGAAAGTTTTGGTTGTTTGAGCTCACTCACTTATGTGCATGACTCAGCACTGCGAAGACAGAATACAGAGAAAAAAAAATAATGTGCTTCTTAAAAAATGGGAGTACTCCATAAAATGAAATATAGATTTGTCTCACTGAGCAGACAAATAAGAGAACAATGTTTACAAGAGACTCTTCCGGACCATTTAGATAACAAATGATATGAGGAGTTTATATTTTACTAGTATAAATTAGGGCTGCATGGTGAAGCAGTCAATAACATCTGAGTGAGTCTGCGTTATGTCACAGGATGGAGACCTGCCCTGAGTGTACTCTCCCTCTCACACCTGCCAACCAAGAGGGGTTGTCTTTTTGCTTTTTGAGTGGGTGGTTCAGACTTACTGAAAACTAAAATTCTTCCCTTGAAAACTGATTATTTCCAAATAATAGAGTGTAATTTAATTCACTGAACAGGTACATGCTTTAAAATCATGCAAATTTAATCCGTTTTTTTTTTAATTACCACTTAGCAGTAATAGTGCTAACAAGTTGCATTAACAGACTCAGCTGGTAATCATTTCAGTGTTTTCTAATCTTGACACTGAAAGATACCCTTCTTTATTAGAGAAGCATGAGTGTGCTTTTAGACAGTACCAGTTCACCTGATGAAGTGAAGTGTGTGTCTGAAAGACTGAGGTTATTCAGGTAAAAACACATGCCACTTCTAAGTAAACTCTTTTAAATGCACCCTAGAAATTATATACCCATAATCCATCATGTTTTCCTTGCAACCTACCGATACAATTGATCTACCAATTATGTATATGGTATAAAAAGTAGAGAAGCTTTGCAATGGTTTTCTTTTGCCATCTGCAAACAGCATTAGCTAAGAGTCAGGGCAAGCAATTAAAAAAGATTGTTTCCATTTCAAAGAGTTGAGGAGCTCTGGCTCTCTGCCACTAATGATTTTAACATTTAGATGGTGTGTCTATGTGTGTGTGTGTGTGTGTGTGTGTGTGTGTGTGTGTGTGTGTGTGTGTGTGTGTGTGTGTGTGTGTGTGTGTGAGTGCGGTTGGAGCATGTATGGGTTTGCCTTGATGCCTGTTATAAGCCAATTAAAGTTTTCAAGCTCTGTTGCTTCCCTGGCGAGACAAGGTAAAGGAAGAGAGGTACTGCAGACTCACTGCAGCACTCCGCTGTGATGTGCCAAGGTGTGTGAGTGTGTGGGTGTCATCAGAGTAGCATGAGTGTAACCCTCCGTTCACTAGGTCAAAAAGGAAGGAAAGGTATTTGAATAAGGAGGAGAAATGTGAATAATTCGTTCAGTGTTGCGGGAAGAAGGAGGGGCCATACATATTAATGCAGAAAGCTAAAGTCTGTTTTAATGAGAGTTATCACCATGTAGAGGGAAGACAACAAAGATAAAGTGAGTGAGGGATTATGAAGTTCTGTGTTCTTGAGTGTAAGCAAAGTGAGAAGAGTCAAGTTTAGGGATTTAGCCATGGTTGTGTCCTCTTTCTGGATCATCAGGTCCACTGGTGTTGCACACAGGGGTCTCTTCTCCCTTCCTCTATGACGCTGCATCAGCATCACCACAGCTCTGTCCCCTCTCTCCTTCTCCCTCTTTCTCTGTGTCTCTCTGCCCCTCCCTTCTCCTCTCTCTCCCTCAAACATACACGCTCACACGCCGGGGATGCCTGACTCGGTGATAAGTCCTGCTCAGAGTTCCTGAGCAGCTGGGAGCTGAGACTAACAGGTCAGTTCTTGGCTATATCCATGCTGTCCAACCTAACTCAGCAAATCCTGAAGATCTCGTTGTGACAAGTTGAAGCTCTGCCTTCAGGGGTGTACATAATGAGGATTTCCTACAGCCTGTGGACATTTTCCAGCAACGGTGAAGACAGAGATGCTCCTTAAAAAAGGGTATGATGAGAATAACAGAAATTTGGTGGTGACTTTGAAGAATGTGAAGCTTAAAAAAAAGACACATTTTGTGAGGTTCATTCAATTTTGGAGAAGGAGTTAAAGACACATTTTGGAAGCTTCTGGAGATTTGTAACAGCCTGTTAAGAGAGCAACCTGCTGGAGCTGAATGCCTGTGGCAGCATTACCGGTTCTTCCAGCCAGTTATATGATCAAATTGTTTTTACACTATCAAAGAAAGCTGCAAATGAGTTATATAATGCATCTCAAAAAAGACTGAACGTGCAACATCCACGATAACGATATGGATCTACGAGGGAGCAGAGGGCTGGCAGGTGGCCAGGAACTGCGAGGTCAGGGGTTAGGGTTCAGCATTTCAGCAGGGATGCCAGGAAGTTCACTTCTAACGGCAGGGCGACAACAGGACTACTCAGCCAGTGTCTGGCTTCGCAGGAGGGAAAAACTGGAACATGTAAGTTATAAAGGTTTTGGAGTTTTAAAAATGGTTGTCCAAAAGCTGGGACAAAACAAGGCAGCCTAAACCTCTGTGTGATACTTCCATGTTTGTTTGTCCTTTGACAAAAATGTGTAGCAAAATAGGCAGTCCATTACTTTTTTATTTACCAGTCTGCATTGGTATCTATCTTGTTTGGAAACATGTCCGAAACATGACAATGTTATTAAGTTACAATCTGGCATGAATCAGGTCAAGATACAGTAAACTTAAAATTGAATGTTTTTCTTTGGCTCATTTCTATTTTTAAGTTTCAAAAAATTGTCCTATCCCACAATACTTGTGATAAACAAATAACATTAAAGACATAACAGTCTAATTTCAGCCGATCAAATGCTAAGAAGACTGAATTATTTTAGCCAAAATGTTTAGCTTTTATATTTTGTGATGTGAATGTCGCATCATATTTCTCAAAAAGTAAAAAGTGTAGAGACATATAACAGTACCAAGAACAACCTTTTTATTTATAACACGAAGTGTTGAAGTTGGGTTAAACTGGTTAAATTGGCTAGCAGAAGTTGGTTCTTATATGACTGAAATGTTGGACTTAAAAGCAAAGCGAAGAGTTTTTATTTTGTGTTTGTTGTAGTGACCCCCTTTGGATGAAATCAGTTTTTTTTCCAAGATAAATACAGCATCTCCCATGAGCACTTTCATCAACAATTTAAAGATGAACTGCCATGAATTTGCAGTTATTGTAAAGAAAAATGAAGATGTGTGATGGAGTAATGCCTATAATTGTAGATACATAAAATATTCCTCTGTAACGACATCAAAACTTTATAAACTGTTTATTACACAATAGCGCACAAATAGAGACCAGTCATTCCACTTCAGCCTCTACTGGTGTGAGCTTTTACACATTTGAACTTGTTTGTTCCCCACAGAGCATAGAAGTATTCATACACTGGCATAATCAGTAAATCCTGTTCCAATTTGCTCCTTCAGGAAACCCTGTTTGAGGCCCTGTTTATACGTCAACGTTTCTCAGCGTTTTACTTGAAAATCCCCCCAAAAAATCTGAGGGACTGAAAACGCTGTAGTATGCATTCCAGGCCTGTAGGTGGTGTCATAACTATAGAGTCTTTGGTAGTCTGCAGCTGAAGAAGAGTTGGGCTGATCGTCTGGCGTATATAATAAATGCGACTTATCTGAGTGCAGATCAACAGCACAAGCACAACCCAGTAGTCCGCCATTGAACTGTTGTTGTTGTCCAGTTCGCACATGGCAGTTAAAAGTTCCCACAACGAAAGTGGATTGTGCATGCGTAAAACAGAGCGTGACGTCAGCGTTTACACGTTTACACGGCAATTGAGGCTGTAGTGTATCAGATAAATTCCACTCTGGAGATCGTTTTAAAATAGTTACCAAGAGACAAGAGACCAAAATGCAACAGTCCTTTTGCTTTTTATCCTAATGCTGTTCTTGTGTAAACACCAACTGAATATCTTTATCTATAACAAAATTTTAACAGAAAATTTACATCCTTTTTCTTATCCTGCTCCACCGCGATTACAAAACATAAGCTTTAAGAGAAATGTCAATAGAAAAAATCCCTGCATGTTAACTTCCTTCTCATTGCCAGACTTCACCCGAGGGGTTCTAAACAGAACCACTCCCTAGTGAGTGATACTGTGTTTTCACAGCCAGCCTGAACACAGGCACTTAAACTGTGTATGAGCAAATACACCGATAATCTCATTTCACTGTGCAAGGACAGAAAAAAGCATTCGTATCAGAGTAACTATTTTAGGGTTCAGTTAAAACTCCTCAAAGTGCATTTAAGCTGGACTGACCGTAGCCAGTTTTTAGCCCAATAGTCACGTATTTGCCAGTCAACTGAATTAACAGCATCTTAGTTATCTCTTAGTCATCATAGTTTGCCAACTGTGATGAGGAGTTGAAACTGTAAACCCTTGTCTGAATCAGCACAAGTAAGTAAAATGTGCATGCTGTGGGAGATCTCCAACAAGCTTTAGTTTCTGCACTCTAAACTTTTTTTTTTTTACCCCTTTTTTGTTTTCTAACACTCACTTTTATTTTCTGTTGAATTATGAGGTGCTTAAGAGACTCACTGCTTGCAGGTAAACAAAATCAGCATTCTACAGAGAGCCTCGAGTTACAGAGATTTAGTGTTGGGGAAAGGACTAGAAAATGTGTGTGTTGAATATTTGATGCCAGAGAGGAACAGTGCCATGTCCACAGAACTGCTTTCAAAGCCTGTGTGCATAACCAACCAAGATGATGAATCACCCTGTCCTATTTCTCACATACACATATACTGTCGAGTGCACACAGCTACTTTAACACACACATACTGAAACTGCTTTGCAGACATCAGGCTACACACATGGACAAGCTCTTTTCATGCTGCAGCTGCTCAATGGACAAGGGGTTTTGCAGTTTCACTTCACACTAAATTGACCCAGAGACAATCAATATAGTATGAACCCTCAGTTATCAAGCCCAAACACAAACTCGACGGTTTTCTAAAAATCGGGCAAGAATACCAAAAGCATCTTTTCAGTCTTTGTCTCAGTTTTTTAAAGTGACATTTAATCTATCTTAAGCCAACAATGTGTTGGCAGCATCTCATTGTCTATATTTATCTTTCTTCTCATGAAGATCAGATTGTTACGAAACAGGATTTTCTTTGAGGGATTTAGTCTGAACACAACTTGGACAAAAGAGCAGGAGATTGCCAGATGACACTGATGATCAATGGAAAAGAAGATGGAGGAAAATGAGACAAGACATTGAAACAGAGTGCTTCAGGCACACCGAGTTCAGCTGTCTAAAGCAATGTGGTTCAAGTCACAGACTGAGAATCAGCTGATTAAACTCTGAGCCAGAAATCAGAGAATCACTTCTAACCTGATAGCGTGTTATAACCCAGGTTATACAAATCAATATATATCTTATCTATCTTAGAATTGTTCACTTGAGGGTATAAACCCAATACCACCATAGTCCCTTAACAGCTGCAAAGCTGATTAATACCTGGTAAAGATTATGACTACATAACTTAAAAACATTTAATGGAAGTAACTTTTTCTTAGCTTGAACCCCAGTCCGACACTAACTACTTTAAATTCACATGGGTCAAAGGTGAATAAAAAATGTTGACATCATTGAATAAATCATGATTCCCACATGTTGCTGTGATGAGGAGTTTTGATGATGATTCGTTTCTTCCATAAAGAGTAAAACCACTGACTGACTGACAGGATAATACAGAGCAAATCAGGCATGGATCAATTCTATTGGCTCTTGGCAGTTTTAAATTTTGTATTGCCTCCAAAACGACATTGACAATTTTGAGTATAAAGTGATGAAAATCTTTGGTTTTCGGTCAAAAGTTACTTTATTCGGGTTGCTAAATGTCCCAAAGTAATGATGTGTTATCTTTGGATAGCATGCTACTGGAGAGAACAAATGATTGCTAGTGCAGCATGTGATTGCAGATTCTGTTGAGCTCACATAAATTGCTGTAAGTTAATTTGTCGTTAGTTTGGGTTAAATAAATAAATAAAAAAAATTGAGAAAAGGCAGAAAATGTTCGGCATTCTAACAGTAACGAGGCACAAACTCATGATCAGGTGCGATGCTTATTCTTATGGTTCTGTTAATCTTGTTTTCTTTCACATGAATAGAAACGTTCTGCCAAACAGCTAAGTACGCTGGTTTTGAGAAAATTGTGTAGCTAATTGTTACTACAAAACTACAAAAGTAAAACAGAGTATTTTCAGCAGATGAAATATTACTATTTTAGAGGAACCAGATCCCTCTACATCACATCAGGGTCCTGCTCACCCTGTCAGGGTTACAATCTGCCATAACAACCCGTTCATGAAACATCACCAATCACCCTGTCCCTCATTACTCTACCATGAATAACTTTTCTGTTTTTCACATGTAACAGTCTTGTGTTTTGCACAGTCAGTGGAGCATGCTGATAGAGTTGTTGTCCAGTGCCCTTCCTCGTGTGGTTTCTTTTACATATCTGTCCTTCCTGTTACACAAACAGATGCTGACTTATTTATTTAAACTCATGTGCAATGTGGTTCCTGTGGCTGCTTCTATAAAAGCGCATCCAGGTGCATTAATACCATTAGCAGTCTGTGGGGAACGGCTGTAGGGATACTCCATTATGTTATGTTAGCATCTAGTCCTCTTCTCTGTAGTTACTGCTGATTGCTTATATTCTGCGTTCTGCGTTTGTTTTAAGTGCTGCTTGCACAGAGGAAAGTAAATCAGCATTTCTGGTTTCTAATGACTTTCCTGTTTTAATTACAGGATCTAAGTTTTGGACTGTATGCTCTTAAAGTGGACTTAAAGTAGGATGAGGCAGCACTTTGTAGCCAGGTGGGGATACTTAGTCCGGATCAAAGTCACTGAAGTCTCCCGGATGAATTTTTAGGGTTGGCAGCTCAGAGTAGAGCTGGCTCCTCAGCCTGATTGCATTTCCAATTTCATGGTGTCTGTGCTGATGTATAGACTCAAGTCTAAGGACAAGGTGGTCAAACTATACAGGCCCCTGAGAATTCCTCTCCTGGAGACTTTGAGGCCAAGAGGTTTATTACATCTTCCTCTTGTGCTGTTGGAGACTGAGAATTATGGGGATGAATGCTGAGCAGGACAGGCAGTGAGGCGTTTTTGCAGCTTGTACTTTAAACCTTAAGGATTTGTTAACCATTGTTTCAGTGTTAGTAGTGTGATAATGTGTTGGGAAAATTTCTGCAACTCATTTGCAGTTGTCCTCTTGAATTGCTGAGTGGTTTACCAGTACACCAGTTAAAGATTGAAAGATTTCACAATGCATGATGAAGATAATCGTGATGATTGTGCTGATGCAAGCAAGAGCAATGTATCTGGTTTAAATCAAGCAAGAAACGTTTTTTGTTTGCCACGTTTGTGTTTATGGTAAATGCTGCAGCTTTTGGTGAGAAAAGATCTGGGTCTCCTATTCAGCCTCTATTACTGTCAAATGACAGATTTCAAGAGCGCCTTTGGTTTTGTGGTTGAAGCATGCAGTGTCTTTGTTGCAGCAGTCACTGGTTCAGCTCTGAGCCATAACCATTTTACACATTCATCACAAAATAAGTTTTAATGGAAACAGAATTGCACAGCTTTTCTCTAAGGATAATGGTTTTCAGTGGATTTCTATCAAGACAGGCAATCACTTCAAATCCCCCAGATAAAGGGTAGTAAACTCTATCAAGAAAGCAAAACCTCACAGGGCTGCTTTGTCTGCAAGCATTTTCTACAAGCTTCTGCTCACCTCTTGTCTTTTGTACGCTGTGGACCGCTTGTGTTTTCTCTTTTGACCATTTCTCTCTAAGACAGTTGTTACCAGGATTTTGTACTCCTTTTATTTTAATTGAGGAACGTCGTCCCACTGTTTTCAGCACAGACTCACCTGGAGCTTTTTGTTCTCTCTTACTTCTTCAACTCTGACATGAAACAGCATCTCTAAAATGCTGTTTGAAGGCTTTGATTTTCAGTGAGAGATATCAGGATTTACCAAAAGGAAATGCATCACTATTTCATTTTTCCCCTGTCTAATGAATAACATCTAAAGTAAAGAAAATTAATGTTTTATCTGAAGAGTGGAATTGGTTAATTAAAGGTGTTTTCTGTCAGACAGGATACCCTCTATGTGAGGAAGAGGGAAGACAGCCACAAAGAGAGACTAGAAAAATCAAAGAGGGAATGTTAAAAGGTAAAGAGAGACAGAAAGAGAGGAATGATTCTGTGTGGGGTTTTGATGCTGGCATGAAAGCAGTGACGTATTATTATTGGGAAATGTGCATATGTTGGTTCCTTTGGCCAGAAGCTCACTATCATTAATCTTCCTCCTCTCCTCCTCCTGTGTTCAATATCAGGTCCCAAAAGATTGATGTTTGGGGTATTTGGCTCCGTGTTTGACAGCTTGGCTCGAGTTCAGCCTCACTTCAATTTAGCTGCAACTTAGCACTGTGTCCAGGCTTCTGGCGTTAATTAAAGTTTTAATCTCTCTGGCTTGTTTGCTACTAAATGTGTGATTCTGTGACTGATAAAGACTTATTTAGTGGACTTCTCTAAATGTGCATCTGCACATTTGTATCCGTTAAACCAAACTGCGCACACTCATTCATTCATTCATTCATCTTCTATACCACTTATCCTATTCAGGGTCACGGGTGGCTGGAGCCTATCCCATCTGTCTTAGGGCGAGAGGCGGGGTACACCCTGGACTGGTTGCCAGTCAATTGCAGGGCTGACACATAGAGACAAACAACCTCTCACACACTCACACCTACGGGCAATTTAGAATCACCAATTAACCTGATGAGCTTGTTTTTGGATTGTGGGAGGAAGCCGGAGTACCAGGAGAGAAGCCACGCATGCACGAGGTGAACATGCAAACTCCACACAGAAAGGCACACCATGCTCAAACTGGGATGCAAACTGGCAATTACACACACTGACTAACATTATTTATACTGCTTTGTTAGCTTCACTGGTAGATCTACCATTTCATGACTAAAGTTGAAATATTAAGAAAAAAAAGTCTTAAGTTTATGAGATAAAAAAAATCCTGTAACATGACAAAAGTTGTAATGCTCTGAGAAAAAGTTTACAAAATAACAAGAATAAAAGTTGTAGTGAAACAAAAAGTTGCAATGTAATGCAAAAAAATGCTAAGTATGAGGGAAAAAAAGAATTTTAATAGAATAATTTCAAAATATTTGTACTTTTCTCATCTAACATACGACCTAAACCCCTTAATATCACAACTTTATCCTAATAACATTCCAACTTTAATCTTTAAATACTAAGAATTTCTTTTATATTAGAACTTTAATTTCATGACATTAAACATCTCAAAATCATACGTATTTATTTATTTTACTCTGGCCTTATTGTAATAAACTCTGCATAAAAAACATAAAATGTAAAAAGCAAGAACATTAGAGCTTTAAAGTTGCACGCCTAAGGTAACCCCAAAGAGCAACAGTTTAGAGCTTTTAGTAAGCCTTTAGCAAAGAAATGCATTTTAAAATAATTTTAAAAGTTTGTATATATATGTGTGTGTGTGTGTGTGTGTGTGTGTGTGTGTGTGTGTGTGTGTGTTTAACTTTTGTGGTCATGTTTGTGGGTCTTTTTCTTAAAGTCAGTGTTGTTAATGAACAGGAAGGAAATGTTTATCTAATACATATGCAAAAGAATACTTAATATAGACCTTCTTTTCCTCAAAGAGAACAGAAACCACACAGGAGAAAGAGGAAAAACAATCACATAAAAGGCAATGATGAGATAAGAACAGTGCGGTGATCAGCCATAGCCATATTCAGTATGTTCATATCACAGGTTGTTAAGAATAACATAGTGGAGATGCTGATTATGACACAGATGATATATAGAGAAGACAAACCGATAAATCATGGATCCATCTGTCTGTGTGTTTGTCATGATCTGTCCCACTCTCAATCTGCCCTCTGTCATACATAAACTACTTCTTCTTCACATGCACTGCTTGACATGGAGAGCTTTACCAGAGTTTATGTCATTCACAGCATGAAGTGGGTTCTCAGTCAACACTTCTTATATTTTACTGATTAACCACAGACCTGTGGGGAAACATCAGGCTTCTTTATCCCTGTGTTATGTCATCGTTTCAGTCCATTATCACCTTCTCTTTTGTCCCTCCTGCTCCACATAAGTGCAGCTCTCTCTATGTTTTGCACAAGTTTCCCCATTTGATGCTTTCTTTCATTCATTCATCTTCTATACCACTTATCCCGTTCAGGGTCGCAGGTGGCTGGAGCCTATCCCAGCTGTCTTAAGGCAAGAGGCAGGGTACACCCTGGATCCATTGCCAGTCAATCATAGAGCACCATTTGATGCTTTTACAGTCTAATGAAGGTAAAAGGGGCCTGGTGTGAGTGTTTATTTGCATATAGAGCAGGAAAGTGAGATTCCATCATAAGCAGTCACTGGAGACGCATTCAGAGACACACCATAACATTAAGTGTGAATGCTTTTTGTCTGAGCTATCCACTTCAGAGCAGATCAACCAGAAATGGCCTTGTCTCTTGTGGAGAGAGAGTGTGATGTCAACTCCATGGTACTGTTTTTGATAGGTCCTTGTGCTGGAAATGTCCACCTGTGGGTTCAGCCTTCTTCTACTGAACACTGGGCTTAATTTGAAACAGGGTGGCAAGGTGGCATGGTTACAGAGTTTATAAATGTATGCTATCAGTGAGCTAGCATAAACACAAAGAGAAAGGGACTTTGCTGTCACAGATTAAGCACCTATTTATTATACACCTATATTGAACTGATAACTGTTTTCTCCAATATGCTGAGCCTATAAGAAATCAAACCATCTCCTTATGACAAAATCAGTTTTATTTGTCATGTCTTGCAGACAGTAAAGACTGAGTGCAAATATTTAGATGTTTGGAGCAGTAGAGGGCTCCATACGCAGCTCTATAACCAACACAGTGAGTTCAAACACTAAATTATTGAACGTCTCTCCAGGATGCTAGGATGTGATACATGCCTGCTGTCACTTTTTCATATATGAACTTTAAATCCCTGGGTGATGTAACCTTTAATTGGCTGTTTTTCCTCCCTCCTCTTCTTCTCTTACTCCCGTCGGTAACACCCCCCCCCCCCCCCCGCCTCATCTCTTGTGTTGCAGACGTGTTAACCCCATGTTGAGTTGGTGAGAATCCATTGGATGCCTTTTCATGATGTGAGCTAATAAGGCAATTAGTGAAGTCGTTGGATCTTGACACACAGTTTAACTTAAAGTTATTTTAGTTGGATAAAAGTGATTATGGGGTGCTCGCTGTCCTGTGAACCATAAGTCATCAGAACATCAGAAGGATTTCAATGTGTATATAACCACTGCATCTTTCTCAAAGGCCAGCAACACAGAGCTCAGAAACAGAGAGGTTGTACTAGAGAAAGAAGGACTTTGCATGTTTACCTTTAATAATCCACTTTAATACTCCTTATAGCCTGCACTGGTGTTTTGATTTGTAGAAATGTTTTGCATTGTATCCAACAAGCAAACATTTCTCTTTTAATAGCTTTAATATTGCAAACAGAGCATCCTCTCACTGCTCAGAGGTTTTCATAAAGTCAGATGAAGCAGAGCTACAGAAAGTAATATCTCTGATGTGCATGTAGGGATCATTATCAGCGCATGTCTTTATTACTGAGTCTCTCCAATGAAAATCTGTTTGATTGTTGTGAGTTGCTGAGAGTGTGATGATTCATGTCAAGGGAATCATTTCTTCTGAGCAGTCAGGTCAGAGTTCCCTGATGTCACATTACTTCCTGCCCGTAGAGAGTCTGTCTTATTATTCTAAAAGTTTGCCTTGTTTTTATTCACAACAAGCATTAACCGATGCACTGAGAGCTCTGTGATGTGACAGTAGATGGATGATGAGTGAAAGAGTAGAAGGGAAAGCAAAAAAGTCTTTAACTCGCACATCTGTCTGATCACTCCAACTAAAATGAATTTCATAGCTGCACACCTCTGAGATTCTACTGTTACATGATTTTGAATCCACCAGTGCATTCTTGTAACATATCACCAGCTGGTGCATCTATAATCTTTTCCAGGCTGTCACTCTTTGACAGTAAAACCCACAAGAACTGTGTAAATGCTTTACTCACATCACACAATGACTGACTCATGAAAGCACTGCAGCACCTGGTTTTTCCTCTCTCTCTTTTTTCCAGAGAATTTATTTATTGGATGTAAAGTCACTGTCAGTGACCATTAAAAAAGCCTCAAAATAAGTTGGCTGTAGTATAAAGACATATGATGTTAGATGCACTAGCTTGGTTTGTTGTAAATCTAACAACCTAAGAAATAAACCACATCTCAGAACTGACTTCTCTGATGTTTACTGCAAGCTTCTCAGCTCAAAAAAAAAATAAAAGGACCAGTTTTATTAATATTGCACAAAGAACATCCAAACAGATGGTAGATGCAGAATAAGGAAGCACTCATCAGCATGCAGCCCAGCCTCTAATGGTGCTAACTGACACTGACCAGAGGGAGGCAGCAGCTTGACCCTTAATGAAGCTCAGGAGCTGACGGCTCCCCACAAACTGCCTGAGGATGTGGCAGAGGAAGCTCGAGCTGATGGCTGAGGGCTGGCTGTGAAATGACCTGAACCAACTGCGCGTGCACACACACCCACACACCCACACACACACACACACACACACAACAAACTCAATAAACTAACGATCCAAGTACACTTTTGTTTGTTCAGTGCCAAGTCAGCTTGAAACTCTTTTCTGCTCTGTGACTAAGAAAACTTTTCGACTTATGGTGTCAGTCCTGTGAAAAACAGTACTGTAGCTGAAAGTCTGCCAAATAACGAATCACATTAAATCTGTTATATCATACTAACATCTGCATGTGAGCTAAGAGATTATCTTGTATTTAAATTGTGTTTTATTTGTTGTAACCAACAAGTTCTTCATTTATGTAATGACCAAATATCCACTCTTCTTAGGCACAAACACAGTGAAGGTTTCATCACAGGGAGAACAAATCTGTTGTGTGAAATAGTTAGCCTGGGTGAGACAGTCAGACAGTATGGATGACATGAAGATGAATTATTCCAGTCACCATGCTCCTGTCACTTTCTATTGAACAAAATACAAATATCTCATGATACACATGAGCAGACACAATCTTCAACAGAAACTACAGGTCACACTTGTAGTCCTTTCTGTGATTGATGAGAAATGGCTGCAGTAAATGGTGTTTGTTTACAGGCTTTTACTGCCAGAGCTGTAAAGTTGTTTAAAGCTAGAGGGTTGTAAGCTATAAAGTCAATGGATTTATCAGGGCTTTAAAAAAAGAGATTCTATATTTTCTATCTTATTCTCTTCTGTGATCACACAGCGAGCAAAGATTAATCAACTTTTAAAGTTGAAATCTGTGAAATCAGCATGGGAAGTGTTGTGATTTCTGTGTGTAGTATGTGTGTAGTCTGACTGCAGACACTGTGTGGAATCTTAACTTGTTATGAAAGAAACCAAAGTTTATTGAAAACGCCCCATCTCAACAAAAACTCCTGCAACAGTAATAGTAATAGTATCCTCGTGATAAAACAGAATGTAATAAATATATGGGGCATTATTTTGGATCTTAATACTGCTTTCTGTGTTATTGGCTATGTTAAAGCTCCTATGAGGAACTTCTGATTTTGGCAACCCCAATGGACAGAATATCACATCTTGCCTTCAAATGTCATTCTGTTTTCTTTAAATAATCAAAGAAATTACTCACTGTAGATATTTACTGGGAAAAGTAAATAGAAGTTTTTCTAGCTTGCTTCGGATGGGGACAATCATTAGGTGTGACACCAGTTTCTTTGGTTATAGCCTTAGTTGATCTTAGTTGATGGACACTGTTGATCTTGTTGAGTATGCTCTCATTTTTCTTTTTGGGTTATTGAAGGGCCTCACTATTAATTCCAGCCTGTTTCATAACCAGGTGAAAACTTCTCACAGTACATTTAAATGAAAAATTTGTATACTTCCTTCACAACAGAGAGTTAAACATCTCTTTAATATGACAACTGGCTTATTTTAGACTTCAAAAATGTACCAACCCTCAGGCTATCCCAGTGTTCAAACTTATTTCCATAATGCAATGACAGAGGCTACAAATATGAAATGAGTCATTGTTTTTTAAAGAATTCCTCTATTCATTTAATCCAAGCCCCTGGCCCTTTTCACTTTTTTTATGAATGCCTGTCCCCTTGTATCTCACTCCCTTTCCATCTGCTGTGTTTGAATTTAATTTCTAGTCTGAAGTACAGTGGCACCCTCTGTTGGCTGTTCTGCGTCAGTACACAGCTGCAGGGCACACTGACTTAAAGATTGAGTACTATCGTACTCTGCATGCCAACAGGAGCTGCAGTGAATTTCATTGTGCTGCCAAAATTCCCATTGCATTATAAAACATCCAAAGCTAAATGAGCTAATAAATGTGTTATATGCATTCTTTGTGTCTCAAAGGCATCCAGACCGAAATTCAGCCATCTGGAGCATCTCTTCAGCTTCCAGTTGTATAAGGGAAGAGGGTTTTTTTTTTTTTTTGGACTCTTGATGATGATAAAACGTGAATGTAGGGTGACATTGAGTTTTGTAATAATTTATAACAGTATGAATTTTCACTTTACCACCATCTGAGTCCCTTCTATTCCCTTCAATAAGACATTTATCTGTACATTTCTGCTTAATTTTTAAACAAAAAAGACCAACACTGAAAAGAAAAGTTATTTATTAAATCACTGAGGGGTTAGTTTAAGTTCACACATCAGATGAGAAGGAACAACAGCCAAATGAATGAGCAGTAAGGATAAAACAGGACCATCTCTTCTCTCTTCCCTCCCTGTCTGTGTTTATGGGAGAAGAGAGATGTGAGCTTTCTGGTAAAGAGAGAGAGAGGGAGGGAGGGAGAAAGGAGGTGGACGAACACACGATACAGTGAGACGAGAGGAGAGGAGGAAAGTGAGAAGGGGAATAGAAGGGGAGGACGGGTAACAGAGAAAAGCAGAGGAGAGGAGAGAGGAGGTAGAGAAACGGAGGCAGAAAGCATCATATTAGGATCTAGGTGTGTCCTTTGCTCATAGAGTTTTCATTCATACAACAGGCAGAGAGGAGAACACACTCAGCTTACACACATCCACGTGCATTTACAAACATATATTGTAGCTTTGAAAAAAGGACCAAATCCCTCCCCTGTGACTCCAGAGGAAGAGGGGAGGTGACAGATTTTACAGCTTACACACACATACACACACTTCTTTCTTTTTGTGTCCTCACACACACCCTGAAAAAAAGCATGTGCTTCAGAGTGGACTAGCGACAGAGGGATGCATCATGAAGGTGAGCTCTACTTACTATAAATTTATTTGCTTTTGTGTGTGTGTATGTGTGTGTAGGTGTGTAGTTGTGTGAAGTATGGTCAAGAATTGGAATCAATTTGCCGTGCATTTTTTCATCTCTTCACCTAGTGCTCTTAATCTGTGTTCTGCACATCAGGCAGTTATAATATTTCCCTCAGGAAGTGTCAGATGTTCTGACTCTAAGTGTCTACACCTATTGACAGTGTGTGTGTGTCTGTGTGAGTGCATTTGTACCAAGAGAGAACACTGTACACAGTGTTTCGAGGACAGTTGTACTTGTGATCTTATATATTGTATCTTGTTTCTAGAACCAGATATCTTCCTTTGTCTCTTATCACTGTAACAGTGATATTGAAATGATAAGAAGTAATTCAGAAATGTGTGTATTTCATGCATCTGTGCAGCATGGTTCATTCTGTAAATCATAACTGTGAATACAACTAGTTCACTGAGTTTGCTGTGGCTGCCTACAGTTAAGTTGTATGAAGCAACACCATCTTAGTGCTGTATCACTGCATTGCAAAGTGCATTTGTAATGCGCTGCAGAGCTAGCAAAACTTTGACCATTCATTTCATATGGTATTTTTTGTTATCTGTTTCACATTTAGATACGAAGATGGGACTTCACCACAAAAACATCCGTTCATTAGCTTGTAATGACTGGAGCATGCTGGCAGCTATTCATTAGCTGATTGATTAGATTCAATCATTGTGTCATTCATAAACACTCTGCCAATCCAAAAGATTACAAGACACAGTGGAAATTAAACTTATAATTATATTTATAGACTCAAGTAACAAGTGATTTATAGGACGTCTGTTATAAACATTTCGACTAAAACAGACACATACAGAGAGGCAGTTGTGAAAAAAATGTGTAAGTTTAAGGGGGATTTTAAGTGTTTCATGGTTTTCCAACCAAAAATAATGGTAATACATTTTATTTTCTGTGAATGATGAGCATCTTTTAACATTACTCCATCAGAGCTATCTGAAAATAACAATGAAAGAACAAGATACACAATGTTGGATTTTTGCTGATACCTGAAATGCCAGTATTTTTAATTTACACACACTCATATTTTATGACTTTTTTTTTAAATTTTATTTTCAAGTTGGCCAGTGCTGTTCCTGATCATGATACCAATCAAAGTCCACCATTAGTCACTGTAGTCTGCACTTGAGGGAAGGTGATTAAGAGCCATGGATTCAGTGATTTCTTTTTCTCTTTTAACTGTGGATGCTCATTGCTGTATTAGTTTGCTTTGTTGAGGCTGCTGACAAGACTTTGTAGGCATTCCTTTCTTACCTTTCAGAAAGTCTTGGTGCATTTGGTGTTCAGATTGATGGTTTTTGAGCATAAAGTGTATAATCTATGGACATAAGATCGGTAACGTCACCCATTTGTTTCTTATTCAGAGTTTTGAAGCCCGTTTTCATATTATTAAAGCTTAACTCAGCCTTGCATCATTCAAGTTTGGTTGAGGTAAAGAGGTGGGTCTTAAGTCTCTGTGCAGACAGTTACGGGGTGTCTGCTTGTCAGTCAATACAGTCATGCCCTTATATGGGCCAAACTTTTAAGTTTGATAACCTTGAAAATAATAAGTTTTGAAAAAATTCACCTCCGTACAGTGTGTGCCAATGGAGAACTGAGCTATTCAGATGCAAACTGCTCCTTGAATCAGGCTGTAAACATGTTCATTTTTGCTGTAAATTTCAACTGTTTTTGTTTTCGAAGCTAATCTTCATTGGATTCTTGAAGAACTGCAGTTCTTGTTGCCACTTGTTTCTGACAAGTGTGTTTTGCCCCTTCCTGTAACATCTGTGCTTAGTGATGCAGTGAGCCCTTTGCATGTTTGAGAAGAAGCAAAAATACTGCATGTGTCACAATTGGGAGTAACATTGGAAAATCAAAGCTCTTTCAAACAGTAAAGCACTGAACATTTTACAAAGATACCGTGCACTCACACCAAGAAAAGCCTTTGGGTTTGAGTGTCTTTAAAGGCACTGTTGGTAGTTGAAGAAAACTAGTATGAGTTTGAATGTAGCTTCCCCTCAGGAGTCCATTTAGCCCCCTACCTCCCACACTCGAAGCTCCTCCAAAATTATGCCCCCGCTCACATGCACAAGCACTGCCTATTTGTGACCGTATGATCGTGACTGATTCAAAACCACAGACTCTTAACTGGTCTTCAGCACATTGTTTTTTGTTTTGCACTACTTACCAGTAATCAGGGTATAGGTAGTTTTTCTGCCATTCTCCAGCGTACTTGAATCCCTTTTGGTTATGCGCATTGAATAGGGACAAGTGCATGATGGTGAATCGTATGCACAGGAGGTGGGCAGAATGGCAGGACAGGATTTGATTGGTTTCACAAATTGGCTGCCAAACGCTAGGATTGGTTGATGTTTTTCCAGGTTTACTACTGCTGTAGACAGTAGATATTTTTCACTTTATTTTAAGAACAAATCATACATTGGTTGCCATCAGGACATAAAGATCATTTCAACCAGTATAACAAAAAGTGTATCTAGATCTAATTAACAACACTACCTTTAAATGGATAATAATGATCAAGGCAGGTTTAAGAAACTGCTACAAAAGTATCAAAATATTTATAACACTATTGGTATAATAACACTCTTCCCAAAAAACTGGAAATGCGCTTTGATTGAATCCTAAAGGTCTGACTTATTTAAAAACTTCATCACGACACAAATCCAATTAAGGAATGCTGGAGGACGACAACTAGAGTGAGATCATCATGTTTTATGTACTGCAAACTGAACCACATCATATTCACTGTTTCAGAGTGACTCACTGATGAATGCATGACACGCAGCAGTCTGTAATCACACTTTGCTGTGAGCCACAACCTGACCTTCAACATTTATAAACCATGTCATGATCCAGAAAGAGAAGATATTCTCCTGAACATTGCTGTCTCAGACCCTGATGTTCCTCTGCTCTTTTCTGTCTCTTGGTACCATCACTCTTCCTTCCAGGCCATGTCTGGCACTCAGACTCAGACTTAGCATATGATGAGAGAGACGAGGGCTGGTGGGAAGGGAGAGAGATCAAAAAAAGACAGAGAGAGAGGGAGAAAAGGTGGGGCGGCAGAGAATAAAGGGTCTTTCATAATTCTGCTCACAGTCAGCACCGATGTGCCAAGTACACAGACACAGTTCTGCATCACTGCACGTGCACACATACAAGTACGCAAACACACATACATAAACAGACCCAGAAGCCATCAGACCAAAGAACCAGCAGACATTACAGTGCCAAAAAAACACCTGAAGTGGTGTCCATGGCAACCAAACTCCTGGCTTCTGCATGATAGTCAAAGACAATGAGACAGATACAGAGTTAGGGCATTTATGCTTTGACATGCTTCTTGAAATGGGTCATCTTGGCTGGTTTTCATTGAAGGTTGGAGTTCAGACCATCTGAAGTTCTCTGTTAAAGTAGTTGGACTCGTGTTTTTTGGGGAGACTGGTTTAATTGTCCTTCTTATTTCCTTTATCTCTACCTTTATTTGTTCTCAAATGGAAAATAACAAATGGAGGCAGCAAACAAACTGCACTGTAAGGACTAAGGCTGTTTTCAAAACCATCAACAACACCAGCAGTTTGTATTGATTTTGGACCAAAATATAGTATAAGATATGGAGTATACATTAATATTTCAAGTTATCAACAGAGATAGAGAAGAGAGGGAAAAACAGGAGCTTAGGGTGTTAGTTACCCCCACTAGACGTAGCCGAGAGCAGCATAACGAAGAGCAGGTCCAAGCCTAAACCAGTTTTAACTGTAAACTCTATCAAAACAAGTTTGGATTGTTGATGTTAATAAATGTCTTTTTATATCACACTCTACAAAATGCATCATGCAAACATAATTACAACATGTACTTTCCCATGAGGTCTGAATCTCTGAAAGTCATCTTACTCCTGTTGCTTAAAGACAGTGAGCTGGAAATTTTGCTGAAATGTGAAAGAATAATTCACACTGCAAGTCAAATCTGCAGGAGGAGAGGATAAAAAACAGAAATTTCATGAAGCAGTCTACGCCTGTGAGGATTTGTGCTGTCTCCACTGTTGCTCTGAGTGCTGTTGAAAGTTTAATATTGTGTCAAGGTAACATCTCAGCAGCTTGATGTAGAACAGCACGATTTGTTTGTTCTGCAGCCAGAGGCGAACTATTGGCTGGCTTTGCAAAGGGATAATAAAAAAACCTTGGACCAGATCACTCTTTTAACTACATCTATACACTCACAGAAATATGGCTTTTGTGACATTCATTTTCTGCATCTCTTTCCAACTCAAGCTGGTAAATATTTCATCACATGGCCGAATGCCCCTCTACTCTGGAATTTACTCAACAGACTCAAAGTACAAACTTCAACCATTGCATGCTTTCAAATCAAAAATTCAAGGAGTTCAAACTCTGAGTGGCTCAGCAATGAGTTTCTTCACTAGACTCTATTGCTGATTCAGTTTTTTGAAGGCTAATGCCAAAATCATTTAACAGCAGAAATTGACACAGCAAAAGGAAACAAATGTGCTTGGTAGTTAAAATTTTAATTTAATGCAATTAAAAGTGAATGGGTCATATAACAGGGCTCTCCTGCACATCTCATTGAGCCGAGTATTGTGTAATATCATCTATCATTTAGGATGGAACAGCACATGGTCATCCCTTTTAACTACACTGCAAAACCTCAAGACTGGGTCAGTGTTTTTGTCTTCTTCCTAGAGCAAAATGTCTTCTCAGACACAATATGAGCCACATTAGTCTGACAAGTCCACAAAAGGACTTATTTAAAGATTTAACACCTGAATTGCTTGAAAAGAGAAGAAAATTTCCAATGATGTAAAAAGAAAGTAATTGTTTAGTGTTTTAAATTAAGATATTAGTTTGTTTTACAAAAATTAACTTACCCCACTGTTAGATTTCTGTAAGTAATTGAGGCATCATCCTAATACTTTAATATCTTGATAGAAGACATCTCTGGACTTATCGATGAATAAAAGAAGCTCTCATAAAGTCTTGTAAGACTATTCTGGCTAGAAATAGGACATTAAGATGTGGCTTTATCTTTACAGAAACACAGAACTTCACTGAGGACTGTTCAAAAAGTTAATAATAAAAATCAGCCATCTGTTTACTGTTTAGCTATGACGATAATGGAGGTTTGATTGTACTCTACTTGTGGCTGTAAACTTAGCAGTAACTGTATTTGTTGATATTTCTAGCCCACTGCAGTACAGTCAACCCCTGTAAAGCAAGGCAAATGGGTCATTTTGTAGCCCGAGAATATGATTGCTGTCTTTCCCAGTAAGCCATGAAGCAACTGTTACCAGATGTTATAAGGTAAATTAGTATGTCCAAAAAAGAAAAGGCCCTCTGGGTCCCTTTTGAGCTAGAGCTGTATTAGGAAACAGTGGTTGAGAACCTCAGTCTTTATTCTACCTTCTGCTCTCATTTCACATCACACTGTTGATGTCCTGGTATTTCAGCTGCTTTCTTGTGTCAGTCTTAATGAGAGACGAGCACTTCACCAACATTTATCATAAGCACAAAGGTGCAGTTACGCACTAAACACATTATCTTATGCTTGCAGTTGCTGATGGGGCTCCTGGGAAATGTAATTTTCAGTAATAACACAAGGTGTTTAGTTTCACAGTGGGAGTAGTGGTTCTCACTTGGACGAAAAGCCTGGACGAAAAGCCAGACTGAGTGTTACTTCAAATACTGAACAGATACATTTAAAGCCAAAACCTTAAACCAAAGGTGAATGGGTCATTTTTTTACCAGAGTTTCTTCCAGAAACTCAAATGAAAGCATCTTTTTTTTTTATGCATCTCATGTCCAAAAACAGAGCAGCTGTGGTCCTGTCTTCTGAAATATTAATACAAAAGTCAGAACCTGTCTGTATGCTAGTGGTAAATTTAATATGCCTGAGTGGGAGAAGACTCACAACAATATCCGGGGAGTTTGATGTAACATGCCGTCCCAGTTGTTCAACCCCTTTTTAACTGATTGGAAACACACATGCAGCGACTCATACATACACATTCTACCTGGAGTGACTCAGAGTGATTCTGTAGAGCGGAGAGACACATTATCCATCCATCTTGCTGTGCTAACAAGGGTTTAACCAAGCAAAACAAATGACACCTCTCAGAACATTACAGGATCTTAGCAGAGAACGCACACTCTGATTTATCAGAGCATCAATTATGGATGAACCTTTATTACATGAGGAGAGGAGAGGAGAGGAGAGGAGAGGAGAGGAGAGGAGAGGAGAGGAGAGGAGAGGAGAGGAGAGGATCTTGACTCTTTTTTCATCTTGTTTGTTTTTATTAGTTCTTGTATTGTTGTAAATTATTTTGGTGTTTGCAGGTGAAATCTAACTTCAGCATTCATACATCAGTGTAATTAAACAGGTTTATAGCTGTTGTCTGAGTGATAGATGGCGTCCATCGGTCTACATTATTCCCAGCTCTAAACCCAGCTCTTCTGTACAAAGAGCCTGGTGTATGTTTGTTCCTGCTTGATATTCAGTGTGCTCTGGCTCTTCAGTCACATTCATGTCCCTGATAATTCAGTGCTTTGCACAGCAAAAGTGTGAAGGCTCATCTTGGTCATTTTATGACTTGGTGGCTTCACTCTGCATCGTTTCTCATTAAGCTCCTGTTACTGTGCATTGAGAGGCAATGACTAAACAGCATACAAACAGAAAATATCTATTTCTAATAAAAGATTATCTGTTGGCTCGATTTTACTTTATCTTGAGTGTACTATTGGATGTAGAAGTGTCATTGAAAGTGGAAAGTGACCTTAAATTTGCCTTTCAGAATTTATACACACCAATAAAACAGAGCTTCAACTTTTTAATGGCTGTTTCTGGATGGAGATTAGAAGGACTACAGATGAGGTGATGTTTTATGTCTTAATTTTATTATCAGTGCAGAAGAGTCTGCGCTCAGTCACACCCTGTCCTGGTGTCAACTCTGACGCTAAACAACTCAATGAGCCGGCTCCTTCCTGAATGCATCAGCACACCTGGTAGATGCATTTTAAAAAAAAAGGGGGGGGGGGGCACAGAGGGATAATAGGTTTTCTGGCCAGACAAAATACAATGGGTACACTATTTGTAACAGGAGTAATGTTTTAAAAGAACATATTTTTCAGAACAACAGGCCTCCTTGGTGGCTTATTTCATGGTAACAGATCAGAAAGACACGTACAGTAGAGCCTGCAGCCATGCTGGCAGCTATAGGAGGCTGCTATTCACAGCGGAGCTTTGAGATGTAAATTTTAACATGCTAGCTGACATTTATATCTCATTTACAGCCTATTTAGGTGCATATGGTTGTGGTAACCAAATGTCATGGAGTCAGATTGCCTTTACTATTTGGCATTAATCAGCTGTCTTGGTCCTTGCCAAATGGCCACGTAGTTTGTTTTAGTTTAGACAAGGCATTTTAAGTGTCTTATTCCTTCCAGACTCACACAAACAAAAAGTTAATGTGCTGCCAGAACCAGACCCACAGACCTGTTCCAGACAACACATGTTAAATTCTAGTTTAGTGATGTACCGTCCAAGTTCTACTGAGGGGTTAGTGTTTGTGTGACAATGACAAAACTAATACTGTGCTATATTTGAACACACAAGCATCCAAATTTAGGATGAACAAATAAACAGCTGTTTTGCGTCACCAGGCTACCATTCCTGAAAGGTTATGCTGAATAATTTCTGCTGGGCTTCACATTAGCTGCAGTGCAGATAGTGAGCCAAAGCACCTCGTGGAGAACAGTTCATCTCTCTGTCCCCAAGGTGATAACTTTATTCAGCAATAAAGAACAGCCCTGACTTTGATGCAGGAGAAAATGCAGAGGTGTGGACCTTCAAGGAAAGGGATTTGCTGTGCTGGCTGTGCTTGTTTTTCATGTTTGTCAGTGAATGCATCTCATAAGAGTTTTGTGTCACGTAGACATTTGAACATCATCCTGTTTTTGTCCTCTCATCTAAAAGTGTATCTTCAACTATATATCGATACATGAGTGAAGAGTTGAAGAGGGACAAGATTTTTTTAAGCTTAAGTGTTTTTGATGTCGGTTTTTACTGCTCACACAGAAAAGTGGTCAATTTAACAGCTTCCCAAAGTGAAGCCAAATGATTTGGAGATCCCCCTACTGACACTAACTGATCGTAAATTGTCTGCTCTGTATTAGTAGATTAAAATTTAACATCAAATATAAAGACATTTTTTACCAAGCATCGTTTCATTTATAGTTCATTCTCATCACCAATCAATCTGTTAATCATTATTTTCGGAGGTTTATGGATGACAATTATGTGCACCGGATACGTAAACTAGAGGAGGAACAGGGAGAGGAGACATAAGAAATGCTAACAAAGGATTCACTGAAAGTTCCATGACTGCGGGTGTCCACGACAGACAAACAAGAAGCTGTTATATTGTAGTCTGTGGAGGAGGGGGGTGTCATCTCATCAGTGCTTTCCTGAACACAAGGTGTGAGCAAGGGGCAACATCTGGTTGAGAAAAATGAAGCCCATGTGGAAGTGCTAAAAGTTGCTGTTCATTGAGAAGAGATAGCCGCAAGAGGCTGGCTGTAGAAAGACCAGAAGTAAGATACACACCAAGCAAAACAATAAAATAAAATAAAAAACAAGCAAAAAAAACCCAAAACTTTTACAGCATTAGAAAAAAAACCATTTACAGCCTGGTTCAAAAAAAGGTAATTTCTGTCACTCCTTACTGTGCAGGCTGTGGTGCCAAATGACCAAGATGTCAGGGCCCACTGTGGGTGGTATTTTAATTGCACTTTATTTGGTTATTTGTTTATTTATTCATTATCTTAATAAAGACATCAAGCCTAAAACAATTTTTATCACAGGCTTTGTTGTTTCAGGCTGTGGCCAATTTATTCAGAGGATGATCTGATCTGCCTTAAAAATAAGCTTTTCAAAGGTCTTTCTATTGGAGAAGGGTGTGTGTGTGTGTTGGAGGGGGGTTACCAAGGCCTGCCAGGCAGCAGGAGATGAAGTTAACGTCTTTACTGATTTAAAACCTTTGGGGACCACCCATGAAAATCCTCTGATCATACACAAAAATTATTCCTTAAGACTGTTAGGCCACACTCTTCATGTTTGAGGCACATTCCACAGACACAAGTCTGTCAGAAGCTAGTGTAATCAGTCGTGACTTAAAAAAAAAATAAAAAATAAACATGGATGATGATCAGTGTTAACAGCCGGTATGTCCTGTTATGTGTTCAGTGATGCAGCAACAAGAAATGTAAAGAATATAAGTAAATAATGGCACAAGCTTGTCTTCTTGATTATTGTGCCCCTTGGCTCTAGTTACAGTTTGAGTTTGCTGCCATGCTTGTGAGCTGCAACATGGGGTTGATGACATGTCCCAGTCTGCTCCTCTCATTGGTTATTGTGAGTATTCTGTCAGATGCAGTTGATATTTATGATTTCAGATCAAAGGAGCTCCGATATGGTCGGGAGCAGTAAACACAATGACACCTCTTGATTAATTAAAGAGGATTGTTCAGACAAAAAATCCCTGAATTATTTAGTGTGGGCCAACCAAAGTGCAGCAGAGTCTGCTTGACTAAAAGTTTTAAAGGACCATTAAATGTGTTTTTGTGTTTCCAACTTACCTGCAGCCCAAGCTGCAAAAGTCCAAAGTGAAAACAATCCACCTTAATGCTGGTTATTACTGAAAGAGGAGGAATTCTTCAAGATTTAAACTTACTTCTAAACTGGAATTGCTTTGTATAAAAGCAAACCTAGTGGTCTTAAGGCCTGATTGGATCATTCATCTGGTGCCATTCCTTCCATAACATGAGAAAACTGGATAAATCTTTCCTCTGCAAACCAGTAAAGATTTACAAATACACTTGTGTTCACCAGGAATTAAACAAGTGGAGACAGCGACCTGAGCCTTTAATGTGAACCAATCCATGACAGTCCGCCCTCCCTCTGTCTGTCTTTGTTCTCTGCCTTAGCGGTGATTTAGTCGAGGTCTGTGTCTTGTCAGAGGATCAAGCCTGAGCAGCTCTACTGGCAGAGCTTTAATGAAACAGTTCTGGCTCCAATAGGATGTGTGCACTTGAGTGTGTGTGTCTGAGTGGCTGCTCAGTAAACCACCCCCTCCGTCTATATACACCAGCTGAGCCGGTGTAATTGAACATCCTGCTTATTCCACTGAAAACACACTGAGTCACATTTTCTGTCACACACAGACACACACACGAACACACACTAATGTTTTACACACAGGCAGTGAATAGTGGCTGGTTATGACGTGACCGATGGCAAAAGGATACACTCTTTGTTATGGATATGCAGAGGAGAGCGGTGGCAGGAAATGTGAGCGGATGGTCGGAAGTGTGGAGGAAAACGCTGGGGTCTGCAGAAACATCTGCTTTTTAGTAAGACGAGAAGACAGCCTTAGCCCAAGTACTGTAGTCAACAGAAAGCAGAGCTCTCATTTATTGCCACAGCAGCAGGAGTGTGAATGTGATATCAGGTTCGTATCATCTTTAGTTTGGAGTATCTGTTCTATTTTAAAACTGTAAAGGAGGAGGGTTGAAATGTGGGGTAGGAGGGTTGTGTGTTTGTGTGTGTGTAAGTGATGGAAGTAAAGGGCTGGGCAAAAGTTGACTCAGCACTGAGCTTAACTATTCAGAGCACCCCTGAGTAATAATAAATTAACATGGAGAGTGTGAGTGGAATAACCAAATATGAAAAGAAAGAGTGTGAGATTAAACTTAATCAACACATTTGATATTCACAAAGTCTTTCTGTGTTAAGAAAGCAATATTTGTTCTCAAATGTGCAAACTCGTGACAATTTTATGAATATGTCACGGACTGCAAAAGCTGGACTAAAGTTTATTCAGAGAAAACCACCAAAAGGAATTACAATTTGAAAGATTTAAAAAACACAATCAAGATGCAGCAGTAGCTCAAGATCCACAAATTACAAAACATGGATTCTAGTGTATACAAGTTAGTTTATTGCCTGTTTCTTTTAGTCCTGGCCTCTTTTTGGGTCTCTGCTTGAAAAATGAAAAGAGTATATATCTGCATCCACAAGGTCTATTTGAATCATTGTGGTGTCATAATAAAGGTAGCACTTGTGGAATGTGTTCAGAGGTGTCAGTATTGGTATTTATGCCACTGACTCAGAGTAATTACTCAAGTATTACTCAAAGGAAAAGAAAGTTTTGGTTGAAGTATGACTTGATGGCATTTGCAGCAGAGTTTCTCCTGTTTCATCTGATGTTCAGTATGATTATACTGATACGGGATAAGTACTTTGTTTTATGCCTTTTGTTATTGAGCACCCTCAAGGGTTTAAATGGGTTAAATGGACAAGACAAACATTAATAGTTGGTTGAAGAGAGCATCCAGACAGAAAAAGAATTAAGTCATGTAGCCAATATTCAAATACAGTTGTTTGATTTTATGATTTAGGATATGTTTCTGTCCCACAGCTCTTTGCTCTGTTACAAACATGTTCAAATAGAGGGATGCACTTTAGCCATACTTACTTCGAGCACTGCATATTCTTAAAAGCACGAGATAAGCAAGGAATAAACTCCTGACTCCAACAGTCCCCAGTTTTTATGCTAATGCAGCAAAAAGGAAACAATAAGTCTTTAAGTCTCTCCATTGTTTTCAGAAGTCTCTATTAGTAACAGTATAAGAGCTGATAAAGGAATTCTTTAGTTCAAATAATGTATGCAGAGCTTTGAAAGTGTCGTGCCACCAAGTGTTCCCACCTTGAAAAGTGGACCAAGAGGAAGACTCAACCATAGTGTGGTTGAATTATGCATTGACTCAGGTCTCATCATGGTCAGCAGGGCTCTTATGTCATTTTAATGGGATTGTAATTCACTATGGAAAGGTTACTTAGCACATCTATTTCTTAGGACAGGGGCGTTGGAGAGCAAGGTATCCAGCAAATAGTTCAAAGATAAGCACCCACACACTGTCCAACTTGTAATAGACAACCAAATATCAACCGACAAGTACAGTACTCACAATAAATTAGAGATATTGTTATTTACATGAGTGTTTTTTTCTATTTGGTCTGAAATTTAATGACATAAATAATAGTTCCCTTTGATATTACTATCAATTAATGAGAAGAAACATCATTTTCATTAGTTCAATATTTCTCACTCCAACAATTTAGACAATAACAAAGATAGCACCAAATAAACAAAATTGACAAAGTCAGTTGCAAGTGTTTTCACCATTTGCCACAATGACAGCTTGACAGAAATGTCTCATGCCCCTCACTAGCCTCATGATGTTGTCCCACTCCTCCACCAGTGGTATGTGCAGTTCTGCCAGGTCACATGGGGTTGGGGTACGAGTATCCAGTCTCTGCTTCAGCTGGTCCCAGACATGCTCTATGGGGTTCAGATCAGGGGATATTGCTGGCCATACCTTATGCTGCTCGTCAATTAGGTGACATTGTGTGTTCATGGCTGCTTGAATGATGAACTGGGAATGACTTACTGACAATACCAGCTTTTTATACCCTCTGAATGTTAAAACTGATGCCACATTAAAAAGGGTTGTCTTTTTGTATTTTTTGGTATTGGCCTCAGTATGTAAGGTGCACTGAACACAGTGAGATCATTACGTGGAAAACACAGAATGAGGTGTGTCTATTACCCAAATACAATTGGATCCCTATCCCAAAAATCACTGAAGTGAAACAAACACCTTATATATGAAATCCATTGAGGACCTCATAGTATCCCTAGCTTATTGTGAGTAGTGTACACTATTCACAATGTTAAGGGGATTAAAAACCTGAAAGAGTATACATATACAATATCAGTCAGAACAACTCTAATGAAGTAAAGGGTTTGGGTTGTCGGAACCAGTTTTAAATTTTCGTCTATCATCCTACTCATGAAAAACATGCTTCCTTTTGCAGGATCTGTCTGCCCCTCTATCCCACACACCAAAACACACTCTGCTTTTTATGAGTGTTTGCAGGTTAGCTTCAGTGCCAGAGCTTCTATTTGTCTTCACAGATGACACTGACCTTTCTTTTAGAGTCAGTAATTGAAAATGTCAGGGGAGAGCAACAGAAGAGAGGAACTGACTACATTTCTTTGCCCATTTGGATTTCAAAATAAGTTGCTCAACCTTGGCTTTGGAACATTTTGTGTTTGTTAAAGTGCAGGAAATAATAAAAACTTTCCCTGAAACTGCTGACTGAAGTTTTTTATATCAGAAAGTTTTCTTGCAAACCTCAGACTGACTCATTTTTGTTAAAATTCATGGTTTCTGTTTGCAGTCAGATGACAAATTTGACACCACTACAAAAGATAAATGTTGGCTGTGAGTAGTTCATCACATCTCTTCATCACTCATCACCCCCACTGTGTATCCATTCATCAGTCCTGACTGACTGAGATTGATAAGTGTCCACATCTGAAGACACTTTCTCACTCCATCACTAAAGAGAGCATCTGTAAATGTTCCTGCTGTCGTATTTCAGCCATGAATCTTCTGTTTGAACTCATTTATTTATCTTTCATTGCTATATAAGATTTCTGCTGTGATAAAATGCACATATTGTTCTATATCTCAGCTTTCCTGTCAAGAAAATGACATGGTAGATTAATAAGGTTGATGGATAATTTCAGCAAACTTCCAAGAAACCCCAAGATCAAACCTTTCCTAGGGACTGGCCAAGAAAGAAATCCAAGGATGGCGAGTGCACATGGAGAGACAGAAAGAACAGGTTGAGAGATGAGAGCCCAGTTTTCAGGTGAAGAAAATAGATGGGTTTTTTTATTTTACAGGGTGTAGGTGTGAGGGTGCACAAGTGTCAGAGTAAATCTGGGAGATTGGAGCTGCTCTGCCTGCTCTGACTGCTCTGCCCGCGGAGGTGATGGATTGCCTGGCCTGCAGCTTCTACAAAGGAACAGTCTTAAATTGACACGGAAGCGATTTACCCTTGAGTAACTTTATTTATAAGACTTGCGGGAAAGAGAAAATATGAACAAATTAGAATGTGAACCAAGAGTCAATTCATCTTTAATGCTATTTGTTTCTTGACTTGAAGTAAGGGGCGCAAAATAATTGTACACAGCAAGAAATATAACAGTGTCAACCCTTAGATAAAGAATAACAGTGTGTGTGTGTGTGTGTGTGTGTGTGTGTGTGTGTGTGTGTGTGTGTGTGTGTGTGTGTGTGTGTGTGTGTGTGTGTGTGTTGCTATAATTACCTTTGTGTGGACCCCCTCATCAAATTAGTCATTGTTTAAAGTCCCAGGCAACATGAATAAGAAGCCAGAGAATAAAAGATAAAACATCATACACAGTTGTTTTTAAGGACATGGCAGATTTTAAGTGTTTAATGCACATTTGTTCCAGTTATGCCATTGTTAACACATTTTCCCCCCACACCTATAGAATGCATATAAATTAAAGTAAGGGAGAAATAATTCATAGTGACACCTACACAAAGATCTATTTCCTGACTCTTCGTTTTCTATGCATTCTTTTGTGTTTGGTGCTTAGAGCCAGCAGTTTTTACAGAAAATGTCCTGAAACCACACTCCTGACTTCCTGTCAACCCAAAATGCACCTCAGTTAAAAAAGTAGAACATAGTTGTTAAACTTTATGGAGAATCTACCAGCCTGTTTGGGGAATGTTTTACAGATGGTGAAGACCAAAACAGAGCGATAAAGTACTGGGCCTTTTTGTTAATGATCTGTTATGATTGCTGGGCTCTGGGTCTTATTTTAAACAAGTTTTAACTCATACTTGTTTGTCGTGGAACAGTTTCTGGCAGGATTTATTCAAATAAATCTGCTGTCCTAACTAACCTCAGTGTTAAAGCTAAATCCCTCATATTTTCAGCATTCCAGAACATACCCTCATCCCTCTGTCTCTTCCTGTCTGAAAGATTGATGATGATCCAGCTTCGATCTATAGTCTTCAATTATGTTGTATGGATTCAGACTGAAAGTGAAAAGGGCAGATATTGGCATTGAGCCAGCCAGGCAGTCTGTCTTCAGCAAAAAGAAAAATAAATCCATATATGACAGGTAGAAACAGAGCAGTATGGTGTCTTCAGCTGAATACGCATGGGTTTTTAGGACTTCAGACAGTTTGATGATGCCGTTACAATCCTAAAGAAAGAGCAAAATTTCCAAAACAAATCCTGTCTTTCATGTTTTGTGCTGGATAACTGAATTTAAACGTTTGACACAATATTTGTTATTCGCTATTCAAACTTACACGACCAAAAACCTTCAAAACATCATGACATAGTATAAAATTAAAATACAGCAAAGCAGAGCAATAGCAGAGGCATAATAAAGACCATAAATATATAGAAAATAAATAACAAAATGTCTTTAAGTCTTTATCTGTCTTTAAGCTGATTTTGAATCTAACATTTACCATCATCAGGAATTATAGCTTGGTTATTGCTGAGTTAACACAACACATGCTGCCTTATACTCATAAACTCAGTTTGATGCTTAATATTTTTGATGTTTAAATTCAGAAAAGTTTTGAGCTGTTTCTGCCTCGAGCTTTTGTTTCATTATGTGTCTGTTTTTCACATGATGCCAAGCGAGGGGTCTCCTTTTTTGTGAGAAAACGTGTAGCCAAAGCATATTTCGTAAAGAATTGAGAAAAAAAAATGAAGTTACATAACTAGGAAAGTTGCACCTTTTGTAAAGTTACACAAGAATAAATAAAGGATTACAAAAAAATAGCAGTTTAGTTTGAAAGTGAGCCCCTTGAGTGGTTATAATAGAATTAGCCTGCATCAAGGGCAATTCACACACAGCTACTCATTTCTGATTGGCCCAAGTGATACTTTAATGTTACATTTTTGTTAAGAGTAAAGCGTTTACTGATCCACATTGCAAAATACTTTCTGTCACATAGACTGATAGTGGAAAATCTTCAGAGATATGTAGTTCTGGGCCTCCAGCCATTACAGTCTTTTTTTATCTTTGGCACCAATCTGACTGGTCACCTTCTTTTATATTTTTCTTTTTTTTTTTTCAAATTAAATTGGAAAAAGGGCCATCAGCCAACCAGCTACAGCACTCCGTAATTCAAAGTAAACCAGATTTGCTGTAAAACATTAAGTCCATATCCAAGTGTCTCTATGGTCTGCACTGCTCTTCGTGCCTGTTGTCTAAAACACAACACTTTCTCTGTGTGAAAGTGAGCCCTGTGACATCCTTATAAAGCTGCTGTGATTGTGCTTGAGAAAGTGCAGATCATTTTGACCACACATCTGGCTGGCACAGCACTTGGAGCCCTGGCTTCACTCAGGAGACCCAGATAGACAGACAGTGAGATGAACTAAGAGCACATTGCCTCTCTGGAGAGGAGCACTTCATGTCACTTTCTATAAGGCTTCAGGGGCAGGCAGCAGCTCAGAGGTGACAAACTCTGACAGCTCGAAAAGAGCAGCACACTGCTGATTCTTAGAAAGAAGAAAAGATCGTGTTCTAATTTATTTTTACTTCAGTATGTGAGGTTTTCTGAGGTGAAAAGGGCTAAAGTGTAAAGCTTGTTGTAGCTTTTTGTTAAAGAGGGTGTCCAAAGGCTTCAACAAATCAGATGTAGAGCGAGTTGACAACAGACGACCATCTTGTGATACACTGCAGTCATTAAAAAACGATGGCTGACAAAATGTCCATGACAGGAACATTTATCTTTAAGGCTTACAGGCTTAGATTATTTGAACTGTGCAAAATATTTAAAGATAAAAATCATCTGAAAAGGTTTGCTCACAATTTCAACATTCTTAAAACTGCCTATAAAAAATAAGGCACACAGATGTTTACCAAATCGTTGGCTGTTGTGCACCAAAGTCATTTCGGTGACAAAGTCCATTCCAGCTGCCATTTTTTTTGTCAGCCTCTGTTGTTTTTTATGTCCATCCCCTGTGTGCACACTCAGCCTTTCAACAGCAATGTGACAACTTGTTTTGTCTTTTCTGTTGCTCAGGCTTTCATTTTTAGCTCCTACATTGCAACATTTGCCTGAATGCCTGAAAGTGACAGTCTGACAACAATTGCCCTACAGCCTACATACTGAAGTGAAGCATCAGTCATGCTTTAAAAACAAACAAACAAACAAACAAACAAACAAATAAATGAATAAACAAAATTTCGAAGGAAATGTATGGCACATGACATGAAAGGCGGCTCTTTCTTGTCACTTATTACTGTCTGTTTCAAGGTGCTGGTGGGCACGTATACGGTGAGGATGTAGACTATGACTAGAGCCATGTTTGCTGTTTCCTTGTTCTCCCCCAAATACTAAACTAAATGTTTGCATGCTGTATTTTAGTTTTTTAAAACAGATGGAGAAAAGATTTGCTTGAAGGACAACATGCATTTATCTCCCTCTAATGGGGATGTTTGTCGCTGTAAGAAACCTAAAGAGCAAGAACATATTGTTGCTTTTACTTGGCAAACCCTCCTTTATATACTTTGAATGAAAAGATTAGAGAGAATCGTTTATACAGACGGGGGGAGACAGAAATAAACAGAGAAGACAGGATGCAGGCACAGACTATGGCAGTAAAGCAAAATATAGCAAAAAGCCCGGCTTTATGAAATCTTGTTCAACTCATTACACAGAGCGAAAAGAAATGACAGGTGAGAGAGGGAGCAGCCAGACAGTTTATTAGAAATGAACTGCGCCCCCAGAATTTAGCTCCAGGCACCACACACACACACACACATACACACACACAGAATCCTGCCTCCTCAGCAGTTGGAGATCAGACTGCAGATTGTCGAATACTGCACTGTTTCTGTCACTTATTCTGCAGCTCTGTAAACGTGCTCCCTGTAAACATGCCTGCATGTAAATAACTCGCACACAAAAGTGTACAATCTTATATTAAGATTTTAAAGATACAGTTGCTAGTTGCTATAATCTTTAAATTTAAGAGTTACTGATGACATTAAACAAAGATTCCAGCCTCAAACTTGAAATGTGTCGGTCAATAAAAGAAGACATTAAATCATTAAAAAAATAAACCAGTGGTTGTGAATGTTGATATGGTTGAAGCAGCCTTTAACTTTCAGATGTGAGCTCAACCTGAGATGTGGCGCAGCTTGCTTTTACTGGCTTGGAATTAATATTTTATGCCTTCAGTTTTTAGAAAGTGAAATCCCTTTTTGTAATCAAGAATGCCAGTTCAAGCTGAAGGCTCTTGGAAGCCCCTTCACTCTTTTTTTGTATTGCCTTTTGTGTTGAGATTTTTATTTAGTCCGATTGCATTTCTTTGACATCGTGTGTGTGTGTGTGTGTGTGTGTGTGTGTGTGTGTGTGTGTGTGTGTGTGTGTGTGTGTGTGTGTGTGTGTGTGTGTGTGTGTGTGTTTGCTTTACAGTAATTAAAAGGCCAATTGACTTTAAACTTTGATGCAGACGCCAAGACAGCAGTTGCATCATGTAGCTAGAAGGGGCGACGTTGGACTCTCTCTCTCTCTCTCTCTCTCTCTCTCTCTCTCTCTCTCTCTCTCTCTCTCTCTGTGTGTGTGTGTGTGTTCAAGCATCTTTTTTCTCTGCAGCTGCTCATCCAGATCCCTGCTGTGAAGAACAGACATGTTGAATGGAATGATGACACTTTCAGTGTCAGGGTTTTCCCTATACAGAGGGAACAGGGTGTACCTGGTCAAGTTCACCAAAATAATGAACTCTGCCGCCTCAATACAAAAGATGCACACAAGAGTCTACAGTGAAGTGATCAGATAGTTAGTAAAGTAAAAGAAATTAATTCTGAGCTGCTTCTGAAGCCCCATTTCTTCTGAGTACGACTTCTTTCAAATATGATGCAATGGATTTTATCAAAAGTTGTTGGTGATGAAATTCTAAAAACTGCCTTTCCTTGAATGGCTTCTTGAGATTAGAGGGGTGAGTTTGAGTCTCTGAAATACCCAGATCAGGGTGCAACATTTTCTGTACATGCAAGTTTTGTATGAGTGTGTGCACAATAAATATGCTAAAAAATCTGAATAAAATTTTTATTGACTTAACAAAGCAGAGCAGTGTAGGGAAACACCGTGGCTACAAGCCATCCACCAAGTGGGCAAGATTTGTCACCTGTGGGATCCAAACCCAGAGGTGTATGTCTGTAGTCAGCACTTCAATAACTTTAAAGTTTTATTCATGTTAGCCAAAAAGTGTACTATTTTTTCAGAGGTACCCTGATGTCGGATTAATAGAAAGCAAGTGAACTATATATCAAATCTTTTCAGGCTGCTCTGTTTAAATCCATGCATGATGTTGCACATTGTCCATAATAACAATGATAATCATTAGGTGCATGGTTCTGCAAGGGATGTGTGTTGCTCGCTCCCTGTTAGCTTTCTGTTTCTGTTAAGTTAACTTCTTATCACATCTAAATATTACTACTAGCTTGAATTTACTGAGAGAGCATCTCGGTGTCAGCTTGGTATTTTAGCCAAAAGCTTATTCAGAGTGGAAAACCATAAACCGGTGAGCGTCATCCAAATGGTTACATTCTGAGGGTCATCTCTGGCAAGGATCTCTGGACAACTAGAATGATCACTATTATAAAGAATACAACAATGTGCATTCACCAAATGTGGGTATATGGTCTCATACTGAGCGCATGCTAAGCTTACTGTGCGAACTGTCTCAGCGTTCCTTTGAGTCAACAGGAGTGTAGTTGCCCTTTTATTTATTGGTCAAACAAATCAGTGTTTCTATTTGAGGCTGTTGACAGGTGCAGAAAGAAAACCACATAGAGAAAGCAATGTTGATGTTTTGGACAGATGAAAGGTTTTCTCCCTCAGAGGATGATTGTAGTCATGCCAAAAGTATGTAATTGTGACATCAAATAATCTATTTAGCTTAATCTCCACAGGATCACAGCTTTCAACTCTTGTTGTATACACACTCAGGCTCAGATAGCATTTTACTACCCTCTATAGTACCCACTGAAAACACAAACACAACACACAAACACTCAGTAAGATGCTTTTTGTTTATGTCATTAAAGTTGGATTTGGAAAATTGAAACAAACAACATCATCTAAGTTAAGAGGAATTATATTGCTTACATCTGTCCATGAATTTGTAGGACTGAACTTAACATGCACCACAGTGTCTGTCTCTGGCACAGCATAGCTCTGAGGTACTAAATGCTCTATCTGTGATACATTTAGTATCCTGACACCACAAATCTCATCAGTGTGTGTGTGTTTAATATAGGCTTTATACCGTCCCTCTGGTACCCTTATATCATTCCATGATTTACAGCTAAATGTTTCATAAAACCCTTATTTCAGCCTCTGTCTGAAATGTTTGTTTAAGCTGCTGTCTCTTTAAAGCTCCACAAACCCCCTTCCCTCTGACTGGCCAGAAATCTGGAGGCCTGTTGGGGGCAGACCTTGGTGTTTAAGGACCACTCCTCCAACTTGTCATGAACCAGTTGGAGGTCTTTATGTGATGACCTCATCACCTCAGCTTGTGAAGATCTGGTGCTGTTATTTTTGTTTTTAAACAAACCATTTTGGCCAGTTTACGGACAGATTCAGGGATTTCTACAACATTGTTACTTTATATCCATCCTTATAAAATGGGAAAGTATAATACCCCCTCTTTAAATTTATGTCATGTAGCTGTCATCACTCTTGTGTGTGGCCATGTGTTCTCTTGCCTAACCGAATGCAGCTGATACACCTCCAGGTATATTGTAGCTATAGTGTTACTAATGTTGTCAAGTTTCAGCAGCTGTGTAGACCATCTGCTTTACATTACAGGATGAGCCAAAAACAGGACAAGTGGTTTTACCGATTAGGAAACTTAGCTCATCACAAATGTGATTAAACCTCTGATACATGCTGCAATAATGGGAGACATCAAGAGAGGAAGATGAGGTTTCAGCAGAGATAAACATTCCACATTTGGTGTGTGTTACAGAGATCTGATCTGTTCTCTTTGGCAGTGTTTCCCAGTGATTGCAACTTTATATCAATATTGTCATGATGTGTTTAAAAAGACTCACTAAATATGTAAAGTTCCAGGTGCCCATATATCTGCACTCCAAAGCAATAATCAGGGCAGACTGTTCAGAATATTCTTCAGTAAGTCCGTTTCATAGGAGGAGATTTGACCCACTGGCTTGTTTCAAATCCCTTTGTGCATGAAATAAGTGGTGTCAGGGCACAGCTTAATATCTGATCAAAGTAAATTGGTTTTATCTTGCAACTGAGAGTCTCTGTTAGCTGCTGTCTAATGATCTCCACGTCTTCATCACTGGGAATGCTGGTTAACAGGGCACTAAAAATCAAAGATTCTCAGATCCGTTGTCTTCAGGACAGAATTTAAAGTACCTTAACATGAGCGTTAGAGGATCTCCTATTTAATTTCCAGATTTTCTAAACTTTAAGGTTGGCATGTTTTGATACGTCCTACCATAATGGGGAGAATCTAAATAGAGGATCTATATGAAACAGAGAAAGCAACAGAATTGAAACTATATGTTTTTATCCAGTGTTAGTAAGGTTTATTGATAATTTGCCTGGCTATTTCTTTGTTTTGCCTGTATTTGCATTCAGATTGATGGTGGTAATCATGCATGTAAGTTAGTTTACCTTTTTCAGCATAATTGTAAAGGGGGTTAGGACTAGACCCTAATCCTAACCCTTGCCCCTTTGTGTCATGGCTGCTTAAAAAAGTCTTGGAGATACATTTATGGCAAAGTGTAATTATCGGGCCCTAATTTGGTTAAAAAGAGAGAGAGAGAAAGAGGTAAATCAATATTGGTTTGTAAATTTGTTCATTGTATTGGCAGTTTGTACATGAGATAGTCAATGCAACCCTTCACTCTCAATCCAAAACAATAACAAAGAATCCATGTCACATTCTCTTCCTCTTTCACACATTTTTCCTCTTCTCTTCCCCAAAAACATCTCTGTGCATGGATGGAAAATCTCTGAAGACAGGTCTGTCTGCTGAGAAGCCAGCACCCTGTCTCCAGGCTTGTGGTGATCTTGCCCCCCCCCCCCCCCCCCCCCCTTCTCCAAGCATACACTGAACATCTGCAGTGCTCCCAGCACTCAAACGACAAATTAGACCAGGAAATTTGATCAAAGTTCTTTCAGACTTTTGATGTATTAATGGTTTTAGTTATTGTTTCTTTCCCTTTGAGCAGCACGGCCTCTTGTTCTGTCTGTGACCTGACAAAGGGAAAATGCTCATAAGAGGATAATTGGGAAGCGGATACTTTTCTCAGGCTTAACTGTGGAGAGACTAATTTTATTTCTCTGCAGAGTCTTGGTTGCAATTTCCCTGAATGTGCTTCCAAAGCCACAGGACCAACAGGACTTTTGCATCATGTATACTGCTCAAAATAGATCTCTCCAAACTGTCTTTGTTCTAGCTTCTTGGTCATGAGAAAAACTGAACCAATCATGAAACTACCTGCTCTAAACCCTTGCTTTCAGTCTTAGTTAAATATAAGTAGGATGTGCCAACATTTCTGAGCAGAAATAAGGTTTGGCAGCTCATTCCAGAAAGGAGAGCAGACAGTTTAATGGTTGTACCACTCATCTTAGGATCTGAACATCCATCCTCTTTGGGCTGGCCTTCACCTCCGTCTGCATGATGAGGAAACACTCACAGATATAGACTGTAACTGTGATTGTGTATTTCTTTCTGTCTGTGTGTCAGAGTCTGGAACTATATCATCCACCTCACAGCTTCAGTGATGGACCCTAGGGGGCTTTTGAAGACAGCTGGCAAATTGTTTCCATTATGATTCTTTTTGTGCACTCAAAACTCAATTTTTTGAGCATTTTAATTAGAGACAATGCCTCTTAAAGACAGAAACAAAAAGAGTGATAAAAAAAAAAAAAGTGCTGGTATGAAAAGAGTCGAGGTAGTGGTGTAGATGAGAAAAATCCATGCAGGTACTAGGCCCTCAGTTTGTGGCTTCTGGGTGAAAGCAGTCCATTGAATGTAACTGAATCCCAGAGTCCTTGGCAATACCATTTAATGTGGAAAAAAAAGAAAATCATTATTAAATAACAGAATTAGCATTCAATTTTATAATTATTGAGAGCCTAAATGTAATAACACGTCATGTACAACTTGCAGTGATTGGAAGGGTAACATTTAAAGAGAATCAAAGTCAAAGGGTTTACTTTTGTATCTTCTCAGTCTGCCCCTCTGAATGGACAAATGATGCTATCCTGACACCACTTATGTCATAAATGGGTTACCTGTGTGGCATCATTGCTTTTAAATCATAGTAACAAGTACTAATGTCTTGTTATAAACAGGGCTGTAATGTATTGGTAAATATAAGCACCTGTGGAAAAAAACCATAGACAGTACTAATAATTATTTTCAGAAGATTTATGGATGGATGGATGGATGGATGGATGGATGGATGGATGGATGGATTGGTTGTTGGACAGAAGAACACATGGAGGAATGGATGGATAAATGGATAGAGAAATATGGATGGACTGACATGATAAAACAGTAGTATTGCAAATTTTTAATTGAATATATGTCATGAAAGAACAAACAGGCCTTCGCTTAAAGCTTTGTAGGACAAAGAACTATTCAATAATGCAGGCATTACATCTTTCTCAGTTTAATTTTGGGTGATCTTTTAATCAAAAAAGGCAATTTTGCTGATATTTTTTCTATATATTAAATATATTTTTTGTAATATTTAAACAAAGTCATAAAATAGTTAATAGTCGGCCTTCTTCCTGTAATTGAAGGTGTATTGATCCCTTGCTCTGCACCAGTATCAGGTAACATGGTCCCTTGTGCACACTTTGAGTCTGACCTCTTCATATATCCACTATATCCTGCACATGCACATCCATCCATGTGAGTGCAGCAGCATGGTACACAAACACTGGAAATTTGAGAAGCTTGCAGGGCTTGATTTAGGTGGACCTTCTTCTGCTTTATAAGATCCAGCAGATGGGCGCAGGGTTTGATTTAACCTCCATTTATCCTCTGGGTGTTTGCTGAGTGAGCTTTTTGTATAGTGTCTGAGGTTCTTCATCAGCAGATGTTTAGAGGACAGGGCTACACTTTTTCTTCATGTACATTTCCTCCTTCAGGTCTCTGAATGTGAATTTTGATGTCTTAAAAATAGGGACGTTATTCTTTTAACTTAATTGATCATGTTTACACCACAAAGACTGCTTTGAGTAAAAGTGTTGAGGCTGTAAATGTGCACTAGAAAGAGAAGCAATATTATACTCACCAGCACTGCCAGGAGACAGAAAACACCATTCCCTCACCAGACATCAGCTCAGACAGATGGCTGCGCTGATGCTGAATTTCCCTGCCAGTGTTGCTTTGGTCCATTGGGGAGCCTCCATTGACTGGTTGGCAGATTAATTTAATTCCTACATGAACAAATTTGTGTGCAAGCATCTTTGGTGACAATAAACACAATCAAATATTCAAGGCTTTGTGTGTGTGTAGCTTGTAGAGGTTGATGGTGTGTGATAGGAGCTTTGTCTCTGAGGATGATGAATGGAGTCGAGCTGACTCTGCTAATGATGCGCTATGTTCAAGGATAATTACTTTGGGCTGTTCTGGCGGATCTGGATGGGGGTCAGGATACATATTTCATAGCTGTACAAATAGTTGGGGTGTTTCCGAGTAACTGGGTCAAGCCAGTCAATCAGAGTGAATGGGTGTCTTTTGGTTGTAGTGAATGAAAGGATTGATATATATTTGACTCTGATAAAAGTTGTCGATAACATATAAATGGTATTAGCGCTGCTGTGTTGGTCATAATGCTTTGTTTACATCATTAAAACAGGAACAGGAGGTTATGTGAGGACCTGTGTGAAATAATATATCTTGCTGTATTGATAATTTAAGTTTCATAATGACTGCAGGATCATATTTAAATCAATACAGAGGTCACATATCTCAAGCAGAGCTGTTGCAGATCTTTTCTGCATAACATAAAGCAGTAAAAACACATTGGTATACATTTATTATCCTGCAATGGCCTTACTGATTGATTTATAAAGTAGGCATGCCACACCAAGATACTCCTTGTTCTGAAATTACAGCTGCAACACTCTTGATCTCAGACCTAAATTGTGGAAACATCTGCATTATCTTTTCATCTTGTACAAGAAGAGCTTGTATATTTTAGATAACAAAATGATTAAGTTGCAGCCTTTACAGGCAAGGTCAGGCTCTGTTTCTGTACATGCTTACAGAGCTGTAAAGAATATCAAGTTGTTCCAATAAGCTTGTAAGTGTAAATGTGTAAATGCATGGCAAAATACAGGCAGGATTTCGTTTTTGTCTCCCAGCTAATTTACAACTTTAACTACATTTTAGGGACATGATGTGGACCAAATTGTGTTTTTGACAAACAAATATGAAATTTTCAAAGCTAAGCTCAGGCAAAGACCTTGGTTGCTGTTAAACAGTGATCCGAAGTTTATCAAAAGAGAAGATAATAAATTAACAACATGTTTCACCTGGAGCTTCTTCAGGTTTGCTTCCTCAGGTTGTTGGGCTAACCTGTTTCAAATAACTTTAGTATGGCAGGACACCCACCCAAACACACACACACACAAAAAAAAAAACCTAACCTCTGTAAATGACTTAATGTGCCCTGGGAACATATTTGCTATCTTCAGTCATTTTATCTCTGAAACACATTAGACAAAGCAAAATACAATAAAACTCAATTTCCAGGACACAAGGCTTTGTTACAAAGGTCTGTTCTGTCCTCAAGCAAGTGGGAAGTCTCTCTTCACTGCTTTCTGATCGCAACAGAGCAGAAAATAATTACAGTGCAGAGGTCAGAAAGTTCTACAGAGGTGAGACAAAATGAACCCGCTTTAGTGCCCCATTGTTAAAATTCATAGGATGGAAATGTCATATCAAAATAAATGTCCTACAGTTTCCAAGGAAATTATAAGAAAATGCTGCAAAGCAAAATGACCTGCTGTATTTTGGCTGAGAGTTGTTGTTTTTTTTTTCATATAGTACATTACAACAATGACCTTTGCTGTTTTTCTTTACCAAGCCCTCTAAAGGTTCCCCAGTCCCCTGGGAAATACTCCTAATAGGGAGCAGGAACACTTTCCTCTGGATGGTATTGGATATTAGAGTCATTTTGCACACAGAGAGGCAGTTAGACTGATGACTGACAGTCATATTTTTTCTTTACTACAGTCTTTTGCCTACATACAGGTCAAAAGCTGATTAAAACAAGCTACTGGATGAGTCACAGCTGTGATATTAAACTCTTCCACAACATGATGAGCCTTTCTTGTTTTTTCACCATATGGGATCATTTGTACCCTGTCCAAATGATTAAAATGATGGCTCAGGCTTACTTACACAGTTTTCTCTATTTTGGTTCATTTAAATAGATCTATTGTGTTCCTGTCCATGGTCCCTTCTCTCTTTACACATTTTTCATCATCCTCACTTCATGTTCTGTATAAAAGCCTGACCTTGCAAGGTCAAACATAGACCCTGGACACATGTTTGTGTTAACTTCTCCTTTATATCACGTTATGACCTGCTGAGCTGTGCATTAAATCTGACAAAGTTAATGGAAGCCAAGGTTGAGGCACTTTGGCCTTGTGTTTAAGGTGGAGTGTTGAAGAGGTGAAAATACAGTATACCGTGTAAATCAATTTTGTTTTCCTCCTTTCTCTTTTTGCAGTCTCAGCAGAAGTGCATCGTGATCTTTGCCCTGGTGTGCTGCTTTGCCGTACTAGTGGCGCTGATTTTCTCGGCTGTAGATGTTTGGGGTGAGGACGAAGACGGGATCACCGAGGAGAACTGTAGCAAGAACTGCAGGTGAGAACAGCAGAACCAGAAAAAGGAGGAGGTTCTCTGCATTTTTAGCTCCTGAGTCCACATTACAACTATAGGCTGTATAGCAGGACTTAAAGGCTAAAATTGCTCCAGTTTTAAAACACATACATATGAATTAAGAAAGTCAAGTCTGGTTCACAGAACCTCTTTACAGTCTGATCAGTGCTTGATGATGTAAATTGTCCCAAAGCATTCTTCTTAAAGAATTTCTTTTACCTTAAATTTACTATCATCCATATGGTCTAACATGGTGTAATGAGCATGTGTATGTGAGACCACGTCTCCCACTTCAGATGAAACCACAAAACAATCCCAGTCCACCCAACAACAACTCTAACCAAGCATATAAACAGCAATGTAAATGGTTGAATATATTTATGCAGTACATTTCTATTCTAAGGCCGTAAGACTACATGTCAATATTTACCCTTTCACACACCATTGGCTCTGGCTGCTCTGCAAAGTGCCAAGCTGCCCATCAGGAACTAATCCAATCACATTCACATGCTGATAGCAATGCCTTCCGGAGCCATTTGGGATTCAGTGTTCTGTCTGAGGAGACCTCAACATGAGGCTGCTGGAGCCAGCAATCGAACAGCAAACCAATCCACCAACGAAAAAGCAGCCAGCTCTCCTCTAAACCACAGCAACCCCCACTGTGGAAGCTTCAGATACCCATTCTACAGTTTTGTTTACAGTTGTTTGGAGAGAGTGTACACACAAATATAATCCAGCAGGTAGAAAATGTTCTATGCCAAAAAGAGCTGACAAAATAAATTTCTGTATCCATAACCTCATCCCATTATAGCTGCCCCCGCTGCCCTAAAATGATGACCAAGCTGCTCTTACAGTTATCTTATGGCAGGCTTCACCAAGTTTCTACAGCCAATTTTTCACTGAAAAAGCCCCAAAAATCCACTGCAGTGTGTCCTGCCCCCTTCCTCCTCCAGAAAGAAAAAAACTGTCTGCTACAGCACACTGTGTGTTAACCCTCCTTTTCACTTTCTACTTGTCCTCTTCCATTATACTTTATCATCAGTTACCATTCAGTCGTCAATTACTTTCCTGCCTCTCTTTCCTTACGCCTGTGTCCATCTCCTCTCTCCCTCATTCCCACCAAATCATCTATTTAACCACCTTTCAGAAAACTTTATCAGGCCTTCCTCTGCTCAACTCAAGGCTAAAAGAGTTTATCCCAATTTGTTGAGCTGAATTGGACTTCTCCTCTTCTTTGAAGGAGTAATGAAGTGATGAGGGTAGAATTTGAGCTAAATTCAGGACAGAGAGCAGGGTGATGGAGGAAAGAGCACAGTTAATCATTGAGGTGATAAAAGCTTGCTTAGTAAACTGCAAAAGACAAACAATTTTATTTAAGAAAACATTGCAGATTTTCCTATGGGAAGTAAGGGGGGTGTCCAAGTATAGTTTAGGGTTGGCATGGGTAAAAGATCAATGGATCCATTTGCTGTTATTGGTTGTCGGCTCAAGCCTGGTCTAATTTATTTTGACTCCATAATCTTAATGATTAAGTTTAGCAGTGACATACATCATTTGAAAGACCTATGGGGTTTCTAAGTATGACATTGTAGATGAATCCTTCAAGAGTTTGGCTCAAAGCAAGTTGCAGCACCAAATGGGAAAAGTGATGGATTGCTGAGAGAGTGACATTTTTTATAATGAGGTGCACTGAGGCTTGTTCTTTCTCACTTAAATTCTTAAAGGTTCCTACAATTCATCAAAGAAAATGCATGTAAAGACTTTTCAGTCATTGGCATAATCTGTTGATAAATTTGCAAATGAAACCCAAGACTTTTCCTCCTGATTAATCTACAAACAGCAGCCGCCTCCTCTCTCTATTTTACAGTCAGTACTCTCCTTTCACACAACAACAGAAAACAAGCTCTTTCTGAGCTTTTAAGCAGCCAAAATGATGAATCAGCTACTTTTTCTGTTATATGATGTAATTAAGATGTGTAAAGCAGCTGGTTGTTATGTTATGTAGATTTTCCTTTTTTTATGCATAATACATAATGCTAATAGTAGGATCCCAGAGACTTAAGATGGTTTGCTTTTACTACTCACTAACCACACAATTAATTTGAATTTTATGTTCCCCTCTGAGGATGAACCACTCCAGCTGTGATTGCACTAAAACATGATTCCTCTCAAGATTACACCAGGGTATGTTATTTTGTTGTTGGAGCAAAGCAGTAGCAGTCTGTATCCTCTCATTTCATTCATGTTATGAGTATAACTGCCTTGTATCAGGCGGGTGATAGGCATGTCTGTTTTTGATCTACAGCTGGTCTATTAAAGGATAGAAAGAGTGTTTGAAGAGCCAGACTTAAGCTGTTAGCACCTTCTGAACCATCAGCTGTCCAGCGGTTCAAACAGTTTTGAAAGCCAGCCACAGTTCACTCCCTCCATAGTTTCTCACATTTATTTCTTACCTCAAGACAGCAGAGGTGACGGCAGGTAAATTTACGTATCATGGCAATATGTGCATGTAGGTAGTCCAGTTTTCAGCTGATCGGATGTGATCACTTGTGTATTCCCATAACAGGGAGGTCGCTGGTTTCTGGCACCACTATTAAACAGTTCAGCTGCAGGCTGAAAAGTCTGGGAAGATTTGCTCAAGATAAGTCATAGTTTAGCAAGCTAACTGTTGTTTAATAGATGGAAGGCTGTTGTTGACAAAATTAAATAACAGCTAATCTTACTGAATGCTTTTTTAAGTCTTCATAAGTAAACACCTTTGTTGTAACTACATTGAGTTTAGATTCTAAAATGAAAAGTGCAATTTGCTTCAGAGCAGAGAACACAAAGTACAAGACCCTTCCTGAAACCCTTCCCAAAACCTGAAAAAAATAAAACTTACAGATCTGTGATGAAGCCTAAATACAACAAAAACAACACCAAAAAGCATTTAATAAACAACGGAGCAAGCCATAGAAATCTTAAAAAAAAAAAAAAAAATGAAGTCACTGAACTACATCCATATTTTTTTAAAATGTTTGATTCAGCTACTGGCATCTGCAAAAAAAAAACACAAAAAAAAAAAAACAAACAAACACGCAAAATAACAAAAAAAAAAAAAAAGCACACTTTACAGTGTTGTCAGCATCACTAGTGAGCCACAAGTCTGATTACTCAAACTCTGGGTCATCATTCAAACATTACGGGGCATAAGGGACAAGGGTTTCCATGTAACATGTAAATAATGGACTGACATTTAATATGAACATGGGTTTTCTTTGCCGGCATTGTTCTGGATCTACCGAAGGAAACACTGGACTTGACATTTATCTTTTAAATGCAGGGAGCAGCAGCAGCAGCAGCTCCAGTGATCCCCATATTAATGTCCTCACTGCTGTGCACTCAGAGCTCAGAGCTGCTCAAGAGAGAGGTTGGATAATTTATATCAGATGTCAAGAGCTGTCTCTGCCTCATTGGGATTTTGCTCTAAGTGTGCTACAGCAGGCACATGGTATCTTAGGCACTGGCATGTACTTGGCATTGTTTGGGAAATCGTAAGCAGCGGTGACTCCTGTGAACTGTGACTGTTGGGGCTCAGCAGGAGGGAGGAGGGATTACTTAAGGCTAAATATCTTCAATCAAACAAATATAACTGAATACAAAGGTTCAATAATATATAGCCATGACATTCTTGACATTCAAATTATTGCCTCGTATTGAAAGGACAGCTAAAGTAGGTTGACCAACCATCCTCTTTTGCCTGGATATGTCCTCCTGGTTGTAAAGTTATGTCTGGGAGGATGTTTTTAAATTCCCTAAAATGTCTGGGTTTTGCTCATCTTGTTCTGCAGAACATTTATATTTATAATTAGGTGCTGTACTGGGCCACAAGAATGTACCTACCTGTCAAGTTGTTGAGCATGCACACTACATGTGTTATGACGCAATGACCCAGGTCGCTCCTTCTCTCAGGAAACAGAAAACATGCTCCGACTGCCTGCGCTGCGCTCTCAGACAGAAAATGCGAGGTGTAAAGCCTCGTTTTCCACAGTGCAGTGCAGTGCAGTTCAGTTCGGTTTGGGAACACATTTTGTAGCGTTTCCATTGACAAAAACCTGGGCAGGTCTCAAAGTAATATTATTTATTTAATATTTTCTCCAAGCAGGGTGTCCTCTTTTGGGGTTTTTCAGAATATGGTCACCCTTGGCTAAAGAGAGCCTGTACATGTGGAGAGTCAAGTGGGGGAGGGATATGCAACAAAGGGCCAAAACTGGGAGAAGAACCAGCAACCACTGCAACAAAGACCATACCTTGAGGGCATCTGGTACCAGCTAAAGCAGTCTGGCCAACCAGCTCCCACAGATTTATTTTACAACATTACTTTTCGAGAGAAGAGTATGTGGGAATACATCTGATTGATCCACATGTGAGACATCATGAAGACTGGAATCCATTATCATTCAGGGACTGATAGATTTTGCATTAAGACACACTCTGTCTTACCATGCCATGTATGCATTCACACACAGTGCAGAGTTTAAACCACTCACGTAGCAGCTGCTAGAGCTAAATCACACCACCGAGTGTTGATTTCTTCCACCAGCTTTGGACTCCACAGGCTGCATAGATCGATGAATCCCTTGCAGACAGAAAAGGCTGCCTGTTTGCTCTCTCCATTTAAAACTAAAGCCTGTCTGGATGTTTAAACCGCTCAGAATCACCATTCATCATACCTCAGAGTCAGAGTGGTCTGGGAGGATTTCTTCTACAATAAGGTTACCTCTCGTCTTCATCCATCTGTTTGCTGTCGCTGTAGTTTCTTCAGTCTTTCAAAACATTATACTTACTTGTGTTCATTTTAGTTATTGCATTCATTTGTCAGACCTACAAAAAGATAGAGTATCACAGCCAGCTGACTTCACATGTAAATCTCCAGAATTTGTCTTCACCCTCATGTATTGATCTTCATTTCCTTCTGAATAAATCTGCATGTTGATCACAGAAGGTCTGAGTCCTACAGCCTGACCCTTGGCCATTTCCCAAAACCTGACTTTGCTTTACCTCATCCAGGAATTTTTATATTGTGAGCCGACAACTGGCCTCTCTCTGTGACGCCTCTACATTATCACCTACACCGCTGTGCCCTTGAGTGATGTACTCACAAGACCCTGAGCTGTCACACTCATGCTGACCATGTGCTGTGACTGGTATCCCAGAGCCCAGAGGGAGAGAGGGCAGTCTGCCAACACAGACCACACTATGGAGTGCATCCATTATTTTGAAAAGAAAGATGAGAAAACATTTGTGCTTTTTTCAGGATTATCATTGCTAATTTTCAAGAACTTGTGGTAAGAACATCTAAATTGTTACTCAATACTTTGTAACCTCTGTTTTCAGTTACGCTGGTCAAATTTTTCCTGTAGTTCTTGACCAGGTTTGTAACAAGGTGCAACATCTGTTAGAAAAAAAAATGAAGCCTATGCAGAAGTGCTAAAAGTTGCTGTTCATCGAGAATCTGCTAGAGGCTGGCAGCAGAAAGACCAAAAGTCACGTACACATCAAGCCAAAAAATTGACTTTTGTGGCATTAAAAAGCATATTTACAGCCTGGTTCAAAAAACGGCTTGGGTCTGAAACGTTAATTTCACTATCAGTACAAACTGTACAGTGAGGATTTTTTTTTTCTAACTCAGCTGTTTTGACAATATTAGAATTATGTGTGTGTCCAATCAGAGGCTCAGCTCAGCTCAGCTCACGTGACTGACGGGCACTCTATAGCTGTTAGAACGGAAGCCCAAAGTCTGTGTCATATTCAAGATAGCCCTGTCCAATGATTGGCTTCATTTGACTGTATCAGGAACAGACGGGTGATGTCGCAGAGACTACATCCATGTTTTATACAGTCTATGGTTTGCACACACTGTAGCTGGAATTTTGTCCAATTCTTCCATGCAGATCATCTCCAGATCTGTGATACTTTGGGGCTGCCGTTGGGTTACACAGACTTTCAACTCCCTCCACACGTTTTCTATTGGGTTGAGGTCTGGAGACTGACTTGGCCACTCCAGGACCTTGAAATGCTTCTTACGGAGCCACTCCTTCTTTGCCCAAGTGGTGTGTTTGGGATCATTGTCATGCTGTATGACCCAGCCATGTTTCATCTTCAATGCTTTTACTAAAGGAAGGAGGTTTTTGCTTAAAATCTCACGATAGCATGATGTTTTCATCCCCTTGGTTTACATTGGATATGGTGTTCTTGGGATGCAAATCAGCATTCTTTCTTCCTCCAAAAACAGCAAGGAGTTGTTACCAAATAGTTGTATTTTGGTCTTATATGACCACATGACATTCTCCCAATCCTCCTCCGGATCATCCAGATGGCCTCTGGCATACTTTAGACAGGCCTGGACATGTTTTGGTTTAAGCAGGGGAACCTTTCTGGCACTGCAGGATTTCAATCCATGATCACATAGTGTGTTGCTCACCGTAATCTTTGTGACTGTGGTCCCAGCTCTCTTCAGGTCATTGACCAGGTCTCCCCATGTAGTTCTGGGCTGATTCTTCACCGTTCTTAAGATCATTTATACTCCATGAGATGAGATCTTGCTTGGAGCCCCAATCCAAGAAAGGTTGTTAGTGACCTTGTATGTCTTCCATTACCTAATAATTGTGAAAACCGTTTATTTTTTTCCCACCAAGCTGCTTGCCTATTGTTCTATAGCTCATTCCAGCCCTGAGTAGATCTACAATTTTGTCTCTGGTGTCTTTAGAGAGCTCTCTGGTCTTGGCCATCATGGAGGTTGGAGTCTGACTGTTTGATGGCGTGGACAGGTGTCTTTTATACAGATTAAGAGTTCAAACAGGTGCCACTAATACAGGCAACGAGTGAAGGATAGAAGAGCTTCTTAAAGAAGAACTTACAAGTGTGGGAGATCTAGAATTCTTTCTTGTTTGTTGGTGTCCAAATATTTATTTTTCACAAGAATATACAAATAAATAACTCACTGTTGGTTAAGAAGCTCACAGTATGTTGCAAATCAGTCCTGTTGTATGGGAGGCAGAGCCTTTATCATATTGAACCAGTCAGGGTCCAGGAAGTACACAGAAACTCGATTTACAGGCCTAAAACGTGTCTTTATGTTAAATTTTATAGTTGGCTCAGGCTTGCCTTCATGCCAGTTCTTTGACAAGGCTGCAGTATATTTATATGACATTTGACATTGAAGTCATGGCCTGACATGGAATCAAATAAGTCATTGTGTGGAAGCAGTTCTGCAATATCTTGGATAGTTTTCAATGCAGAAACTAAATCACCCTCAGTGGTTCTGCAGACATTATGTTGGATCTCTTCAACCTTACTCTCCACTTTATATTCCCTCTTATAGTCCATTTGGGAGAAATCAATGGCAAACCCATATGCAGTAGGAATGTGGAGAGCGTTGGAGCCTGGTTCAGTGCGGTTTCAGATAAAGGCTAATTTAATCTGTTGACTCCAATGTTTATGCTTTCTGTCATTTTCAGGCACCCAGGTGGAGCTAAAATTAGAACGAGAGGGACATGAGGGTGAGCTCGAAATTATGGTTAGCTGGTTGATTTGATTTTACGCCCCAGCAGAAAGAGCAGGTATACTCTGTTCATGTTGATTTATGCATTTCAGTGAAAAGGAAAATGGTTTTCACATCATTTACAGTTAGTTTGGTGCGAGTATAGAAAAATACCTTGTTGGACTGAATGTTAAGCAGATCAGATAGCAGCACTAAAGCCATCCTGATTTTAAGTAATCCATCCATGAAGAATTTGTGTAATATAATTTCAGGTCAGACAACTATTGGGGATGTGCAAAATGTTTGTAAAACAAAAAAATGTCTAATGCATGTTAAATGAATGTTGCCTGAAAGTTTTCATCAGAGCACATGTTGCGTTACTTTTTGTGTTCACATGTATAATATAGTGGATACAACCATTTTAACACTTGGAAGGATCTGCAAGTTATATGATTAATTAAAAAGCATTATCCCTGATGACATTTCAGGTAAATAAAACATTTTAGGGATTTCATTGGTGCAGCAAGTTGGAAAATAGCAGAATGACATGGGAGCTGTGAAAAAAATGCATCTGTTCTGAAAAGTTCATTCAGTTTTCAATGCTGGAGAATTGAACCATCTACAGAGCACATAATTGCAGCATGACAGCCAGTAGATTGGTACTTCCTCCATTTCTGATTTAATAATCCACTTCTTGCTGCATCTAGGTTCTATATCCACGACTGCTGATGTGTTCATTACAGTGCCCCATGTGATAGCGAAGGGAGTAGTGTATGTGAGAACCCAACCAGCCAAAATGAATCATGTTTCCCTGAGCAGGTGTAATTGAATCAACCTTGCTGACAAGCTTTCACACAAATCTTGAGCTTTTTTTCTGGCTCTGTCAGGAGAAAACTGTATGAAAGTGTGATGATTAATGGGATCCTCGAGGTCAGGAAATCTTTATAACTCACATTAAACTAACGGTCCTGAGAGAAAGAGAGTCGGGTGTTGTCAGCTTATTTGTAATGTCAGAGAAAAGGGATATTACCTCACCCAGGCTTATCATCTTGCCACTAATGCAAACAGATAATTGCTTTGTGAAAGGCTTTGAACCTCACAGTAATTTTGTCTGCAGCATTCCATTAACAGGTCTCTAATACTCAGCCTAATGATGCGTTTTTGCATCTTTTTAATGCAGTTCTTGACTCTATGCTCATTTTTTCTTTCGTGGTTTCTCTCCTCAGGGCAGTGCTTGTTGAAAACATCCCTGATGACATCTCCTTCTTGGACAATGCCACATCCCACCTCTCCCTCTCAGCAGGCCTGTACGGCTTATTGGATAACGCTATCCGCGCTGTAGAGATAGTTTCCCCTCTGTGGCTCCTCAACTCCTCTGATTATGAATCCAGCTTCCAGCCTGCAGCCAGACAGGTAAAACCAGAGCAAGCCAACAGGGACTAGATTCTTCGGAAGTTGTGATGTTTAGTTAAACTTTGGATCCGTTCCATCTTTTCAATGTGTCCTCTTCATGTCTTTGTCTGAACTGGCCTCATTTTCACAACAACAAAAGGTGGAAGAGGGAATACTCAGGTGCTTCATTTAAGGACAAGACTTTCTGAAAGTTCAGAGATCTCAAACAGGACATTAAAGAGGATAATGTTTTATACACCAGCTACATCAAAAAATTAAATCAAAATTCGACAGTATAAGAGAAGAAAGACCACATACAGTATGACCACCTGAGCAGAGAATAAGACACTGTCCTTTTAAAGTGAAACTTTCCCATTAAAACAAGTCTGCAGTATTTTCATCCTGCTTGAAGTGAGCTATTCATTTTGGATTTGGACACTATGGACAGTAGCCTGGAGGTCTGTTCAGACTTTGCACACACTCCCACACACACAGGGAATACACAGGCTGTATTCCCACAGGTCAGGACTAATGAAAGCCTGAGGCTGTTGATTGGAAAGTAATAGCTCTTTTCAGAGTCCTCAGGGCAGAGAGGAGCTAATGGCCTTCCAGGCTAAAGCTCGGCTGCCAAAATACACCTTATCCAGAGAGAGGCAAAATACTTAACCAATTGTACAAGTTGCTGAAGGTGGAGTTTCAGATGCTTTCTTTCAGATACACACTGCATGTCTCTTTGTTTTTGTCTTCTAAAATGATCGAAATTAAATATTTATAAACGTTTGTTTTTTATTCACCATAAAGAGACACAAAGATTGTATTCAGAAGATATTTTCTGAACCAACGCACTTTGCACATTATTCATTAACTAAATGTCCCAGCAAACACGTTAGAGGGCTTTTTTTATTTGCTGAAATAAGAAAACACTTTTATAACATACTTCAAAAGACTCAGGATTAGAATAAAGGTGTAATTTAGACTTAAAATTACCTCCTCACCAGGTTTATCTCCCTCATAGTTTTGCCCCCAGTATGCAGTTTGGTACTTTGAATAACTTCACATTGCAATTAAAAATGAGCAAACAAAGAAAAACAGTCTCACTCATGGATATTAATCTAGACATTACAGCTGCTGACTGCACACAAAGAACCTCTGGGGAACTCTATAGTATGGGATTTGTGTGACAGCAGAGGTTTTATGATCTGTCTCCCTCAGGGTAAAGCCCTACTGTCCAGGCTGCAGGGGCTGAAAGCTAAAGGGATCCAGCTGAAGATCTCCAGTGGGAATATCAACTCAACTGAGCTCGACACACTCGCCAAACACAGTCAGCTCTTACTCTTACTCTTTATGTATTCTGTTTGTTTGAGATCAAATATGCTAGAGGTCAACTCTCTGTGTTCAGTCCATATGTAGGCTTGTTTTTCGATCTTTTTCTTCATCTGCTTTTCTGATAGTATCTTGTTGGTCATGTCTGTCTTTTATCAGAACTTGCTTTATCCCTATTTTTCCCATTTACACATAACTGCCTGGTTTTTGTATCTTTGCTTTATGCCTTACTATCGTTCTCTGTCTCTCCCACACTCTTCATTGCTAGATGCTGAGATCCACTATGTGAACATGACAGCGCTGACCAAAGGCCACCTCCTCTCCTCCTTCTGGGTTGTGGACAGGAGACATATCTACATTGGAAGTGGCAGTATGGACTGGAGATCTCTGGCCACAGTATGTGAGATTGGCCACACATCGCAGCACACACAGAGTAACACATATCCAAAACAATAATTTCAACATATACATCTCATAAAGCTGGAAGAGAGGGTTTGAGAAAAATATAACTAATATTGTATTAAACCAGTGAAACATTTGTGCTTGCTCCCATTTTTCATCGAAGGCGCTTTCAGTAAACTCAAAATATCTTTGTCTCTTGAAATTTCCCGTCAAACTTATTTTTCTCAATAACAGTGAGCAAGATAGTCCACCCACATAGTAGGGGGCAGCCAGTCAGGTTGCCTGTAGAATGGCACGATTATTATTTGTGTGCCCTTGCTGGGCAAAATTTGCAGCTTCACACAGCACAGATCCACAGATGTGTCGGAAGTTTTTAGGGAGTGGTGTATTGGCATGTTGGCTGCAGGAATATCCAGCAGAGCTGCTGCCCTTGAATTGAATCAACATTTCAACACCAAAAGCCATCTTCAGTGTTGTTTCCAAGAATTTGGCAGTGCATCCAGTCAAACTCAGAAGCCCAGGCAACATGTAACTATAGTAGCCCAAGATCTCAACATTTGGCTCCTTCACATGCAAGATCACCAGAGACCAGCTACTTGGGTATCTGTGAGGTTGTGCTGTGACAAAGCTGCAAATTGCACGGTGTGGTCTTTTATTATGACCAGCCATAAGCACATCTGTTTGTTACCATGCTGGTTAATAAGTTACTTAATATAAATATTCAGACAAATTGTCTGCAGGACAGACCATTTTTACGAACCCTGCAACCCTAAGTGGGCATAAAGAAAAGTTTTGTGTCTCATTAAGTTGTAGATGAGAGTTTGTTGGGGGGGTTGAGGTCTTTTGTTAAGGTAGCATCCAAAAATAGTCAGTGGCCTTCCTCACATCCTCCACTTCAAAGCCAAGATTCTTGAATGGTTAATTAAAGTGTGGAGCCCTTTTTTTGGCAGCTTCATCTATCCTTGGACACCCAGAGTTACAGTGGACCTTGATTTAGGAGGATGGATTACAAGGAGCTCAAGGTGGCCGTCATAAATCACAACTTCCGGGGACATTTATTTTAATGCAACCGGGCATGAATTCTTAACCCAATCTGATTTATACATGTGAATTAAAACATTTATAAACCTGTCTAATCAGTGGACCTAATGCGTTTGTAAAGTTCTTGTAACGTTATTGAACAAACGTGCACACACATTTATTTTTAATCTTTTTCAGAGTGAATGTTTGTGTTGAGGTGATGAATTAGATCAGACTGATCGGCGCCCTGTTTGAAATACTTTGAAATACTTTGTTTATGTTAAAAACTGCAAGTGATGAACAACTGCAGGAGTGAAAAAGAGTACAAGCAAGTTATGTGTTTGACCAATGGCTCTAATCCATAAAAATAGAAATGATTGATGGTATTCGTGTCAATGCCTTCTGTTTGGATTGTCACAAACAATGCTTTTAGTGTTGCTTGTTGTATGTACTAAGTCTAACTAACTTTTCTTCTCCAGAGAAAGGAGCTGGGTGTACTGATGTACAACTGCAGCTGTCTGGCCCTTGACCTCCACAGAGTGTTCAGCCTCTACTGGGGACTCCAGTACAAAGACTTCATCCCCTCATTCTGGTCCAAGCGTCTCTTTGCTCTCTTCAACAGAGATGAACCATTAGAGCTCACTCTCAACAGCACAAAAGCTCAGGCCTATGTTTCTGTGAGTAATGGTTATAGCATCAGTCTTACATACATCAGCCCAGGGAAAATAATCGTTTTCATCCTGTATCACTGTTGTAATGAAGTCATTCCTCATTGATATATATTTAGGTGAAGGTTAATGTGCCAAAACTTGATTTACAAGGTATTGTAAACCAACAGGAAAGGATTACGCTCCAAACTTTATTTTCGGTAGTAAAGTAATCATCATAAACATGACACGTGTTCCTGTTTCACGACTTCCTATCTTGACATGAAACAACGTCATTTCCATTAGTGGTATTATCCCATACTTATCAGGGTCAACAACACTGACCCATAAAGTATCCATTTAGACTGGCTTCCATACAGAGGCTGAGCATATATAACATATAACAGGCAGCTCATACAATTCAATGTCATTTCATTCCAGACTCTGAGAACAGACTGTCCCTGTCACTGCATTTGACATTTTGAATCAGACAAAACAACAGCTGCATTGACCTATGCCTGTTCCTGACATGTCCCATGACAGATATTTATTACTGTCATAACACTGTAATAACATTTATTGATGCTGCAGTTTGCATACTAAGGCACTGACATGTAGGTCATTGGCCTTCTGTCATGAACCTTGACCCAGAAAGTGGACACAAATGCAAGACTCCGAGGACAGAGTGCTGGTCTTGACAGGCTCGACATGGCTAACGTGGAAGGTGGGGTGGATCTGCATTGACCTTGGCAGCTTCAACCGGACCGCCTCAGGATTAACTACCTTAGCAAGGGGGAATGGACCGACAAACCTGGGAGCGAGCTTCCTGGATTCCACTCGAAGAGGCAGGTTTCTGGTGGAGAGCCAGACCCTCTGACCCATGGCGTACTGATGTCCTCTTACTATCCACAGCTGCCTTGTAAATGGAAGAAGACTTGAGGAGGGCCTGGCGACCTTGCTCCCAGGTTCTCTAACAGTGCTGGACCTAGGCCAATGCGGATGAAACAGAGGAGTCAGAGTCTATAGTGGGACACAGAGAGGGTTGGTGACCATGAACAACATAAATTGGGGAAAAACCAGAGGATCCAGAGGGCAAAGAGTTGAGTGCGAGTTCGATCCAAACCAGATTTTTAGACATGGGCATCCCGCAACCAGTTGATCCTTCACATCCTCAGAAAGTCCTTGAAAAAAGGCATCAGTCAAAGCCACCATGTTCCACTTGCCTCTAGAGGCAAGAATACGGGAATCAACGGCGTAATCCGATACTTAACTCTTGCCTTGCTTGAGCTCGATGAGAGTCCTAGCTTCTTCCCGTCCAGGCGAGGTGTGTTGGAACACCTTTCCAATGCCCAGATAAACCCAGAGAGGGAGGAGCATGGAGGAGACCTGCAGCTCTGTTTGGCCGTAGCCCAAGCCTCCACACGTCCAGACAGATGAGATATTATGAAGGCAATCTTAGCTCTGTCCAACGGAAAAGATGAGGCTTGAAGCTCGAAGTGCAACCCGCACTGGGTAATAAAAGGCTAAACATCACCTGATTCTTCGGAGAAACGTTTCAGCCGAGACAGCTGACTGCAAGACCCCACCTTACAGACATTAAGCGGTGGCTCCGCTACAACGACAGTAAGCATGGGAGGCGTGCTGGTCACCATGGCAGCTTCGCGATCCAGCTTCTCCAGAAGCATAGAAACTTGTGAACCAAGCGTGGTCATCATTGAGTCCTGGCAGTCTGCCAGATCCCTCAGGACTGAGCACAGAGCCACCAATTTCTCCTCTTGCTGAGCGAGCTGTTGACCCTGTGCTCTGAGAGCTTGATAAACCTGCTCAGAGTCTGCTGCGTCCATTCTGGCCAGTTCATTCTGTCATGAACCTTGACCCAGAAAGTGGCCACAAATGCAAGACTCTGAAGACAGTGTTCCAATAGGCTAAGTGTTTAATGGGACTTTGGGTTTGGTACACAGGCAGGTAGTCAGACAGGCAGGATTTGGTACACAGGCAGGTAGTCAGTCAGGCAGAGTTCGGTACACAGGTGAGCAAATAATCAAGCAAAGGTATCCAGCAGACAAGAGGCTAAAGACTAGGTAAACAAACAGGCAAGGATCAAACACAGCTTTGACTATGACTATGACTATGAACAAGGCTGGAACGAAGACGGTGAAGTACGAAGAACAGGTGACAAGACGGTGAGACACATGAGGTAAAATACAAGAGGTCATGAGGGGTAATGACACACAGCAGGGAAGGACAATCAGGGATCAGGTGTGACAGATGGGGCAGGGCAGACAGGAACAAAGCTGGAACACAGAGACAAGGGTCAGTGATTTCAAAATTAAACAGGAAGAGAAAAACATGAAACAAGAAAGTGCAAAAATAACGGAAACTTTACAGACATGGCACCTTCCTAAGGGAACAAATATGTTTTAAGATTCTTACTTATAAAGTTCCATTTTACATGGGTCAAAATGTTATGAAAAGGTTGATTGCGAGCAATGCTTCACTTGCATGGTTAAAAAACAGGTTTCGTTTTTTTGTGATGCTGTTCATTCTAACCCATATGTAGCAGTTATACTGCAGTGGTCTGTTCAAACTTGAGAGTCTATCGATAAAATTAAGGGTGAGGTTACGCTAGCTGTGCTTGGTGGCATTGGTAGATAAGCACTGGTAAGACATAACCAAGATTCACATTATGTGTAAAAGTAGTCATTGGTGAATAAATCCTTGAACAGCTCATCTCCACTTGTCCTGCTCTGACAAGTCAAAGACTCAGATATTTAGATGTATGTGTCTTATATCAGATACACCCAAATTCGGATTCTTACTTTTTAGATGGAAATGAATGTAAATGAGTGGTGCACTCATGTGTTGTAAATCATCTCCAGTAAGACAGTTATGTGTCAGAGTACATCTATTAAACTGAGTCTCTTCAGGGAGCTGTCTTTTAGTGTCATCCTCTTCCTTAGATAAGTGATGGTGATGTCATTCAACTTTCAGCAGAAAGATTCAAGTGAAGATTCATAAAATACTAAATAAATGATAATTTAAAAAAAAAAAACACCCAAAGAAAATACTGCCACTGGTTGTTTTTAATATGACTGCTGACCAGACATTAACACTAAGGCTAAGCAGACATATGAGAAGGTAATCAGATCCTAATGGTCACTTAGGTGAATGTACAATGGAGTAGACAAGTGGGATGTTATTATGACTATATTATTATAATGATTTAGGAAATAACTCTGATCATGATGGTTTCTCTACCCCCTGATAATATTCTGAAAATCCACAACATCAGTGTTACCCAACACTAATACTTCCTTAGCAATGTCTCTCCTCTTCTATTGACAGAGTTCCCCAGATGTTTTCATCCCAAAAGATCGCAGCAGTGATCTTGAAGCCATTTCCAGAGTTATTCAAGAGGCTCGCCATTTCATATATATCTCCATCATCGACTATCTGCCTCTCTTGAGCAGCAACGCTCGCAGGTCAGAACTGCTGGAGTCTCTTTTTCTGGAACAGTTTGGCCGGCCCTTATCAACAAAAGACTGGATGCCTTGACTTGTGTTTAAATTTAGTGTGTCTGTGTGTCCATCTGACTGTGTCTGAATGTGCCCGACATTTTTGTGTTTAACCGTGCCAAGGTACTGGTCACGTATTGACAGTCTTATCCGGGAGGCTCTGATCCTGAGGAAGGTCCGGGTGCGTTTGCTGATAAGTTGCTGGGAAAAGACTCATCCACTAACTTTCAACTTCATCTGGTCCCTGAGGAGTCTGTGCATGGAGCAGGCCAACTGCTCACTAGAAGCTGTAAGTACAAGACCTCTATGTACTATTTCAAACTCTAGAGATATGCAACCCTAATTCCTATGAAGTTGGGACATTGCATAAAGCTTAAATAAAAACAGAATACAATGATTTGAAAATCCCTTTTAACCTATATTCAATTGAATACATTACAAAGACAAGATATTTATTATTTAAACTGATAAACTTTTTTTTTTTTGGAAATATTAAAATATGAATTCTCATTTTGAATTTGATGCCTGCAACACATTCCAAAAAAAGTTGGGACAGGGGCAACAACAGACTGGGGATTGGAAACAGGTGTGTGTTATTATGATTGGATATAAAAGGAGCATCCTCAGGCTCAGTTGTTCACAAGCAAGGATGGAGCAAGGTTCACCACTTGTGAACAGCTGAGTGAGCAAACAGTCCAACAGTTTAATAACAATGTTTGATAATTGCAAAGAATTTAGGGATTTTATCATCTACAGTCCATAATATCAACAAAAGATTCAGAGAATCTGGAGAAATCTCCGCACCTAAGCAGCAAAGCCAAAAACCAACATTGAACGCCCATGACATTTGATCCCTCAGGCAACACTGCATTAAAAATCAACATCATTGTATAAAGGATATTATTATGTGGGCTTAGGAACACTTCAGAAAACCATTTTCGGTCAACACAGTCAGCACTACATCTACAAGTGCAATTAAAACTCCAAATAAAAACCATGCAAAGCCAAAGCCATATATCAACAACCCCCGTAAACACCACTTCTCTGGGCCAAAGCTCATCTGAGATGGACTGATGCAAAGTGGAAAAGTGTGCCGTGGCTGTGACTCTGACGAGTCCCCATTTCAAATTGTTTTTGGAACAATCCAGGTTGTTATCAGCGCAAAGTTTAAAAGCTCGGCATCTGTGATGGTATGGGGGTGTGTTAGTGCCCATGGTATGGCTAACTTGCACATCTCTGAAGGCTCCATTAATGCTGAAAGGTACATACAGGTTTTTGAGCAACATATTCTGCCATCCAACCAACGTCTTTCTCAGGGACATCACTGCACGTGTTACAACAGTGTGGCTTCATAGTAAAAGAGTGCAGGTACTAGACTGGTCTGCCTGCAGTCCAGACCTGCCTCTCAATAAAAATGTGTGGCACATTATGAAGCGCAAAATACGACAATGGAAACCTGTTAAAACTGTTTAACAACTGGAGCTCTACTTTAAGCAAGAATGATAAAGAATTCTACCTACAAAGTTTCAACAATTAGTGTCCTCAGTTCCCAAATGCTTATTGAGTGTTGTTAAAAGGAAAGGTGATTTAACACAGTGCCAGCTTTTTTTGGAATGTGTTACAGGCATCAAATTCAAAATAAGTGAATATTTGCAAAAAAAGAAAAAAAAAGGGAAAAAAAAGTTTATTAAATATTTTTTCTTTGTAGTGCATTGAATTGAATTTAGGTTGAACAGGATTTACAAGACATTGTTTATTGTATTCTTTCTATTTACATTTTACAAAACGCTCCAACTACATTGGAATTACGGTTGTACTTTGTCAATGCTTAAAACAAGAATGTGTGTGTGTGTGTGTGTGTTTGTGTGTGTGTTTGTAGAAGTTCTTCAGCCCAAGAGTGCAGAGAGATGGCAGTCTCCAGGGAATAAACCATAACAGGTTTATAGTGACGGACCGGGCCATTTATTTGGGTGAGCTCATCTTCCAGGTTTTATAAATATTTCCTTTATGCTTCTGCTCACAAGAAAAGTTTGGGGATTTTGAAAATGCAGTTACTTTAATAAGAGAGAGTGAGACAAGAATATCGATACCATTTCTGTGTGTTGAAAGTAAAGAGCAAAGGCCAAAAGGAAAGAAGCTTGTCTTAGCACAAAGTCTGGAAGTAGAGGAAAAACAGAGTCACTCCCCTCAAAAGACTAAATTGACCATCCAACACATTCAGTAATGTAAAGTATTTTTTGTGGTCTAAAAGAGAATAGCATTGGGCAACTATTTTTTGAGAAGTAGTTTGAAGGGCCTAAACTATCAACACAATCGATATTCAGTTAACACTGAACCTCACAACAGTGGACGCACACCACACTGTTCTTCTCTGCCAGGTTCAGTCTTGACAGTGAGGCTGTTTCCCTCTCTGGCTCAGTGGTGGACAAACAGCCCTGACACACCATTATAAAACTCTACCTTTTATTTGACACTAGGAAAAACTGCTGATGGTTGCTGGTATTTTACATCCAGCACCAGTAGTTTTCGGCCACATTAACCCAGGAAGGAGCAGTGATGCTCTGGCAAAATTATACAGAGGGGCATCTTTTGGTTGCACATGAGAATTTGAGTATCTGAAAATAAAATCTAATAATTTACTTGCTGTTGCAGGGGTTGTTAAAGGCAGTGATGAGAGTTCCAAAAATGGTAGCAGCAGGATAGCAAAATGGGAGGAGAATGTGGTTTATTACCCACAGGCTTCAATTGGCAAGGCCAACTACTTTACAAACAAGAGTGTATCCTTTCGTCTTCCAACCAGGAAGCACTCAAGAAACAGCCATGGTACTGTTCTCCTATAAAAACATGACAAAGTGTTGCTTTCATACGTCTGTCTGTGTATGGATTTATCAATTAAGAAGTCAGGTATTCATCAGTGACCTTTAAAAGTGCTGGTAGTCATATTTTTGAAGTTCAGAGAGAGCTATGCTGGCTGTTTCCATTTACTTTAGTTCTTTCTGCTTAGCTAAGCTGATCACCTCCTGTCTCCAACTTTGTTCTTACAGCAAACACATGAAAGTGGTATTGATCTGCTATTTATCTTTTACTCAGAGAAAGCAAAGCAGTTATCAGTGAGTTCTATACCAACTTATCTTTCCTGTGAGTTTAAGATTGGGAACTTGAAGAAGCAGAATTACTTTGTCAGGATTGTCTTTGTTGTCCTGGGAAGCTTTTGATTTCCGACTGAGGTCATTTCTTTATTTTTCCCTATGTGTGCTGACAGGTAACCTTGACTGGGTGGGAAATGAGTTTGCCTTCAACGCAGGAGTCGGCCTGGTGATCAGTCAACCAGAGGGCATCGAGGAGAGAAACTCGACAGTGGTGGAGCAGCTAAAAGCTGCTTTCGAGAGGGATTGGTTTTCACGTTATACTCGCTCTCTGCAAGCCAATAAGATCCCTCTCTGCAACAAGCACCACAATAACAGGCTGGTGCCCATCAAAGCCAGCCACATAGACAATGGACCAGTGCCTATTAAAATAGGTCACCATGATAATGGCCCTGCACCGATGAGAAACAGTCACAAAGATGACAGACAGAGGGCAGGTAAAACAAAGCACCATGAAGACAGATTTAACAAAGTCAATGGCCAAGGCATGGCCAATGGGCCTGTTCCAATCATGGACAGTTACCAAGAAAAGGGACAAGTGAAAATGATTCACCTTGACAGCAGACAGGTGCAAATCGATGATAATCAGCATGACAATCCAACATCTTCACCTAGTCAGTCAGCAGAAAGCAGTGGCAGCAGAGAGATCCTGAATGTGTCGCTGTGACAACCAAACATCCAATGTTCCTTTTTAATAAGTGACTCAGTACACTGGGTCTTGTAGCATTTTATTATCTACACTTTGAAGAATCTAAAGATTTTTGTAAAATCTGGTTTTAAGGATTTAATAATGTGGCTGGAAGAACTCAGAAAGGAAGAAAATACCCCACTGGAGTCTGGCACTTTTGAAAGACTTTTTAAGGATGAAACTAAAAAATCAAAGGACATTTATCAATAGACTCAGTTATAACCTAAAACCTTTCTACTTCTTTAACCATTTTCCCTCCTTGTTTAGTTGTTGTCTAAAGAAAAAAAAAAAGGTCTATTTGGTGGCAGCTTTTGGGTGATACCTTTGCAGTTTGTGACAGTCATTGTTTATCCTTGTAGCTGCATTTGCTACACTTTCCATTTAACCCCCCATTACAACCCCCCCCCCCCCCCCCCCTAAAATTAACTTATAAATAAATAACTAAATAAAGGAGCAATTACACAACAGCTTTTCAACTCATTGGTATACCATTGTGGCTGTATTCTGAATGTTACGGATCTGAATGTGACGTCACTTTTTGGTCATCTACCACTGTCTTTGAAGTTCTAACTCTGGGATTTCAGTTGCTCCATTTCCTTTTTTAAACTGGGGCCTGAGGTGAACATATTTAGATATTAATATGATAGCATGTGGAGCAAGAGAGGAGAATTTTATTTTCTTTGGCAATGATACGACCCAAAACCAAATGGAGTCATAGCCTTCAATACACTTAACCTTTGAAATTAAAGAGTCGCCTCCTACTGGCCTTTGTGGTGTCAAGTTTAAGTCACCTCCGCACTGGCTCTGTTTTTCATTCCCAGATGCGATGACTCATGGCATCCACTGAAGCATATCATTTGCATGAAAATCAGCGCTTCAAACTGTAATCTTACAAATAATGTTGACACTGCTTGCATCAAAAGTTCAGTGGGACTCAAAGCTTCTGGGAGGAGTTTATAACTGGTCATGAAGCAGATAGAAATTGAGTTATTCCTTTCATTGATGTTAAAAAAGTACACACCACTATTAAAAACAAGATTGTTGGTTTCAGTGCTTTATTTGTTGATGCTTGAAGCTGGGAGGGGGTAGGTGCCAGACCAGATGACTGGACCATTCTGAAGACACAGCCTTTCTTTACAGTTTAAATAGAAATAAAAACTGAATGTTACATTTGAATATTACAAGACAGCTGGGCGAGAGTATTTGGAAGAAAATATTACCTTGGTCTGTACAAGACAAAGATTAACAAAGAGATGAAATTAATCTTTTTCCACAGGGGGTGCCAAAATTAACCTATACTGATAGTTCCTCACAGAAGCTTTAAACCAAACTAATACACTGAATGGTTGGTTCATAAACCAATAGGTGATACCATTGTGACTATATCCATGTTGTATGCAGTCTGTAGGCGACCCACAGTCAAGAAATTGTGATTCCAAAGCGATTCATCTTGTCAACTTTTTTATATCAATACCAGAGGATTTAAACAATGTACAGAGCTGTTACACAATCCCTGACATGATGCATCATGAATCTCTCTGCAGCAGAATGATGTGTTTTGTTTTGTTTTTTTTATAGAGGACAGAAGTTGATTAGGAGAAGCCACTAGTGTCATTTTTCTTTCACATCACTAATGTATTTGGGTTGAATTTTAAATCAGTTTACATGAAGAAATGTCAGCCTTCATTGGTTTGGATCGATCGGATCGGATTCAGATTGATTTACAGGAGTTTCCCCATGAGGAACATAAGGTATTGATTTGAAGAGGACCTGATGAATAGTGATTCTGGTCTCAATATATACACCCAAATACACAAACGGGAATTGAATGATTATCTGAAGTCTTCTTCCAAATGCAATGTTGTGACTTATTGAACAAAACTGAAGGAGCATTTAGGAGAAGGGGCCAGAGGGTCTGTGCTGTCAGACAAATCAATACAATGAATTTTTAACAGAGCTTGGCAGCTGCAATTGCTGCTGTTTAACCTCAAGGACATGCTGGTGTGTGATGTCAGGTGTGTGACTGTACATATATGTCACCTGTAACATGTGCAGGTTGAGCTAAAAAAAGAAATTATACAGTTGGCAAAAGATATCAGCTCATTTAATCTTGGCTGAGAGCTCTCCGGGCTCTCGTGATGGCTGCAAATCTTTACACACTGTTTGCTGTGCGTATAGACTTTTATAACAGTGCATGTAGGTTTATAGTGTACAACCATTTTTAACTTTTGAAGCCATAGATGGAGAAATCTGGAGAACGATTCATAGAGAGCAACATTGTGACGTCCTGATTAACAATATGTGGGGTAAAGATAGTAAAGATATATGTAAATGAATATATAAATATCGGGGGGGGGGGGGGGGGGGGGGGTCACAAGCTCTTTATATTTATAGTCATACTATTAGTACAGACTATGCTCTGTCATACATCTAGCTGAATTCATAATCCTACAATTGGCATTCAAAAACAAAACACTTGAACATTGAAGTTAAACTGTGATGAGTAAACTCTGCCATCTAGAGGATTCCATGGGGATAAACACTTCATTTTATCTGCAGCAGTGTGTAATTATTGAATCAGGCTTGAATGAGATTACAAGTTGATTCAGTTCTGTTTTTATATTTATTGTCATATAAATATGTTTTGAGGCAATGTAAGTGATTGTGCTGCTCGTATTTGAACTGAAAGGACTTCCTCCTGGAATAAGAGGTTCAGAAAATAACTTTTTACAATCATATTGTACTCATATACTGTACACAGATTTCATATTTCAAGTATAAAACAAAACTGATGTAAAAATCATGTAATAGTAGCATAATATAAACCTAACATGCAAAACTAAATGACTTGCTGCTATACATGTGCCCAAACCACATATCCATCTACAACTTGTATTTGACATTCACACAGAGCTGTATAACTTAAATTTAAACTTTCATGTGAAGCACTTCATCACCACTCTGCACTGCTTGTAATCTGACAGCTTGTCTGGAGTCAGATTTGCTACCTTACGCTGCTATTACCTTTAAATGTCTCACCAAGAGAGCGCAGGAGAGCTGCTAATGCTCCTGTGTTGATTTAATTTATTTATGTATGTATGTATGTAAATTATTTGCTTATGTATTTAAAAGTGTTTCATTTTTTAAAAACATAATTATTTTCAGTCAGCAGGGACTAGCTGTACATCTTCAGGCACATTTTCAGGGGAGGCTCATTGTTGTCCTGAAATACAGAAGTCGCATTTCACACCTGCTAAGGCTTGAAATCAGCAACAGTTTACAATCTACAACGAAAGAAGAAAAATTAACGTTTTTGTTTGTCACTGCCTGTCTCATGTGATTTAAGAAAGATAAACACTTTTTACTTAATCCTTTGTCAAGGAAAGGTTATGTTAACTTACAGACAAAGGGCAGCTCTGTATGCTCGCTGTTAAAGCTTTTAATATTGCCTAATTTTATTCTATTACATTTCCGGCATGCCTGCTGCTTGCATGCCCTGCCTTTATGAACTGTGCACAGTGGAGCCTTTCTAGAGAATATAATAACAATTATATCTTATATACCTTTAAGAACATAGAAGGAATGTATATTTATTGATTCTTCTTGCTAATGCACACTACTGAAGAAACTGATTGTTAAGTTTTTACTCTTAATAAAAAATATGTACTCTTGGCTATCTGTCTCTGTGTTTGTGCTGAAAAAAATAATTGGCTTGTGTTTCCTTTTCACAAATACTGTCAGTCAAAGCAGCATGGCTTACTTCAGAAGTTAATCCTGTACATCACTGCCTTGTCTACTGCTGTCTGTCTGGACCTATATGCAGCCCACATGGACTCTTGCCAAGCAAAGGAGTATTTAAGTTGATATAACTTACTGGCTGGCTGCAGACAGGAAATTACCACTTATGTTAACTTGATTCATTCCTCTTAATAATCTTAATGTGTTTATTTCTGAATACTTACATTTGGGCTTACTTTGAGAATATAGTTATCAGATTTTTGCTCTTTTATCTATTATGATAGGCAAGGCAGTCAAAATCTTAGTTTAGTTTAGTTTTGCTCTATTATCACAGTGATTTGAAATAAAAATTTACCCACCACTGTTTTCATAATGTCAAATTATTTTTTTATACATGTCTCAAAAATATCTGATGGCCCCAGTTTTTGGAAGATTGGATTGACAGTTATTAGTTTTCCCTTAAAGTAATTTGAATGAGCTATTTAAAGCCTTTTCATGGTATCAAGTTGATGTGACGGAAAAGGCACTATTTATCTTTATACAAACAAAGGAAATAAATAATTGAAGGAATCGCTTATTTAAGGCTTTGTCGTATCTAGTTTTTTACTGAGTGTGAATTGTAATTAAAGATTTGAAAAACTGAACCCCAGGAAGACTAGTTACTACCTTGGTAGTAGCTAAGGATCAAAATGAATGAATGAAATGCTCTATGAATGGGTTACATAAAAGGCCTAAGTATGTAATAACCATGTTTTTATGAACTTGCGCTTTCTGATAAATCATAAAGATAACAGAAGAGATGTGAGGTGCGTATTAAACTGAAACAGGAGCAGAAAGTCTGACTGGTACCTGCCTGGGCTCGAGCCTCAATAGCAAAGAAATGACGTAACTGTTTCCTTAGCAACCGATTAGGCGTCACCACTGCTCTGCAAATTCATGAGTGCGATTTTCTATACGGAGGCTGTGCCGTCCCGTCAGGAGAAGAAAATAGCTTCTACACAGCGCCATGGGGACCACTTAATGAAGGGGAAAAAATCAGATGTGTTGTTCCGTCTGCGTGAATCGGTGTAATACTGGAGCTGGACGCGCAGACCTGAAAAACACTGCTGTTACTGGAGCTGTTGACGCTAACATTACCGAGCTGCAGCCAACATGGCTGAGGATGACAGCGAGTGGGTTATTGAGAGCATCGTTGGCTACCTAGGAAGCCCGGAATGGGTCATACCGGTCACGGACTTTATGGAAAACAGATGTACAGGTAAAAACAGGCTGTTAGCCATGTTCAGTTTGGACAACTGGTATACTAAAAGCCTCCCTGCAGCTGAGAACAGTGAGCTAAGCTAACTGTTAAAGCTAACTGTGATGTTTTTATTGACCTAGATGTATGTTTACGTGAACATTTTACAGAATATAACAGTACAGGCGTTTCTGTGTGCACTTAATTTGGATTTCTGAAGATTTCTTCTCTGTGAGGATTCTAAGAACACGAGTTAACGTAAAGGCAGTAAGTCACAGCGTGCTGAAGTTTGTATTAGAACGTTTACATACCTCATGTGTGAACATTAGCTACCAAAGTTGAAATTCAAACTACAGATGTATCAATAAGTTGAATAAAGGTAAATACATACATAAAGAAGGTAGGAAAAGTGTTTGTGAAGTGACTTCAATAGCCACTGTTAGTGCTCTTTCTTAATAATGTTTTGGCCTCTTGCAGTTTTTGATGACGAAGACGAAAATAAGTTGTCATACACGGAAATCCATATGCAGTATAAGAAACTGGTGAGTACATCCCTTGGGCCAAACACATATCTAAAAGATTAACTATATCTGAGTGCATTTGCCTCATCAACATTAGTCATGAATGGCCTCATATTGCTGACTCATGAAAGAGATCTGAAGTAAGCTGCTTTTCTTTTGCAGGTGGAGAAGCTGTTAGATAATTACATGCAGGAGGTAGGCATCAACGAGCAACAGTTTCTGGATGCATGCACATCTCCTTTTGCCAAGTCTAAAACACTGCAGGTACGTTAAGCTCCTTGTTGGCACAACACTGTCAGTCTTCATCTTAACCTGAATAGAGAATCAGGGCTGGGATTTACTTACATAATGTAGTTGTGCTGGTTTTTTAACTATTGGCAGGCATAGTATGTCTAAGTCTCTGCTTTCAAAAGACAGTCTTTTGAAATGAAGAAATTAGGTGAAATCCAGTCTCCAACGATCATGTTTGTCTTTAAACCTCAACTTTAATTAAAATATATTATATCCCAGCTGTGGACTGAATACATGTTAAATACAGGAGAGCCCTTGTGTTCCAAATGCAATCATCAAGACAGATTAAAAACAATGCAACAGCAGATTTTCATGTGTCACAAATGTTTTTCAGCACCATTGATACATGTACATTAGAAATATCTCCTGAGTTTTAGCTACTGAAAAATCGACACAAGATACTTTAAGTCACATTTTTATCAGTTTAAACATCACAGTCATTGTTTAGGTACCATGTGTGCTGTCCTGTTTTTTCGGTGGAGCAATCCCTATGGCAGGAGACAGCTGTGCTAAAAGTGGACAGGACAGGAATACAGTGCATCCATATTTTTCCCCTGCAGAAAACTGTGAAGGTTACACCCTTCTTAAGTCTCCTTATAACTTTAAGTGGTTTGATTGACATCAATCTCTAGTCTTTAAATGTATGTCACTAATTTACTTACATTAATGAAAATCAAGGTAGTAATTAAGTGGCAGGGGCTGAGGAGCAGCTTAACTTTTTAGTCTTTAGCCCTCTCCATTTAGTCTAGGATCTTAAACACTGATGGTGGTAATAAGTTAACTGTGTACCCTTCAGGTGTTTCTTTAATATCTACTCATCTTTATTAGTGCATATTTACAGTCCTGTAACACAACTGAACCTAGCAACCAAAAATGCCGTCCTGTTTGGATAAAAAGCTTGCTTTCACACTGAAATGGTGTTCAGTCTTTGTTTTCACAATTGCAATCATGACCACGGGTTGTTTAAGACAACAACTTTCCAAATACTGTGAGGTTTAAAACCTGGATTTTAAAGGTTGAATAAGGATTTTAGGGTAAAATTAGTTGCAGTTTAAAATATTACAGTCTATCAATAGATTTCCCCTGGCACTGATCATGAGGTATTATGTGGCTGTAACACATCGGCAGCCAAAGAGGTCCGGATTTCATCACAGTCCACAAGAGATTTGGGTCTCATTAATGACCAAATATAGTAGTAGTGACCATTAAATCCACACTTACTTTATTACTATGTAATTGAGGGTGTTTTTGGAAATATAGTAAACATTTAAGAACAATGAGAAGTTGTATTCCATCTAAATTTTGAAATATTTTCTGCTGCAGGAGTTCATTGTTGGTGGTTGTTGACCTTTTTTAATTCGCATATTTTAAATGTTGCCTGGGAAAGTTATGTCCAAAGTAACATGCTTGCCAAGTACTTATTATTTTGCGTTGTTTCATTGCTAGGAAAAACCTAAATAGTTATTTAGTCAGTGTTAACTGCAAGCTAAATTATGATATCAAATAGACACTTAACTGTATGTATTGGCATGAAAGGGTTGTGTTGGCAGCATTAATTGCGCAATGTGCGGTACAAGCCAATCAAAACATGATCTGACAATTAAAACCATTTTTGATATAGTTTTAAGTGGAAATTTGTTTATCTGTTTATTTCTTTTAAAATAAATGAATAAACAATAGGTTTCCAGTTTTAGACTTGGTACCCTGAGTAGTTTTATACATTGGGGGATCCCATTACTGATGCCAGAAGTTTCACGCTTACCAAACTTGATCTGGTTTGGTTCTGTTCAATGTTCCCTTTTTAATTTCTAAAAGAGGAAAGTTCTTTGCCTGTATTATTATTTTTTTGTCTAACGAAAAAAAATCTCTGCAGATTTCTTTATGTTGTCAGTATATCAGTATACTTTAGCTGAACTTTTTTTTTTTCATAATGGAATACAAACGAAAGAACAATGAATTTTTCCTGTCAGTGAACTTTGAACTATGTACTTTAGGACCCTGCAGACTAAGAAGCTGGTGACACAGTTGTAGTTAGAACACTTAACATGTTCTAAAGGTATGGAACAAAGATTTGCCCAGCATTAGCCTAGATGTCAGACAGACCTTTGACTGCAGAGGGGGAGCTGATATGAAAAGTTAAGGCTGACAGCTTTTGGCTATAAGTCAATTTTTCTTCTTTTTCTATAACCGGTCTCATGGATACATCAGGGATCCTTTCTGAGGCCAACTCTAATCCTGGTGAACTTGTTTCCCATCGGAAAAATTGTGACATCTGTGTTATCTCTGTGCTGTTGATATACAGAACATAATGTACTTCCTGCAATATTCTATGGATCCCTTACCCCATCTTCTGGACTATTCATAGTTTATTAGAGAAGGATAACTTCTTAAACCAAACAATAACAAAATTGTCACAGTATTTTTGGTCCCTCTAGAAGCTATTTTTGGTTAACGCTAGGCCACCTCACTTTTTATGGGGCTGTACGGTGGTGCAGTGGTTAGCACTGTTGCCTCACAGCAAGAAGGTCACCAGTTTGAATCCCAGTTAAGGTAAGCTGGGCCTGTGTGGCGTTTACATGTACTCCCCATGCATGTGTGGGCTCTTTCCAGGTACTCCAGCTCCCTCCCACAGTCCAGCAGCATGTTTACTAGATTAACTGGGGATTCCAGTGCCCGTAGGTGTGTGTGTGAAAGTTTGTCTGTCTTTCTGTGTCAACCCTGTGATTGACTGGAGACCAGTCCAGGGCGTACTCCGCCTCTTTCCCAAAGACAGCTGGGATAGGCTCCGCTCACCGGTGACCCTGAACAGGATAAATGGTAGAAAATGGAAAAGGATGGACCTCACCTCTTATTTGAAGTCACATGCCAAAAAGAAACCCCCAAAAACTTGATCTAAAATGTTATATCTGTACTTTTAATACAAAAGTTTAATCATTTTGCAACTTCAGGCAATCCTTTATTTCATTCATTCATTTTCTATACCGCTTATCCTATTCAGGGTCGCGGATGGCTAGAGCCTATCCCAGCTGACATAGCTGACGAGAGGCAGGTACACCCTGGACTGGTCTCCAGTCAATCACAGGGCTGATACACAGAGACAGACAATCTTTCACACTCACACCTACGGGTAATTTAGAATCACCAATTGACCTAGTGAGCATGTTTTTGGGCTGTGAGAGGAAGCTGGAGTACCAGGAGAGAACCCACGCATGCATGGGGAGAACATGCAAACTCCACGCAGAAAGGCACACCGTGCCCAAACCGGATTTTGAACCACTGACCTTCTTGCTGTGAAGCAACAGCACTAACAGCTGCACTTTTTTGCAGCCCCTCCTTTATTTCAGTTGATAAAAAATGACCCAGAGGGTTGTTGTGTCGGCATGAGCTCATGTGCCTCTAAATAAATGAATAACGGAGTAAATAAATATAAACTTCATAATGAAAAACTGTTCTGAAACAGTGTATGTGTGAAACAGTGTTTTTAATTAATAATACTATGTCAAGACTTTCAACTGTTCAATTTTTCTTTCTTTTTAAAGACTTAATTAAACTCGTATTGTTTTGTTCTCTAGTCTGTGTTTCAGCCAGTCCTGGCAACAGATGACTTCCAGATGTTTCGCTCACTGATGGTCCAAAAGAACATGGAGCTGCAGCTTCAGGCACTCAGGGTCATTAAAGAAAGAAATGGTGTGCACACTTACAGAGTAAAACACTCATAAACAAGATATACTATTGATGTAGCTGCCACTGAAATGACTCTGCGTCTGTGTGTGTTTGTGTAGGGGCGCTACCGGAGTGTCTCACTGACGGCGTGGATGTTATGGCAGAGCTGCAGGAGCAAGAGATGAAAATCCTACAAGAGGTTCTCAAGTAAGTTTGACACTTAAAGGTTTGTTTCCACTGGATTTGAAACTGAGCATTGACACAGTAAAAATACAAGTGGAATCAAGATACACAAAGAGCAGCTGTGTATCAGTCATTCTGTTGTTCACAATGTTTGTGAAAATTATTGGTCTAGTTCGGTCTTTTTTTCCCTCAACTGTTTGCAGAACCTTTAATGTATGCCCTTACAGTTGTCTGCCTAAATTGAATATTTTTTGTCTAATGAATTAAAGCTAAAAAATGAGTTTTATTACTTTGAAAACCGAGTAAACCTGGTATGTCATCATTTCAGTTAGTAAATATTTGCATTTATTTTTTTAAAACAGATAAAATAACTGAATTTACTCCTCCCTGTACCATTCTGAAATTTCCAGATTTCCTTTATGTGCACATTGGCTGTGTGTTTCCAGCCTTCGAGAAGCTCCTGCCTCTGCTCCCTAATGAGATTTTGCAGGCAGCCTGGCCAAGTAGAACACACTGAGTCTAATGGGACCGCAGTTAAGCTCCTTAGGGTTCAGCTAATTTAGGTTGGAGGGATTGACACTAAACAAGCAACTGAGAAAAAAAGTATTTCATCCCCTTTGTCTTACCAGGGTACGCTGGCTGCTAATCAGCACTGTGCTCTCCTCTATTTCCTCCCTTCAAGATACAGCACATCACAGAGCTTTTCTGCAAGCACTAGAATGCACCATAAAGGATTTTTCAAATCATTCACCAAGTATTGATAAAACACCTTTCAAACTTTGAGGGGATTTCATTTATTGTGTAAAGGATAAGGATTACTAATTTCATAAAGATTTCTGGTCTGAAAGTTAAATTTCATTCTCAACAAACACAGCTAAGCAAATTATAAGAGTTTTTTTGTGCAAACTCATAACCCTAAATTCAAAGATAAGCTGACTATTTCCCTCTTCAAAAATAAGTTTGGTGGCTACTTTTACAAGAAGTTTTTTTTTTAATTTGATGAATAGCTCTGACAGAAAACTAATATATCCATGTTATTGGTCTTTAAATGACTTGATGGCTTGCCAGAGCAGAGAAAGGTAGTGGGATAAAATCATGATCATGTTTTCAGTCGGTTGAAAATGTCCGGGTGTTGCATACTTTTAGTGTTTCCAGCACACGTGTACGTCTGTCTTAGGTCAAATGTCTTTTGATGACTCGTGGTTAAAGCGATTTTGGATTGAGACATTTGAGTAATGGCTTTAGGCTTGATTTACAGCTCAGTGGTATAGCTGTCATTATGTCCATCCTTCTGGATACATGCTTTCTTACAAGGCACAGGCTCACTACCAGCTAGAAATACCTCTATCAGACTGGCATTACTGCACTTTCATTCATTTAGTATTATATTTATTGACAAACATCAATCATACTGTAATAGATGAGCATCATTGTGTATGGACACTCCTTCCTCTGTCACGTTTTCTCTCCGTTTACAAACTGGTCCTTGCTTTTGAAGAAATCTTCTTTAATACAGTTTAACTTGTTGAATAAATCAAATTAAAGGATCTGTGTGTGGTGCTCTGGTGATCCCTGTGAGCAAGCTGGGCCACAGCATGGTGAAAGGCTAACAAGACAATCAAATCTGCTTGACTGTAGATTAACTTGGCCTTTATTACACCTAGGTTACTAAGTGAGCTCTTAAATGTTAAAGAGCGTGGCCTCTTAAGTGAAGAATTGACTTTCTCTCTGAGGTGAAGAAAAAAAAAATCAGTTTCAGTCCTTCAGATCAAGTCTAACAGTGGATGCTTTCTTCTCTATTGTTTACAGGAAATCTAAAGAGGAGTATGATGAAGAAATGTCCAGGAGGATGCGACTAGAGGAAGAGGTTGGTTCCACATCCAGCAGCTGCTCTGATAAGCCAGTGGTAGAAAGCAGGGAAGCCCATAATGCCACGTCTGCTCCCAGCCAACAGGGCATCACTGCCAAGGTAAGGTCTCGTGAGATCATGAGCGGTGGAAGCCAAATGAGACTTTCAGTCAAGCCCAAATTTAGAACTCGTTAGAGGTCCTGTGAGGCTTTTTGCGTAAGCAACAATAAACCTGGGATATAACAGATTGATATTTGTTTAAAAAAGTAAACAATGACCTCTAAATGTAGTTTATGTCATGTGTGATCTCTTAAACCCAATCTCTCTAACTTATTTCAAATATACTGTTTATTCCACACATAGGCCAAAACCAAGGGGAACGTTGAAAACAGCGGCAGTAACGGTCACCACCTTCCACTCGTGAATGGACACTCTGAATCGAACCCGGTAACTGAACCAGCTTTTGACAAAGGGTTCTATAGGCAAGGCATCCGTAGGGAAGATAAAGTCGTCATTTAATTTCCTAAGTAGTAAGTTTGTCTTAAATTAGCTTTCTAGTTGTTTGTCTGATATCAACAGGGGGGAAAAAACTAATATGAATGAGAGTTTTTTTTACTGTTTATAAACAGAAGATTTAATGTGAACCATAGCCTTTAGATATTCAGGTTATGAATGCTAAAAAGAAAGGAACAGCCCATGATTATTTCATTTATCAGTCGATGTCTGTTAGCTCACAGGTGCAGTCAGGTGCACTGTGAAAAGTCTCCTGGCTTGTATCGTCACTGCCTCATTTAAACCACTACTGTTACCATTATAAAGCAGCACATGCTCATTTTGTTACGCCTCACGTCCTTTTTTGACATTTCTTTAAAGCATTCTTAGCATTTGTTAGCTAGGTTTTTCTAGCTTCAAGTAGGAAATTGTTCACGACGATCAGCAGGTTTTTCCTGTCTGGAAATTGTGTTTATATTCTCTTCTCCTCTGGTGGGAAACCGGTAAAGTCTCAGGAAAGTTTTCTGTGGTAAATTATTAATGAGAAGGGGTTGGGTTCACAATACTTCAAGAAGTGTGAGATTTTTTTTCCCCAAAAAAATATCTAAAGGGTTTTAAGGTTTTTTAGATTTATTAGTGAGATATCAGTGGATACACAACTTTACCATCTGAAGCAGAGTTGCACCTGTTCAGGTACTGGAAGAAGGACAGAAAAGAGGAACAGCTCAGTCATAAAAGAGGATGACGTTTTCAACTATCAAGAAATATAATAGCTATGTAAATGGAATTGGCAAGATCCAGTTCATTTGTGTTAATAACTGGGATCCCTTTTTCCAGGTCAACAGCAAATCAAGAAAAGAAGAAAGCAAGACAGCTGCCACAGAAAGTGCAGCCAAAAGCAGCTCCACATCTAAACCCAAACCAGGTGACTGAGAGGAGCTTTCAACTCCTTTCCATTTTGCCTCATCAGCACCTCTGTTTAATGTACTGGCTTTATATGAAGCTGAGAAAACAATTTAAAAACATATATAACCTTCAAATGTTGTTGTTATGTATTTTTACAGTCAGTGGCAGTTCTGGTGTGGAATCCAGAGCCCTCCCAACAGTGAGAGCTCCAGTGAAGCCCTCTGAACCCCCAGTAAACCTCAGTCCTGAGTCCAAGCAGCAAAGAAGCAGCAGCCAGAAGGCAGCTGAGACGTGGCTGGAGGAGGCACACAGGGAGGCTGGCTTCTCTAAACCATTTCCTGTGAGTGTGGGGGCCTGTGAGATAGTTCATGGAGCACAATGTGTTTTCAGGTGTAAAGCTTCACTCACAGGTTATTTCTTGTCAACCTGGTGATAAAAAAAATTAGCAAACACCATCAATTTTCATACTTCAAGTTCAAAAGTAGTTTCAGAGATGTTTGCACTCCTCCAGTCTTACCCTCACCTCCTCCTCCCCTGCAGGAGTTAACCGCATCTCAGCAGGAAGAGCTCCAGCAGAGGGCGACATATCTCCGTGAGCAGCGAGACAAGCTGCACGCACTGAAGAAAGAGCAACAGAAAAGCAAGCAGACGCCCTCACCAGAGGAGTTACCAGCCACGACAACCACAACCACCACACACAACACCAGCACCACCCCGGTAAATACAGCCTGCTTCCTCTTTTATTACATTTTGGGTCAAAGGTCAAGATCTGCCTGTTAGGAACAGCAGTTCTATAATCTATAGAGCTATTCATAGAATATTATAAATACAGAAAATGTAAGAGTACCAAGAGATGAATTGGAGTCGGACCTCACTGTATGAATCAGTCACCTGTCAGCCATTTTTTTTTCATTTTAGTCATCTATTTTATGTTTTTTTTCCACAAACTATTTTTACACTCTCTCTTTTTCTGATTTTCTTTTTACCTTTACTCATCCTTCTAACTTCTTTTTAATTGCCTTTTTGTTTCTCATTTCCCTTCACTCTGTATCTAACCTCATGGCTTATCAGGAGGCAGTGGGGCAGTCACAGAGGAATGGGGCCTGCACCCCTTCTCCTACTCCTCCTCCTCTTCCTCCTTCTACTCCAGCACAACACTCTACTGCTAACTCCTCAAAACAAAAGGTGATCCATCGGCAGCTCCTGCCTGGTGTGAACACGTGTGTGAAGTGTGACGTCTAGATTTTGTCTCTGCAATCCCTCACAAACTTACTTTAACTGCTGAAAATACAGAGCAGCTATCGATGGTCGTTGGAACACTTTAGATGTGTATGTAAACGTGATAGAAAGACCTGGAAATAAAAGTAGAGCCATGTTCCTTAAATTAGCTGATTTTGCTTAGTTTTCTAACGTGCATTTACACATGTGCTGTAAAACAGTAGTTTAGCATCTTCTCTTTGAATTCTCACCCTCCTGCCTGCTCTGCTCTCTTCACACAGGAGATATCAGCAGAGGAGAAGAAGAAGCTGCAGAAGAGAAAACACCTGGCTGACAAGCTGAAAGAGGAAGTCATCAAGAAATAACTTCCCGTTTACACTACAATATTCTCACTGCTCTCCCAACTGTGTACTTCCTTCACACAGCCTCCAGATAATCCACCTCACAGCGGAGGCTTTTCCAAAGATAAATAACTAGTACGAGGTCTTCCTACTTCCGCATTCTTTTCATTGCAGTCTTTAGAGGAAGAAGGTGCATCTTTTTTTTATTATTATTTTGGATGTACTCGTTCAGTATGTGTCAGTCTTCACTTACAGAGACCAGTTAAGTATTTCTGAGACCTCTTAGTCACTTCTGTTCACCCAAGCAAGATATGAAAATATCAACACAGGGATGAAAAGCACAAGGATGAGTTGAGCAAAGGGCTGGAAATGTTGAAGTCCATGAATGATCTATACAAGTGTTCACATCATGTAAAGTACTCGCTAAAAGTCTTACATTTCAGAGCATCATTATTAGTAGATACATGAGGAATTATTATGCAACACTACACTGGTCAGTATGACTCATAACCTGTTTTTCTGCTCGCTATAGATAATGTAGTGACCATTGATTGAAGAAGTGATTATGGACACATCTCTGAGCTACATTAAGAAGATAAATAAAAACAGACGTAATGTTAGGCACAGCTGGCCTGGCTTTGCATGAGTGACTTAAATGTTAAAGCTAAGTCCAATGTTGAAATGAGGTAACATTAGCTAACACAAGTTTAAAGTCTTGTTTACGTTAGCTGGTACAACGTAAGGCTGATATATGGTAGAGAGCGATCTGGAGGCTGGACAGATGATAACGCTATGTGTTCATAAAGGGGGCCAAGAGAACTCTCTCGCTTTCAACGAGTATGAACGCAGTATTTCCTGTATGCTGTTTAATAAATCACATTTTATAGAAACGAGACCAGACTGTGTTTGAGTGAGTGAGTGAAAAAGTGACGTTATCTATGTGTGAGTCAATCCTGGTACTCAATTATGTCGAAACATAGAGCTATAAAAAAAAAACTGAATTGGGACTAATTTACTTCATTTATAGGGAAGATCTTCCCACCAACTGTTGTATATCTGCCATCAACCATCTGAAGTCAAATTAAAAGTTCAGAATCAGAAGCTTTTCCTCAGTCAAATGACCAAATTAGTAAATTAAAACAAAGCTAGATTCAAAAGTTCAAGTCAGGGTCACATTTAATTTCAAAACTTATCAAATAAAATCATACAAATGTTAAGAATGGATAGTGGTAGTAAATGCACTTGATACAAATTCATCAAAGGAGAGCAGAAACAGTCATATTGTTTGGGTGATGCTGACAGACCATGGGGATAACACCTTGTACTGCTGCACTCAAGAAAATTACATCTCTGATGATCTACTTGTGCTGTAGTTTGTGGTTTTATTTAGAAGTGTGGCTAATTTTGATTCCCATCCTTAGATTTCAGTGTGCTTGTGGTGCAACAAGAAGAGAGGACACCACAGGGGAAATGTTCAAACCAGACACTGAAATGTCTCACTTTGTAAAAGCTGCATTGAGTTGTAAATACTCTCAACACTGAACTTAAAAACCAAACTGAAAATTGGGGTTAATATTTCCTTACTGATTAAAAAAAGCAGCTCATTTGATCCTTCAGTTTACAAAAAAAGTTTCCTTCAACTTATTTGTGGTCTGCAGCTGTTTTAATAGACAGACTGAATATAACTCAAAGTTTGACATGAAAGAAAGCTGAGTTCTTGTGAAATGGATCAACTTGTGCTGAACATTTGGGACCTCCAACCTGGCAACTTCCCAACTCATTGCAACAATTCTTAACTCAGCTCTAAATGTAAAATGTTATTAAGCACACTCAAGATGGAACATTTTATGTAACTGATGCTTATTGAACTCTGAACCTGAGATCTGTGCGAGAGAGGATACAGACGAACCTCCTGGAACTGACTTTGAAGCGTGTGAACTGCTCGGGTCTGTCACCTGGTAAACAAAAACTGGGCTACATCACAATGAGGCCACTAAATTCTGAAATCCACTGAAATACAAACTCCAGACATCCTCAAAAATTTGGCTGCAAAAAAAGACTTTACTGCAGTTTTAATATGGTATTTTAAAACCAGCATTTGCATCTTCTCTGCATTTTACATTGAATCAAATAAACTGGACTGAAGGGTGAACAGTTAGCCCACCTTTTGTGCAACAACAACAAAAATACACAGGTAGGTAGGTATCTGTCTCCCCTTATGAAAACCGGATCCAGAGCAAATGATTAAAAAGAAAAAAAAAAAACATCTGTACAGTACTTTTTAACAAAGTCATGAAATACAGGATTTCTGGCTAATGCAGTCCTGTGTGTGAGACACCGTGTGTGTGTGTGAGAGTGTGTTTTGTGTGAGCCTTGGTTAAACTGATGCCATGGCTTCTGTAGGTTTGAGTCCTGCTCCTCTGGATCTAAGCCACATGACTGCTTCATTTTCAACTTGGTACATTTTGTCTCCTCCCTTGTCTCTCAACATGTTCTTGTGTTCCTCTATGCTTCTTGATCCCTCTATCCACGACTACAGTGGGCAGTTTTGTGGCAGGTGGCACACACACTACTTTAGCCAGTCAAGCTTTTTCTATCACTACGATGGCTAGTCCTGCTAGCCTGACTGGCCCGCTCAACAGTTCGTATGCTGGCTGGTTGTGTACTGGCTCCTTCTGTCCCTGGAGCTCATTGGTTCTGGTTTGAGAAGGAGAGTTCAAAACGAGGACATGAGAGGAATCCTCTGAGGCTGCTGTTGTACCGCAGCTTCCCCACTACTGTTGCTATAGCAACACGGTAGAGTGGGAACCGCCTTAGCACTGTTATTTCCACTGCAGCCTCCCTCGTCGGTACACAGGAACGAGAGTGAGGAGGACAAAGTTGTTAGCAGGTGAATGGAAAAGGAGGAATTGTTTGTTAAGGTTCAATGAGTTTCTCCTCAGGAGAAAGAAGGAGAGTTTATCTCCAGGAGGAGACTGTCAGAAACAAGAAAGGGTAAAATCATCGGGATCTGTCTTTCTTCTAAAAAAGAGAAGCTCTACATGTCCTTCACTGAGAGAGGAAAGAGGAGCAGAGATCAGGAGAGACCTGGTGAGGTGGGAGCTTGTCTTTGTGCGTCTCAAGCGGGCCGAGGACCAATGAGACAACCAGAGGAGGGCAGATGGGAGGGACTTAGTGTCCATCCACTGAAGTCAAACAGAGGACAGTCTGCCTTAAGAGCTTAGGCGGGGTCGCTTCCTGGGTGACTGCTCCTCCTCCTCATCTTCTTCCTCTTCGTCCTCGTCATCAGGGTAGTCCACCAAACCGACCAGAGCAGTCTAAGAGGAGAGACATCAGAGTAATCAACAAAAAGATGCAGATACAACACACAAACAGGACTTAAGACTTATTCTGCAAGTGCTGCGTGTCCATGTAAACAAGAGTTACCTTCACGACTGGTGTGGCAGGAAGAGCAACAGTTTTGACGGAGGAGGTCGAACTGTTGTTTGGAGTGACCGCAGGTGAGGCCGGTGGGATCACAGCAGCTTTCCCGTTATTGTTGGCACCATTAGCTCCGTTGGCAGCCCCTGCAAGGATGGAGAACATTAATAAAAAAAAAACCTGAAAGACTGTTTCAATCCAAAGGGAAATTTAAGGTGTCATACACCAATCAAAGGAGAGAAGCCTACCTTTTTTGGCTTCCATGTACTTGCCGTAACTGTCAGAGAAGTCGTCCTCCATGCGGCTCTTCTCCACAGCCTCCCCATCATCGTCATCATCATCATCATTGAACCACAACTCCTCATCCTCATCCAATGATCGGGCATCTCTGCGATATCTACAAGAGGATTCAAATGAAAATATCAAATTAAACTTGTCAAATTTAAAAAAGCAATGATTTGAGTTTGGTGTTCAGTCAGCATACCTGTTTAGTCGTTGACTTTGCCGGTCCTTTTCCTGCTCGTACCGACCTTTCAGGCCCTTGAAAGTCTGGACATATTCAATGGATTCAAGTGCTTTGTAGAAGTTATCCACAATGTGAGCGATGAGAGACTTGATATCCTCCTGGAAAAATTATAAACAATCACCTTTACACCTCCACACACTAAAGGAAGAGATGCTTGCTGTGGAATTCAATGACATTGTTCCTACACACCACTTTAATAAACTCAAAGAGCTCGATGATGGCTGAGTTAAGGAGGTTGTATCGGGTGCCGTTGTCCAGCAGGGCATTGATGACGGGCTCAAACAGGTTCCCTTTGATGATGTATCGGTTGTAGTACTCATCCTTCAGACCGATGATCCTGCGCATGAAACGCAGGGCACCTTTGACAAAAACAAAAACAGTCAACATAAAGTACTTCTGTATTTAATTTCCAAACAAGGTCATTTAACCAAAAAAGGGCAGAGGGGGAAAAACCCAAAGGCCGTTCCAAGTTTTGTCTCATGCTAAAAGAAATGCAATGTCATGTTTTGTTGATTGCGTTTTCACACTGTTTGAATGATTTGTGATCAAAACATACGGCTAACCACCATTGAGAATCATTTGCCTAATAGATGCAGTTAACTGGTGGTCTTCTTTTTCATATGTGGTTTCCGTATCTTTAGATATCAAACCGGACCGCTGACATGCTGAACTATAACTGGATTCCAACAAGATGATTCTACAGACTCTCTCACAGCAGATAAAACTATATACTCTCATCTTGTTTTCAGAACAGGAGGGTCTCAGTGCTTTCTTTTGTTCCTTTGAGGGAAAGAAGAAATTTCTTCTAGCTGCATCATTGTTTTTTCGTACTGCGAATTTCCAAAATAATCACATCGGATTCAATGTGCAAGGTTCCTGAACCCAAACATACTCAATATGCAAAGGCTACCAGACAAGAATTGACATTTATATACGGTTTTAAAAACTATGGAGGGACTCACAAAGAGCAAGGAAGGTGTGTTTGGAGTTCATGAGCACCAGCACTCTCCTGAGCAGGTCTTTGTTCATGATGTAGGTCTTGATGTGATACGTGTGGTGCTCCACACAGAAGGTAAGAAGCTCCAGGATCAGTGCCAGCAGCTGAGCTGTCTGGAAGTTGTCTAAACAAAACCAAACAAACAAACAAATCTTCTTTGAAACCAGATGACACATATGCCAACATTTACACATTAACAAGAAGCTGAAGAACAAGCCTTTAGGGTCCAGCTGTTTTTCTTGACATAAATCAAACATGCTTGTGGAAAATACAGTCATGGAACACTAACCTGGACAGACTGGGTTGATTTTAGTCGATCCCTCTTGCAGATCTAAAAGGTCAGACAATAATCAGTCAAAATCTGTATTTATTTAAGTCTGACACTAAGGTCTACACGTGGTCCCTGTCCCCAGCTCACCTTTTGAATTTTTGTCATGTGCAGTGTTCGCCAGAAGAGGAGCAGTCAGCACATGCATGCAGTACTTGTAGAAGAAACTCAGAAACTCAGTCTTTTCAGTTTTCTTCAGAGAAACAGAAAAGAAGAGTAAATGCATGTTGGTGTAAAAGTTTGCATTTCAGTGATCAACATTCTGATTCTATTTTGAATGGAGTTCAAAAATTAGATTTTACAGAGATTCAGTTTTCCTTTGGTGCTCACTGGTGAATTTCATAGTCAGTTCCTATTAAAGAATGTGAGTCTGTGTCTATCAGTTTGGCTTACATTGGTTGCAGCCAGCATGTTCTCAGGGTCAATGAGTGTCCTGAGAAGACCCATAAGCTGGACAGCCCCTCCTAACTCTGGGTCAGAGTCACAAATCATCTGCTTGATCACAACGTTTATCAGCAACACATCCTGTAAACACACATCCACAGAGGAAAATACCTGATCAGGTTCCTATGAAAGTCATGTGCAAGTTTAATGCAACACAAAACAAAAATGTGAAAGAATAATAGTGTAAAAATGAGCGGACATTGTGTAGCAAACATTTTAAATATGTGCCAACCAATATAAGGACAGTAAATCATAATTCAAACATTTTCTGACACATCAGTACTGAGCTACATAGAAAGAAGTACTAATCACTATCCTGGGAAGAACCAAACCTCCTCTCAAACTACAGAAGAGGCCATATGTTTGGTTTTGGTGCTTGTTGAGGTTCTTACATCGTCGGTCTGCTGTGGTTCCTGCATGACAAACTCTCGGACCATGGAGGGGCTGAATTCCACCAGGTAAGAGAAGATGTCTGTAGCTGCCGCCCTAACCTGCAGGTCATCCATTCCCTAAAGAAGAGAGAATAAAAGTTAGAGTTTGGACACAAGTAACACACATACTTTGGGAGAAAAACAAAGGTAATAAAAATATCCAAGTTCATGCAGAAGCCAACATACCATGACTATTTCAAGAGCTGGTAGAATGCCTAGATTTGCCAGGGTTTTGAAAAAAGCGTCCCTGTTTTGAGGCTGCAACGTTTGTGAAAAAGCACAGAATTCCTTGACAAAGTTCACCTGAGGAGCAGAAGAAAAAAAAAAAGCTGTAACGGCTGATCAACATTTGACACATTAAAGCTTAGAGTTTGAGAGAAGTGACAATAACACCAAGAAGTGTTCCATTCATAATAAAAAAGACAACTATTTCAAGTTCAGTCTATAAAAAGTTGCTTTTACAAATCCCTGGTGTAAGGTCTTTCAATGGGGCCATTAAAAACACATTTATTCATGTAGTGTCTACTTTAAACCAATAGAGAGGCAGGCAACTAACAGTACGATTATAAAAATAAAAGAAAACATGCAGAAGTTTCACAGTGAGCCCAGACAGAGAAATCAAACACAGCAGAATTATATCAGACAGCAGATATTAAGGCTTGAAATGGCATAAGGGTAATCCTGCACACACGTTTCCACACAGCAACGAATGCTAACATCTCAATACCATAAAACACATCCAAAACATCATCACAGCTTCTCTCCAGTAGACCTGAAGTAGTCCGACTTACAAGCTCTCTTCTTTTACTGTCCTCTGTGGCTTCATCTGTGAGCTGTGCAAAGACCTCTGTTAGGAACTTTTCATCCTCCTGTAGCAGAAGAATAGAAGGGTTAAGATATCAACATAGCTTAAATTTATAACGTTAAAAAACTTGGTGCACAGACGCACCTTTCACTTTATGACAAAAATAAATCATACACATTTTACACTGAGTAGCACTCAAAATGTAGTATTTCACACACCAGAAACAATCAGTACATAACAAGGATCTAAAGCTCGTGTTGTACATTGATCATTGAAGGAGCTCGTGTTCTACTGGCAATGAAAACCAACACTCAGCAGTCTTCTACAGTACAGACCAACATGGGTTACCTGGTTTGGATCCTTACCTGCAACATACTGACGATCTCCACCTTGTTGAAGAAAATGAAAGAGGTGAGTGTGGACAGGAAGTTCTCTTCAAAAACCGACGGTGTGGGCAGGATGATGTCCTGGATGTACTGAACTCGATACGTCTGGTGGATCTTCTGCCTCAGCTCAGAGTCCGTGATAGGGATCACCTCCTTAAACTTCGCTGTTTTGGTCAAGAATTCCCGGTGCCGTTTAGGCTGAACCAGCGCTGGGTCATATTCAAGGCAGCCCACCACATCCATGATACAGTCATCAGAGAACATTACTTCAAAGAGAGCTGCTTTATTGAGGAATAATACTCCACGGACAATCTCATAAAGATGATGTAGACCTTCCCTGTTGTCCAGGTCCTCACATACTCTGAAAAGACCCAGCAGTTTCTTGATGTAGCCTTCGCTCATCAGGGCCAGGGCCAGTTTTTCCCTGCGGATTGGCGAAGACAAAACTGAGGTGACAAGGTCAGCAATCTCTTCCAAACGACTCAGTTCACATGGAGGGAGTTCCACCAGGTGGCTTGTCTCTGGAATCTCCTCAAAGCGCTCCTCTTCTGACTCATCAATAGGGTCCTGGGTGATGTCCAGGGCAGGGTCCTTGCCTTGAACCTAAGAAAAAAAAATGACAAAGAACAATCAGGATTTAAATGAGAGTATTATGTACTGCTTTTTGCCTTTTGCAGTGGTACCACTAAAACTTGTGCACCAGATTATTGGCCCAACTCATGTTTTTGTACTCCCCCATTTAACAAATAAATGGAAAGAATATACAAAACTGGAAACAACTTGTTAACTCTACCTGGCAAATTTTCTCCCAGATCTCATCGCACCCAGCCTTTTCCTGGAAACTTAAGGCAAGGTCATAATTATCCGCTTCCGACCAAACAATCAGTGTGTCCTGTAAGAGGGAAAAATACAGCTTAAACACACACAAAGCAATGCTCATCATATCTACAACCTGCTATAAAACTGCACAAAAGTTCAATACAGAAAAAAAATGTGATGAAGAACATGAGCTGATTCAAAATATCTGATACTGGAACAGATGCTTATTTCCACTGAGTGCATTGTATCATTATTACTGTAACCGGTCGGCAACAAGTCCCAGTGTTATATTAGCTGGTACAGCATCTGATTTAAAAGTGCTTAGAATTTCAATCAAACGGCTTTACAAGTTCGTGGCCTTTAAAGCTGATCTGTTCTTACCTGTTGTTTCTGATATGCAGTATTCGGGCTTATCTTCGACTCCAACAGCAGTGATCCTGAAACACGCAGACTTGAGTTACCCATCAGCAAAATAATGCATAGACGACCAAAACATGTATAACTATCAAGACAAAGTCGTCAAGATTACCGTCGTCAAATCTAACAGAAAACAATTTACAATGTATGGACAATGTTAAACGCTTATCACGACAAAGTTACGATATTACAAAGTTGAAATTATAAACAAATAGCACGTTACACATAAAATCCGTCTTTCAGAATCCTCTTTTAAGAACTTATTATTCAAAAATGTTGGTTTATTTCGCTGTGGAATGATAAGTAAGAACGTATCAGACTAGACTTTGAAGGCCCCCCATGCTAGGATCACGTCGCCTGCTAAGGCAACGAGCTTGCTAATCATAGCCATTTGAAAATCGATTTCAATTCAACCAGGAGCGATGCTAACACTGGTTGTCTAGATGGTGTGAAACCACTGGATGAAACCGCAGCAACATAATCAATGAGGCAGGCTCAATAAGTAAGCCAAGTGCACTTTGTGGGCAACTGAAGCCTCCTGTCCGAGCAACCCAGGGTTAGCATGCAACTGTTAGCCCTTAGCAACGTCAATGTGGCGATGCTAACTGAGAACTTACCGTCTGATTCGGCCCGGACCAATAACGATATTCCCTTCAACCGTTCAACAAAGGTTGATGAAACATGCCCGGTACCCCGATCGTCCCACTGCCGGTCTTCATTCAGCGTATAAACTTTCACTCTCCGCCGAGTGTCCGACATGGTTAACCGAGTCCGAGCTAGCGCGCTAGCTAGCTGCTAACAGGCTATCACCTCACCCCGTCTTGTGTTTTCTACCCTCGACCTGTTAACTTTGTTCCCACCTGCATGTTACAAAACATGCACGTCTTTGTGAAGTTCACTGTAGCAGTAAATTACACAGACTATTATTCCACAAACACATTACGTTTACGATGTTCGACAACTTAACAGGAGGCCTAATTTCAAACAGTAAAATTCACAGAGAACACAACAACTCTAACGGCCTTCGTGCTAACGTCCACAGACCGCCATCTTGTAATCCGATCTTGTGTTCTTTTTCTTCTTCGACGTCAATCAAGCGCTAACTGCCGCGGGGTCTCCTCCTCCGAGCGAGAGTGTCCAATGGGAAACCAACACTCAAACAAGCCCAACATGCCACCTACCGGCGGTAGGAAGTAGTAGCTTAACATTTTCCTGCAGGTGACCTGTACAGTTGAGCTCATAAGTTTACATACCCGTGCAAAGGTTGAGAATTGGCTTTTTTTTTTTTTTTTTTTTTTTTTTTTAAGTAAATATAACGCAGAAAACATTTCTTTTATTTAGCGATAGTGGTCAGGTGAAGCAATTTCTCGTAACATAACTACGTATGTCCTTGTTAAAACACGCTAAAATGCAAGCTACTGAACCAATTAAAAAAAATGTGACCAAAATAATAGCCGCCACATATGACGTGAAAAAAACGTAGAAACTATGGATATAGAAAGCAAACATTAATAAGTTTATTTACATGTTACTCACATACTGTATTGTCTGAATAAAACACAAACGATGCAATAAAAAATGATGCCATCACACTTCGCCCCCTTTTGGTCCACATCTCAATTGTAGTATAGTGGACACTACTTTTAAAGTGCGATCCCACTAAAGGCCGAACAACCACAAGAGAACAGGGCAAACATTGTTGGATTCACTGCCTTTCTGGGGTATGCTTGAAAATAAAACGGATCTATAACTCTGACAAATGTTTGCCTTCTGCTTCTGCTTATACTCCAGCTCATAACTATCCAAGTGTTCATCTGAGGTCCATCCTAGTTCAGTCAAGAGCAGTAGTTGACTCCAACATCTGTACCCACAAATGAAGGGTAAAAACTTCATGTGCAGCCTTGTGACAGTTTGTGATTTGGTAGATTTCTCAAAAAGATTGTTTGTAGCGAACTCTCCCCATGTTTAAATCCACATTGGTGGAAAAAAAAAACTGTTTTCTTCTGTTTCTAGAGTCAGACATCAGAGCTGCTCCTGTTACTGTCGCTGGAAGACATGGAAATGCTCTGTTTTTCACTCATTAACTTGACCAGTGTTGCTGCAGGAGAGTGGAGCACCTTCCTCGAAAGTCTCATTCTGCCATCTGTTGGGTCTCTTCCAAAGTACTTGACCTGTTATCATAAGTTCAGTTAGAGATAAGTCGTGAGTGTTGACAAGGTGGTTATTTTTGAGAACACAGTGTATAGTGACTGACACCTACCTGTATCTGCTGCCCCACCTCTAGACCCAAAGCACTTGGATGTCTAATCTAAAAAATGAAAACACAAATGAATCATTAGAAGTACTCATAGGTCTGTAACAAACAGGCAAATTTCAAGAGCGGCAAATTCACTGACCCGTTTGTGGTCCAGTTGTGAGTTGTGTAGAAGGACGGGACTCATATTTGGATAAAGTTTTACCATCACGCCAATGTCCCTGAGGCAGAGCATGAAACCACCATGAGCTGTTTGAACACTAAATACCTGAGCTACCCATAGTGTTTGTTGTTGATTCAACTGCCACTCAAGACTTACATAAAATACAGTTTTTACAGCATTACCTTATTTCAATAATGGTGGCAGTGTAGATGGCGCCAAACTCCAGCTGCTGTTCTTGCTGCAACACCAAGCAGAAATACATGTCTCCTCTTTTCATTCATATGTGCAGCAATGAATCTTTTTAGAACTATTTCACTTTGACATTAGATTTGACTCACATCATCTTTGCAGATTTCACTAATGAATTCTTGGGCTTCATGCATCGCTCCTGGTGTTGGTGCAAAAACTGAAAAAGTCTCCTCATCCACCTGGTTTATTGTGACACCTTTAGAGTAGACAAATATAGACCAATAATTTTAGACTAAAAAAGGGAAAATTTGTACAAAAATCTGTATGGGTTTTCAAATTCAGACAGAAAGATTTTTACCTGTTTGTGCCTGAAGCTTGCGAAGGTTATAGCCACCTGGACCAACAAACCGTGCTCGTTTAGAAACAGGCACCCTGACGTTTTCTGAAAACAAAATTCATACATGAATTCAATTCACATCAGCTTTACTCAATAAAATGGCAAAAATATACATTTATATATACCACATGCCTTTTTAAATACAAAAATATATATTCAGACACAAAACTTACCAACAAGAGGTCCATTATCTTTCCGTGTCTCTCTGGGCTTTGCTAAACATCTATTCATGATACTTAAGATTTCCCGCTTTGCCACTGAAACATTAGAAGATTAAAAAAAAAGGTTGTTCATCCAGCAAAAAATAATTCCAAACTTCTTTTCTTATCTCTAAATGTTTAGTCTCAGGGTCATTCAAGCTTACTTTACCTGTAGCCTGTTGTATGGCCTCCATGACCAATTTCAGAGGCAAACCTGGGATCTTCACATCAGCCTGTGAAATATGAACAATGAGAACTTAAAGTCAGGCTCAAAGTTTTCATTATTGATTATAAGGCACTGCATCAAAAGGCTGTGTAACTAACGTTTTTTTAATACTTTTTTTTTGCTAATAAAGATTATTCAACAACTGTCAACTCAATGTTTGCTGCAGGACCAAATTCATTTTACCAAACACTGAAAACTGGTCAGGTGGTATTTTTTATGGAGATGGATTATTTATTTAATTAACTATTTGGTCTTTTTCAGCTGGAGGTGAAGGAGACATACTCATCAGCCCCAAGTCCCTCACAAATCCAATTCAGAGTTTCAGTCTCATATTCAATAATTCCACTCTATCTCCTGCACCTCACATCCAAAACCTTGGAATAATTTTTGACAGCAACCTTTCCTTTTATCACCACGTCACCCAGTTCACTAAAGCAACCCTTCTTCACCTTAGAAATATAGCCTGCCTCCTTTCATTCTTCTCTTTCTCTGCTGCCGAAACACTTATCCATGTGGTCTTTACATCTTGTTTAGATTACAGCAACAGCATCCTCTATGGGACGTCTTCCAAAGTCTTCCATAAATTACGATAGATCCAGAAGTCTGCTGCACGCCTCCTCACCTGAAATTGGTCCCGCGATCACATCACCCCCGTCCTCCAACATTACATTACATATACATATTACTGCATACAGTTTACAACCTCCAGTCTCCACCTCACAGGACCAAGCACTGAACCTGGGGAGACAGAGCCCTCTCCACAGCTGCCCCCACCCTCTGGAACTCACTCCCCACTCATAACCAAAACTGCTCTGATTCTTCAACGTTCAAATTTCTGCTTAAAACTCACCGTTTTAAGTTAGCTTTTAACTTGTTGCGCTGTTGTTTTGTTTTGTTTAACCTGTGTTCCTTGTTTGTATTGATTTTAACAATTTTAAAGTATCTTTGAACTTTTGAAAAGCGCTGTATAAATACAAATTGCTATTATCACTACAAAATATTAAATATATTGGTAATAAGTAACCAGACAGTACCTGTAAAGCAGTGATGCCCTTGGTTGTTCCTGCCATTTTGAAGTCCATGTCTCCAAGATAGTCCTCTATCCCCTGTTTAGAGAATTATCATTGGCTTACTGAGGTTGTTACACAATGGTTAACATTCAAACAGAACAATCTGTACCAGTATATCAGTTAGTAATCTGTAGTCCTCGATCTCAGCTGGTTTATCTGGACTGGCTTTGGAGATGAGACCAATCGCTACACCTGCCACAGCGGAAGTGATGGGAACACCTGGGAAACACATATTCAGGAACATTAGCAACTATTTATCCCACACTTACTGAACCTAAGTTAATGTGCTGATGGTGTTAAGATTTATTGAGTATTTAATAAACTGGTTTTAAATTGGAATGGAGATAGCCATACTAGAAATGAAAGAAAATTAAATACACAAAAAGAAGTTTTTTTATTCAATATTTTGCATTTTGACTCACAAAAAACACTGTTTTTTATTAGATCTAGATATAATTGATTTAAAGGGATATATCACTACAAACAAAAGGGGGACAAAAGTATGCGTGTATTTATAATTTGACTAGAGGGAGTCATAAAACTGTCAAAAAGCTCTCTGATGTATTCTCGTTATTCTACAGTACCTGCGTCCATTAAAGCGAGGCTGCCTCCACATGCTGAAGCCATGGATGAGGATCCTGAAAGGAGAGAAAGTGGTGGAAACAGAGGGAGCAAGAAAGAGAAATGCATTCAGACAGTCCCTCAGGCTCCTGTCTGAGACATCCTGCCAAACAATGAACACATTTCCTGAGCCGACAAGCTGTGTCACTACTCTCACCGTTTGACTCCAGCACCTCAGCAGTGACCCTAATAGTAAAAGGGAAATCTTTCGGGATGACTGGTCTCAGGGCTTTTTCTGCCAGGGCCCCTAAGAGGAAAAAAAAAACCATGAACAAAACACGAATACAGACTACAAGATTCTTGATGGGGTTGTCATACACAGAGTATGAGTAAAAGATAAATTCATTGGCACAAACCATGTCCAAGTTCTCTTCTGTTGATGCCTCCCACCTTTCCAATCTCATTGGTTGCATACGGAGGAAACTGAAAGCAAAATTATATTTTAAGCTCAAGGAATAAACTTCAAGTTCCAGAATCATGCAGCTAATGTCAGAGGTGCAACTTCAGAAATGAAAACAACTTTTTACTCACTTCATAATGGAGCATGAAGTTTTTGTCTTTGATGCCGCTAGAATGAAACAGAAACAAAAAGCTTAAATAGTCTGTCCAAATATGTTGTAAAACTGTCAGCTGTGAAAATGAGGGATGATTTTACCTTAAAGCTGTGGTGATGGCATCTGCTTTAACAATAGACTCCAGTGAATCAAATGTGACACTGCATAATACCTGCACAGAGGGGAAGAAGACCATAATCTATTAAAGACTACAGCAGCATTGTAGCAGTAAACTGATACCACCTTCCTTTTTTTCATTCTGTCTTTTAAACTTGCACTAACTGTATCTCTGTCATTTATAAATTGATAAAAAACAATGTTATTCATTGATCTTTTACTCACCTGTGTTTGTCCTCTTTGGAACATAGCTGAGCCATGCAGAGGTTTAAAGAGGTCAACATCACAAGAAATGTTTCTTAAAGTTGTCAACTCCCTCCCATCACATCTAAAAAAAAAAGTTATTGCACGAAGTATTAAAGTAAACATGCATCACAAAAATATTCATCAAGTTGTAGGTGGTGCTCACCTCTTGTACTCTTGAAGCACCAAATTGCGGAAGATTTCCTTGCTTACAATATTGAAGGATTCAATGATTTCAAATGGCTCTGCATGGGGGAATTTTTCTACACACACAAGACCGTAATTTAGAAATGTCAGCTGGCAAAAATAGACATATGTTTAGTACATAAAATCATTCACACAAAGTATTAACAGCAAACATATTAATGTGAGAATAGAAAGAAACTGGTTTCATAAAATGTTGAGAAACATCTACCTTTGAGGTTCTCCTCGGTTTCTAGTCGAATTTTGTTGATCGCTTCATCGCGTGAAATCTAAGATGATGAGAGGACGTGATAAATTGAGTACCCTAACTGGTCTTAAAGTAACAATACTCTAAAATGCATTTAACTTATATTTAACAGACAAGAAAACAGCGATAGTTCTGATTTCTTCAATTATTTTTTATAAACAAAAAAGGTCCATATGAACACTCAGATGTAAAAATAAGAATTAACTTTGAATAAGCAGATGGAAAATAACAGTTTTTACCTTGTCATGGGTGAAGTCTGTGAAAACAGCATAGATCCTCTCAGAAGAATATCTGTAAAAAGGGGAAAATATGTAAGAACTATCATTTATAATACTAATATTCTTATTTTATTATCCAATTATTAAGAAATCAAGCTCAAATACTGCTTATAAAAGCTCTTTAACCCACAGACAAGCCTAACAAGTATTTTATTTAATTAAAAAAAAAATTGTGACATAGGACTTACTGCCTAACATGTTCCACCATGTCGTTTGGAGTGGTGAAAACCTTAACAGGGGTGCGCTTGGTGATGTTCTGTTCTCGAACCATCTGCTGGATGGCTATAATGATCTGCTGGGTGTATTTGACTCCAGCCTTCACTGCTTTGCAAAAGTCCTGCTGCAGCACATTCTCGGCTGATGCCTCCATCATCACTGACAGACAGAGAGGAAGGGTAGAGAAGTGCTTTATTATGAAACACCAACATAGAGAGACAGAAAAAAGGCTTGATAGTCTGCAAGTCTGAGCTGAACTTTATAGATGTGGAGTGTGTTCATCATGATGTCATCAAAGTCAGCTTTACTGGAATTCTGATAACTCTATGCTGTTAAAGCTAGCCATTACACATCATGTCATGACTCAACAATGTGTGGAATATACCACATTTGCATTTCCAATTTGTTTAACAATGAATATTGAAATTGGGTTTGACTTTTTTGGAATCTACATACAGCTTTGTAAATATTTGCACATAAACACACACACAGCTCTCTAAATATAAAGTAGGGATCTATAATATTTACTAATATTATATTTTAATTGCTATTTTTCTGCAATGATGAGATACTAAAACTCAGAGTTTTACACGGTTGTAAAATGTCAAATATAATAAGTTTGACTCTTAAGATCTTATTACATTTATGACATTTTAAAATTTAGTTTAAATAATGATGCGTCTCTTCGGGAAGTTTTGATGTTTTTACAAACTTACCAACTTGACTGGAGGGAGCTCCGGCCACAATCAGGTTCAGGGTGCTGGAACTCATCTCTGCTCTGGTGGGATTTATCACCACTTCGTTGTCTATTAAGCCCACACGTACAGCTCCTGAAAAAAAAAAGTTCCACAGATAAATGTAAACAAACCTGCTACAGTTTACAAATTGTAAAATGAAAATTCACAGATTATATTCTTGCTGGAGCTTACCTATGGGTCCATTCCAGGGGATGTCAGACAGAGCCAGAGCAGCAGAAGCTAAAAGAAAAATGTTTCAGTTCAGGATTTAAAAAGTTAGGTTCAATAAAACATGTTTGGCTGGGCAGGAACTTACCAGCATTGATAGCCAGCACATCTGGATCATTGACACCATCAACTGCCAGCAGGTTACATAGAATCTGCAAACAAAACAATGGGGACAAATTCACATTAATATCATCTTTGCACATCAAGAAAAGAGAGCAAGACTTTTAGTCTGAGCTGACCTGGGTGTCATAAAAGTAACCAGGAGGGAACAGCGGCCTTATGGACCTGTCTGAAGAGAGGAAACGCAATGCAGTGTTATTTAAAGCACTCAGACTAGTGACATACATAGCAAAACATTAGTGTGTCACCTATTAGCCTGCTGGTGAGGATCTCATTGTCTGTAATGCCAAGCTCTCGCCTCAGATAGTTGGTGGGGATTCGACCAGCAGCGGCTGCTTTCTGTCTATAGTCCACCTATTAATTAGAGCAGATATTTAATCATTGTAAGACCTAGAAATATGCTACTCAGATGTATTTTTAAGGCATGACCCAACAAATCATTAAATTCCCTAAAATGCCACAAAACTATTGAAAAATAAATCTGAATTAGACAATACACAAAAAGACAATGAATTAATGCTAAACTCGTCTGTATCTGAGTCCAACAAAAAAGGTGGTTCTGATTATACCATACCACAAGAGGCATGAACTGTGATGGTGAAGGTTTTATTTTGCTCACTGCAGTCACCATCACAGATGTCTCTCCCAGCTGTAAAGAGAGAAAAGAACCAGATGTTACCAAAAACAACATTTTAAAAAATCAACTATCCTCAACCTCAACAATCACCAGGATGTGCAGCAGGGAATGTGGCATTTTCCCAAACTGCTGTACTGTAATATATGCAGCTGAACAGAAGATGTTAAGCAGTGTGTGCGCAGTGTGTGCGCACAATGCATAGTAACTTTGATACAGCAGGAAGGAAACGAGGGAATAGTGAAAAAGCAAGATGCAAAGAGTTACTGAGTGAAATATATGGAAAAGGGAGGGCTGTTGACAATTTTTCATTACCTTTACAACAGCAGATCCATCAGCAAATCTAGCAAACCTCCCCGAGGAGATCTCAAGTTTTCTGCAAAATTAATATCACAAGGTTGAAACGTTCGAGTTGAAGAACAACTGTCACATTTAACGCAATCTGTATCCTTAATATTAACATATTCACATCTGTTTTAGGTCTCGCCAAGAATTAAATAAGTAAAACTGATGATATCGGAACACGAATAAACTTGGATCGCAGCACAGACGTCACTGAAATTGAAAGTTACAGTGCATTTCTCGTTGATGGTAATTTCACATAAATAGAAACTGGGAAAGTCAACTTACTTTTCCCCAAGGTCTACTCCCAGGCTGCTTGGGTTAGCGTGTCTGCTGTAAACACTTTGGTGACTCAAACGGACATGAAGGCGGGCAAACGAGTGCCCCAGTTTAAGTAAATACCTCATATCTGAAGATAACGAAAATAAAATAATCAAAATACGACACGAGCCTTTACAGTCCAGTACTGCGCGTGGAGGCTTCCATGACAGTTCATTACATGGTGTGACGTAGCAGCGCCGCGGCTTCGGATTGGACAGACGGGACTGAGAAAAGATGTGTGACATAAAATATGTCCGTACTGTCCCAATTTATTACAGTTCCAGTTCATCAAACTAACGGATGCTTTCCGCGTTTTTCCCACAGACTGTAATTTTGAATGAAAAATCATATGATTAGGGCCCGCCGAACGCAAGGCCCTTTTGAATCATTATTGATTATTCTTTCTTTCTCACTTTCTTCGGCGCCTTCAACCCCAGAGTACCAATACTTTCCAAATTGTACCACAAAATTCAGCGCAAAATTCATTCGTGGCGAAGTACTGTGGCGAATCCACTACTTTCGAGCCGATACGAGCTCCATAGCGTCCTCCTAGGTGAGACAAACAAAACAGCTCCTCATGCTCCTTTGAGCTACAGGCCGGAATTTATTCAATTTTTTACCCACCTACCTATCTACCTACCTACCTACCTACCTTCTATCTATCTTTGAATAAATTTCATTCAAAGACTTACAAAGAGTCTTTTATCTACATTTTGAAATTTGAACAGGAAGTCCATAAATTTAAGTTTAATGTCGGATTATGACTATTTAAAAGGTTCATATGTGAACGAACTTGACTCACATTTGACAATTAAAAGTTATTAAAGGAATTTCCAATAATTCAAAGGGGGTGGCCACAAATGACAACAGGAAGTCATTTACTCCTTGATTAAAAACTCCTCCCCTTTTTAAATATTATTTTCATCAGTGCTCAGGAATCTCTCTTCAGCCTTCAAAAAGCATCATTCTTCAGGTCATGTCCTGTAATAATAGGGTGTGTCCACAGCACCACCTCAAACTCTGATGTCTCACCATGGACCGGGAAGTCATTGTAGCTCCTTCTTCTTCTCCTCCTTTTTTCTTTTTTTCCCCTCTATTTTCCTCCTTCTAGCCTCCTTTGGTCCACTCTGCCTAAGATTTTACATATGTGATCAAGGACCGTCTCTAAAAACATCTGCTCAATTCTCTGCCAATAGCATCACCCTCTGGAAATACTTGGCAGAATCTTTCACATTCAGTGTCCAGTCTTTTTATTATTATTATTATTATTATTATTTTTTTTTTTTTTTTTTTTTTTTTTTTTTTTTGAGGGATACATAGTAATGATTCTTGCAACAGTGTGAGTAAAACAATACATATTTATATTTTTTTAATTTGAAGACTTTACTCTAACAGTCCGATTTTAATTTTGCATATGCAGAATCTGCCATATCTATGTAAAAAAAAAAATGTTTTTGGAAGCTAACCATTAGGGCAACATTTTACATATGCAGTTCTAAATCACCACCGCTAGGTGTCAGGTTTGTGTCATAAAAATCACATTTTAGAACAGAACATCTATTGATGAACCAGCTCCCTATCATTATTGTATAGCTACCCATGAAAAGTAGCTATACATACCTTTTTGCTATTTATTTAAATGAAGCTCAATTTAGACTTAATTACTTTCATTACATTTTTAGAAATGCTTTAAACAACCATTTCTCATATGAACAGTGATGAACCATCAGTGGCATTTAAAATGGGTTTCAACAAAGTTATCCTGTGTCTGTATGTTCTTTACATTGGTTATAAGCTCCTCTGTGTATGGCAACTGTTCCAGCGGATATTCTTTGAACTGACTCTTCATCCAAACAGCTGGTTTATTTGTGTATCAGAACCTCACACAGTCTGTAAATGTATGACCTTGCTTTCTCAGCCTGGAAGTAAGCTTTCCAGCCAGAGAGCCCTCCAGCCAGACAGTGAACCAGCTTACTAACAGAGGGGCTGCTGCAGTTGTTATGGCAACAGATGAGTGTTAACAGCACCTTTAACACTCTGGATTACTTTCGTACATGCATGCACTTGTGCACACATAAACACACACATAATCACATTCACACTCAGGCTAATTGCAGGGAGGAAAGGCAGATTTTATGTAAGCTCTCACACTGAAATACACAAGCACTACAAATTCCTATTATTACTGAGGTTTCTACCAGTATAATCGTGTTTCCATGGCTCCAGGACACACTGAGCTCTCATTATGACCAAGCAGAGCCATCCTCTTTTTGTGCGCAATGAACCAGTCAGTTTTCTTTGGCAAACTGCTGATGTGGAATTGCTTTCTGGCTTCAGAGAATTTTCGTGTGTTAATGTTAAACATTATTAAAATCAATGATGACCTACAAAGAGTCAGTTTGTATGTCAAACCATTATCAAACCTGTAATCCATCTTACAGAGCTCTTTAAGATAATCAATTAATGACATGGAAAGAAACATGGCATCAGTGTTAACTCAATAGTTAACTTGAATTTAATTTGTAAATTTACAGCTTCATTTACTTTGCAAACTATAGGCCTAAGCAAGCAAAAACTGAAAATGATGTTACAAAAATCCAAACAGACTTTTTGCATCGTGTTTTTCAATCTGTTTCTCACAGGAAAGATCAGCTCTGGTGTTGTGTACCTTAAGCACATCAGAAGTCGAGAGGTTAAAGTGCTTTCCCTGATTTCCATGCTGAAGTGTACTGAAGAGGTAACAGCAGGTCAGCCAACATCTACCCTGCACTGATCTCTGTTACACACACATGAACACACACACTCACAAGGAGATTTTGCAGGATTTTCAGCAAGGGTGAGTTTTTGAGCGGAAGATTATCTCACGTCTTAAACATCCAATGAATGCATAAATTAACAGATTATTTCATTTGTGTAAACCATTGACACTTGTTTTTTGATTATCAACACTTGAGAAAATTCAGCATGTTTCCAAAATGTCATCAGCAGTGATTTTTTTCACATTCATCTCTATTCTTCTGTGGTTAAAAGATATGTCACAGGAAAGCCACTAATTTAATCATTTCCCCCTTAGCTATTACTGACATTTTAAACCTTGAGGGGACCACTATTGAAGTGGTTCATAACGACTTGGTGTGGTAATTAAATTAAGACACATTGTAAGGTTACACATAATAAGGTCCTGCTGTTTTACCACAAAGTATTGCCTTATAATGGCTTTCAAGTTTGTTTGACAGATTGAATTACCTTTCATAGAATGATTTTATTTTACAAAATACTCTTTCTGATTTTTCTGACCTTTATCTACTTCCCCTTTTGGGAAAAATAAATACCAAGGCCATTTCTGCACCTATTATGTGTTTATCTGATAGATAGATAGATAGATAGATAGATAGATAGATAGATAGATAGATAGATAGATAGATAGATAGATAGATAGATAGATAGATAGATAGATAGATAGATAGATAGATAGATAGATAGATAGATCATTTGAATCAAAAATAAGTATGCTAAACTTGTGTGATACATGCACAGCAACATGCTAATGCAGAGCTAACTGATAAAATCAGAAAAAAGTTCTCACTTACATCTTTTCGTCAAGCATGGGAAACTGATTTCCAACAGAAAAGCAGTCTGTGTTTCATGAACTGGACAAAATCTTTTTCTATTTATCCAACAATGAATAATTTCCTGAAAAAAGAGTGACTAAAGTTGTTTCATTAAAATTTGGACCCCTGAATAACTTAATTTACTCCCTGCAGGGTTGTTGATCTAACAATCCTCTCAGACAGGGGTCTGAAAAAGTGATTTAAAGCCTTTAGGCCTGGCCTGCAAAGAGATGATTACTTTTTCATCTTAAGGCTTGCTTGGTCATTTAGGCTCATCTTGAGAACCTCAGACTCAGCTGTGGTCCACATGGGGTTGGGTGATCTATAAATCAGTGAAAGATCTCAACAGGCTAAGACAGTTCTCAAACTAATGCACAAAATATTAAAATCCAAGCTTTAAAATGGTTAAAAGCTGGGAAATTGTGATAAAAAGAAATGTTTATTAGTTTGATGATTGTTTACGAATTTTGGGCACAAACATTTTAAAATGAAAGAATTAAACTGCTACCATAAAGATGCAAATGTGATGGCTGTATGTCTTCATGAATAAAAAAAAACATTTATCAGGAATTAGTAGATGCATATCACTGTAAAATCTTACAATTAAGCTTTGACCATGCCACAGGGGTCTTAATCACTCAAAGTGGGGACTTAAATTGATTTCCCATAGCAGCACCACAGGACAGAGATAGACAGAGACAAAGACAGAAAATATGGTCAGAGTGACCACTACTTCAATAGTAGAGGTCAGCTCTTTAATTGTAAAAAAAAAATTAAAATAAAAAAGTGACTCTGTCGCTGCTGCTCTCATGTCTTTGACAACATTTCCATAATATTCAATTTTTTCTCTTACACCGTATTTCGCAAAACTGTTTACCATGTGACTTTTCTTTTCTTTTTTTTTTTTGCAATGAACCATCGATTTTCTCAACCTTGTCACTCATGTTTTCTTCTTCTTTCCTTTGTCGATGAAAAGTTATTGGTATGAGTTTGTTTCAAAACAATCTACAGACTTCTCACAGTAGCTGTAAATCTGTTCAACATGTGCTTTTCCTCAGAATTTGCTGCTTGGTTTGAACATGTTTGTGTGACCGCTTGTATGAGGGTTCATTTCTCAAGAGCAGAAAGGAATAAAACTACCCTCATCTGCATCATCACTCTCTTAGTCTAGTGGGTCAATTTGAGTTCTATGTTGGTTTGGAAGGAGAAAAGGATACCATTCTCACCAGCATTTGCCTTTCCCGCATTCAAGGCCATGAGTGATCAGCACAGCTCTGGATGAAAATATTTGTGGTGACTTGTAAATTCCAGTGAAATAACTAACAGGAAACTGAAGCCACATTCTGAATACAAAAAGAAAACTGTAAGAGATGGGGAAGGGAAAGGCAGAAGGAAGCTGTTGAGAGTTTGTTTTTTCTGTTGTTAATTTCAGAGGAGATGCTACAGTTTTAAACCCTGAGCTACACTAAGGTCACATTTTACTGTGTTTCTAAGTGTGAACTGGTTGTGTAGATTTTGAGTCAAAAGAGAGGGGTGGTGGGTTTCCTCTGAGTATATTTTGCTGTCTTTCATCACTGAGTGTGTTTGTGAGGAATGCTGCTACAGTTACTGAGTCATTAACTGGAGGTGGATGCTGCTTTGTGTGAAAATTTCTTAAAAGCATCCTGATTAATGGATGGATTATGAAAGAGGCTGGAGCTCCCAGATGAGCTCAAGGTTAATGAATCCTACACTCGCACAATAGGTGCTAACACAGAGACATAATCACACTGGGCTACACAAAACATTCATCTATTCCCACAGAGTAATTGAGCAAAATATAAGCGTGTTGATGCTGCCGTGTGGAAAACAGGCATGCCGTGAACCATAGAGAATTACCATTATCTGTGTCAGTGTTCATTTGGCTGATGGGGTGAATGGGTGCAGATTTTGAAGACAATTTTCCCTGAGATAAGAGTAACTTATTTCACTCACTATATGAGAATTAATGAAGCAATCCACAGACCTGTGAGTGGAGTCTCAAAGGTCAGTAGATTCTTTCTCCTCTTTCTCTGAGCAAAATCTTAAAAATATTTTCTCCCAAATTCCTTTTCTCTTTTTTTTCCCCAACAATTATGCTTATTTTTTGTTTGAGCCTCATCTAAGCTCCTCTCTTTGATTTTGCCAGAGGGACTAAATTAAGGAGGTCACGTGTTTGTATTTCATCTTATCCAGATCCAGCCAAATTTGAATTATAATCTGAAAAGGGATGTGGGCTTGTTTGCTACCAAACCACTGAAAAAAAAATACTCACAAACAGTTAATGATAAAAGTGATGGCACTTTGTGGGGTTTTACACTGTTTTAAATTGAGAAAAAAAAATGTGTTGAATTTAACAGAGAAATATTGAAATTTTCTTTTTTTTAGAATTTTATGAAGAAAAAAGTTTAATACAACAAAAAGGTCTTTCTAATTTAATTATAATCCTGGTGGTTATGCTTCCAGGGCCTCACATGGTCTGTTCATGTATGTGGCTGTAAGCTCATGTTAGCTAAATATTTGCTGTAGACAACGTATTCCGAATGCGAAATCCTTGTCTCCGCTTCAATGTATTTTCATTTGAATATAAAACATGATAATTATACAGAAATACTGGGATTTAAGTGAAGAATATGTAATGTTTAAGCATTTCTGAAAACAAGTATCTTTTAAGACTTCTTGTCAGTCTTCATGTTGCACATCTAGTTTTAAAGATAGTCAAGAGGGAAGTCCCTAACAGACCTTTTTCAGTGCTTACAAGTCAGATCTTTCACCAAACCGGTGCTTCAACTGCAGAGACATACAGGAACATGCTGCACTTTTAAAAACATCACTGGCAAAGCTTTTCCTGACTGCTAGATTTAATGTGGTACTAACTAAACCTCTTAAATCAAAAGCAAAGCCTGATAGGTGGTAGCTTTATGTTTTTGGAAAAAAAAATTACAGTTATTGCAGGTTTCACCCTGCAGTTTGAAGACATTGATATTCTTGCACCCCCGATGTGCTCTTGCTGATCTTATTCCAAACATGTTTGCAGAAAACAAGACACAACAAGTCTATTCAGGACCTCTTTCTGTTTAGCCTCAAGCTGAAGCACCAACCACAGCGACAGTTATGATGCATGCAAATTAGAACCTCTGTTTACCCCACAGAGCTGCTGCTTCAGCTGAAAAGTGCTTATTCAGTAGGAGTTATTATTTATTCAAACCCAAGAGGTGACCCAGGTCCCCAGCTCCCAAATCAATTGATTGTGTTTTAATTAGCTTTGTGACCAGATTACCTCAGTTTCCCGTTCACACCACCAGAGCCATTCATCAGATGTTGATTAGGTGTCTTCTACCTCCATACTGAAAGGGTGTATAGGTCTGGATTTATCACTTGGTCATTATCTGGCTGCCAAGCAGTTACTGTGGTTTTAAAACAAGTGGTTGCTGCAGGGATGAACTACAAAACACAGTTCTCTGTTCAAAATCTGTGGCCAGAGCCTGCATTAGTTGCAGAAACTCCCCATTACACTGCTTTATGCAAACTTTATAGCCTGGATTATTTTAACATATTTCTGATGCACTGCAAGTGTCAGAGCTTGGCTTTGGAATCATTGTCTTGGTGAACAACAAGGAATGCAACTTTTTAGTCCCAATGCTGCATAATTACACTTTTTTTATATAGAAATAACACCACTTATGATCAGAAAATTATTCCGTGTAATAACAAAATCCTGCAGCATACGGTTTAAGTCTGTCTCCTTAATCTGCTGATATGATGTACAAGTGTTAAGTAGTTGCTAATCAGTTTTAATCAGTGACTATGTTTTGATCTGGATTAACTATTTTTTAATCACACTTAATGAGAAAGGGGCTTTTCTCAGTGTTTTTAACATGGCTGTTTCCTGTTCCTTACACGTCTGTGTAAATTGAATACCTCTGTATCGTCCATGAAACAAGACATATGAGGATGTCAGCAGGACACACCTATTGACGTTTTTCACAATCCTCTGACAAATATTGATTAATCCAGACTTTTCAATTGATTCAATAGTGGAAATGGTCATCTGCAGATCTATACTTTTTCCCCACACAGAGATGTGCACAAGGTACTTTGACATTTACTTTTTAAACCATCAAAATATAGCACTTTTGAATACAGCTCATTGACCTTACTGTACATTACAGTGAAGACCTTACAGTAGTCTCTTTTTACATTACACCCACCAGGTGTCAGCAGCTTTCTACTTGCCCATCTGCTGTACTGTACTCATTGCAGTAGGTGAAAGCAGACAAAGGTTCAGTGTGCATGAACCTACAGAACTTATTCTTTGCAAATAATAATTATGAAGAGAGGTGAGGAAAATAGCATGCTACAGATTATTATAATTATTATTTAGAACATTAGAATTTCAACTGAACCATACCATTTATGTCTACAAAATTTCTAACCTTAAATCCAACATGAGCACAACTGTATTTTCCAACAGCCATATTTGACACTACGACCACGAAAAAAAGTCATAAAATACAGCAATACTTTGATTAGTGCCCTATTTTTCTTTCAAAGCAAGGAGGCGGAGGGAGATGCACATGTGAGGCAGAGAGGAGGCGGTCCTAAGTGTCCTCCAGTCATCCTCTCCACTCCTGCTCATTTGAATGCTGTATTTGAGCAGAGGCAGACAGAGGTATGGCACTAAGTAAGCAGTTAGAAATGGCTTTACATTTATTTTGAGGAGTTAACTTACGTTTCACCCTGGACCTTCAAACATCTGGATTTTTTTTGAGCACTGGATATTTCCTTATTTTCATTCGCGGCGGAGGAAAGTTTGCACCTAAGATTCCCTCTCTCATCTGTGCCAGTAACGGTCATTTTTCCAAGCCGCTAGCATAAAGCGTACCTGGCTCAGGTCTCATGTAGTCATTCTACCGTCGCTTGAGTAGATAGCTAGCGTAACTCGGACGCTGAAACAGATGATACATTTTGCAAACAAAATGTGATTCCTTTTTCTTCTCCGGAGGTACCCATCCCCAGTCGGTGGCATCTTGGAACAGCTGGGTTGTGTCGAGAAAACTGTGGATTAACGTTTTTTTTCCCTAAGAAACCCCGGACGTGTTTCAGTGGCCGGTAGCCAAAATGAGCGTCGATTTAATTGAATCAACTACATGAGTGGAGCCGAAACAATTATATTTCCCAAGGAGTGCACTGTGGTCTTTTTTTCCTCATATCTGCTGAAATAAGCGGCGCCCAGGAGCTCTGGAAAATATGGAAAGCGAGATTTTCACCCCTCTGCTCGAGCAGTTTATGCTGTCGCCCCTGGTCTGCTGGGTAAGCCCCCCTTGCTAATGAACTATTCAAATGTAGCTTAAGCTCACTAATTAAACAGCCCTACCCTGTGAAGACATCTCATACGAGAGTTTATTGATCGTCTTAATGCCTGCTGGTATTTGTATTGTCCCATGTGTTTTCAGGTGAAGACAGTTGGGCAGCCGACAGTAACCGATGGCTCCAAACTATCGGAATATGTTGAATTGGTGGATGGGATTTACCTGAATGAGATCATGTTGGAGATGTAAGTAATATAGCAACATTATAGACAAATCAGATCGCCTTCTACCTGCGCCACTTAAGTGTGTTGTCCATATGAGGGCATGCAGACTAAGCTTTCACATCAAACGTACCTAAATACATAACTTGCACCAGCTATTAGACATACGTCCAATTTGTTCTACATTCCCTGCCCTGCATGCACTTGAAATTGCCTGCTGAAGTGAATGTAGGCTAAGCACAAAGGGACTTTGAATTGGGGGCAATAATGGGGGTCACACTGTCAAAAATCTCTGCGGACAGTTATTGTTAGGATCCTTTTCGACTGTGTGGTTGATCTGTGGGTGCAAGAGGCAGCTCCACAGCTTCCAGTAGCTGTTTTTTTTCCTCCAGTCACCCCTACACTGTCATCTGCAGCAGACTGTTCGACACCCCGCCCCTGGAAGCTACAGTGCTCACGTTTCCCTGCTGTGCTCAGGATTAAACTGGAAATAGTAGCCTTAAGGAGAGAACCACTGGAAGCTGCGGAAGATGGATGCAGATGACACAGCATTACAGACACACATTTGTTTGTTTTATTGCATTAAAAGGGAAGTGGGTGCTCTTGAGGATTGCTTTATTGCGAGAGAGAAATGGTTCCTGGGGAGGATGAAGAATTAGATATCCATTATTTCCAGTCTCCTTCTGACATAGTATGCCAGTGGACAGCTTTCCATTCCTTTGTCTGGCTTAAAGCAGCTACTTCCTGCTCACAGGGCTTTTTTTCTAACATTTTCCTCTAATGCTACACCCCACACAGTCAGCATTTACTCTTCAGCCGGTAAAGCAGTGCTCAACCAAGAGATTATAATGTGCTGCATTGAAGAGATAGCTTTAACCGCTCACCTACGCTGATGTTTATTTGTCAGTAAGGTGATGTTGGTGTACTGTAGGTCTATCTGTATAGTTTCGTTATGTAAATCTTTCTTAAAAGGGCTCCTCTTCATCTGCATAGCATGAGGAGCTGGTTAATTCTGATTTCCCGTTTCCTGTCCCAAGTTTGTTGTCTTCCTCCTCCCACGCTGACCTCCTGCTGCTCTGCTGTACCACCCCTACTAAGCTGCCTACCTTCACGTTTCAGCTCCTACTTCCATCTCTTATTCCCCATGCTTGTTTGTCTTGCTTCCCCTGTTCTTCCTCGGGGCTGCATCCCCACTCTCAGAGGAGGCCTTTAAAAAGAGACAGGCGTTTAAGGGAGGGCAGTTAAGGTTCACTTGGACAACTCGGGTGTCTTTCCTCTTCTACCCACAGTCTCTGTGAAATGATGAACAATCAGACAGTATTTTTAGAGCATCTTGCCCTATGGGATGTTGAATACTGGAAAGCAACCAGAAAGATATGAGGGGGAAGGGTTGGAGGCGAGAGAGGAAGAAAGAAAATGATTTGCCAAAATCCTTTAAGTGAGATAGAGAAGAAGGAAAGAATGAGCCAGAGGGTGGTATGCATAAGGCAAACTCAAAGCTAGTTACAGAGCCTGAGGTGTTTAACTACACTGAGCAAGATTTCTGTTTGCAAATAAATGGAATGAGGTGGACAGGATTTTATTCCATGGTTAGTTTGATGCTCCTGCAGAGAACGGCAAGCGTTGGTCTTAAATGAACTGGCTTAGTGATCGCCTGACAGGATGTAAGGGATTGCCAGCGCGTGTACTTTTCTGCAGGGCTTCAGTGTGTGTGTGTGTGTGTGTGTGTGTGTGTGTGTGTGTGTGTGTGTGTGTGTGTGTGTGTGTGTGTGTGTGTGTGTGTGTGTGGGAGTTTGTGTATCTGGGGTGTTTTCTTCGGTGCATTTTGTTTCAGACTAAGGCAGCTGTTGGTAGTCGTCTTGCCCAGCCACCCTCCCACACAGAAGGCCTACAGTATTGGTCAGATGTTATGTTGGTGAGACTGCTCTTTGTCTGCCTCTCCCAGTTTACCAGCACTAAAATAGACCCTTTCTTCAGCTTAAATACACATCAGAGCTCATAATTCATCCAAATTTTGCTGCTATCTCTGAGAAACTTGCATACTGGGATTGAATCTGAGTGAATTCAGTTTCCCAGAAAAAGAAGAAGGGAAGTTTAAACTGATGACTATTGCTTCATCACTCTTTTACCCATATTAAAAGTAGCTAAACCCTGAAATGGGTAGACCAACTTTATTTAATGAGCTTTATGAAGTAATTAACCAGGACTGTATTCTATCCATTCCTCTTTCTCTCCTAGAGAGCTGGAAATGTAGTGACTGTTGGTTGGCACCGCACTAGTTGCGGTTGAGCCAGACATGCTTAAAGTTATCTGCCTGGTGTTAGCCTCCAGCCAACAGTAGCTTACACCTAAAAACAAGGCTTTTCTATCTCTGGCACAGCGTAAATCATTTATTTGAAAAACCACAATAAAAAGCACAAGCATCAGTAGATGAAAGTTGGCGAACTCACACCTGTTCTACTTAAGTTTAAGGAACTTGAGCTTTAAACATATTTCACTGGTGGTGTCAGCTGTTGTACTGTAAGCTGTGGTGTTTCTGTCTCACCGTCTCTTTATGGCCATGGTAGCAGACATGGCAGACAGACTGGCAGCAGTTGTCATCAGGACACCATGGGAGAGAAGGGAAGAGAACCTGGGATTATCCAACGGTTTGCTGACACCCAGATGGTACCAAGTCCCTTCCCCCCTTGCCCGGTTGTGACTGACATTACTCAGCCAATTAGATTGCCCTCCTCCGCACTGTCAAACCAATTAGTTTTCCCGCTCAGCAAGAGGGAGCCAATTAAGTTTTTGTCAGTGTGACAAGCATCCAGTCAAATTCTCTGTTTTGGAGCCAGTTCAGCCGACCCATGCTGGCTGGTTGGCCTGATCAGGTCAGTCTGTCTTCATCAAGGCCAGAGTTATGTGGTGGTTGTACACTTATAGCATCATGCTTGCTCTTTCTAGCTGGACATGCTTCTTTGGACTCGATTTGAACTCTGAAACTCAGTCAAAAACTATTAAGATGATGAAAGTTCTAATATACAGAAGTCAAATACATCCTGATTATGAGTTTTTTATCAGATCCATACATGTCCATAAAGCTATCTCAGTTCCCACTCTGGGACAAGAGTACAAATAAAGGTAACCTGTAGCAGATTCAACTGCAGAGCACATGCAGACATGGGTGTTTGTCCATCAGTAAGCAGTTCAACTATAAGTGAGAGGATATGGATCTATAAATAATATATGCACATCTGAAAGCCATTCTCAAGGCCACAGCACAGTAAATCCACTGTGTAGGCTCACATACAGGATGTGGCCTGTCATCACTTCCTTTCATGCCAGAATTGGCTTGTTGACACACCACGTATACACAAACACTCTCAGACTTCAACCAATCATCTCGCAGGAGAGTTCTAGTGAAGAAGAACAAAGTTAAATTAGGTGTTAGTTTAATCTCTGGACTTTTTGTGCACAGAATTTCTGACAAGAAGAGACCAACAGTTAGATTCTGATTCTTTGATATGTCGACTTCTTTTTGTGCTTCTGTTGCAGCAGTTTAGTATTCTGAGGTTAGACGACCATCTGGCTATGTTTTGTTTTTACAGAGAGAATCTAAATTTGTCCACAAACAAAGAAACATGTTAGTCAGCACTTCTCCTTTTTTGAAGTTTATATTTAGCCCTTTCTACTTATTTTTAAATGTAGGACTCCTGGGTGTATGAGGGGCTTGAGTGTTATGTAGAGGGAAGCCGTTTTGATGATGAATAAAAAGGAAGAAAAGAGAATTCAACATTTGAAGTGTCCGTAAACATTCTTCTTTAGACCCATCATGAATTCAATGAATTTGGCTGTAACAGCTGAAATCAGTAAAAGATGCTACGTGTGCTACAAAAGATATCATTAAGATGGTAATTAAAACATTTTAATGCTCTAGACGACTCTTCTCTTCCTAGCCATCATCTTGTTTATCAGTTATTCTTCTGTTCCTTTACTCAAAGCCCCTTTCTGTCAGCCTTCTTTCTCATCACTTTCTCTATTGCTTCTGCATCGGGTACTTTCACCTCTTTTCTTCCCTCCTTTATCTTGAATCTTTTTGTTTTTAATCTTTATATCGGTGCCTTCTTCTCTGCCCACGCCTTACCTCCTCTTGCCCTCCTCTGTTTTCTTTAAGCAGCATGTTGAAGCCTTTGTTGGCTCTCTCTTGGGCTCGTTACAGCCGACATAGTTGAAATTCCAGCTGCACCAGAGAAAGGAGATGGGCAGAGCTGTTTGCTGGGATGTCAGTCTGTTTGGTTCTGCCTGGACTGTGGGGTGCCCCACCCCTGCACATCAAAGTGTAGAATTAATCTGACACCTCTCATAATCATCTTTGTGCCATGTCACGCTCTCTGGGTCTGTCTTGCAGGAGGATGCGTATCAAGTCAGACAGGAAACAGCAGCTGTGACCTTGAGAGGACAAACTTTTAACAAGGCTGTGTTAATATGAAGGGCTTAAAATCCCACAGGCAGACATTTGTAGCTTTCACACGTAGGTTTTATCTTGATTTCTTTTTACTTCTGACAGTTAAAAGGAAATCACAGCTTGTAATAAACTGACGTTACCTTTTTGTTTTTCAAATGCTCAAACAATTTATACGACAGCATTTCAACAAGGAGTAGAATGATGTTAAAACTTGAAAAACAGGTGCTTATTGACACTCCTCCTGCTTTATATTGGATTACTTTGACAATTTCTGATTTTCTGTCACTTTGCTACTGATGATTCTGTTACTAATGCAAACTCAAACCTCCATCTGTTTCACATTGCAGACTCTTTTTTTGGCTCGGGACGCACTCTCCTCTTGTCACTTAAAGACGTTTGCTGTGACTCATTTGCAGAAATCTTTGAGTTTCATTAACAGCGGCCTAACATTGTGAGCAAACTGTGATAACTACATTTTCCAACCAAAGAAACACCGTTTGATTCACTTTGTTTGCCACTAAGCATTTCAGAGACAGTTACAGTGCGTTATGGTCCTTTAGTTCAGTCAAGTTTAATGGTGATCCCTATGGATACAGAGAGAGGAATGGGAAGAGGCCATGTGGAAATGGAGAGACAAAGACGAGAGATCAACAAGTCCATGAAACACCAAGACAAGGAAATGGGGTGATGAGAGCCGCATACCAGTGGTTTGGTTTTTACTGGGTTTCTTGTATTCTGTGGTTCCCATGGTGGGAGAAGGTTGGAAGGTGAGAAACAAGGATGCAGACCTCTTGAGTGTAAGGGCTATGAATGAATTGATAAAGAATATTTTGTTGTAATTTTAAGGTTTGGGTTTTGTTTTGAAAGGGGTAGGGATGTCATCTTAATTTGCTCCAAACTAAGTATTTGATGAGTGCTTGACACAAACAAGCTACTATTTAGAAATGCGGTCAGTGTGTTAAAATGTAATCCAGTATAACAAGATTTCATTTTAACAAGATCAAGGCAGAACTCCAAGTTTTGCAACTGTCAGGCAAACATTTAGACAGAGTTGTCTGGCTTGTATCAAGGCTCTACTGAGTAAATATCACAAGTTAATTTATGGGGCAAAATGACTCATTCCTCTACTTAACCAACCTTTATTGTATGCACTCTTGTTTGGTTGATTTGTTTTGATCTAGTACTTCCTTTTCAAAGTTTTATCTCCTATTGATCTGTTAGCAAACAGGAAAATTCACAAGAAGGCATGAGGATTGCTACAACTACTTAGCTGATCATAGTTTTTAATGAGGAGGATACGAGGATGCACTTTTAATTTGGTATTTTGGCATTAAGACAGTCTTGACTGCATGTTCCAGTTAGCTGTGAGCAGATGACTCCTCATGTGGGAGCTGCTTCAGTTGATAATCAGAATGTTTCAGACACTGACCCACAAACTTATCCCGAACTGAACTGTGAACCTTCCCAAGGCTGCTAATAAGTGCTCATCCCTCAGATTTGTATTACTGTTAGCTGTTTGTCCTCCTGTGTGTCTCACAAACATCGGCACACACAAACACTCCCCTGCTGTTTGGCCAGTGCAGCTCTTAAGCTCTGTGCCCAACACGTGGCAAAATGCCTTTTTTTTTCTAGTGTGTGTGTTTGTGTGTATTTCAAGCTGACTCTGTCTGTGTGAGCATGTGCCTGCCTGGCTGCCCATGTTGACTGTAATGTAGCCTGTCATATATAGGTTAACACTACTCCCCAAGTTACCCAGCCAATCAGAGCCAGGAGAAGGGAGGAGAAAGCCCAATGGCCCCAGGCACGACACAAGGCTGCAGTGGTTATCCACAGCACCAATGGACCGGCTTATTGACTGGCTGTCTGGCTAGCTTGCTCTCTAGCCGTCTGCCTTTGTGGCTTTCTGCGTGTTTCCCTAATCTATTTGTCTAAAGTCTTAGGTTTACCATATCAGCAGGAACATGGAGGGAGTCAATATGTGGGATTTTTGACCCCCGATGACGCTTTAAGCTGCTGTATTTACTCGCCTGCTGATGCACAGGAGGAGTCAGTCTGTCGCGTGCTCGTCAGGGGTAGTCAGAGACAGAGCGAAAAGAAACCAGGGGCGGACTGTATGGCGTTGTTGCGGTCATGCCGTTTTTGCCGCCATGTTCTTGGCTTACTGTGGCGGTGATGGAATGTGTGAAGGGGAATGAACCCTTTCTTCACAGTTTTTCTCTATTTCAGCCTCTTTCTATCCCTCACTCTCATAAACACACACACACACACAGACACACACCCACCCTTCATTCACTGAATCATGACCTCGCCCTGACAGGATTACAGCCCTCTCTATGCTTTTTAATTAACGGGTTAAATAGACCCCCTACTATGGACCTCAAAAGAGGCTGAATGTGTGTGGAGGGGGGTACACGGGAATGTCACATGACTGTTCATTTAGAGCACGATTGAAAAGAATCCTCTGTCCTTCTGATTAGCTTCATTGTGTGTGTGTGTGTGTGTGAGTGTGTATGTGTGGCAGGGTGGAGGCTGATCAGAAGACTAATTAACACATCCACGCTGCAGTGTGTTAATGCAGAGACATGCATTTGCCCTTCTGTTTGGAAAATAAGAGAAGGGCAAATGCATTTTTTTATTTATAAATATAAAACCCAGCACATTAGAAATAATGATATATTTTTAAATGCTTGGCACTGATATCACATTTTTGACATCTTATAGCTGTAAACATCTGATATTAATACTCCTGTGTAAACAAAAAAAATGTGTTCCTCTGGTTTGGTTTTGTATGAGTTATTATTATTATTTTTTTTTTTTTGCAGTGTGTTATAGTGATTATGAAGATTCCAGTCAAAAAGAAGTCCTTCTGGAAAAAAGCATTCCACTCTCAAAAAAATCCTTCATCTTTGAACTCCTCTCTCAAATAAATCAAGAATGAATACAATAACAAATCTTAACTATTTACGGTCTCGATGATATTTTCAGGATGAAGCTTTATTTAGCTGTTGGCCGATGCAGACACAGACGGGGCTGTGCCTTCAAGAGCACAGATGCAGACCCATGCATGACTTCACATGCACTACACACTACATGCATGCATGCGTGCATACATACATTCATAAGCAACGAGGACTCTCCTCCTCCCCCATACTCATGGCATGCTGACCCTCATATATAGGTCATGCTGTGAAGATGCTTTGAAGTCTGAGGTACAGATTATGAAAACAGAACTGCTCTAAGACAGAGTTAAAGTAAGGCTTTAAAACATCTCAAGTACATGACTCGTGTTGTTTTCCCAGACAATCCCAAGGCCATTGTATCATAAATTAAAGACGAGTGGTGTTTTTTTGGAAGGGGGGTGGGTCAAACTGTACTATTTTTCTCTTGTGGGACACGTGTGATATGGGATGGATGATGCTGTGAAAATATGCTTCCTGAAGTATGCAAAAGCAGATTTCGTACTTTTGCATTTTCTGACCCTTGTAACAATGCTTTAAATACATGTAACTGTATTATTTCTGTAAAAATATTATTTTCCTTAACAAGATAAAATTGATTATTTCTGTAATTCGTGTCTGCTTCGTAGGCTGTTAAGTAGTGTTTTTTAAAGGGATCATTCAGGTCAAAAGATGTTGTTTGTCTACACTTAAGTCCATTTAGAAAGTATTCACAGTGCTTCACTTTTTCCACATTTTTGTTATTTTACAGCCTCATTCAAAAATGGAATAAATGTAATTTTTTCCTCAAAATTCTACACACAACACCCCATAATGACAATTTTTTTTCAATTTTTGCAAATTTAGTAAAAATAAAAAAAACCTAAGACATCACTTGTACGTAATTATTCACAGCCCCTGTTTAATACTTTGTTGATGCACTTTTGGCAGTAGTTACAGCCTCAAGTCTTTTTGAATATGATGCCACAAGCTTGGCACACCTATCCTTGGGAAGTTTGGCTCATTCCTCTTTGCAGCACCTCTCAAGCTTCATCGGGTTGGATGGGGAGCGTCAGTGCACAGACACTTTCAGATCTCTCCAGATATTTTCAATTGGATTCAAGTATTGGCTCTGGTTGGGCCACTCAAGGACATTCACAGAGTAGTCCTGAAGCCACTCCTTTATCTTGGCTGTGTGTCGCCCCAGTCTGAGGTCAAAAGCACTCTGGAGCAGGTGTTCATCCAGGATGCCTCTACTTTGCTGCATTCATCTTTCCCTCAATCCTGACTATTTCCCCAGTTCCTGCTGCTGAAAAACATCTACACAGCAGAATGCTGACACCACCATGCTGGCGTTTACGCCAAAGAGTTCAGTCTTTCTCTCATCAGACCAGAGTTTTTTTTTTCTCATAGTCTGACTGTCCCTGAGGTGCCTTTTGGCAAACTCCCGACAGGCTGCCATGTGCTTTTTACCAAGGAGTGACTTCTGTCTGGCCACTCTGCCATACAGGTCTGATTGGCCGATTGCTGCAGAGATGATTGTCCTCCTGGAAGGTTCTCTGCTCTCCACCAGGACCACTGGAGCTCTGACAGAGTGACCGTTGGGTTCTTGGTCACCTCCCTGACAAAGGCCCTTCTCCCCCAATTGCTCAATTTCGTTGGAAAGCCAGCTCTAGGAAGAATCCTGGCGGTTCTGAACTTCTTCCATCTACGGATGATGGAGGCCACTGTGCTCACTCGGACCTTTAACTCTGTGAATGGCCTTGAGTGGCCTAGCCAGAGCCCAGACTTCAATCTGATAGACCACCTCTGGAGAGATCTGAAAAGGGCTATGAACTGACACAACCCATCCAACCTGATGGATCTTAAGAGGTTCTTTAAAGAGGAATGGGCCAAACTGCCCAAAGACAGGTGTGCCAAGCTAGTGGCATCATCTTCAAAAAGTCTTGAGGTTGTAACTGCTACCAAAGATGCATCAACAAAGTATTGAGCAAAGGCCATGTATACTTATGTACTTGTGATGTCTTAGGGTTTTTTTTTTCACTAAACTTACAAAAAAAAAAAAAAAAAAAAAAATATATATATATATATATATATATATATATATATATATATATATATATATATCACACTGTCATTATTTTGTGCGTAGAATTTGAATGAATTCATTCTATTTTTGAATTAGGCTGTAAAATAACAAAACGTGGAAAAAGTGAAGCACTGTGAATACTGTCTGGATGCACTGTAAACATAAGAATGAAGTCCCAAGTGAAGAGATTTAATGATCATCCCAAATCCACCTACTTTGCACACATGAAGCCAATAAACTATGGCCCTGATGATTTTCTCAGAGTGCCCTCATTTTCCTACTGAAACTAAATTAAAGCTCTAGAGTCACTGCTTTGTTGCTACTTTTGTGAAGTGGGAAGTATTAAAAGCTGGAATTCCCCTCAGGGGATCAGCAGATATCACGTTATGGCTCATGCCATGTGTAGAATCAGTGGATTTGAAATTTAACCTCTCTATTAAAACTGCTGTTTCAATAAACTGTTACTGCTCATGCTGTCAAAGGTAGCAGTAAAGAAGTGCTGGTATACAGTTAACGTGGGAAAATGAAATGAGAAATGCATGGATTGCTGATGAGTTCTACCAATTTCCCTGGCAGATACTTGGAATGTCAAGCATTCCGAGGACACATCAACAGAGACACAACTTGCAAGGAAGCTCGTTTTCTGCACCAATTAGTTAGATCACTTACTTTGTCATTACGTTTGATCTGAAACTGGTTTCAGATTAAATGAGGTCTGGTGTTGTAAAAGCAATCTCCATAGATATGCAAATGATGGTACTTCTCTAGATAACAGTAGCTGTGGAGGTAGTGGTGTGTGAGTTTCTGGAATGTCAACGAGCCTCACTGAAACATGTTGACACCCGTGATAATATCAGTCGTACTGCAGGCTTCTGTAAATGGGCAAAACAGGCTCCCCTTCTTATCAGCACTATGAAGACACCTCTCTTTAGCTGAGAAAGATAAAATGATAATTTAGAGTTGTTGGAATTTACTTCTTTATGTCTTAATTCAGAGAAATGTTAACTCTGCAATAAGGCTGGGCAATATGACCTAAAAATAAAATCCTAAATTTTTCCCCACAACACTCAATTTATTATTTTAATTGATTTTTTTCTCTCCCTCTCTCTCAAAGAAACAGCACTCCTAGTGATACAAAAATTACATGAATCAAGTTTTGCCTTTATGTTGTCAAAATATTTTCCCAAACCAAACAGAATTTCCCTCTTAGAGTTGAAGTGTTTCATAAAATGTTGGTTATGTAGTTCAAACGCAGGTTTGACATAAACACTCAAGGTTGAGTATTTTCATGGTATATTAACATGAAACTCTCTGATCAATATTTAATCTCTTTTAAAAAACAAATGCAAGCCTTTAAAAGTCCTTGTGCAAAACCTGACAGGGCCTACCATCATGAAAACTGTACAGTTTTTCCAAACATTGCGACAGCTTACAATTGGACTACTGCAAGAAAAAAAATCTTGATTTTTAGTTTTTTTAAATCCTCTGCAGAAAATAATTTGATTTAATTGATTTAATCCATATGTTGCCCAGCCCTACTCTGCAACCGTTGTTGTGCGATCCTCCCCAATAAAAAAATTGTTTCAAGAAAGTCTTAAGAATTGATTTCCATTTTATTACAGTTTTGCTACCAGCTTTCAGTTTCTTGTTAAATGTCTGTTTTTTTTAACATTGATATGACATGACCCTGCTTCAACAAGGGTCACTTGTCACTCTGCTGCTAATGTTTTTAGCCAAACACAAACCCATTCTCACAGCATGGTGTCAACCGAAATGCACATACAGTCGGGACAGATTCACTGATTAACAATAATTTTGAGATGGTTCTTCAACTGATGTTTGTCTTTGCTGTAAATGTGATGAAATAACAATCTGTCTTTTCCCCTCACAGAAATCCTAAAGCTACAGTGCAAAGGACCAACAAGAAAGTGAACAATGACCCAACGCTACGCATACAGAACCTCTCTATTCTCATCAGGCAGATTAAAGACTACTATCAGGTGAGATTTCTTCCATACTTTTAACAAGTTATCACTTTTTCTAAGGTGCACATCAACAGATAAGTTTGCTCAGCAGTATGAGGAAGCTTATCTTATGAAAGTAAAAGGGGGTCTACTGATCTAGGTCGAAATCATGATAAATAACTCGTACAAACACATTCTTATGTTGTTCAACCAACGCTTAGTAAAGAGGTACGTTCTGTTCCCTTCTTTGTTTATGCTGCAGTCATACAAACTGGTCTCTTCCAGTCATACAAAGAGTTGCATGAATCTACACAAACACATGCCACATAAACACTTGGCAGAATAAACAGAGATGTATCTGCAGATGTGTTAGCGTCTGGCTTACTGTGATGTGGTATTGTGACCCACAGCCAGATGTCAGAGAGGGCTCCGTAAGTATCCAGACACATGGGGAATAAGAAATGCAAAAAGCCACAGCCACTGCCTCATATTTTTAATCAGATAAATTGCTCCCTGATTCATCCCTATTCTTTATCTCAGCAATGATCTTGCACATTAATTAAACGTTACTATTGACATACTAGCTTTAATTATTCAAACATGGTGTCCCCAGAGAACCATCCAAAACAAAGCAGCTTAAAGCAGTGCTTTAATGCCTATAAGAAAGATTTGGAAGCTTTAGTCAGAGTCACGCGTGGTGAATCTTATCTCCTGTACAGACGGTTTACTACCTGGCATTTGACACAAGTTCATCAAGCCATGAAACACATTGGTTTAGAATCTCACTCCAGGTAAGCCTTACTTCATCTCAAAGGAAATGATACAGCCTCCCTATTCTAATGAGCTAAAAAGAAAGTTGAAGAAGAAGAAGTGCAGGGGAGTGAAGTATGTTTGCATGTATCCAACCTGGAATTGAGGTTTGATGCATCTTCTTAGATGATCTCTTAGATATCACTTATTGACCAGCACTGGTATGCACAAGATAGTTGATTGGCTTCTATGAAACAACTTGAACAAGAGTTTGCTGATGAGGCCAGATCCCAATCCTCTGTGTAATCTTTATCTATAATCCACCCTCTCTGTATGGCTGTATACAAATTTGAATCTGCTGAGAACTGTACACATACAGGTGAAGTTATTAGACCACTCTCATTGCCATATTTGAGCAGATAAATTTATATTGTGAATATTGGTTCTCCTAAACGCAGATGATGCACAGGCAAATATTGCTGTTTTGAAATGGCTGCGAGTAGAAGTAACTGTTCTTTTCATTCTTTTATAAGGTGTTGCTTTAACGCACAATGTGTGTTGTCATCTGTGTTACAGTAATGCCAGTGGTGAAACTCAGACACAACAAATTGAAACAGTGTAGAGACAATATGATTCACTACATTGCTTCAACAGCGCCTCAGCTGGGTTTATGATAACAGGCAGGAATTGAGCGTGACCTAGCATGCTGTTGCGACAATGAAGTCAGTTAAGGAATGTTATCAGGGCCAAGCAGTTGTACAGACAGACACGGATTTCCCACACTTCAGATTTAGCACTGTGACCCAAATCCTTAGGGACTGTGTCTATGCTGGCTGTTTGAAGGACCTCACTTTTTATCATGAAATTTGGTGTTATACTGAATGAAATGGAGAACATGTAATTTTCAAAGCCTACTTTTATGGGTTGTAATTACATTTTCTCCATTACTGTTAATAAGGTACATCCACAAGTGTACTGATGTTTAAAAACAGATTTTTTTCCTTTCTATTTACAAGAAGTTTCTGCCGATACCAGAGGTATTTTGGAATATTTCCTTTCAATGCAGAAGGTGTTTAAACTGCTCATTTTGGAATACCAGGCCAGCTCATAGTATTGCTTGTATTGAGAGTCTTCTTGGGTAGTAGTAATAGTGCTCTCTAAACTGAGCACAGCATGTTAAAAAATTAAAAACATCTGATAGATTCTAGCTAGGTTTCTCTCTAAACATGCACTTAGTACCATGTAGGCATAAACAGACTGATAGCTACCATTGTGGTGCATGCATATGCAGCATATATAAACAACAGCTTTCAAGTGCAGGTTGAGGTAATAAGGGCATTGTTTCCACAAAAATCCTGCATTCACAGGGAGTTTTAAAAACTCAGTTTACATGTGAACAAATGCTTAAAACACAGAGAAACAATTATGTTTTTAAAATGTACATGTATGTTTAGGGGGCATACATTTTTCTGATGAAAGTCTTTTTTAATTTTCAAATATTCATAAAAAGAACGACATTGAATAACAACAACAGCTTAAGAATGTCAGGGACCAAAAGATGCTCCTGTTGTAGTCCCCACTCCCTGAACTCTGGATTTTCACTAAACATTCAACCAGCCAGTCAACAAAAATATCCATATACACAAACATACACAGATATAAATACCACAACTGACTAGTTTCAAGTTTTTTTTTAGTTTTTAGTTTTGTTTGTGTTTTTAATAAAGCTGATATTTGTATCTCTTGAGTTTCATCAAATATTGTCATAGAAGTCAAGTAAAGTGCTCCACTGAGTGGCTAATTGCTTTGTTAGTGAGCTGGTTTGTCTCAGTTTTAACATCCTGTTAATCCCTCCTGGGTCATCTTATTTAAACAGTCAGCCTCTTGTGAAGACTTTGATGATATAAACCCAGAAAAGCTCAGAAAGGCTTCCTCAAATGGGGAGCAGAATGATCTGTTTCAGAGTTGTTAGGTCAGTGACCACTGAGGTTAAGTAGTGACCAGCTAAGTCGATGGATGATAAGATGAAAGAGCTAAGGGCATTAACTGGGGGCCTCTTGGTAACTTGGTTAGCATGAAGACATAATGTGCATTTTACCATTCTGAGGCCTTTTTGTTATTGAGTTCAACCTTCTTTTTACATTCAAAGAACAGAAATAAAACTATATTTTTTCAGTTGAAAGGATCATTTCATAGTAAACTTTTTTAGTGCTAGGGTCCAATGGAGGCCATCTGCATAATTTCCTGTTTACTTTTAGTTCCAATTATAGTCCTTTTGGTAAGAAATATAGGCTACTTCTGCTCAGAGTATTTTAATATATGATGAAAAAAAAGTACTGTAATGAAGTTAAAGTTGACTCTGTGGCTCAAGTGTTTATTACAGGAACTAAAAAGGTGCACTTCTATTTGAAACATAAGTGGCACTCCGTTGACCTCCAGGTCATACCATTGTTCAGACAATTGTCCTCAGGCTTTGCCTCACAGAGACCACTTCATAGCACAATCCCCCTGACTTTCCTGCTGTCTTTGCTGTGTGTTTGGCTGCCCTCTTGATGGCCTTTCTGGGAGTTAACTCGCCACTGACTGCCCCTCAGTGACCTAATGGTGACATCTAATCAGTACAGTTTTTGTCGTCCTTTTTTACATTGATACTTCATACCAGGGTTTGGTGATGTGACAAAAAGACAACACTTGATTGGTTAAGACACTGTTGTACCTTGTATCACTTAAACAGTACAGCTTAGATCTGTGTTTGTGCTGCTGACTCTACTGACTTTATGAGCGCTTTTCAGGCAAAGTTATTGTTTCTACTCGCCAATCTGTTTAAGAACGCCTTCAATTGCAATCGTGTGGTGTTCTTCAGGGGCGTTTCAATACAATTCTGCAATTGTAAATTTCATTTAGCAGATGCTTTTGTCCAAAGTGATGAGCAACACAAATAAAATACAGCAAATACAATGCATACAGCCTTCTACTAGCCTGGCATGCATACTACAGCTCTTCAGTCATTTTTGTGCATCAAAAACTGTTCAGAATTAAAAGAGGCCACTTCAAGAATGTATATTTTTGAGAAAAGTTGTTCTTATTTTTCCATGATGGTCTCCTTTTGCTGTGGTTGCTTTATTGCTTACAGGTTTCATATGCTAGAGCTGTGTGGATAAAGACAGATCAGTTGCAGGCTGTGGGCTAATGCACTTAACAGGTTTTCAACATACTGTACTACTAAGCACTTTGAGACAAGACTCAATATGAGTGAAAACCTTGTATGGTTGGTCACTTCCTGTGATTCAATACATTGATCTCCCTCAAGACTCTGAATTAAATTTACCCTGTAGCCTATGAGACAAAATGGTTAGAGACCACTGTCTGAGGAATAGAATCATGTCAATGCTTGATGTGTTTTTGTCATCTCTGAATAAGAGGAGAAAGCCATATGTAATGTTTCATTTGACCATTATTTTATTTATTTAACTTTTTGTTTGACCAGGAGAAAAGCTCATTGAGATTAAAAATCTCTTTCGAACATGTCCTGGCCTTGCTGACTTGTCAAAAAATCCTCTGGTACTGAGTGATGGCTTATTCATTAACCTTTCTGAACCATCAGGGGCCAACAGTTAAAGATGGTTCTCCCCCTCCATTCCATTAAATCACTACCTTTCTGCTGCTCTGTCTTGCCCCTTTGCTCCTGCATGAGATGTAACCCTACCAGCGCCTGTGTGTGTGTGTTTCCCTCATGGGTAAAGTGTGGAGATTTAATTAGTGTAGGACCTGTGAAACGTTAGTCAGTGCAAGAGAAACTCGATAATAATGGTTGTCATTTTATGGAATGAGCTCTCTTGGGCTGAGCCAAGATAATGTGTGTGTGTCAGTGTCCTTGCATCTTTGTGTGTTCAAAGTCTCTGTTATTGTTCTGGTGCAGTAGATTGTGTAGGAGGAGGTCAATGTCTAGACAAGCTTCAGACTGTAGAATCTGCAGAACAGATCAAGGTTGAACAGCTGGAAGAATGTGTGTGCTTGTTCAGAATCATGAATCGTGCATTTTTTTGCAAGAGGTAGACATGATGAGGTAATCTTTACCTCCTGTCAGTTAAAGTATATTCTAAAGTTAACAGTTTTTCACCTTTCTGTTTTCTGAGTGGGGTATTAACTCTTTCAGGTGCTTGATCAACATTCAGTCCACTGAGGGTTACATTTCTCTCTCCAACTGTCCAAATATGTGCTGGGCCTCTTTTTAATTTAGTGTCCTTGGTTTGGCATACTTCAGTAAAGTGGAACTTGGAGCCCTGGCCAGGTTTTTCTCAAAGCTTGTGAATCTCTAGTTTATGAGTTCTGGTCTGAGAAAGCATTTCGTACCATTAATTTTAAATAATTTTGTTATTTTGCCAATGACAGAAACAGTCATTTTTACATATATATGCATCACTAGATGCCATTTGATGTTTGTTTGTTTTAATGAAAAAAATGTTGTGCACTACTCTGCAGTCAAATAAAACTTTTCCGTTTCCAAATATGTTGCCTTGGAAATAAAGACAGGTCTGTCCTCTCTCTGCCTCTGCTTTGGTTTGGGGTTTGGGGTGTGGTGTAAAGGCAGAGAGCTCTGTTTTGAATGTTTATAAGCTAACAGAGGACCCCATTCATACTGGGTAGGCCTGGCCCTAAAGCTGGGCTCAGATAAAATAGAGGATAAAGCAAAGGTTAGTAGGTCCATGCAGAGAGGGAGAGACTTTTTTTCAATACTGGAGCATGAAATCCAGGCATGAAATGTTGGACAGTTGTAACATGATCACAGTTGATGTCTCTGTTAGCATCATACCACAAATAAGAATACAGTTCAAACATTTAAGATGACAAACTGTCTCATGAGCTGAGCTGTGCTGCCAGGCTGAGAGGGCAAATTTGTCTAATTGGTGACATTAAAAAGGCATTATTTCCACTTTGAATTATTTTGTCATGGTCATTTCTTCAAATGCTTTTCCAGTTTCAGTGTTCCTGAAGAGGAGGAAGTAGGAAATTCAACTATGGTCTGCTTTCTGGCACAAGAGGCAGATTTTTTTTTTTCCCTCATAAGGATGCTGTGTTTCTGAGCCAGACAGTAGCTGAATCACACACCATCACCCTCACCCAAATACATACATTCATACATATATAGGCCCAGAATGCCACAACATAATAGTACAATGGAATGTTGTTTTTGTTTGGGACTTCAAGAGGAATTTTCCGTCCTCATGTTTTTATGGATTTTGCCTCAAGTCAGTTCTTCTTTGTTTTGCCTGGAACTTGGTTGAAATATACAAATATTTTCTCTCTTCATCTTTGTTTTGGAAATCTGGAATTCCCCAATTGCCTCTTTGTCTTGTTACTTCTTTCTGCATCAGTCATGAGCAAATCTGTTTATTAGGGCATGTGCTTCTAGCTGCAGGGTAAATGTGTGTTGTCATGCAGACTCACATGCTGCACATTCACATCTGAATATCCTGTTGATCGCAGTTAGCTAGCTAACCAGCTACTACCGATAGCAATAACATGGGAAGAAAGCTTTCCCCTGTTTCCTATTGGACCTGAGTTTGGTGAAAGAAACTTGAACCTGGTGGCGAGTCAGGTTGATATTTCAGGTTTAAGCCATAAAATATGTTTGTTTGGTTCCTAAACATTGTAGCAAATGTCCCAAATCAAATACCAAACAATAGAGAATAGCAGTGAAACATCTCATACAAGACAAATGGATTATCAACTGGAATACTAAATGTATTTTACATTGCTGTCTCTGCTCTGATTAATAACTTACAGTCAGCTCTTGTTCTAATCACACAAAAAGGGGAAGTATTCTCATAAGATACATCAACTGTCATTTATTGCCACCAGGCTTTCTGGCTACCTTTTGTCTGTAAACACTCACTTATTCTTTGACAAATTTCTACCTAGACAACCTCCCTGTATTCAGCTTGCAAAACTTCATGTCAGGGGGTGTTCCCTTTTCCTCTCAGAACCACTTACCAAGAGCTTCATATAATGACAGCATCAAGTGGAAACTGAACATCGGTTTACCGAAATAACATAGCAGGACATTATTTGGGCATACGTTTCACTTTTGTTTGAAGGTGTGCCCACTAGTGTGAAAGAGTACATGAGAAGAGAGATTTCTGGTGGTATGTTGTGTTCCTTTATGGTAAAATGGAGCCATTTTTAGGCACTGTAGCACAGCAGCTGTATTAAAGGGGAAGCTCGGAGCTCACTTCTTGTTTTCTTTTTAAACCCTGAACTAAAGCATGTTAGTTGGAGACGGTGTCACATGTGCTTTTTTGTTTTTATTCTATACTTACTCAGCACTCATGTGGAATACTATGTAGAGAAAACAAAATCCAGATTGTAGCAAATGGAGATATTTACTCCAGTTAAATCACTAAGTGCTTTGTGTGTGAAGTAATTGAAGTTTGAAAACATGGAAAATATAACTTTTTTGATTAACAGATTTTTAAAAAGAGCATTTTTTTCTTGACAAAATATCTGTTAAAAGTAAAACGTATCATTGTGTTAAATATTCTAATCAGTTTAACAAAGAGCCCTGGGGCTATCATTGGTTCTGGTTTAGGGGGTTCAGCTTCCCATTCCCACCTGACTCCACCTTTTGAGACAAACGGCATGGATCAAGCCGTGCTGCTCGTCCAGCCTCAGGGCTCTGTTGTAAAAAGCACTCTGGCTGATAGATAACACCAGAGAACAAAAGAAACCAGCTTCTAATGGCTCGTTCTCTCCTCCCTCTCATGTAAAGAGATGATCTGTCCATCTGGCCCACAGTAGACCCTGACTGCTGTTCTTTTTGGTTGAGTTATTGAGTCAAGAGCAACAGTTGAATTTTCTTTGTCAGTGTAAGTTTAATTAATTAGAAAGCTGGTGAACTACTTCCCGACGTTTTTAAGCAACTAGAATTTTTGTGAGGATTTGTAGAACAATAACAATATTTTTGATTTATTGAATTTGCTCCTCTGTCAAATAAAAGTTCTTTTGCCACTCTGATGGCCATTTTAAACAACAACGTAAGTACATGAAAGATAAAATTTATAGAACTGTTCATTCAGCAGTCAAACAACACTGGGGGAGTACATTTATCATTGATATGATGATATATTTTTTTAATCTTGTTTGGACAAGAAAAATCCTGTAATGTCCAGCAACACGCCCTTTTTGATCGTTGATTAAACCCTATTTGGCTGCTCCTTCAAATCCTCCTCATTTTCCTGAAGAAAGTATCAATAACATCTCTGGAAAAAGAAGGGAGAGAGGATATAAAAGCCTTTCATTAGCCATCAAATGAGCTTCTGGAGCAATGCTGCTTTGCTCCTTGAACTGCACTGCGCAAACCCCTTTTGTGTTCTCATGCGTCTGTTACTGCATTGAACAGCAGGGGAAGCTTTCTCTGCATTGATTCAGTTCATGGGGATGTATTGAGATCTGGTGTTAAGTGGTGGTTTCAGTGTGTGTGTGTGTGTGTGTGTGTGTGTGTGTTTGTGTAAGATGTAGGAGGAAGAGGAAGCATGCTCCTTCCTATTGTTGGTGGTAATAACCTTTTCAAGTTGATAATCTCTGCAGTTTTTCCAGCAGGAGAGAAGTCCGCAGTGCCATACACAGGAGAGGGCTTATGTGTGTGTGTGTGCATGTGTGTGTGTGTGTGTGTTTGAACATGTACTGTACTATGTGTGTCAGGCTCGCTTGCATGGGGAAAATAAACCCATCTTCTCGTTTCTATGGTAACACTCAATGTCTGCAGAATGGGTGTGAATCAGGCTTTCAGGGTTCAGGCAGGATTTAAACACACATCATCACAGTCTCTCTCTCATGCACACACACACACACACACACACACACACACACACACACACACACACACACACACACACACACAGTAGTACAATTAGTCCCCTGTTTAAACTGTGACGGTAACGGAACTTGTGCTTGGTGGAAAGAGGGAGGAGTTGTGAAGAGGTGTGTGTGTATTTTGGGGAGGCCTGGTTCGACAAACAGGGCTCCTGTGAGGCAGAAACACAGCAGCCTTATAACCTTTCCTCTGACGCTGAACACACTTTTTACCCCAGCATGGCCCTTGCCTTGTATCGCGATTGCATCTTTTGTGTATGTGTGAGATTACTTCCCCCAGCTATTGGCAGATCAGCAGCACATCCTCTCTTTTGTCAGCAGACCTCCATTCAGCCCGTGTGTAGCTTAAACAATGGAGCAGGATTCAGAGATCAGAATTGTTGAGGTTGTCTGCATCATAATTAGCTGTGGTGCATTTTGTCCCTTCTGAATTCTCAACAGAGCGCAGCAGATGAGATGGATCAACTTGTTATGAATAACATTTCTTGAAATATCAACAGATTTAAAGATTTTATTTCTGTACCTGTACATATCCATTCACATGCTCAAGATGAAATATGTTTAATAAGTAGTTTCCATTGTTTCTGACAAGCTCCCGTGTAACATACACCTCATTCTATCAGACTGTCTGAATGTCTCTTTGGGATAGAAGATGAGCTGGAGTTGGGGAGCTGTGAATCCTGCTTCAATCAATAATACAGCCATAGTGTCAGCACAGAGTGTTGGGGGAGGAAAGGAAAGATGTTGCAAAGGGGAGGAAGAGTGGAGGAGGCAGCTCAACCCTGCATGTCTGGGATATGAACTGATCGAATTACATCTTCATCTCTATTTCCTTCTCTCTATTTGTTGTTTCACTCCATCCACCTCGCACTTTTTACTCCCGTGTGTGTGAATACAGTCTTTGAAAACTGAAGAGAGGAATTATTCGTCATTTCCCATGTGTGAGTTGGACATGATTAGATGCATGTTACAGAGTGACAGAGCCCCTGAGCCAAGGACGTTTCTGCTTTTGAAGCGACAGTGAAGGGGAAGAAAGCTTTCCATTTTGAAAGCTTTGTGAGTGTGTGTGTGCACGTGCATGCCTCTCAGTGTTTGGAACAAATCGCCATGACATGATTGGCGTGGTGGCTGGTTCCCCTCCTGCAGTGTCCATCATGTTTTATGTATGTTAAGCCTTAGCCAACTAATCCAAGAGGCATATTGCTCTGCTGTAGTTTTGCTTTATAAGCCTGCCGCTAATCCTCAAAGCATATTGCCTCATTTTTCAAAAGTAATGCCTTTTATGTACGTACACTTTCAAGAAACCAAGGTGTTTCTTTTCTGGGCTAGAAACAGTTCATTTGATTTAGATGCCTCAGCATGCAGCTTGTAATGTGGAATCTGTCTTAATCATAACTTCTTTTAATTTTCAAGTAGCTCCTTGAGCAATAAGAATGTTCAAAATTCTAATTGGAGATTAAACTTCCCTAGCCATATGGCTTAAATATATGAGCGTATCACTCTGTGCCTCGAGGAAGAGATCAGTGAAACTTCCATGTGCTAAAGGACAGACAGTGGTTAAGCTATACGAACACTGATTGAGCCTCTAGACTGCATGTGTCCAGTAGTGCTACTGTCTGTTTTTTTTTTTTTATAATCTTGTAATATCAGATTGAGAGTTAACGTACGGCTATGAATGATAGATCTTTGAAATTTGTTTGCGTGAAACTTGTATTCTGGGTTTTGTTTTCAATAAAGCTCATCCACGGAATACCCAAATATCCACACTTGTGGTTATTTATTGAGTTGCGTTGGGTGATAGAGTCAACCCTGACAAAAAAGAAAGGCTATACCAGACTGTTGTGCTTGCACAGCAAACACATGCTGCCATCGAAAGAGACAGGTGTGAGCATGTGTTGGCTGAAGGAGTGGTCAGAGAGGGACAGGTGGTTGTACAGAAGTTGAACTGTGTGTAAAAACAACTGCTGGATGTGTGTTCGGAGGTGACTTTTACTCTTTAAGCTAAACACATGTAGTTTGTGCAGGCATCAAAGACATGTCAAAACAGCACTTTACTGCTAGTGTTTTGTAGCTAAGACACATGATGTCATAAAGTAAAGACTCTTTCCCTTTTGAAGTGTTTGGTGTGGCACATATACACTACAACACTGACGCAAAGAATTAACAAGCCAACACAAAGATCAACAGCTCTTGTGCTCATGGGTTTTCTATTATTGCTTTGCTTTTCAAAGGATTGGCTGTTTCCATCAAAAAAAGGCTGTCATGAGTCTGACACAGTGGATTGACTTTATAACATGCCAGCTGTGGCTGTCTGAGCCACCCTGATAGTTCTGTCAGAGCCTTGTTAAGTCTGTCTGTCATTTCTGACTGGATGAGCCTGAGTCTGTTCATCAGCAGGGTTACCTCTTTTGATACTCTATCTATTCACTGTATAATCAGTGCTGTTTTGATGAAAATCCCATTTTCTAATGTCCACGCTGGTAGAACAGGAAACAGTAACACCTGAGTCTGTTTTCAAGACTTGTGTTATTGACCCTATACACAAGGCCTTAATTGTATATCTGAAAAGGATTAGCCTCATTAGCTTCTGTTGATGAAGAAGTAGTTATCTATCAATGGTAGAATCATGAAACACCAGTTCCTTTCTTCAAGCCAGCTCTTTAATATTGTATGGATGGGACAATTGGGGTCAGTGCTCATGTCACCAACATGGTACAAAATATGTTTTAGCACCTTGTGTGTCACTTTGTACCAAAGCTACTATCAGAAAAGCAAGATGTTAGTTATGCACTGTAAAACTGCCCATGTTTCTTTGGTCTGTGCGTCAGATCAAATAGTCCACAAAGGTTAACACAACATTAGCCTTTACTGCAGGCTTCTGATAAAAAGTGCACAGCCAAACTTGTGTTTGCAGATAAACTGAAGAAGCAACACTTGTCCTGTTTCTGAGACTTTATTCAATCAGTAAGCATAGAGAGTGCATACACAGAAGGACAGAGCAACAGGAAGTTGTTGAAGAAGGAAAAAAATATGTGCCTAACACTTTTCAAAGTTAGTAATAAACTAATAATTAATAAGGACCTTGGCCTCCTTTTTAGCTAGAGCCTTGTTCATTAAAGGTATGGTGCTAAATCTCAGACTAGACCGTTCTGCTTTTTTTCCACAGATTAGCCAGAAAGATGATAAGTTGCTTGTAGATAAGTCTGACGGAGAATATCCCAGCGAGTACCATCATCCTGCTGACAGGACATTAGCGACAGTGGTTAAACACTTCTGCATCTGTGATGTAATTTTAAGGTAGATTAGAAATTTGTTGAAGGAATGTTGTGTATAGTTTAGAGTACATGATTTTTTTTGATTATTTGAACAACACTTGGAAGAATCACAAAGTAGCTTTATTTATTTAAATTAAACTTTTCACCATTCAGTCGTTTTCCTCCACTTATCCAGGAACACAGTAGTTTAAGCAAGTTGACCCGGACGTTTCTCTTCCCAACATATTTTTAACCAAAGAAAACCAATTGATAGATTTCCTGCCCCCTCCTCACATACCTCCACTATGAGGTAATACAATATGTACAGGACAGATGGTTACAGCAGGAGGATGCTCCAGCAGCTAAGGGTTACAGCCCAACTCTTAAGTAAGCCTTTTTGTCATGACATCAGCAGTATGCTGCATAATCAAATCAAACTGTTAGGTCGAGTGAGTTCAGACTACTCGGTACCAGCAGGTACACATGAAATATTCAAGATAGCTGACCTTCATGTCCTTTCTGCTTGAAGAGTATGGTCCTCTTTTTATCACATCTTGGTGCTTGAAAGGGTTAAGATTGCAAAACCAAAAGTATCTTTGCTGGAGTCGTAGCATGATGAGATGATGTGTCATGCATCACCAAACAAACACTGCTGTGATAGTATCCAACATAATGCTCCACTTAACATTTGTTTTGGCAATATACACGAGCAATAACATGGACAAAGATAATCTCTTAAAGCTAGCAGCTTGTTGTTTTGATAGTTTGAATTTTGGCTGTGTAATACACATTTCATAAGTCTGTCTGTGTGGGGCCTGAAAATTGCAGCTCCTGATCTGTTTTGAGTTTTATGATTGACATGTGAATGGAGGGGGCCCTGTGGCAAAACCCACACCAGCAATTTAACCCACATAAATACCATTGTCCCTTGCATCATCTCACACACACCCATACACAGAGAAACACACACACAAACCAAGTGGCAACTTCTGGTTTTGAAAAACGGAGCCTAAACACAAGTGCTACAAACTGCAGTTCTTCAAATGTCCACTTGAGGCTGGCTGCAAACCTCCAGAAGCCCCATTCACACCCATTCTAAAGCCCATTCTTATTGCAAGAATAAAGATTCTCACAACTATTCAAAACATTCCCATTTCTCAAACTTTGTTTTGTGTTTCTTTTGTTACAGGAGACTCTCCAGCAGTTGGTGATGATGTCTTTACCAAATGTGCTGGTACTGGGCAGGAACCCTCTGTCTGGTAAGTGACAATGTAACTTTTTCTGCACAAACATGAGCAGATATGTGTCCCATTTCTTTATCTTAAGACAATACCCAAATAATCTTCTACAAAATTGATTTTAAAGCCCTGTTTACGTAAAAAAAAAACAGAGATAAATATCTGCGTTAACACAGAAACACTGAAGGACTGAAAACGCTGTAGTATACATAACAGACCTGTAGGTGGCAATATAACTGTAGAGTCTTTTGGTAGCCCACCGCCAAAGAAGAGGTGAGCTGATCATTTGGTGTATATATTAAATGCAGCGTATCTGAGTGCAGACGTAGAGCAACAGATGCACATTTTGTTGAAAGGCAGTCAGCAGATTGAGCAGCAGAAGCAGAACCTGGTAAGTCCGCCATTGAAGCGATGTTGTTGTCTGATTCGCACATGGCAATCAAAAGTTCCCACAACAAAAGTGGAATGAGCACGCACAAAACAAAAGTTGCGTTTTAGGTCGGCTACAACACTGAATCTGTGTAAGCAAGAGGCTGAAATGCAACAGTACCTGAAAGTACGTGAAACTGTTCTCGTAACAGCACAGAAGATACCATATCCTTAACAAGTATGGGTAAACATAAACCAAAACAGTAAAAATTTCTGCCATGTCTCACATCTAAATCTAAAGTGTTAAAATCATTATCCCTTCTTGCAGCTGAGCCTTGACCTGCTAAACCCTTCCGTGTTATTTGATATGTCTGAGCAGCAGCGTCCAAGAGACATTAGCTCCTTGTCAAGTGTTTGCATTTTAAAAACAAATATTTTCAAGCCGCTTAACCTTTACAACCCTGACTGAAACTGGATATCCCTGGATGACCTAAATGAAGTCACCGATGAGGGTTGATGATGAGTAGAAAGTCCTTGATGAAGATGGTGATGTGCTGCCTTTGAAAAACAAAACTTTGTATGGACACAAGGAGAGATCCCCTCATGTCCTTGGTTGTGTCATCTTGGGTTTGAGTAACTCCATCAGGATTTACAGCAGTATGTGCTCGTTTCTGCAAATGTTATCATCACCTCTTCACAAAGAATTGTTTTCAGAGCTTGTTGAAAGATATCTTTTACGTTTTCAAGCAGATGAAATTGCTTTCTAATCTCTGTTCTCCCAGCTGCTTTTGACACAATGTCAACACAGTCATGTTTGGTACTTTGGGGTTTTCAACACTCTTCAGTGACACCTCTTAATCCTCAATATACCCACACAAGTACAAAGGGTATAGAAGTGAACAATGAGAGGGTGCAGTAGGCACACATGAGTCTCACATACATGTGTGCTTTATTGTTAGTTTACTTTGTTTCAAGAAGAATTGGTGCCACACTTATTGTGAAACAGGAAACATCCTTTGTTGAGCATCAAACACCATCATCTACTTCACCCTTTCTTTATTGTTACTGTATTTTGAAAGGGAAGCATAACATTTAGATTTACAATAGCTGTGTTTGGGCATCATTCCTTAGAGTTTTGCTTTTCATTATAGCCCACTTAAAAAGAAGTCAAGAAGAGTCATTTCATCAAATCTGCCTAAATATGGCTTCTTTGACAGCAGTTCATGCCATGCAGCGTGAACTGCTCACAATGCCTGGTAAATCTTCCAGATCTGCAGTTTTACACACTACTTAGGCTAATATCAATAATATGCTGAAGTAGACACAGTTCAGACATGAGGGCATCTTCGAGCCGGTGGCCCAGAGCAGGCAGAAAGCATTAGACTGCGTTCCTTTGGGTTTCTTATGCCCTTTAACCTCTAGTTGTCAGATAATCATTCAGTCAGTCAGACCAGTGTGGCTGTGGTGTCTGGCTCTCTTGTTCAGTGGCCACCAGCTGAAAGTCATTGGCCATGTGGCTTTTATTATGCTCTCATTAGGGGGCAGGGAGCAACTCTGTGTGTGTGAGAGAGTGTGTGCACATGTGTGTGTGTTTAGCTGCAGGATGGGGGAGGGGTTTCTCCAGAACTGTCAACAGTGGATTTTTCCTGTAGTCACCGTAGATTTCACTGGTTTACCTTTAGCCTGTCTTGAATACATGGGCATTGTGAGATACACAGACACACACTTTGTTGTTTTGTCTGTTCTGAGGCCTGTGGATTTTGTGCAGGGGTCTGGTCTGATCTTTGAAAAAAGTTGTACATTTTAATTTTTTTGTTAAATAAAGATATTGAACAAATCAATTGGATTTTTTCGGTTTCAATAATCCCCAAATAAACAGAAAACTTGGTGTCAAGAGCAACAACAGCAAAAACAGCTGCTGACAGCTAAAAGCATCAACTAAGAGGTTTGACAGTTCTGGATTTCTGTGTAAGCTTGAAATATAAAATCAGAAAAAGTTGGGCCTGTTACTTCACCTAGACAATTCAGTGCTCTTCTGTTTGTGTGTGTGCGAATGTTTGCTGTGTCTACATCATCTTTTTTTCATAATGTGGCATACCTTGCCTTGATAAGAAGGAAAATGATAGAAATGTTTGTGTTTGGATGCATTTTGAAGGTCAGTCAAATGTAATGATAGACATAAAATATCTGTTTTACATTTGTTTTCTTTTGATTATTAACAATTTAACTTGCCTGACGTGTTGTTTCAGACCTTAGATCCTTACTTGTTGTATCTGACACTCCGTCTATAGCAAAGATGCCCTGAAATGATGTGGGGAAAAAAAGCTCCCGTCAGCTCAATCCTCTTCTCAAAGAGGATGAGTTGAACACACTCTGGCAGGCTATCAAAGCAATATTTGTTTGCTTGTTCTGATTTCCCAACTGACATGCAAGTCATAGGGTTCTAAATGACTCTATCAATCATGGCGGAGAGGAGGGCTGTAGCAAATGATTGCATAGCAGCAAACACTCACATCCTCACACAGATCTACAACGGCATCACAGGATGAAGGGTTAGTCACTGTCTGGCCGACCTCTTGTTTCCTACTACAAGGATAAAACAGAGAGGGAGGAAAGGAAGCAAAAAAGAGTTAATGCAAACACTCATGAGGGGCATATGATTTTTAACAATGTTGAAGGAAGGAAGGAAGGAAGGAAGGATGGGTGGATGCGTGTTGCAGTGAATGAGTGGATGGATGAGGTAAGGGAGGGATGAAGAAAAGAAGAGACTGTCAGAGGTAACGCCTCCTTGAAGCCTCCTTGCTGCTGCTGCTGCTTCTGCTGCTGGAGGGAGATTTCTCTTTCTATTTTCAACCTTGCCTCTTTACCTTCCTTCTGCTCTGTTTCTTTCTCTTGGTTTCTCTACATCCTTCTACCGCTGCCTTGCGTTTGATTTTTAGAGGAACCCCTCCGTTTTCTTCTTTTGTTTTACGTTTTTTGGTGATTTTTCCTCTTGTTCTCTCTCTAGCTGTATTAATTATTTATTCTATGGGCTGCCTTATCTTTCCTACGTTGCTCCAGTAGGTTTTCTTCGCTGAATCCCTTTTCTAACTGGAGCAGGTACCTCTGGTTTTAATAGAGTTCAACTAAGCCCTGCAGCTGTGAGAATTAAGTTTTATCTGCCTTTATCCCTTTAAGTTATAATTTGCTCATGTCTCCTGTCTCTGCAGCACATTTCTTTTTATACAGTGACAAAAATGCTGATGTGTGTAAGGTATTAGGTATTTCAGTGTTTTACACGAGACTGACTGAGCACCAAACGGTGAAAAGCTTCATTATTGCAGATCAACTGAAGCACTTAGTGGGCAAAATATTTTTTAGAATTAATGACTTTCTTTTGGTAAGGTGTTTCTTGTTTGATTTTAATTACTTAAAACTACTATCTTTTGCCACTATCTGAAATGGAAATGATAGTTTGATTGTCAACTTTAGTGAACTAACAGTCAGATTCTGTTTTTAAACAAGTATCAACCTGAAAGTAAATTTTCCGTTCTTATCAATTAGATTTCTGACCTTAGTGAGCGGCACTCAAAATAAGCTTTGTGTTATGAGTTTGCTGCACCACAGAAACATTTGTCATTGACCACTGAGCCGAATTTGAAAGATTTAAAAAAAATTCTAATTATATAAAATTAGGTCTCAAATCATGGAAAAATAAGTACTCTTCTACGCTGTGGAACGCTGGGGGTGTGTCAGTTAGAGGTACTGAAGCCACACCCATATGAAGAAGGGGAGCCGCCTCCGTGTACTGTACAAGGACGTTACCTACAGTAACAATTGAAGCTAGCGCTAGTGGTGTCATTGGATGGACCCAGCCCTACCTGTTTCCTGTTTGAGTCATCAGAGCCAGAAACTGACTCTGAGTCAGACACTGATAGCACTCAGCCTTGTTCCTCACAGTCTCCATCAGAATGGTCCTTTGTTCCTCCCATTTATGCCTATAAAGCCTTATTTAGTATTTATAGCCTAGCCAAATACAGTTAGGATATCTCCACCCGTTTCTTCAGAAGCCTATGGGTGTTGCTATGACAGATAACTACTTCTGCCGGTGGTTATCGGTTTCTGGTTGCCTTGCTACTAAATAGCCGACTACCGGTGGCGGCAGAAGGGGCAGGGTTATGCTAATGATGGCACCATGACATAACGCAGCTATGATTTCTGACCCACCCATCCTGAACACAGAAATGTGAAGCACAGTTTGTGGAGCCTAGCTCCACAATTAAATCCTAAATGGTTGAACTTTGACATGTTTTAAGGAAATACATTTGTGAGTTATTGAATTTGTGTTTCAATGAAAATGGCTGATTTTGCTTTACATGGACTTTAAGCTCTTATCCTGACTTTTTTTTGAGTGGATGAAAAATGTTTTTTACCCAACATCTGAAGCTGTGAGATCCAATACAACAGCTGCAAATCTTTCTTGAATCAAGAAAAACAGAATTTATGATTCTATATCTGTTGTGGTACACAGAAAAAATGCTATTATGCATCATTTTTCCTTGATAATAGAAAAAACATTGAAATAATAGCCATCCTCGATGAGAAAATCTACAGTAAATTCAAATACAGAGTGAAATGGCTGCAGCAAAGCTCCAGTTTTCCACCAGTGCTGGAAATGACTTGCTTTGGTCAGCCTGGTTTGTCCCTCTAAAACTAGAGCTACGTTTACTCTGTCCATAATCAATTACTAAATGTGATCAGTAAACATTGGTCTCTCACTAAAAAGGTGCTACACTGCAGTTGTCTCTGTGCTCAATAACACATCGACTTTTGCATCCCCATAGATTTGCAAGAAATGAGAGAAGGGACACTGATTTGATTGTGGTCGGGATTCTGTAGACTTGATGGATGGATGCTGTCAATGTGACGGTTTGTTTGAGCAAGCTGAGCTCCCCTAAGGAACTGCTTCGTCAAACATTTCCTGCTCTCTAAACTGATGTTTTACCAAGAAAGTCTATCTCCCTCCTCCCACAGAGGTGACACATTTTTGGGTATACACTTTATTTGTTATGATGAGACATTATTATTTGTTTTTTTTTTTAAATCAGATTTACTTGTTTTATTATTAAGTTTATTGAAAGCTTCAAAAATTCTAAAATCATTGATAATCATAGTCCCTCAGAGTGCCTATAATTTCGCTGTTCCTGCTGTAATGATGATCTGCCCTTCCAACAGAGAGGCAAACAGACCACCCTAAACAGAAAACATGCTGTTACTAATCTGGATTTATCATTATTAGAGCTGGAAGGCGTTAGCACTCACTGCCCCCTGGGCCACTTGATGAGCTGGCTTATCATTCACAAACACACACTGCTCAAAATAGGGGAAACACACTGCCCATGTATAGACACAGATGCCCACAGCCTGCATATACCACAACACTTAGTCACTGTAATGCACTCACACCACCTGGTTTAGTGTTGTGTCGCCCCAAATCTAAGAGATGAGCTCAGGCCTGCTGAGCATGCTGGCAGCTGTTTGTCAGTTTCAGTAGTGTCTGAAAATATGTCCTGACATGTGGAAGAGTACTGGAAGCGCCTTCTGCCAGCTCATGACGCTGCGGAAAACATTGTGGTAGCGTAACAAGAGCAGGGGGTTTTACATACATGGAAATAGTAACTACCTTAGAATCAAGTTGATTTTAATGCAACTGTTTGTGGGATTGATCCAGCCCATCTAAAAATGAGAAAAAAAAATTCCACCTCAGCCATGACCCTAAAAATATTGACTTTTTTTTTTTTTAAATTCCAAGATCGGGCACAATTATTTGCATAACACTTCATTAGTTAGCAGATACCTCAATTTACTGTGAAGAACTTGAGGTAAAGGTTTCTGCTATGATCAGTTCAACATCAATATAATTTATTCTTCAATCTCTGTTTTTACTTCTCTTTTAACCACCAGTTGTGATCAAACAGATAAGACGAAACCAAATCCAAGCAACCTCTTCATTTTGGCTGTGTTCTTTATGCTTTGTATTTTTGTGTTTTCTTCTTCAGAACAAGGGCTGGAGGAGATGAAAAAACTGCTGTTGCTGCTGCTAGGCTGTGCAGTCCAGGTAAGGACACACAAACATACCCAACATGTGAAGCAGCAAAGATGCAACAGAAATAAGAGACATTTTTTTGATGGAAACATATGACTGCTTCCTGATGTTTATGTTGTAAAACAAATTTCTGATATTTGCTGTGTAATGAATGTTGTAGCAGACCCTCTTCCTGTAATGTAATAAAGCCTCTTTCAGCTTTTAATCACTGAACTTCAAGAAGGATCATTGACTTTTCTACCTGCTCGTTTTTTTTTAAATTTAAACAAATAATAGTTGAATTCCTGTAAGAAACCCCTCCTTGAAAATCTGTCCACATTTAAACTAACATTAAGCACAGCGGTTATTTGTGTCCAGTAAGAAACAGTACGCAAAAAGGCTTAAGCCTGGTTTAAGCTTGACGCATCTATGAGGTCAGCGCAGCTTCGTGTGGATGATTGACGTCATTCTGGTAACATAGCCCCCTCCCGCAATCTTTTTCACATGGAAAATTTCTGTGTTGCATCTGAAAATTTCTAACTCTCCTTGTGTCTGAAGTACAAAACATACTGGCATTTATATGATTCACCACACAGAGATCGCCAATTTGTGATGTGAAATTGTGGCAACACTTGGCAGAGAAGAGGAATTTATTTAAAAAAAAATGTAAACAGTGTAAACAACTTCTTCTACTCTAGTTTATTGCTGTGGTAGATGATACATATTTGCGATGCACTGCCCCCTGCAGTTTGGGAGTAGACACTGCATTGAGTGTGAAAAAGTACAAAAACTACATGCATTCTCTCATGTGGATCTCACACATCTCAATTCTACGCATCACGGAAAGCATAATCAGCCCTCAACATTTACAATGCAGTCCTATTCTTATCTTAATCAGCCAGCGAGAGAGTAAAAAGATCTTTGTCTGATCCAGAAGATAAAACTTGTGTTTGAAAACTGAACTACTTCCCTAAATACAACAGCTGCTTCCTGGAAAATTTTATGCCAGAGCTGCTTCTGTTTTGTGTCTGGACGTTGGTCCACTAACCTCCAGTTGACCTGCACCCAAGTTTTAAACATCTCAGAAATTTTTTGCACTCTTTTCTCTCCCTCCCCCTCTGACAGTGTGAGAAGAAGGAAGAGTACATTGAGCGTATCCAGACTCTGGACTTTGACACCAAAGCTGCCATTGCATCTCACATTCAAGAGGTATTCTTTTATACAGTGAACAAAGAGAGAACTAAAACTGCTTTGGTCATATTATTTGTCACATATTAGACAGTCAAATACTTGACTGATGCTCATTTAGACAGCAATATTTCTCTCCAAAAAAGAACTGTTGTTGATGGTATAGTGTGTTTTATTTTAGGTGACTCACAATCAGGAGAATGTAGTGGACTTGCAGTGGTTGGAAAGCGGGGAAATGCCTCATGAGGACACAGACGACCTCTCCAGGAACCTGGCTTTCCACCTCAAACGCCTGGTGGATGAGAGGGATGCACAGCTGGAAGTAATGACACTTAAATAAAATGCTTTGAATATGTGTGCATGTTTTAGAAGAGATTTATTGAACTTTATTGGAACTTACAGTGTTAAATTTAGCAACATTTAACAAAACGGAAATGGAATAGATTAACCATGAGTTTGTTTACATAAATATGAAATAAGCTATGTCATTCAATCTTTAATCATTAGCTTTATTTTTTATTAACTCTTAACATTGTTGTTAGGTTAAAAAAATGATATAGAGGATCAAGAACTTAAATGAATTATTTAATGTAATTTTCGTGTTACCTGACTTTACTCCGACCAACCATTAGTGCTTTCACTTCTGTGCAATGCCAGAAAAAAACTGGTAGCCTGTCAGCTAACCTCATTTGATCCCAAACATAGTAAAAGTTAGTAATCACACTGCTGATACAGCTGTACCGTGTAATGCCAGCCATTAAGAGGAGACGATTTGAGAAAAATGTTGAAATTCTCACCACTTTGTGGTATCTTCTGTCAGTGAACTAATTAACTGTTGCCAAAGATTTGCTAATGGATTAACTACGTATAGTATTACCTTTAAATCACCTCTGCTTATAATGCATCACAAGAGCTTCTTGTGCTGAAATGCCATGATCTCTTCACTGATGGAAGAGGTCAACAAGGGAGCATTTCAAATCTGTAATGTAACTGCAGAGATAAAGCTCCACACAACTTTAAACCTGTGAAACAAAACAAGTGCTTTTAACATAATAGACCAAACCATGACTGGAAAGGGTTTTTCTTTTCCTCTAAATTTCTAGGCAGAGGTTTTCTTGTGTTTCTAATGTTTGTAATTGTCTGTAACATATATTCAGAATATTGTTAATATTACGAGAAAAGTTAAGAGTAACTGCAGCTTATGTGGAAACTTTTCCCTTTTTATGCTGTAACCACAAGAGAGCAGCCTCAGGAAGGAAGGGTTGCAAATGTTAACTGTCTCATGGAGAGTGTGTGTGTGTGTGTGTGTGTGTGTGCGTTTTGCTCAGTTTATGCGTCATTAAATGAGTTTCCAACCCGTAGGATGCAGATGCCCACAACTGATGTCGGTGATGTGTGTTTGTCTGTGTGTGTGTGTTTCAGGGTTTCTAATAGTCTCCAGATTATCACACAGCCGCTCTCAATTAAAATCCCATTTCCTGTCACGGGCCCAAGATCCAAATAGGCTGTGTGGAACTGTGGATTTATGTTTTGCCCTGTTTCATGTGTTGTAGTTTAAGGTGGTATGGTGCTTTGGATGAGACTCTTTGTGGTTCTTACTTTCTGAAGTTGGGAACACCAGAACTACCAAATAAAGATAGAATATACTCCCTCAACATATAGACAGAGGCCATAGGGGACACTCAATTTGACATAAAGTGGAAGTTCTTCATAGGAAACTCCTTTTATTGAGTCTGATTTTTAGGTTTTAGAAACATAGTCACATTGTCTGAAATATATTAATGCTCCTCAACTCATCCACATAATGTCCTCTTTTCCTCTTTCCATCCAGACTATAGTGGAGTTAACACAGGAGAGAGACTGCATACAGTTGTCTCCACTGACTCCCTGTCCTTCCCAGTCTCCCGGGGACTCCCCAAGTATGAGGAGGACCGAAAGCCGACAGCACCTCTCTGTGGAGCTGGCCGATGCCAAGGCCAAGATCAGACGCCTTCGACAGGAGCTGTGAGTGCCATGGCTTTGTCATTTCTGAAACTGAGCTTAGAGAAAAAAAAACAGAAACTTTACCTGTTTCAATCCACACAACTGGTCACAACAACATTTTGATTGTATTCTTCTGGAATGGGACAGTATGCTTAAGCACTGTTTGTTCCCAGTTTAGGATCTATTAATGTGGTGGCTTTCAATCTGAACTTTTTTTTTTTAGATCATTATTAGCTTGTTCGTGTTATGCAAGTTTGAACTTGCCCTCTTTTTATGGCATACTTATCCAAATAAAGAGAGTCAAAAAGTGACAGAAATCAAGGGAGAGTGAGATTAACTCATTTAAGGCCCCAGTAGGGATTCTTAATAGTTTGTGTCTAAATTAACTTTAAAGCCATGAGCGTGCTCTAATTTGGTGTAGTTTGCGTTGGGAGGCTTTTTTTTTACCATTTGAGACTTGAATCAATAACCTTTTACAAACTATCTTGGAATCTGATTTTGTGAACAAGAGTTTTGTTATAACAGACGGGAATTTGGTATGAGTTTATGCTCTGTGTTTTAAACCCTCCGTTAACTCTCTGTTTTATGCAAGAAGAGCAGCATTGTCAATTGAGAGAGGAATAGATTTGGAAACCAACCATCCATTTTCACCCTAAATCTTATTACCCACATTAAACTGGACTACTGTAATGTCACTCTGCACCACACAAAGAGTCACTCATCCTCAGCTTGGCCTCATTAAAACTCTTATACTTTCTTGACCTACATTATGTGTCATGGTACATTTCCTTAGCAGACCTAAATAGATGTAAATAACAACAATGACAACTCATTGAATTGTTTTGTTTTTGGTTACTATGGTTTTATTGACTTGGCACTGTGATGTGCAGCTGTCACATGGTGATGCCAGCTCATCACAAACCAGGAAAAAAAAGGCTTGAGTTCTGTTCATGCAGAAGTATTCTGCTCACATGTTTTAAGATGCCGCTCAGAGGCAGAAAATGACTGTTTGTTGTGTCTCGGTGTATGCAAGTGCACATACATTGACTCTGCATTTGTGTAAAGATTTTTATGTCTGTGACTGTGTGACTGTGTCTTTGTGGCTGTGTCTGAAGGAGACCAGGTCAGAGCCTGAGGGTATGGTTCAGTGCTCCCACAAGGTCTGTTTGTTAATGTTTATGTTGAAACCACCATGCCTTGGCTATTTTTTCACTTCCATTTGAGTTAAGACACACATTGAGTTTAAAACCAAGCAATCTCATTAGATTTTTTCCCCCCTTGGTAAGTCTCAATGTGATTCATAAGCAAAAGAAACCTGCCACATAACTGCTGAATAGATTTTGTACATGTGTTTTTAACAGGATCAAATAAGCATGTGCACTTACAAAGTCAATTAGGTACACCAAATTGAATGTTTTACACTTAACTGGTGTATAAATCTTGTGGGATTAAACATTAAACTCAATTTGAGTCCTTCAAGTGAGGTTGATGTTATTATGTTTAACACTCTTATCTCTGCTCCTTGACATACCATCATGAAAATTAGCTCCGCTTTAGGTGAAAATGTTTTACATGGTTGAAAAAAGGAGTGTTCAGATAAAGATGAGCAAATTTTCTTCAAACATTGGAGTGCATACAAATGTTTGAGTGTATGCCTGTGCAGATGCATTGCATACTAAACCATTAACATAAGCGGCAGAGCCAGCTGCATCCATGATATGAGCCCAAAGCTAATCTGCTACGCTATAGTCGACAGGTGTTTGTGATCCAGGGAAGAGGAGCTGAGAGGAGAATGGGGAGGGGGTTATCCGAGGGAACCAAAACAGTAATGGGGAAAGAAACATCCTGCTTGAATATTGGCACTAGCTTCCCTGATGATAAAGTTAGCTTTAAGAAAAATAGACAAATGGGAGAGCAAGAATAGGGGAATGCCTTTTCCTCATTTAAGTGCGCTTTGGGAATCTTGCCCAGTAGCTCATCAGATGTTCAGTGAAGTATTTGAATGCAAACAGATTCATAAACAGGCTTATGAAAATTTGACATTACCAAGATGCTGGTCTGTGTCTGTTTCCTTCAAAGCATTTTCCCTTTATAGCAGAAACCTGCAGAATTTGCACACGCAGACAAACTTAAAAAGACAACAAATGTTCTAGTTCTCTTTAACTTATTCAGATTATACAAGAAAGAGTTTGATAGAAGCAGACAGGGCCCTGCAGTTCATTGTAAAGAAATGAGAAATAGAGCGCTTCCATTTTCACCTCTTGCAGAACCGGATCTAAAACCCTCTCCTTTTCTGCTCTAATCTTATCTGTTTCCTCTGAACTAAGAAGATGGGTTTGGGCCCTAGGGTCAGATTTGCATATGTTCGCCACAGTTGTTCCGAGCTTCTTATTCTCCTCTTTCTGTTTGTCATTGTGTGTTACCCTCAGAATGATGTCCAGTTGGAAAAGGTTGTTTATTTATAGTTGATTCTAAGGCAAGACACAGGAAAGACATTGTATTGTTCTGACCAACACAGATAAACTCACATCTAAAACAATGTGCTGTTTTTAGTACAGGAAAAACAGGTTGGCCAGCTGATTGATGTTTGGAAATCAGCATGTGAATAGTTGACTTTTCTAGTTTTAAATCATCTTTTCTAGGTAGATGCATTGACTTTGCTTTATGTCGATGCTGGCAATAGATTTTTAGATTTAGAAGCATCCCACCAAAATAATCCGAATTGGAGTTGAAATAGTTCTTGCACTTTATTGCTCACAATTTGTGAAATACAGAACTTGCCATTGTAAAAGATTCATTTTTAGGTTTTCAGTGGAGACATCAGTTCAGTTTTCAATCAGCCAATGTGACCCAGTTGAAAATTATGCTCTGCCTCGAGGATTACTACTAACACTTGCCTGATGAGCAGAAGTCATTTATCAAAATAGCCGATTCACCTCCCCCGCCCACTCACAGAAAGGCACAAAAAGCCAAGCTACTGGCTGAAAGAATGAAACTAAAATCAGGATGAGGATCCTGACTGAAATGACTAGCTATTCTTTGCAGCTGTGTCAATAGTTTGCTGCCATTAAATGATTTATTTCCAGGCTTTGAAATGGAAACAGCCCTACAGGGCTGTCCTTCCTACTCTATAATGATGCATGTTCTAAACACACACACACACTCTCAAAAACAAAGGACTTGGCACATGAGGTTTGATGTGTTACTGCAAAGACAGAAAGACACACAGGGTTAATTCTGCTTTTTTGCTCTTGAGAAATGTGTATCATTCTGTACATCCTAGAATTCATTCAGTCACTTCTCTCTTTGTTACGCTATTCAGTCTTTTCTGTTCCCTTTCTGCCTTTAACCCCTCTCCTCTCCCATCTCTATTTCAGAGAGGAGAAGAGTGAGCAGCTTTTGGACACCAGGCAAGAGCTTGAAAACATGGAAGTGGAGCTCAAGAAGCTTCAGCAAGAGGTAGCACCACAACAAGCAGACACAGGCAGCCTCACACAACTAGATTCACACAATACACACACATTCATATGATTTCATCTTCCCTTCACCTGAAACTTTATTCTCTCTCTAAGTACCTTGTTTTGCCAGGCTTTAATCAGTCAGCAAGTGACTTAGCTCATTAGGAGCTATTAGAGCTATCTTTAGTCCTGCACATGGCTTTTGATCAGGCATGCTTTCTGGCTTACTGAAAGACTGATGCCGTAAACAAGGTTGATGAGTGCAGGGCATGGAGGACAGTGCATGTGTGTGCAGATAAGTGTTTGTGATAATTAAGAGTGTGAGAGGGTTTGTTCCTCTTTTTTATCCCTTTATGTAACCACAAGCTCTGAAGCTGTTCGTAGTTCACAGATTTTTTACTGTCATTTATAATAAATCACTGAACCCACTTTGAAAAAAAAAGGAAATCTGTGCCACTGGATTGTAGAACAACTTTAACAACCACACTTTGTCACTCACATTTTGCAGAGCTTCCAGTTGCTGTCGGACGCTCGGTCTGCTCGGGCCTACCGAGATGAACTTGATGCACTCAGAGAAAAAGCCATTCGTGTCGACAAACTGGAGAGCGAGATGAGTCGATACAAGGAGAGACTGCATGATATTGAGTTTTACAAAGCCAGAGTGGAGGTATAAACACTCGTGAAAAAATATGAAAAAAGACAGAATGTGTTTGAAAAAGATACCTCTGGGTGTACTTGAGTGTCAAAAAGTTTAGAAATAGAGGGGGTAAAAAGTTGTAAAATGAAACGGTCTCCTATAAGAAACGTGATATTTAAATGTCAGATTCATAAGGTTTTTAAAAATGTTTTCCTTGCCGAGTTAAAAATAAAATACAAAATCTCTTTGCTATGAATAAATGAAGGATACTATATTTTTCTTAACCTTTGCTGATGTGGTGGATTTTGAAGGAGCTGAAGGAGGACAATCAGGTTATGTTGGAGACAAAGGCCATGTTGGAGGAACAGTTGGATGCTAGCCGGACACGGTCTGACAAACTGCACCTCCTGGAGAAAGAAAATCTGCAGCTCAAATCCAAGATCCATGATCTGGAGATGGTGAGATGATGAATTTAATAATCATTTTTCTGTTTTAGAGGTCTTAGCAAGAGAAAGAGGAGCTGGAAGTCAGTTTTCATAATTGAAACAACTGGACTTGTCAATTTCTTTTCCCTTTTTTTCTAGTCGTTGTGTGCTCTGTTAATCACTCTGTTATCTCTAGGAGAGGGACATGGATCGTAAACGCATGGAGGAGTTACTGGAGGAGAACCTTGTGCTTGAGATGGCCCAGAAACAGAGCATGGATGAATCTCTGCACTTGGGCTGGGAGCTAGAGCAACTATCCAAGACACCGGATCTGACAGAGGGTAAGAAGTTAAAAGATCAAGGCATAGCTTTAAAACACAAGAAGTAAAGAGTGTTATAAGAATGAACAAAACTGAGCTGGTGGCAAATAGCCATCTGAATTGGCCAGGTCGAAGGCAGCGAGGGACGGACAAACAAGGATTTGGTTATTGGCTCCTTGCCCTGGCATCTTCCCATGGTTTTTACTAGCCTCCACTAGGTTTCCTTTCCACTTGGTTAGGACTTTTAATTAATATTCAGTGGCTCCTGGAGGATAATCTGTGTGTTTTGGATCATAAAAGCTGCTAAGAGGTTTAAGCTGTTGGGATCTGAATAGAGACTTTCTTTATGTTTGTGTGTGGGAGGGGTGATGTTTATTTAATGGCACTTAAAGAGCATTAACACCTACAAAATAAACCCTTGGGCTTTTTATTCACTAGTTTTGATGGATTATGGAAATCTCAGACGTATTGTTATTAATTTTTCATCCAGTGACTGGCACCATTTGGCTTTCTCTGTGCTTCTGTGTTCTTTTTTTTTTTTTTTTTTTTTAATTTAGTTTATTATTTTAAAATATGACATTTTCTGTTCCTGTCATTAATTCAGCTCCTCAGAAGTCCTTGGGTGAGGAGGTGAATGAGTTGACCTCAAGTCGCTTATTAAAGTTAGAGAAAGACAACCAGACCCTGCAGAAGACTGTGGAGGAGCTACGAGGAGCAGCCAGTCAGGATGGTGTGTCCAAACGGTCCAAAGTCAGCCAGGAGAACCAGAGACTGAACCAGAAAGTAAGCAATGAACTGTGTGATGTGGTGTTTTTGTGCCCAACTTAAAAAAAAAAAAAAACAAAACATTTGTTACTCTAATATACTCTTGCATTTGCAAAAAAATTGCCAAGTTTAATTTCTTTGACAGCTTTAAAATAGGAATGAAAGATGCATCAGTATTTTACCAGAGATAAACAGTTTTGTCTTCGGACACTTTTTACCTCAAATTGAATAACAGTATAATTTTCTGCCCCTCATCGGAGTCACCCCCATGATTAGCATATTGCACCAAACCTCCTGTAATATATCTCCTTAAGCCTCGACTTAAGGTCTTTTCACAAAGTGGCAGTAAGAAACAAAAAAGAAAAAGACATAGAGAGAGAGAGAGGGGTGGATAGAGGGATAAAAGCAAAGCTGTAAATCTCTGCAGCCCTGCATTGCCTTTCTTTTTTAGTCTCTGACACTCAAACGCCCCTCGCTAAGAGAAGTCTCTCAGCTATTTTCAGAAACATAAGCCTCCCACTGTGCCCTCTGAATAAAAACCTTGAAATTGTGTTTTTCTCTCACAAAGAGAAACCCAGAGCAAGAAATTTATTTCCAAGTAACCGAGGCTTAAAGCAGAAGCACATTAAAATGTGAATGCAGCAGAACAACAGCTATCTCTCATTAGTCGTGTGTACGTGCCCGTTAGCTAAACAATAATACTTGTGCGTATCTCTGCAGAGTTGTGACAGAATGAGGTGATGTGCTATTTTTGCACAAGCTTCTTTGAAAGTGGGAATCACAGGGTATCACACACGGTGATAGACTGAATACAGAAATAATAGCATCATAATACAGATGATACAGCAAAATAGGATATGATGTAAGATGCGCATCCACAGGGAAAGTAGCCTTTAAATGTCACATCAAATTTAAGCAAAGCCATTTCAAAGCTGCCATTATTTTTCATCATTAAAACCAAACAATACATAAACCTAAGCAAGACTGTGCATTTTAAAATTCTTTAATTCTGATTTTTTTTGTGCAGTTGGAGCAGCTGGAAAGTGAACTGGTGGCAGACAGAGAGTCGCTCCGCAGTGCTGAGTCACTCAGCACTGACTTGATGAAAGAAAAAGCCTTATTGGAGAAGACCCTGGAAACCCTCAGAGAAAACTCTGAGAGACAGGTATGCTTGATTGCACCTATTTTGTTTTGCTGAAGGATAAACAAGCTTGTTTGTTGATGACAGAAAACTTCGGTGCAGTCTCGTTATTATCTTATGAATACCACCTTTTCTTGGATTGGCCTCGATCACATAAAGCAATCATGGGATTTTAAACATAGTTTAGGTTGCAGTGTGTGTACTGAAAATCCGTGTGGTCAGATATACCAACACATTGAGACAAACATGTCTTTGACACAACACATCTCGCATGCTGCTGTCATGACAAAACCATCATTGATTCTTCTTACAGGGAAATTCCGAGACCAAGACAAAGCTGTGTAATTTGATAAACTCTATAAAGAGCAGTCTTTGTGCTATGGATTTACATTTAGCTCATAAAACTGTTAAGTGGAGCTGCTGCTGTGACTTAATGACAGATTTCTGGCTCTCTGTGGCCCACATGCAGTCTGATATTGTGTGTCTGCAGGGACTTCATGTCTGTAAGACATGAAAAATCAAAAAATCTGACGTCCTTTGATTAATTTAATCATCTGGTTTGTAAAATGTGGCTTTGATGAGCTTAAGAGGCAGAGAAAACACAACATACTTCCCTAAAACATTACAGTGGAGAAAAATCCGTCTAATTTGTGCAAACACAATGCAATCCTGCAGCTTTGTTCCAAAGTGTGAAAAATTGAAGTGTAATTTTTTTTAAGATCCTCTTGAGCTGTTTGCACCTTTTCATTTTGATTTGATTTCTTTATATTCTTCTGTAGTTTAAAATTTTATTACCCTGTTAGACATGACTGACCCGAGGATCTTATTGAATCTGATATCTGTTCTGTAGCTGAAGGATCTGGAGCAGGAAAACAAGCACTTGGGCCAAACTGTGTCATCCCTGCGTCAGCGCTGCCAGGTTGGTGCTGAGGCGCGCGTTAAAGATGTGGAGAAAGAGAATCGAGTTCTCCACGAATCAATCTGTGAGACAACCGCCAAACTCAACAAGTTGGAGTTCGAAAGAAAACAACTACGTGAGTGTTGTGCTTAATAAATTTTGTTAACTTTGATTATACAAGTGTGGGGATGGTTTGACTTCATCTGTTGTTCTTGATCCTATGGGCTCAGTGTCCTACAGTTAATTTCAGTGATTTTTGTTCTTTGAATTTAAGCATGTGCCTTTTAATGCAGGTAAGGAGCTCGAGGTAATGAAGGAGAAAGGTGAAAGAGCAGAGGTTTTGGAGATACAGATGCAGAAGCTGGAAAGGGACAATGAAAGCCTGCAGAAGAAAATTACCAGCCTTGGAATCACCTGTGAAAAGGTGAAGTTCTGCCTTGTTTAATAGCACATGTAGTGCCCTGTGAGGAACCTTGGCTTGAGCAGTGTGTGTGTGTGTGTGTAGGTGTCGACTCTGGAGAAGGAAAACTCAGACTTGGAGGCAGAGGGCCGTTGTATGAAGAAGAAGTTGGATGCTCTAAAGAACATGGCCTTTCAACTGGAGGCTCTGGAAAAAGAGAATTCCCAGCTGGAGCAGGAGAACTTGCAGCTTCGACGCTCAGCCGAGAGTCTTCGATCAGCAGGGGCAAAGGCTGCTCAGCTAGAAGCGGAGAACAAGGAGCTGGAGAGCGAGAGGAGTCAGTTGAAGCGCAGTCTGGAACTGCTTAAAGCTTCATCAAAGAAGAACGAGAGGTTAGAGGTAAGACCTCACCACTTCAGGTCAGACTGGGTCTAATATGGCCGAGGAGATGTAAGACTCAGCTGAAAGACAACAATGTGAGATATAAAAAAACATGCTGCTCTTAGTTGTAATGTTAGATCACTTGCTAGGCCCGCAACAAAGACAACATGTGCTTTACAGAGAAATAGTTAAAGAGAGAGAGCTTCAAGATTTTGTAATTATCATCTCCAGTTAACCTTTTACAGGTAAGTTACAGGGGATCTGGCATATAATGGCACCTGGGAGCAGAACAACTAGTTCATGAATGCTTTTAATATCCCATTCTGGCTTTTCCTCTCCCAGGTGAGTTACCAGGGCCTAGATACAGAGAACCAGCGTCTGCAGAAGGCCTTGGAGAACAGCAGTAAGAAGATCCAGCAGTTGGAGGCGGAGCTTCAAGAAGTGGAGACCGAAAATCAAACCTTGCAACGCAACCTGGAGGAGCTTAAAATCTCCAGTAAACGCCTGGAACAGCTTGAGCAGGAGGTAGATCAAAAAGCTTTTTTATGAGTTGATTTAGTAGCAGTATGCGTTTGGGCTGAGATTAGGTTCACAGGAGTCTGGAAAGTCTGGAAACTCTTTTGGGGATGGACTGATTCTGTCTGGCAGAATTTGGTTGATCCCCTCATCCAGAAACTGTATCCACATCCAACTAAAAGTAATCACATAAAATGACGTTTTATCTGAATCTTCTTTACATCTCTATCAGAACAAGACTCTGGAACAGGAAAGCTCCCTGCTGGAGAAAGACAAGAAGCTTCTCGAGAAGGAGAACAAGCGACTGAGGCAGCAGGCCGAGATCCGTGACGCCAAGCTGGATGACAACAACCAGCGGATCTCTTCTTTGGAGAAAGAGAATCGTAACATGGGCAAGGAGATGATCTTCTTCAGGGACTCCTGCACAAGAGTCAAAGATCTGGAAAGGGAGAACAAGGAGCTGGTCAAACAGGGCACCATTGATAAGAAGACTCTTATCACACTCAGGGAGGTAAGGAGACACATCACAGTACCAACAAACAAATATGAGTCACTGTAAGGAGGCTGTGAAGTTCAGTTTGACTTATTGAGCGGCTCTGTGTGAACAGGAGCTTGTGAGTGAGAAGCTGCGGACTCAGCAGATGAATAATGATCTGGAGAAGCTGACCCATGAGCTGGAGAAGATTGGACTGAACAAGGAGAGGCTGCTACATGACGAGAGCTCTGATGACAGGTAGTTTTTTCACAAACTGGCACTCGTGAGCCAAAATGTTTTATTGTCTGGTGATGGGTTTTAATATGATGTATTCTGCAGGCTTTTTTATGAGCCAGTGTCTCCCCCACTGACTTCTGCTGAGAAGTCAGTGTTGCCTGGCTTTTGGTGTCAAATGGGGCACACTAGCATTCAGATTTACATGCAGCACTAAACTGAATATTCATTTTCAGGTTTAAGCTCTTGGAGACCAAACTGGAGTCAACTCTGAAATCATCTTTAGAGATTAAAGAGGAAAAGATCGCTGCCCTAGAGGCCAGACTGCAAGAGTCATCCAACCTCAATCAACAACTTCGCCAGGAGCTCAAAACGGTCAGCAACAAACACTCACACAGCAAATGCAAACACAAACACAAACTGCCTGATCTGCAGTATTTTGGATGTGTGCACACATATTCTTAGCTAAACTAAAATACAGACTGTCCTGTATAAAAGCACAATCAACCTCCCAAAAGCCAAAACATCAACCTCCCAGCCAGTCCACTTAAGAACAGGATGTCCGTAGTTCTTTCCCCTCACCAAAGACTGGAAAGCTCTGAAAACACTGAGGGAATCTCAGAGCTGATGCATTATTAATTCATCCACTCTTCCTCCTCTGTCGCCACTTTATTTATTAATGTGGCAGTAGGAGTTGGGAAAGAGGTGGAGAGGAGTGCAGGATGTCTGCTTTCCTTTTGGGAGGTGTTTGTTTTTTCAACTTGCCGACACAAATCAGATCCAAAGCTGAAGAGTTGAGGGCAAAAGTTGAGGCATCTGTGGATGAGCTGAGTTCATCTGTGAATCTGTAATGGATACTGTTTCCTACTCACTTCAGCAGTGCTACTGTAATAATCTACTTCTGTATTCTCCCTTTGATCATTTATTATGTTACTGTCAAGCCTGGAGCAGCACTTTATTCTCAGATATCTTGAATATTTATGTTGTAGAATTAATTTTAGCAGGAAAAACAAACTTTTATAGTTTGTTTCTCTTCAGGTGAAGAAAAACTATGAGGCCCTGCGTCAGAGAGAGGAAGAGGAGAGGATGGTGCAGAGTTCGCCCCCTAAAGGAGGGGAAGACCCTCAGGCTGTCACTAAGTGGGAGAAAGAGAGTCATGAGGCCACCAGGGAGCTGCTGAAAGTCAAAGACAGACTCATCGAGGTGGAGAGGAATGTAAGTTGGCACAATATGAATAAAGACAGCGTATGTGATGTTTCAAATACACAAATCAAATACAATCTGTTGTATGGTGTCTGTTGTTTGAGGTATCTCTTTATGGTGTGTTGTCCAGAATGCTACACTGCAGGCTGAGAAGGCAGCCCTGAGGAGCCAGCTCAAACAACTGGAAACCCAGAACTCCAATCTGCAGGCTCAGATCGTGGCTGTACAGAGACAAACTGCTTCTTTACAGGAAAACAATACGACTTTACAGACCCAGAATGCCAAGCTGCAGGTAATCCAACACACGTCTTCAGAGGAAGAATTATAGACACCTGACACGGACAAGAAGTATGATTTAAACAAAGAGAATCTATAACCATCATTTGAGGCTTTCTGAAAACTTTGATAATGATGTAAATAAACAACAAACTATTCTACATATAAGAGATTTGATGCAGGGTGTCTAGTCCTCTTTCAGCGCCATGCCAGGCCGCTTAGCTCCCTGGATTTAGACTTGTGCTCCATGTTTGGCAGCAAATCAAACCCTGCTTATGGGTGACAGGATTTACAATGACCATACAGCAGCTTCAAGCTCATTCTGTGTGTAATTGTGTGTGTGTTTGAAAGTGTGAGCATGCATACAGACACACGTGCATGTTAACTGTGACTAAAGAGGTATTTTAGACTAGGAAACTACTTTGACCTTCACAAAAGAAACATGAAAAGACAGTTTTCCTTATTGGTGCCGTGTAGAAAGGAAAGGTAGGGAGAACTAACCAAAAAGAGACACAGTGCCCCCTATAGACTAAAGTTTGACTGGAGAGGCTTACCTCTCTACAGATCACAGTAAAATTACCTTTTGAATGTCAGAGTCTGAAATTGAGAATCTGCTTCCTCATCATTTCTGGTGATGATATGCCCTTGTGTACACTCACATCCCTTTAATTTCCTCTCCGTTTTCCGTGTGTTCTGCAGGTGGAGAACTCCACCCTAAGCTCACAGAGCGCTGCCCTCATGGCACAGAATGCTCAGCTCCAGACCCAGCAGACCAGCGTGGAGGGTGAAAGAGAAGGAGCTCTGAAGGACAAAGAAGAGCTCAGGTCTACGTATGAGCTGCTGCTCCGTGATCATGAGAAGCTGGCAGCGCTCCACGAAAGGCAGGCAGTGGAGTATGAAGCTCTGATTGGGAAGCACGGGGGCCTGAAGAGCTCACACAAGAGCCTGGAGCAGCAGCACAGGGACCTGGAGGACAAGTGAGACTGGACTTACAGTTTCTAGATTGTTAACCTAAAATTCCAATTTGAAATGTTTTGTACAGAAAATCACTTTCAAGACTGTTCAAGCTTATGTAACTGTGAACCTTGTGGGATGATTGGAAATATAAATGCTTCTAATGTTGTATATGTTTCTATCCTTTAAGGTACAGACAGCTCCTGCATAAGAAGGGAGAGCTGGAGGAGCTGGAGAAAAATCTGAAGACACAGCAGGAAAAAATTGCACTTGAAAACCAAACGCACCAGGACACAGCTGACCAGTGCAAACAGCTCAAAGAGGAGAATGATAGGTCAGCATAACCCACGCTATTCACCGTACCTTTAAGAATCCTTCAAAGTTCCTCATGTTTTCCTACAGCTCACCTTTTTTTAATGAGTCCCTGATCTTTGTCCTCAGATTAAACTCCTCCTATCGCCAGCTGATGAGGGACAATGAGAATCTCCAGCTGGATCATAAGAACATAAAGAGCCAGCTGAACAGCGCCAAGCTGGAGCAGACCAAGCTGGAGGCTGAATTCTCTAAGCTGAAGGAGAATTACCAGCAGCTGGACATCACCTCCACCAAGCTCACCAACCAGTGTGAAGTAAAGAGACAAATATTTTGAGCCTTCCCTTCTCCTCGTCCAACTTTTCCCCTTGTAGTGTATCATGTTTGCTCTTAATTCAGGAAACTCAGCACGTCTTTGATATACCTATATGTGTGTCTGTGTGTGTGTGTTAGCTGTTGAGTCAGCTGAAAGGGAATCTAGAGGAAGAAAATCGCCACCTGTTGGATCAAATCCAGACTCTGATGCTACAGAATCGCACGCTACTAGAGCAGACCATGGAGAGCAAGGACCTGTTCCACGTGGAGCAAAGACAATACATGTAAACTCCTGCTGATAGCCGTTCTTTCAAACAGAGATGACATTTTGACTATAGTAGACACTTTCTATACACAGTCAGTCTGCTCTGTCTTACTGGATCCTCTCTTATTTCAGAGACAAGTTAAATGAGCTGAGGAGACAGAAAGAGAAGCTTGAGGAGAAAATCATGGACCAGTATAAGTTCTACGATCCCTCTCCGCCACGCAGGTAAACAAAAACGCATAAAGTCTGTGTACTATGGCAAATTTTACTTTTCAAAGCTGTTCATGTGTATCTTTGAATTGGTTCAGTGACAGCAGAGCATTCATTCTGCAGCTTCAGGAAGTGATGTATCAAATATTTATGGTCTGCAGAGCTTTAAAAAGCCTTCAGACTGAGTTCACAACTTGGACAGAAATCCATTCAACTTTCATAATCTCCTAATTCTGTTATGTATCAACCTCAAATCCTGCTGTCTTTATGCCCCCCCCCCAATATAGGCGTGGCAACTGGATCACTTCAAAGATGAAGAAGCTGATCAAGCCCAGGAGCAGAGAGAGGATGCGCTCTCTCACTCTAACGCCCTCTCGCTCAGAGTATGGTGATGGTTTCCTGAGCTTCCCTCAGGACAGCCAGGACAGCTCTTCCATCGGCTCTGGTTCCAACTCACTAGACGATACACTCACACAAAAGAGAAGCAACAGTGAGTACACACAAGGCACATACACACACACACCTGGATATGGACCTGAGTTTAGAGTTTTAACCACCAATGAAAGGACATATCTTGAGGATTAATGACTACACAAACCTTTTTTAGTTTAACAAACATTGTATAGTGAAAGTAGGGTTCTACTTTTTGTCCTACTGACACATAATCACACAGTCACCACAGATAAATCTATAAAACATGCAGAACTCACTTCTGCTTTTAGTGTGTTTGTGTGTATGCGTGTGTGTGTGAGAGAGAGAGCGAGAGAGAGAGAGAAAGTGGGCTGGGATTGGCTGGGATGTACAAGTTGAGTGGTTGAATGGGTCTCTCCTCTCTTAACTGCTCCTTTGCTTCTTTATCTCTCTCTCTGCGAAGGGAGGAGAGGGCAGCAGTCACTTGCCCAAGGGCAGGGGTCCACCAATGGTATGCTGCGGATGGGGAGGGTGGGCGGGGTTTGTGATCCGACTGTCACGTCTCTCAGGGCATGTTTTCGTGAGTCCATTGTCCATGTCACTCAGCTGTTCAAGAAGTTACGGATGAGCTGCGCAGCACTAAAAGGTTTACTCTGAACCTGGAACCTGATACACAACACTTAGTTTTTCCTGTGTTTGAAACAACAATGGGAGCGCTTGACACTTGAATGCATTGAAATCCAGGGCTTAAAGACTTTTTCTCCCCTCTCTTTTTTATATCTGAGTGAAAATATTTTTTTTATTAACATTTAACATTTTTATTAATATAGTGACAAACATTTGATGTAATTCTTGAGTCAGCATCTATCAGGAATAAGAACGGTAAGATTGAATTTGATGGTGTAGATAGAACAGAAATGAGCTCACCAAACTTCTGTGACTCAGCTCCCAAATGATCATCATGAGTCCTAAAATATCACATCAAAATTAGGGCAGTACTTTTTTCAACAAAACTCAGTCAAATCAAGCGCATCTCATGTGATTCAAACACTTGAGGAATATTTTGTGAAAGGTCCAGTTCACTCCTAAGTTCTCTCATAGTGTCCAAAGGCTCTTTAGCTGTCACTCACAGTCAGGATAACCTGCTGATATCTGTGCAGTTCACCTGTAAATCTCCAAGAAACGCCCTCTAATGTAGCATCAAAGCTATTAAAAGGTGCAATGTGTCGGTTGACTACAAAATTAAACTGCCTATTTGTGTTAAAAAAAAAGAAAAAAACTATAAATTGTGCAAATTAAAAGTTTTATTCATATCGAGTGTTATATGAGTTTCTGTTTTTTACACCATTTGGGAACAACCAAGACATAAAGTTTATCACTATTATGATGGTTTTAGTAGAGCCTGATCAATTAATAGGTTGGTAACGCTGTTCTACATGCCACAACCACATGTAACGTTACAGCCAATCACCGGTGACATTATCAGATCTTGTTCACATGATTAACCCTTTGGGTGTTAAAATTTGGCAGCAAAAGACGAGGCATATTTGATACCTGGTACTACGGAAGCATTTCAGTTAGTGCTGCAAAAGAACCGAAGTTCGGTACCCAGCCGAACTGTGTATATCAATGTTCTTACTTCATATATCGGCTGATTTATCGGTTATCAGCTTTTTTTTTTTTTTAGCCCTCAATCCCATATCGGTTGGGCACTAGATTTTACAACCATTGTAAGTAAACAAAAAGAAAAACTTTCAGTTACCATAATTTACAACATAAACATAGCTACCCCTGCTGATTTCCACTCTTTTGGTTGCACCCTTTAATATTCTTCATCCTCTGTGTTGCATTTAGGCGTAACCTTGTGACAGTTGTGTTGTGGTGCAGTTTGTATTATTTTGAAGTTAGATGCAAATGAAAACTATCATGTCATTTACAAAAGGAGTGTGTGAGTGTGATGCTTGAAGCAGGTTGATGTGTGTGAGTGTTGGTGTGTATTTGCATAATGTGTTTAAATTAATGTACTTGTTTGTATATTTCGTCAGTGTAAAGAAGTCTGCCCTTAAAAATATTTTGAAGAATCCAAAGTAGTTTTTAGGATGCATTTGAAAAAAAAAAAAAAGCGCTTTATCAAGTATTTCGTTGTAAAACAGATCTTAGGACTTTGTGAAATGATGTGCCACACCCTCTCAGTGATATTTCGTGGTTGTTATGTCCATTGCATTGTGTGTGTTGTCCAGTTGGGTGTCCAGGGGTTCGGCTCTCTCTGCATCCCTCCCCGGGCTCTCTCTACAGAAATGTTAACCACATCCCCCTGTTCTGCCCTCCCTTTTTCTTTTGCTTTCTTACCCTCCACCTCCCCCGGGCTTGTTCTGTCACTCTCTCTTCCCTGTCCGTCCGACTCTCTGTCGGTCTGTCTTTCCGTCTGTCTCTGGCTGTGCTCTGACAGCTTTAAAAAGGTTGCCTTTCATGAGGAACAGATCCAAGGACAAAGACAAAGCCAAGGCCATCTACCGGCGCTCCATGTGTAAGACCTCCGTTAGCCGACACGCTGGCCTCCCTCTGCCCTCCGCTCCCTCTCTTTGTCACACTGGAGAAACAAAGAAGGAGCAGTCACTGGTGTCAGAGTGCAGTGAGACAGTATTTTTAGTCGGAGCTCCTAAACTTATTCAGACCGTATTTAGTGGGAATTATTTTCCAAGCTCTGGCAAAACATTGGAAATGTCATTTGATATCTTTATTGATATGTCTAAACAAGTTTTCTAAGCATTAAGTTCAAAAATGATTACCCACTCACCGTACAGCAACACTGCACCTCATGACATCAGTGACCCGTCCTTTCTTTGTTTTCCCAGTTCACTCACCGTCTTATTAGCAGCCCCGCCCTGTGTGCCGCCATCGCTCCCTCCTGTAGAGTATTTACTCTTAGGGTTTACCAGCACTTTGTCCTCACTGTCAGAAAATAAATAAACAACACAAACCTTCCAAAAAGAAAAAATGATACGAATGTTTTGATAGAAGAAAACGGGAACCAGGCTTCCTCCCTGGCTCTTTGAAGTAGTAATCATCTCTTTCTATAGATCTATGACCTTCACTATAGTGAATGTGTTAATCACTACGCATTGGGCAGCTTTGTCATGTGCTATGTGTCTCATTTTGTTTTGTATCTGGAATGAAAGGCTTGAATGTGTGCGCTTGTGTGTGTAAAAGAGAGATCTGTTGAGAGGACTGAAGAGACTGCGGGTTTGCCTTTCATGCGCCTGTGGTGTATTTGCTCCCGTCTTTGGTTGCAGCATGACTTAACAAAATCACCAACCGCCTGATCACTGCCACTCACACTCACCATGGAGGACTTGAAATGGAGCCGTCATTCGCCTCTCTCTCTTTCTTTTTCTCTCTCTTTTCTTCTCTGTCTTCCTCTGTCAGCGTGCTGCATTTCAGATCTTATTCTGCTGACATGGACTTTCCTTCATTCTGAATCAGACTCTGTTCTTTGTGTACAGAGCTTCTTCTGCTGCTTTGCGCAGCTCTGCATGCTTTCACGATGCTTCCCGCCGCACACAACTCAGTAAACAAAGTGCATCAAGACGACAGCCTCATGGTGTACCCAAAAAGTACCCTGCAGTGATCAACCCTTTAGCAAGATTATGAACAGTTGAAGCTGATCTTTGTGCACTTTGTATTTGTTTGAACATTTGATGGCCTTTATATGACAAAGTTTGCCTGCATGAGCCCTTAGGTTTAGTGGGCGGTGTTGTTATTTCTTGTTTTCTATCAGATTAATTGAGTTTTATTTTGAATATGAGCTACCACCTCATTGAGACAAAGAAAGCAACTGAACCAAATTTAACTGACCAAGAATGTTGCTTTCATTTAAGCAATTTTGCAGTTAGAAGAGTGTATGAGGATGTATTGTTTCCTGATGTTCCAGCCCTCATTTTCTCTCTCTATACTCCGTCACTTCAGCCATGAACGATTTGCTGCAGACGATGGCGGTGGCGGGCAGCATCGAAAACCTCGATGGCACCGAGCCTGGAGATGACGGCGTAACTGGTGGCAGCAGACGCAGCGGGCAGCGTATGAAGGAGCTGGCACTTTCCACCAACGCCATCGACTGCGCCACACTTACACTCCCCAGCGCACGGCACAGCAGGGCCAAGCAGCGGATGCAGGTCAAAGGTCAGGGATGGTGTTTTATTTGAATGTATTGACCTGGACTCAGGGATGAGTCTTCTGATATGATTTAGTGGAGGTAGTTAAACCATTCCTCCGTTTTGTTTCTGAACAGAAAATGCTTCCTGTGAGGATGTCGCCGGCTCGTTAGATGAACCAAAAAGCCAAGGTAAGCCGTGACCCACAACAACAACAACAAAAGAAGTATCATACGAACGTAGAACAAAGTAGAAAAGAAGAAGAGATACCCCCTGAAAAACAGGTCACGTCCTCAGCAGGCCCATTGCTAATCTTTGGGTTTCTATCCTGCTTCTCCATTAAGCCTGATCTCCAGTTGGAAACACAATTTTTTTTTGTGTGCAAAGAGGGAGAGATGAGCCTCCATTGAAAGTCGGATTGACTCTAATTCTGACTTCAGGATGTTTTCCAGGACAGTTAATCTGCAGACGGGCAACTACTCATCAGTTCTGTGTCACTCTAATGTAGATGACCCAGATGACAAAACTACTGACACACATTTCGTAGCACTAAATCTACATTTACACTCCATCACTATCAGGCTTTTGTCTGTTGAAACATCTTTTGGTATCTTTCCTTTCCATCTTCTTCACTTTTAAAAATGACCGTCAGACTGGTGCTCAGTTTAGATGTAGCACACCGTGCTGTTGAAAGTGCGGTGTAGCTCCAGCAGGTCATTCAGTCGCCTCTCCATTAGTGCAGGAGCGTACCTGGAGTACTTAGCTGATGACTTCCCAGAATGCACTTATTAAATCCAATACATGGCTGTGATGAGACCCATTTCCCAGTGCGTCTCTGTAAAGGCTGCAGGAAATGGAAATCCACTCCTGTTAACACAACCAGCATTACTCATTAAGTATCAGCCTGTGGCTCATCTTCCAGAGACGTGATCGATTTCTCAAAGAAGTTTTACGACTTCCACAAAGTTTCTTTAATTTAATTCTTTCTCTTTCCACCTGAATGTCTGGAACCAATATGAGGTATTAAAGTTTGCTTGTTTTGCCTCGTGGGCAGCCGTTATGAGTCATTGTAAGCTCGTTTGTCACAGCCAGCTGTGTGTGTGTGTGTGTGTGTGTTTTACATCAGGCCTGCAGGTGTATAGCAGTGCTCCTGTTGAGCCGGGCGTTCAGTGCAGAGTGCCCTGTAGTATATGCAGTAAGTGATGACCACTCTGTGCTCCTTGGGCTGCTTCATTTTAATTTCTAATTTGGTGTCACCCACGTTCTGAGAAGCAGTCTGAAATGATTTCATGGTTCCTGGTTTCCAGATGAGCTTGTCTCTGCAAAGACATTCAAAGCAAGGTCACACTGTCACCGCTCCTTGTTTCTTCCTTTCTCTTTATCGGTTTGTACTCCTAAGTTAACGCTGAACCCCACTTCCTTTGTTTTATTTTAATTACCGATTAACTTTATCTCCAGTCGACTGGTTTTCTGTCTTGTCTTTATCTAAGGTGGGTTGGATTTAAGCGTCCTGGTCCTCTCTGTCTGTCTCTCTGTCAGTGCTTGCTTTGTTTATTTTCTGGACATATTGGGGCTGCAGCCTGGCACTTTGCCCTTCCTGTCCCTCTGCCTGGCGTGTGCCATCTGCTGCCCCAGCAGGAGGCGTTCTCACTGTCCGCGTGCACTAAGGTGTTACGCTCTGTGTTCGTGCATGTTTGTTAGAATACATACCAAGTGCGTTTATATATATATATATATATATCCTAACTGTGTAAGTATGTGTGTTTGTGTGTTTTCCCTCTTATCCCTTACCCAGCCTCCAGACCCACCAGTCTCCATAGCAACAGGACCACCAGTAGTAATAGTAACAATAACTCCCACCTCACTTCTCCTCTGGAGGGCAAAGGTATGCTCCTCCCTTCCCTTACCCTCTTTTTCTTTTCCTCTTACCCAATCTTACCTTTCTTTTCTCCCACAATCCTGACCTGTCTGTCTGTCGTTATTTACTTTCCTCAATTTGTCTTGTAGAAAAACTTGATCACGTATGAATTGGTTACAAGTATTTCTCTCTTTTTGTCAGGGTGATCCAGTGCCCTGACTTTTTGTTGTAGCTGCATGTAATCTCTTTTGTTTTCTACAAAATTTGATTGAGCAGACACTTTTGTCCAAAGTGACGTACAACACAAGCAAGAATTTAGACTTTTAACAAATGGAAAACAGTCGCACAAATAGTGGACAGTGGAAGAAAAAATTATCAACCATTAAATGAGTTTAATATTCTTTGCTAGTTTAGACTCAGCTTATGAAATTTCCTCATGCTTCTATATAAGTCATCTTCTCTTAGATCAGTAAGTTTGGATGGTATCTATTTCCGCAGTCGAGGAAAGTTGTGCTGCATTATTACGTACAGTTCCAGAGGAAGGTCAGAGACTCCCTCCGTGTTTTCATCACTGCCTTTAACTCCTCAGGCACGTTGAATGGCAGCCTCAGCAGACCTCACAGTGAGAGCAGCGGAGAGTTCAGCCTCAGTTTGGACCAGGAGGTTTGGTCCAGCAGCGGCAGCAGCCCCGTCCAGCAGCCCACCTCCTCACGCTCCTCCCACCAGAGCCCCCTGCAGCTGCGCAGGTCCCTCGACCCGTCCACCGCAACAGCGACCTCCACTCAGACCCAGAGCAAACCCACAGAGACGGAGGTTCTGTCCCTGCAGCAGTTTCTAGATGAGGGTATCGATCCTGCAGAGGTGAGACCTTGACTTCAAGTGGAACTGATCTTTTTTTTTTATTTCTTGTTTAAACTTTAAATGAACTTTAAATAGATCAGTGTGTTATCGAAACAGGGCAGTAATACGTTTTAATTTCTGTTGAAAAAAGTATAAAATCAGTCGATTAGATAAAAGAGAAACAGATTTATTGATCAACAGGTTTTATTTGATATCATGTGTTTTCCTCTGCAGTCTGGCAGTCAGGAGAACCTCACCGTAGACTCTCCTCGCCTCTCCACTTCATCTGAGCACACGCAGAAAGAACGTGCTACCACAAAGGGGCGGGGCATACTTCGTTCCTCCAGTGGGAAAGCCGCACCAGTCAGCTCCGATCGTCCACCGAGATCTACTGGACAGCCAGGTCGCCCCACCCTACGTAAGGCGGAGAGCACCCGTGTAAGAGGCTCCATGCCTGTCCGCTCCAGCCTGTCCTCACAGGTCAGAGCTACATCTGTCTCTGAACGCCTGGACTCCGCCTCCTCCACGCTGCCTCGGGCCAGCAGCGTCATCTCCACTGCTGAGGGCACCACACGGCGTACTAGCATCCATGACCTGCTCTCGAAAGACCAGCGGCAGCCCGTGTCCGTCGACCCAACCCCTCCTCCTCCTGCCAAGGCTGGGGTTCGCTCTCAGCCTCCACCCAGTGAGTACCACCCCAACAGCACCAACCTACAGGGACCCCTTACCACCAACACCCCCCCTCTGCCCAAGTCCCTCAGCTTACCCTGTCATAGCCTGGAGGACCCCGACCTCTCCACCCTCGAGTCTTTCCTCGGCCCATCCTTCACTGTGGAGTCTGTATTTATGGACTCCATCTTTAGTGAGCCGACGGGCAAAAACCTCCCCTTCCTGTCACTAAACCCAACCCTGGTCAGCAACATCAGCGGGCCTCCTGTTACAAATAAAACACACCCTCCTCCTCCTGCTAACCCGCAACACATTCCCTCACCTCACAGCCAATCAAACGGCCAGATAAGATCCAGTCCAGCCAGTCTGAGCGAGTTTAATAAGGGCGCTGATCCCAGTCAGGTGAATCAATCAGATCAGTCACTGAACCCAGAGGATAATCAGTCCCTGTGGTACGAGTACGGCTGTGTGTGAGCGAGCTGCTCACCTGACTGAACACGGGGAGAGTGACGGAACATATGACGATGATCCTCCACTGCATGTTTTCATGAGAGCACTGTCCGTCTCTGTGTGCTGGTTTTGGTTCATTCTTTTCTGTTTTTCATGGGGCTGAATTTCTATTCTGTTATGTTCTTGTCTCTGAGGTGGGACTTTGATGAATGTTCTTCTGTCCAACTGTTTTTACCATATTATTGTTTGCTGGGTTCCTCTATACCCGTCACTTCCTGGTCCCAGATGAAGAATCTTGGCTTCATCAGAAAATAGATTCACTTCAGACTTTTTGTTGGTTCACTGCTTTATCAGCCGCATCGTTGGCTAAGTTGCACGGCTTTTTCTGTCCGACCTGAACGCTTCATTTTGATCGTTGGATCAAAATGTGTTTCATATTTATCCCTCCTTTGTTTTTTTTTTGTTTTTTTTTTTGGATGGTGTGATCTGTTTGTTGTTTGTACTTTTCCTTTATTTCTTTTGTATGTGATATGACGGGTGGATTTTCTGGTTGCTCTGGTGATAAAATGATGGAGCTTCATTCTCAAAATGATCTGGGGGTGGGGGGGGGGTTGCAGTTGGTAAAGTGAATGTGTACGGTGAAGGCAGAGGATGTGATGATCATGCTAATCATATCTTGATGGAGTGACTGGAGCAGAGAGAGAATAAAGTACGTTTTGGATATTTTTAGATTGTTTTGCGGATGAAGCTCACATCATTTCTTTAAAAACCGTATTCCTTCTTATTCACCACGATTGCTCAGATAATGGTAAAGGGTGATTTTTGATAAAGCTAAGACTGACAGGATCTTGTACAGATTGTAGTAAACATTAAGTTATAATCAACGACGAGCACCGCTTTATGTGCCAACACTAGTAGTACTTCTTCCTGCCTCTAGATCCTTATTTATTCCTGCTTTTGTACCGTGAACTCGCTGTTTGAAGTTGCTTTGTTGTATTTATCTCCCTCTTCACTATATGCAGATATAAAGTCAATGAAATCTTCTTGTCGCTGTCTTCAGATGTAACTTAAACTGCCTTTGTCCTACAGATGTGGAGGGCAGAAAGGCTAAAAGCAGGAGTGGGGAGCCGCAGCAAAGCTGCTAGCCCCGCCCCACGCACCCTCGTCTGCTACCATGCTGTGAGTGCGTGGTGAGTGAGCGCTGCTCGATCGGGGTGGAGGGAGGGGTTAGGTCTTGTCTCCATGGGAACCCTAAAACATGGTGTAACAGATGTCGTCCAGCCTGCCGTGCACTCGCCTCCTCCTGCTTCTTTAAGCTGACACCCCCACTCCTCCCCTCCCTCCCTCCCTCCCTCCTCACTGTCCTGTGTGGCTGAATGTCCCCGTGGTGCCTGACAGAGCCTGATGGGACCCTGATGGACTCTGCTCTGTTTGGCATATGAACGCTTTGCCTGTTTGTGTCCCAGAGTCCCGTGACGCGAGGAGATCATGGACTCCAGGAGCTCAGCACATCCCTCCTCCATGATGCTTCCGTGTTCTTGGTGCAGTGGACTGCTGTGGAGTGAAAAAGGCTCTTTTCTGTGTTCAGGCTGCTTATTGTTGCTGCATGGCTTCTGTGTAGCGCTGAAATCCTTCCCCCTTTCTTGTTCCCTTGACAATGCATGTGGATCCAGGCTGCTTCCCTGTCTGCTCGTGTATATCACCGTCTTCTGATAGTGTCTGACTTTAACTTTCTCTCTCTTCTCTTTTGTTTCCTTTAACTCTGCTTCTTTACTTTCAAACCTGTCCTCCTTTTCTTCCCTTTCTCCTCTTCACTCCTCTTTGCTGCCTGGGACTCAGGGAGAAAGGTGGCCTTGGAGCTGTGTGTCTGAAGCCTAGTAGAGTAAATCTGCTGAGACCGTCTACAGTGAGAAAAGATTGTACATCCCCGTTTTCCCTTTTCTTCCTTTTTCTTTCATCTTATCCCAGGACACTTGAGTAGAGAAAAGTGGCTTCCTTCTCTGTTTTGTTTTTTTTTTCTTCCTTGAATCAAGGAAATAGAAAAATATTAGAACATGTTGCCGTGATTTTTTGGTTTTTCTACAAAGAGATAACTGGCAGATTGCACTGCCGTGAGTCCTTCAGTGTGACAGACTGCTACATGTGCACAAGACTCTTTAGACTAAAGGTTAAAGTGCCAATGTTCACACAACAGCCAAAATGGCGATCTTAAACCAGACGATGACTCCATTTTGGACCTTCTTCTGCCTGCCGTCATGATAACACGAGTCTTTTTTGTTAACGGACGCATGAGCGACTTAAAACGACCTTCAGTCAGGCTCGTACGAAACCTTCTCAAAGCATGTCAACACCAAACATTTCCAACTCCACCTGCGATCAGAATCCTCGACCACAATCTGCATGGAGCAATCAACGAGCCAATCATCCCACTTCCTTTATCCAATCAGAGAGGAGGACAGTGTTTAGTGGGGATTTTATTCACCAGGATGCCAAACGAACGCGGACCGGAAGCCATGACAGCTGAGCGGTATTGGCATCTGTTGCCCGTCAATCATGAGTAAAGGTTGTGTGATCTGAGAGAGAGAGAGAGAGAGGAATCATGGGAGAGTTCCAGGTCACCTATATGAAAGTGACACACTGAACCAAACCGTACACTCTGTTCATCTTAGCTTAAGTCATTCATCAATAACTCCACAAACTGCTTCTCACACATTGCTCTGCTTCCTGCTCTGAAAGAACAAACACTCTGTACAGTTCAGTGACAAACTTTTATGTATCTACGTGTGGAAAAAAAAACAAACAGTTTATATCCGACTGGAGTATAGGTGACCTGTGACCTGTCTGGTACAGACTGAACGTGCAGATTTCTGTTGCCGTGTTGAACATGATGCTAATGATGAGACCCAGTGTTTTCCTCTTTTTCCACTTTTTACATAAACCCATTTGATGTAATTAAAATTCATCAAGACTACTGTGTGCGCTTCGTCTTTGTGGTTTATGCTGAACAATACAGATCCTTTAATTTATTTTGGGGGCTTATTTCTCTATTTTGGCGTTTTTGGGACCGAATTCTGTTGAAAAGTTACTCATGTCACAATCATGTCTGCAAAAAATACTGATCATGATATGATGCTAACTGACAGTGGATTGGCTGATGTAGCTGTGAGCTTAGAAACTTGTAGACTTCTGCATGGCCTTTAAACATACTGACACTTAATCAACAAAACTCTTTTAGTAATCATTTCAAGTCAGATTTCATGCACTTATTTTAACGGCATAATGGTTTTGCTTTATATTAAAAAAAAAGATGAAGCCGTGTTCTTGAAGAAAAAAGAAATCTCCAATCTGAAAGAGTAGAAATAAACACTTTTCCTGCACACAGGTGTTTTAAATCAGTTTTTTGATAATCTTTCCCTTCTAAATGACTGAAATGAAAGCAGCCATGTGAATATCTCCACAGTGATTCATGGTGATCCTCCTGCCAGCAGATCATGTGAACATAAAGCTGAAGCTGCAAGATGAAGTTCACACATCCGTCTGAATATACACAATGAAACTCTGCTTAATGAAAATGTTGAACTGTAGAGGTGTAAACAACAGCAGACGCTTTTGTCCAAAGTGATGTACAACACAAGCAATAATTTAAACAGGAAGTAAAAGCCTTAGACTTGCTCCTTGTAGGTACTGGTTGTTTGGTAAGAAGACCTTTGATGGTCAATACATAATTAAAGTGTTAAAAAAGAGCATATGAATGTTAGTTCAGAGGGATCTTTAATGTCTAAAAGTAATCCTAAGCAAGTTTTCTAGAAGTGCCTTCAAAGGTCTCATGGTAACAGTCTGATCTGAATCACACTGATTTAAAACTGACCTGATTACATCCAAAAACATGCAGGATTTTTTTTCTTTTTGGGTCAAATAAAATTAGTTTTTAAAATGGAAAAAAAAAAAAAAGATTTTTTTCTTTTTAGCTGCAAGTTTTCTTTCCTTGATGTTTGCTGCCCTCTAGAGGTGATTGTGAGTACTCAGATTTAAATGCATGAGCTTACTGATGAATACAAAAATAGTTTGAGGGGGACAGCTTTCATTATAAACTACAGAAGTAACAAAGAGTCAAAACTAGACATTGTTAAAAAAAAAAAATCTGGTACAAAACAAAGACAACATTAAGGTATGTTGTTACACTTTAATTTTCCAATCCAAAAAAAATCACTGAAACAAACTCCTGGTAGTTTTCAATGTATGACGTTTATTAACTGTATGGTCATGCAAAAAATCCAGCATCCAATTGAAACTCAAAGAGTACAGACATATGTAGCCCCTTTGAAGTACAAGGTTACAATGCAATAAATTTACTGACATACAAGCTCAGCTTCTGTTAATCTTTTATGCTCTTTAATGTGAGATAACGGATCATTTGGATATCTCAGACGGAGCCGTTTCATAATCTGGAGGATGCAAGTAACATAGATTTCCATTTCTTTATCAAGTAACAGTGAAAAATTACCAGAAAGTAGACATGCATATTTCTTCCATTTGTAAAACTGCATATATAGTGTTGCTGTTAAAGACTGTGGTTGTTATTTATCTCTGTTTGATACATGATTGAAGCATTTCAAGGATCTGCCCTCAGCTCAGTCAGGTGCTTTATAATCCAACATTTATCAAACACTTGTTGAAGTGTTTGGCAAATGTTTAATAGGGTTTGTTTTTTTTTAGAACTTCAGGAAAATAAAACCCACTGTGGATTAGATTTGTTGTAGGTAGTTGGTGCGATCAGCCCAGAGTTAAGCTGTGTGAAGTGTATATTTGGTCACGTTTCCTATTTACAACTTTTAGACCGTAAAGTCATACCCTGTCTAGATAGTGTGTGATTTGTGAGGTGATCATGGAGCTCAATGATGCCTCAGCTGATGCAGGGAAACAGACGGGTCACTAACTTAAACCTCATGAGATGAAAAACTGATTAATGATGGATAAAAATAAAACCTCAGCACATGATGTTTTTATTGATTCCAGGATTTTAGGCCAAACTGATTTTCAAAGTTAAATATTTCACTTTTACTGTCTGATGTTCACTCAAGATTACCAGGTCAACTTTTTTTTTTTTAAAGGGTTCATCCAACATTTCCTCACAGATAACACTGATTTTATGTCACAGGACAGACTTAAACTAAAAAAACAATAAAATCTCAGCTCTGTCCAGTTACAGTGATTGGAAACATTCTCAGTGGTCCCTATGTGGAGGTCTGGGAGCTGTTTGTCAAGTTAAACATTTCTGGTGTTATAAATAAAGTTTCCTCAGTTTCAAAAACATCATCTGGCTGGATGCTTTGCTTCAGCTGAACTTGATGGGAAAATGATGGTCATGTTGATTGATTTTGACTTTGCAACAGTGGTTCCCAATCCAAGGTCACATGATCAGACCAGTGTGATCTAAACAGGGACGTGTTAGTTTAAATTCAGTGTTCTTACTCTAAATCTGAGACATGATCCACTTCATGGAGTAGCTTTAAGGAGATAAACGAGTAGGATTAGATTCTACCTCCTTCCACAGATTGGAAACCACTGTTAGAAAAGACAGTTTCATGTATGAGCGGGCTCACTGCACCAGCTGCCTCATATTAAAAGGTTAAGATTTGGGGGGAAAAAGGAGGACAAATAAATGAATAAAAAAGCACTGCAGCTGGCTGCTCCTTCTAATGCTTCCTTTGAAGAAAACCTGTAGATTTGAACTGCATCTGACTCTTCCAAACATCCCCATAACTGTGACACACACACACAGAGAAAAACACTTCATCAGATTGGGCCACAGCACAAACAGAACCACTGAGTCAGAAAAACACATCACGTAGTTTAAGTTCTGGTTGGTCGTCATGGTGTTTTGGGGGAGGGGCACAGTTTTGATGTCAGATATGTCACAGGAGCACAAGCGGCTGATACAGGAGGGCGGGTCTTACACATGGATCACAACGATTCTTTAAAATCTGCTGGACTGCGTCAGCGTACGCACAAACAGACGATGGTATCTGATGATCTGAAGCCTCGTTCTGGTTCAGCATGAGTTACTATGGAGCAGCGAAGCACACGGGACAAACGACGAGTCTCCATCCCTCCACCGGTACAAAGTCACACACTCACAAAGTTTGTACAACACAGTGCAAAAACAGCACACTGACACACAGATATGTTAGTCCTCTTTAAAGGGAGAATCTTTAGACTCATGTGCTTTTACAGTGTTGTGAAATCCAATATCATCAGCCACAGGAGTGCGTCAGGTGTTTCACCCTGTTATTCAGCATTCAGTGTGTGTTGATCAGTGTGTGTGAGGGGGCATGGGGCAGTAAAAAAAAGGGTTGTGGCAGTCTCATTTCAACCCCTCGTTTTTTACAGTTCTGGCTAAAACAATGAATATAAATCTCAACATCAAAACACTAACAGCTACGACATTTACAACAGAACCTGTGACGAAAGGAGACAAAATCCATTGATTGCCATCAGCGATGGTCCCACAGCCCTTTAGCAGGCAAAGCCTTCTCCCTGTTTCACCTTTTTCTACTATTTATTTGGTCCAATCCAACGGCTGCATTTCCTTTTTAACATGCTTTTATTTTTAGTGCCAGGACGTCACACAGCAAGCCAAGACGGACAACACACAGACTTTAAGAACACAAGACAGGCATAAGGGTGACATCATCATCATCATCATCATCATCATCATCATCATCACACAACGTGGTGCTACGAAGACAGTAATGGGTCGACGAGGAGGCAGGAATGATAGAAGTAAAGGGACAGAGGTAGGGAGGAAGGAAGAAAGGAAAGAGGGAAGGATTCAGGCAAGCATCACCTGAAGTTGCAGAAAGGTTCACTCCCTCAGAAGAGCAAACACAACAGCATCGAGTCTCAAGTATCTGTGCAAAAACAGTGCAGGCCAAAGTTCATGCTTCATCTCAAAAACACAAAAACAGCGAGGGAATCTCAAAAAGTTGTCTGGGAGTGTGTCCGTGCTTTCAGATTAAGTGGTTTGGAGGTCTGAAGAGCTGGTGGCCTCACCGGGGTTTGGGCAGACAGGTGAAGGCCTTCTGCAACTTCAGGATGAGCTGACCTGGACTCTGGAGGCTCAAACCTAAAGAGAGGCTGGAGCACAGGGGTCTGAGTGTGTGCGTGTGTGTGTGTGCGTGTGTGTGTATTTACACCTCAGGACAACAAAGCAGAACAAAAACACCAACTCTCATGCTTATCTCCCCTCCCCAGTCCCCACACCCCTTAATGTAACTCAGGTTTCCCTTCTTCTCACTGCTATAAATATCTAATTATTCACATCTCTATTAAATTAAGTCCCCAGTTTGATTAAAAACGATCGCCTGTCAACACAAAGTTATTTAAAATGCATCATTCAAGAGATAAAAACAAACGGCTTAATGACACATCATACAAAAAGACGGAATAAAAATAAAGGTCCCTTCAGTAACGTATCACAACGTCTAAACCCTTTAAAAACATTGTGTGCATATACTCAAACCAGACAAGAAATGGCTGTTAAATTATGATATTAAGTAGATATTAGTTGCTTCAATCCCCACACACATATTTAATGTAAAACTAACAACACTTCTATTAAAGTAGACCTTCAGCTGCTCTCCAGAGACAGAACAAAAGAATAAAAATCACATTTTCCACGTATTTAACTCTGGCCGCATTCACTGTGTGTGTAAAAGTGTTTTTCTGTTATATAGATATATATATATAGATATATTTTCAACATGTTAATACTTTTCCAGACAGCAGACAAAACAAAGAAGGGGAAGTAAAGGCCATGGGAGACAAGGCGCAGGACAGCATCACCCCTGTGTCGCCCCAGAAACATGCACCTTCTGCAAGAAAGGGGCTGACGTGAGCCGGGCCCCACCCTCCTCCTCAGCCAGGGATCAGACTGGATCAGTGTTGGTCGGTGTGGTCGGTCACTCAGTCGAGCTTTTGGAATTTAAAAGTTGATTTTCTTTTCTTTTCTTTTTTTTTTTTTTTGATTGATGGGAGAATTTCCCCAGTTTTGTGTGTTTTTTTTATACATTTCCACACAGCCTCTTCTCAGCTGGGATCCAGGTACCAATCCGACCACGGAGAATAAATGCTCCAAACGGCTTTATAGTTCAGGCAGAGCTGGAGAGAGAGGATGAAAAAGCTGGAGTGGAAACTGTAGAAGAGATAAAACATTCCTGTCCAAATGCTACAAGCTGGAGATTTTAGCTTTAAAGGAAAATGTTGTAGTAAAAATCAAAGTGCCAGCGCAGCGACAGACTGAGCTAAGACTGAGGTGTCGTGGTTGTCTCACCTGGGCCTGGCCTTCAGTTCACTGCAGCGGTGCAGCTGGTGCTCCTGAGCAGTGGAAATGAACGTTGAGCCATTTGGCGTCCCGGCGGTGCCACACACGAGTCTCCTCTGACTGGCAGGAGCGCGGCCGGCCCTGGCTGTCAATGTACTGCGTCAGGCGGATGTAGGCGATACAGGCGGCCTCTTCTCCAATCAGGTGGACGTGAGGGTTGAGGATGGTGGTGTGCACTGGTTTGCTGTTTTTACTCAATACTGTGGGGAAGAAATGGACACTTCTGCTGTTTGAGGGGAGATTTGTGAAGCTCAATAACCAGAGTAACAAGGAGTTGATCATTTTTAACTGCCCTTAGCAACACCTAACAGCAGCTCAAAGCAGCAGGAGGAGCTCACTGATGGATAAAGTAAGAATTTAAAATTTAGACAGCAGAGGCCTGATGGACACTGAAGCAAACTTACGGTTCTCAAAGTAGAACTTGTGGAAGTCCATGCCCTCCACCAGGTTTCCGAGGGCTTCTGGCTCAAAAGAAGTCAGTCCAGGATCACAGATTCTCCTGTCACAGGAAAATACAAATGAAAAACTTCAGCTGAATTGATTGTCTTGCAGAGAGAGTGAGAGCGACTGAATGCTGCGGATCAGATGACTTTTAAAGTTCTGCTGACATGAAGGGGTTTCTGAATGTCTTCACTGAATTAACTATGAAAACTCACGTGTAAGCTTCAAAATCTCCATTGTTGATGGCTTCGATCAGCTGCTCCGTCATCTTTATGATCTCCTGTTTACGAGCTGATAACAAGAAGAAGAAGAAGAAGACGACAGGCAGAGGGCGGGGAAACCAGGGGAGGTTAGAGAAAAGATTCTGTGCTGGAAAACACACATTTCAATGCATTTCATGCATCCCCTGAACTATCTTTAAACTACACTGAAGAAATTTAATAAAATTTAATAATATATTTAAATATATTTCTCATATAAACTCCTTTTACATTCCTTGCTTCCTACAGATGTAACCAGTTGGGGTTTTTTAAAAAAAATTTTTATACCCAAAATCTCCAAAACAAGACATTAACTTTCAAATGACTCAGAATAATTAAAGCAACAATTTAAGCAACCTGCAGTTCTCACAGTCGAAAGAGAGACTTTTTAAGGGCAACTGTTGTTTTCTGGAAAAAAAATGTGTAAAACTAAACGGCTAAAATTTAGTGTTTTTTAAATAAAAGCAAAAAAAAAACTATCGACTGGAAATTAAACTTCCTGACTGTTTTTTTTTTTTTTTTGTAATTTTTTTAATATTTTGATTTTTGTTGCACAAGGACGTATCTGTGTGTTGAACCATTTTACTTGCCTTTAGTTTGACCCTATTTTAAGACTTTTTATTTCAGAGCAAGTTGTACAATTTACAAAAGCAAATAATCAGATGGGTTTTTTTAAAATTGATCTAAGTTAGTCAAAGTAAGTCAATCTGAGCAATATCTCATAAAAATTTTAACTGGTGAACTCAATCTGTGCTGCATGTCAGGGCTCGAAATATGGTTTGATAAAACCTAACATACAATAACAAAGACAAACTGATGGACACTAAAATTTCTTCCCAACTCACATAAAAACCATCCAATAAATTTCACATCACATGAATGTGAAAAGGCTCAAATCTCATGGTGAACCTGTTTAACTTCTCACATTCAGAGAATGAGAGACACGCAGACACATGCAAACACACTCGTCATCTCTGAATTTTAGAGGACAAAAAAATCTGCAGTGATAAACACACACGAAAGGAATTTCTTTTCCTTTTTAATGTAAATAAGCTTCTTCTGAGCCAGACAGGTCATTGAGAGACTCCTGCACACCTGAACAGGACTCTGTGTGATCCTAAAAGTTAGGAGAAGAAACACTGCTTCAGGAGCACAACCTGCACAACCCAGCACTTACTCTGCTGCAGTTTACTGTGGCTGCCTGCAGGGGGCGACGGGGCCAACTCTGCCTGAAGATTGGAGCTCTGAGCTGAGCTGGTCTGAGGAACACTGGGGCTGCTTACAGCCTCCTGCAGGGGACACACTGCAGGCAGCCATCCCAGCAAAATAAAGTTATATTTAGCAACCTGAGAAGCCAAGTATCTAAGTATTCACACGGCATTAAATGTTGCTTATTCTGCACAAAGTAAATCAAGAAGTCATTAAAGGAAATTAGACTCCAGACACTCAGATACAGAAGGGGAGACTGCAGTCAGGCCTTAGTGTCAGTAGATGGCAGCACAGGAGAGTAGGGCAGACTGGTGCAGGAGAGAAGAGGATGTTTGTTTTCTCTTATTCATGCATAGTCTTTTTAACAACAAGCATCTTTTTCTGCTTGCGAGGAAAGATTTGTGGCTTTGCACAGTTGCTGGGTGTTGAGAGGAAAAATGTGGGCACACAGAGGTCAGAGCTGAGAGGTGAGTCAGGTAAACGGCTGCTGACTTACAGGTGGGCGGTGGGCAGGGAGGAGACAGGGTCTGGGTCTGCTCCTCGGCAGTGCTGCACAGGCTCAACACTGCGCTGTCTGTACTAGTGGATTCACAGGCCGCCGCTGCAGCCATCACAACAAAACATACAGACACAGACTGACAGAGAGTCTGAGAGGAAACTATCCAAACAGGGCTCGTCACAAGTTCATACATTTGTCAGTTATTGAAGTAGTCACTGCATCATCACTGATAGTTTCAGCTTTTTTGGACTGAAGGTTTTACTCCTCTAAAAAAAAAAAAAAAAAATGTGAATGTGTACCTAAACATTCTTCAAAATGTAATAATCTCATCAATATTCCATCTATAGGAAAGACAAGAACGGCCATAGATTTTTCTTTTTTTTTTATGCACTGTTAACTTGTTATAACGACTTATTATTTTGTTATATTGATATAACATAGATTTTTTTTCTCGTTTTAACAATTTTTTTTTTGTTATCTCAGCATAAAGATCGTTTTCTTGTGATGACTAATTAATGAACAACGTGTTTGTCTTGATTTCAACCTACAAGAGCTGCCATGAATGGCTTCCAGCCACCAGGTGTAGCTGTAGCCTACTGGTAAGTTACACTCTGTTTACTTTAGGGGCTACAGGTTAGCAGATGGGAGGCTGACAAACTTTTATCGGCTGCTTCAGCGAAGCTAAAATAAATGTAGGTTAACCTCAACTTTGCAATATAATGTGAAATGTAATAAAATGTTTATTAATTCACTGAATAGTGCTTTGGGCCAGCCTCTCATCTGCTAACCTGAAGCCCCTAATGTAAACAAACTAAAGTATAACTCACCGGTAGGCTACAGCTACACCCAGTGGCTGGAGGCCGTTTATGGCAGCTCTTGTAGGTTGAAATCAAGACAAACACGTTATTAATTAATTTGTTATCACGAGAAAACGATCTTTGTTATGTTGAAATAAGAGAAGTCATTATCACGAGATAACAGTGCAGTAAAAAAGAAAAATCCATTCTTGTCTTCTGTAAGCACCATACAATGATTTGGTTAAATAATTCAGCCCGCTCTCAGGAAGAATGCACTCGGATAAAATAACACCAAAGAAGAGCATTGTGGTAGAAATCAGAAACGTGTTAATCCTTGTTATTCAGAAACTCATAAATAAGAAACCAATGAGTTTAACAGGTCACACATGTAGCCAAACCTCTCTGGTCACATGTCCTCTACGTGAAAAACATGTAATAAGCTTTATACACCTTCAAGAGGGAACTTCACATCAGCAATCTGTTGCTACACCTATCACGAAAGTTTCAAAGTCAGGATTTTGCAACTAATAAAAATATGGTTTAAATGATTGAACTAAATAGTTCAATGTAGTGGTGTATGACCATCATACCAACCAGAGACACTTCCTTTATTGACCTTGTGACCTGGAGAAGGAATTTAACTTGTATAAGGTGGAGCTAAATCAATCTGCCAGTGTTTAAGTTTGTATTTTGGCACAGACAAGGATAAATATTTCATATCCATAGGCAGTCAACCTTCGACAAACAGAACCACCAGCGTCTCCTTTGCATGTCAGTGATGATGTGCAATGAGATCGAGCGCTGCTAAACCTGCAGAAAGCTGCCTTAAGTAACTGGATTAACTGTACTGGCAAGCCACAGGTAGCTCTGTCCTTCTCGATCAACTGAAGACACTGATTATCACCCCGACCTGGAGATGACTACTTTAAGGCTTAAGCAGTGTGTGGTTCAGGTAGGTACACACTCACATAAAGCAACAGTCAAAATAAGGTGCAAGTACTCTCCAGTTAAGTTTGTGTAAAGTTAGAAGTGTCATATTAGAGGGATCCTGTCTAGCCTGATGGTAGAGAATTCTATCCCTGCCTAATCAGATATTTACAGTTAAATATCTACTTTGTGAAACAGAATAATTTTTGTTTAAAATAATGTTGGAAATAGAAAAAAACTGCTGAGCTAGTCTCTGCTTGGAGCTAGAGTAAGCCAGCTAATTTGCTTTAACAGAGGTGTGTGTTTTTGAAGTAAGAAATGTTCACTAGTTTTTTTGAAACCCTGACTCAATGTGGCGTTACCTTAAACTCTGAAGAAAAACTTTGCAGCTTTTATTGTTCTTCCTCTCTGTCTACTTTGTAAGTGGATAAGATACAAAGTGAACATGAACGGCATGCAGAGAAGGTAAAAGTTGGACAAGTACCTTTCCTACCTTTCATCTCCTCCTCTTCTGTGTTATTGCAGCTCTCTGTGGAGCCCTGTCAGACAGAGGATAGAAAGAGAGAGGGAAAGAGAGAGAAAAACAAGGATTTTGGAGGAAAGAAAGAAAGCAGATACACAATAAATCATTTGTTGATGTGTTAGTGAGTGATGCTCGGGATGCTTCTGACACTTTACGCATACGACGCACAGACGACCTGACAAACAGATGGAAGGGTGGACGACTCCCTCCCAGGAGCACAAACCAGCCAGGACAGCAGTGCAGAGAGTCACACATATCAGAGTGACAGTGAGTGTGAGTCAGTTTAAAATCCTGCATGTTAGTGTGTAGGTGCTCTACTGAAGAAAGTGCAGCAGGGTCTTGGTGAGAAAAGTGTCTGAAGAGAATTGTCAAACGACCATCAGAGTAGCTAGTGGTGCTAGTATTTAGCACGCTAAGACTCAAAATAAGAAGCACATGACAGTCAGTTCCTGTTTCAGCAGAAGGTCTGACGTGAGGAATTAGATATGAAGCTGTCACTGTGCACGAGTCCCTGTTACATATGGGGCCGGAAGGATTTTCTGTTTCATTGAAATTCAAAATATAGTAGAAAAGGGCACCACCAGAATGATTGGGTAGTTTTACAGCGTTAATTATTAGCAAGTGTTAATAGTTACATTGTACAGTAATAAGTGCTGTATTACAACTTACAACTTTAGGTAATGTTTAATTTTTCTTTTTAAATGATACAGCTTGATTTTCTTATTCAAATTTTATAAACTAGCTAGATTTATTCAATTTTTTTGGTAGGTAGCATGAAAACTTATATTTAATTCAGGTCAATCCACAGTCCAAGAAGAGCTCTGATTGGTCAGTTCCTCCTTTTTGGCAGGGGTTGTAAGGCTCTTTTTTTTCTGGTATTTTTTAAAAAATGAACAAGCTTCCATTTAAATGTCCTCATGCATAATTTCTACGGACAAATAGCATTTCTCGTATTAATTGGTAATAATTAAACACTGATACCCGTCGATACATTCTAGTGGCACCATAAAAGTGCACCTTCATTACAAACAGGAGCTGTTTCTGATCTGATCCTCCAGATTGAGGGAGTTCACAGCGTTTAATTCTCCAGTGAATTTCCTTCTGGTAATCAGGAAGAGAAATGATGAAACACGCCAACAGAAGCCAACTCACATTAGGTGCACAATGAGGCGTAGAGAGTCGTTACGGTTGTTTTTTCGACAGAGATGTATGGAGTAAATTTAGAGAAAATCCTCCACGAGTTCCCTGCGAGTGTTAGTAGCCGCTGGTGGCTAGTGTTGGGAGAAGGAGGGGCTTACCTTGGTGCCGTCAGCTGGGTTGTGTACAACAGTAGTCTGGGCTTCCTGAGGGGAGGTAGGAGACACTTTACCATGCAGGGAGGGAATGAGTGGATGGGGTGGGGGCACCAGGGAGGATGCCAGGGAATACCAATGTATTCCATGACCACAAATATACACAACAAAAGCATGTGCGCACACCAAAACATCACGACAGCACAGAGGCTGTGGCTGTGACTGAGTAGATGCATGTAAATGTAAAGGCGCTCAGTATCAGTGTCTTCAACCCCTCACCAGCACTCGGCCTAAAAATATGTTTCCACAGTACGCAATCAGCACTTAACACTCAAAGCAGCTGAACACATGTTCATAAACCAGAGCCAAGGCTGAGGAGGAGGAGGGTACCCGGAGCATCATAATGTAAATGTGCAGTCGATGAACAAGCGACTGTATTTCAGTGAAGAGCTTTTAACTTTTGATAACAGGAGCCTCTGAAATATCCAACTTTGAGACTAAAGCCCAAATAAAAGCAACGTACTAACAAACTCAGGCAACAACTTGTTTTGGAAAACAAGATTTCAAATGAGCCCCACAGGTGTGAAATCTCACTCCTCCTCATCAACTTTGACCCTTTTACCAGAAACATCCAACACAAAGCAATAAAGAAGCTTCAAGTACAGCAATGTGTGGAAAATCAAATCAAGGGTAGCACTACGAGCTAGCCTGTCACACACTCAGGATCTCATGAGATAATGGGCTATACTGGACCCTAACATCCAGGAACTACAACTGCAGAAAATGCAGCCCCTCAAAGGAAGTATTGAGTAATTGTGACTTTGTCATTTATGTGACCAATTCCTGAGATTCTGGGGCTCATTTTTCAGCCACTCTAGGAAATGTGGTTCAATGCTTTAAAGTTCCCAGTGTCTCTCTCAAGGAGTTACATAAGAAGGTTGATATTTCTGTTGGTTGAATGTGTCAAATACATGTTCAGTGACTTCACTTAAATTAACCTCGGGGCTGCATCCTCATACAATAATGGTCTCTCTGTAACTCATCCACTCCAGGTCCTGTTTTACCCAGAAGTAGATTGCATAGAGTCGATGTAGAAAACTCTGCATTTTTGAGTTCTGTTTTAGCAGGAAAAAAACAAAAATCTTTTTCCTCCCAACAATGATCTATCAACAAATCTCAGGTGACAAATTCAAACACATAAAGGAGTCTTCAAGATTTGGCAGAGCAGAACTTGATTGAAGTGTCTGCTGTTGTTTCACAAAATGAAAGTCATTTGTCTTCCTGTCAGTGTTTTGTTATGTGTAAAAAAACTGTGTGTTTGTGTGTGTGTGTGTGTGTATGGCTGCAATGGGTCTGGGTAAAACAAGCCAGGAGAGACGCTCTCGGGCTCGAACCAGCGATTCAATTTTGAAGTTGTCAAATCCACCTCCAACATCACAGTTTGTGTTTCAATAGAGAGGCAAAGAGGCAGAGGATGGAGGACGAGAGAGAGAGAGAGAGGATGAAGTCCAGAAAAGATTTAGCTTAACATGGGATGTGACAAAAAGATGACGAGGAGACAGAACTAAACACTAAAAAAAGATGAAAAAGATGAAACGGTGACATAAAAAGCAAAGTGAGAGAAACAAATAGAGATGAGGTACCATTGGTGCTGTAGATGACATGCTGCTGTCTTTGGTGCTGCTGCTGCTTACTACACTGTTATTACTGTTGTTCCCCTGCGACTGGGGCAAAGAAACACAACACAGAATGACTCCCCCCATGCAGTCAACCAAACTATGGTAATCTAAGGGGGAGAACAGGAATATGTGGCTAATACACAGCCATATTTAAACATTACACTTTTCATAAATTATTTTAAAATTGCACAATCTGAGAGTGAAGTTAAATGCCAAACATGTTGATTTAAAATCTGTTAATAATCTGACACTTCCTTCTTTGAGCATTTTGTACTCTCTAATACTCTGGTTGTTCAATCTACAACATGACCCTAAATAGTGACCTTAAACTTCAAACTTGTTTTGGAGATTTGGGTCCTTTCATTTCTCTCATAAAGACGTGCATCAAGTGGTTAAAAAGCTTTTTGCATTTTTAGCATCATGGCGCATGCCTGCGTTAAGCGTCTGCAACTTTTGCGGACGTCACAGTGTTAAAGAAATGGAAATACACAATAGTTAGTCAGCAAAAACATTTTACCAAAAACATATCGGAACAAATTTTTATCTTTGTTTCGCTCTCTAAAAGTATACTGACCAAAATCTGCAAGGAGAAGAAAAACACAAGCTTGTTTCTGAGACAGGCAGAGTAGTGAAGCCAGTTTCTGGCGCCAGCGTAGGCAAAATATTAATAACTGAGTCAGAAATCCATTTTAGAAAGGTTTCCAGTTCAGGTCTGTGCATGCAGTGGAAGGCCTTGATGACAAGTTTTTTTCCTGTTATTAAGAAAAACAGTAAGTGTCTGTTTGTGTTCATATGATAATATGTATCTAATATTTTATTTCCCTGCTTTAATTTAAAAGAGGCCAACTCTAACACAACACTCGAAGCTATATGATAGTTCCTGTTAATCACTTTAACTGAAATTTCATACGTCAACCCTGACAATAACAAAAACTCACTAATAATCAAACAAAATAAAAAGGTTTAAAATTATACAAAAAAGAAATAAATAAAAGAAAACAACTAAAAATTGTTGAGATAGATGCAGCTGCCTGTGTCATTGTGAAACAAACTAAAAAAGGTCAGCACTGACCCTCTATAACAATACTGTATTACTACATACGAATTGTTTCTGTAGGTGAAGTGATACCAACCTAAAATTAATTTTCAATTGTCTACATAGATCCAGTATTTTTCATAAAGTTAAAGATTTAAAGATGTTTTTTTCCAAAGTGTTAAAAAATAAAACATAATACTCAGTCTGTAAAAGTGCAGGAGGAGCAATCAGGGACTCCACCGATTTGGTGTTTGACACAGCTCTCAACAGAGTGTGTTAAAAGCCCCGGGTGTTGAGTCCAGCAAACAGGGGCACTTAGCAGGCAAGGACAGACTGACAAAAATAAAGCATCACCAACAGGGAAATGCAGCTAGGCCAAACCAGGGAGGATAATTGGACATCTTTGCCTCTGCTGCTTCTGATTTTTCAAATATAAAGTCCAGAAGTTAAAGTAGACTTGAAGTCCAAGCACTAGGTTATCATTCCCTGTTCACCCAAACACTAAACTTGGTCATGCTTTGTTACAGATTCCAGTCTAGAATGGTGGTTCAGCTGCATGATGAGAGATGGAGTAAAACAGAGTTTGAGCTGGACTCTGCCTCAGGCTGACCAGAGGGGAAGAGAAGCTTCTTGAATGCAAATCAGATCTCCCAAAAGGAAGTTGAGAGGTGTGGACGGATGAATTGCATCAACAAAAGGTTAAGAGAAGTGTTGGAACTGTTTTTTTCTGCTGCTTTTAAAGGAGCGGACATCCCACAGGGACACAAAGAGCTATTTTGGTGGCCTCAATGGTCCATCAGGATCATCTTTTGGCAGAAGAAAACTAATGAGGAAGACTGTGAATAACAAACAAAACTGCTGTCTCTGTTTGAGCAAACTGGCTTTATGTCACTGACATAAAGCACAAATCCGTCTTTACAGCTGACTCAAATCCATATCTGGTAACTGATAACTGCAACCTCAGAGCTATATAAACTATTCAGTCAGCGATTCTTAAAAGGGACTTCTTTTTTTTTACCAGTGAATCAGTACTTGCTTTCCTGTAACACAGGATCTTGCAGGAATGGGTTCAGTAGTCTGAGTAATTTCCCTTAGCAGATAAGTTTTATATTTCTATGTAACTGCTTAATAGCTCAATATATTCACCACAAGATGCAATATGTTGTGTAGTATCTTTATAGACCTGAACTGTCCGTGGTTCATAAGGGGATTATCCGCAGATGACAAAGACAGCTGATATTTACAGAAAAAGGGCAAAGAAACTATGATGGTATGACAAGAATGCAATAATTAAATGCAGGAAGGATTATACATCCGTTTGTATGGTGAATTTTAATGCCCCTTTCCCCTGTAGACATCAGAGATGTTGGTAAGAACGAATGTCAGAGGTGAGTCACTTGACAAGTATCAGTGTATGTATGTGTGTGTGTGTGTGTGTGTGTGTGTGTGTGTGTGTGTGTCCGTGTGTTCAGTTTCTGAAGCGGTTTTGGTGGCGCTTATGGCAGGAAGTAATGCAAGGATGTTGGATGGAGCTGGGAAATCCAACAGATATCAAACATGAGGAAAATTGTCCACGAAGATGTATCAAGCATCACTGCCCAAATAATAATAATTAAAAAAAAACTAAACAGAAAAGGAGGAGAATACCGAAGGGTAAAAATACTCAAAAAGACGGAGAGAGAAGAACAATGAAAAATGAACAAAAACGACGGAACCGATCTCACCATCAAACAAACACTTGAGCTTGACTTCCTTTTCTGACAGACAGCAATGGAAAGGAGGAGGAAAAGTAAGGGATCATCGGAAAACAAAGAGCTAAACAAAATATAGTAAAAAAACTAAAAGCTGCCAAATTAATTCCAGAGAGAGAAAAACTAAAAAGCTCCACAAAGAAATAGAGATGAGACAAAGTAATACTGAAAAGGCTTCAGGAAGAATTAGCTAGGAAAACAATCTAAGGAGAAGTTTGTCAATATTCTGCAATGTATTATAAAAACTTTTGTTCTGGGGAGAAATTTAGTGATTGTTTACACAACTGTATGTTATTTTTGCCCTTGCTGATCATGACACTTCACTGCATGCACTGACACTGACTGCCCATCAAAATAAAGTGAGTACCACGACATAATGGCAGCTTGAATTGATGTGAATAAGAGAAGAACCTGGTAGTTGTTGAAAAGTAGACAATATTTAATCTCTTAAGGTCAATAAAATGATTTAATCTAAATCCTATTTCTGTATTATTTCCATTTTGCTGTTTAACATGAACACGAGGCAACATTATTCCCAAGATCAATCCTTTTCCCCGAGCACAAAATTATCTTTCAATTGCATTTGATACACAATACACAAAGAAGCACCAAAGCACATGGGTTATTCAACCAAAAAATTAAACACACATCTTTTCATACATTCATAATATCAAAGAGAAAATAGGCAGGATGATAGAACGAAAAAGAGGACAGAAAGAGACAGGGAGAGTGAAAAGTCAAGTCAACAAATCCCTCGCCTGTGAGGGAGCTTACCTTCACTCCATCTGACTTTTTGTTTAGTAAGGTTTTGCATGCTGAAAGAGAGAGAAAAAGATGGTCAGGACACCGTTTCAAAAGTTAGTAAAGACTCAAACAAAAAGGAAATTCAGTACAGATTATTAAAGGTAAAAAAAATCTAAAATAATTTGGAGACAAGATTGTTGATATTACTTACAAGGGTCTATGTAAGCTCAGAAATATCAGAGTTTGGATATTTAAACAACAACTCACATATCTACCAAGTCTCATATTTGATAATGTTTACAAATAGGTATTGACAATTAATTTCTGTCTGATTGAAGCCTTCATAACTTCAGAAGCTGATTTCAAAGCAGGAAGACAAAATTGGGAGAAAATCTGTGGATATAAGTCCCAGTCAATTAAAACACACATTCCTGTCGTTTTAAAATAAATATCAAATATTATCCAATTTTTTTTAAAAAAAGAAAGCTTTTGCATTTGGCTTAGTTTTCACATTTTATCATCAGTTGAAACTTTTGTCATTAGAATTTTTTTGAAGTAAAGTTTTTCATTCTACATTTACAACTTTGAAAGCAGAGCAAACAACCATTGTTCAGCAAACCAAACAACAAAATGATAATGTAGCAGCATATGAATGCGGACAAAGTGTCACAGACAAAACATAGCTCAATATTAAATCCTGGCTCACTGTTTGATCCTCAAAACTCAAAAAGATCTCCACAGATATATTCAACAAATACAATAACTGAAGTTACTAAGACCACGAGGTCCTTGTATACAGAGCAACCTGCTGTTTGAGTGTTGAAAGAGAAGACCTTATTTCAGTGATACAGTTCACTGTGGCTGAAAGGCAGAAAAAAAATGACTGTAGTTCATTAAATTAGAAACTTTGTTCACGCATCATCTGCATGCATCTGTTAACCTGTCCAAATTAAAAAACATTTATCATAAATGAATCACACATTTAACAGGAAGCCTGACAAAAATGTCCACAAGCATGCTCACACTTACAAACACGATACGGATTATAAAATATTCATACGTTTGATGTACAAAATAAAATACATTTTCTGAAGTAATGTTTCAGTGAACCTCCCTTACCTTCCATTTATAAGAAGGAAGGAGGGCGGAGAAGAAGGCAAGAAAACAGTAATGTATTTAATTTCTGCATCACAACATCTGAACTGACAACCGAGGACACAAACACCTGTCAAGCTCTTTGTTTATGTTAGAAGACAATCTCTCATCATTTTCACAGAGGTGGTGGGTTCATGCGGTGACGGTGGCTCATCAACATGTCTGGCATGCAGCATCATCATCTCAGAGTTATTTTAAGAAGTGTCAAGAAGTGCAGTACCAACAGTTATGAGACCATTCACAGTCCTACCATCATCATCATCATCATCATCATCATAGAACCATAACCTTCTTTTTCTAAAATCAGAAACAAGCCAAAAGAAGTGTCCATTTCTGGAAGCTTCACGTCTGTATGAACAGACTTTAAGCAGGCGGCTTGCCCTGTCACATGACCCACATTCACCTTTAAAGGGCTCAGTATGCTTCATACAAACTAGATAGAAGACAAACAGTACAACAGATCCTGTCCATGAGAGGAACAACCAATTATACAAACTGACATCTGAGAAGTTATCGCACAAGTCCTGTTGTCCTGAGTTAAAGCAAAAGCATAGGATAGAGCTCAATATTTCATCTGTATTTTAACTAAGCATTAAGGGACAGACATAAAGAATAATTTCAAAATTTGGCTCATTTATGTGATCATTTCATAATTTAGCTCATTGCAGGTTCTCTTTTCTTCCATCTGAGGACAGACTTTGTGACCTTAAAGCAGGTGAAAATATACCACTTCAAACTCTCTGTGAATATATTTTGACTGACGGCAAAATGATCATATATACTACAAATAATGACTTTTATAATAATCTGATATGGAGGCTTTTTATGTATGTTTTATGACGTGCTGTAAAATGAACTTAAACTCAAACACTTGTCTCAAAATGAAGCTCTGTTATCAAAACACTTTCAGGGTTCTGATTATTTTGGAAAGAAAAAAAAAAGACTTGACTGAAGCCTACTTTGTTGCAGTCTTGAGAGTTTCTGAAGGTAGGATGTCTGAGTTGCTGTTTGGTGATCACACTAGCTTTTTGTCTGAAGCATACTGACACTTATAGATGTCACTGGTTTGTCTCACAAAAACAACAGAGCAGGCAGGAGAGAGAAGATAGAAAAATATCGATACCACAGGACACTTCACAGTCAGTTTATTCAGCGTCCCATGCAGGTAAGCATACTGAACTGTACGCTCATACACATGCTTGGCTGGCGGTTAATGCCACAGCCATGCTGTGGGGGAAGGTTGAAGCGATCACAGGCAGGCATCGACCGGGCATCTGCTGAGTACTTTAAATACAAACCAGACCAAAGGAGGGGAACTGAATGCTGGCGTGTCTTTTTACATTTGTTATGTAAAAGTTAAAACTTCTTCCACTTAAGAGGAAAGGGATGTGCAACCTGTTGTGTTAATGCAGAGCTGAAAACAGAGCTTTTCTCGATGGCAGCTGGCATACTTAGATGGAGGTCAGAAGGTCATGCATGGTGTCAGTTAAATGGCTGTTGTGTTCGACACGGGAAGTTAAATAGCCTGTCCTGGAGAGTGGCTCTGATTATTAGAGCATCAGCACTGCTGAAAGGTCAGAAACTAAGCTCCATGTGTGGTTTCAATTTACGTTTGTGTATTTGTGTGTGTATCTGTAGGATGCCCCAGTGCAATGACAGCCATTCAGACGTGTTTCATCACTGTGAAGGAGCAGCAGGCACGAGGTGGAGGGGCTCAAGCAGCCCAGGCTACATGCCAATAGCCTGAGTCTGGAGTTGGCAGTGCAAGACTCCAACACCCCCTCAAGCACACGTACCTTCCTGTGCCATTGCCGCCGTGCTGGTGGTAGCGGCAGGGCTGGTATGCTGCCGTCCCACTATTGGACAGAGAGGGATTCAATATGGAGGCACAGGTAGGGCAAGAGCCTAACCAAAGCCTGACAGCCGGTTTATTTCAGCGTATTAGACAAGAGTGATAAACATGGGGTTTAGGAGAGGGTTTGGACTGAGGGGGAATCCCAGAGCAGCAGACAGAAAATCCTTTTTGCACCATGATACTCCTGCTGCGGATTTCTTCATTTATTCCCACTGACATGAACTTGACAAACATGCCTACAGTTTTGTGTAAAGCAAATCACAAGTCTGATTTATCTTTCTCTCCAGTCTCCATCAGTCTTGACTGGTAAAAAGCAATAATTTACTGACACGAAAGCATATAAACGCAAGGCCAATAAAATAATATATTATCTTGCGAAACTGTTGTTTTACCTACAAATTGGGTGTTCAATCAAGAGTGCCCCATGTTTCTATGATCGAACCACTTACAAAGAAATCAAAGCCAAACCCCTGAGGAGAAAAATCAAAACTGCAGACAAAGCTGACAGGGAGACATGAACAGGAATACAATTTTGTGGTTAAGGAAGCAAGATTTAGGTCGAAGAAAATACGATCATGGGCAGAAGTAAGTTCTAAATAACAGGTCGAACCTATTCTCTGGCTTCTTTGAGATGACAGATCTGGGAACTGTGAGCTGTTACTTTAATAAGTACAAAAACAAAAAGATTGTTTTGTTATTCCTTTGTGTTTTACATGAAGTTACACAACACGTGGTTTGAAGTCGAGGAGCTAATTGACGTTCGAGTCTGTGACGTATGATTCCTATCACTGCAAAGCTCACCTGAAAAGTTCCTGGACACCAGCATAGTTGTTAGAATAGCTCCCTAGAGAGAAAAAAACAGAAGTATGAGGATTCATGTTACATTTGTGCATGTGTGTCTTTCAGAATCTGTTCAGCCTTACTTTGAGTTTCCTCCTGGCATTAAACTTGCGCAGGCACTCTACAGTTTCTTGACGATGCATCATGGAGGCCACAGTGGAGCGTTGCTGTATGGAGAGGAGAGAAAAAAAACATTTACCTATTATCCCAACATCCTATCAGTGTAGAAGGGAATATGGAGTGCAAATATCTACCTAACCTGATTCAGCTCTTAATAACAATAATCTGATTATGACACTGCTGTCATTTAAACACAGGCTATCTTTATAACCTGTTTAAAGGCACTTTATACTTAGGTTATGATATGGCTGCTTAATAAACATACAATGTGAAAAACTTGGTGTAATTGGAGCAACATAGTACATGTAAAAAGATCTTTCGATGTGAAAACTAAAAAAAAAAGGAGCGTGACTTACGCAGACCCAGGGATGCTTAAGGGCCTGGTCAGCGGTGATCCGTTTGGCAGGGTTAATCGTTAACATCTGATTGATCAGATTCTTGGCCTCAGGGGTCACAGTGTCCCACTCTGGAGAAGGAAACTGAAGAAGGAAGATGAAGACAGAGAAATGTTAAGGATTCAAAAACCTATTCATTAGATGTGATAGAAGAACCAACTGTCCGAGAATCAGACAAAGTTCTCATTTGAAGCCTCTTTCTCTGAAGATCCGGCATAACGACAGCAAAAACAGGATTTACATGAGCCTCGCTCTTTCTCCTCTTTGAAAGTTTTTTTAATTAATTCTGTGCTTTTCTGCATCGTATGAGCTGCTGCATTGTTCCCTTTCATTAAAAAAACTTCGCTGAAACTGAGTCATCATATTTTGAAGATATTTAAGCACAGACACCATGTACTTTGCTTAAAACCGATATACTCGCCTGACAGTTAACCATCTCTGCCACCTTCATGTCTTCATCAAAGTAGACAACAAACATGTTTCTACTAATAATCACAACAAGATGTCAAGAAGGAGGTTCTTCTACCATTAGTCAGCACATTACTAATGAAAAGTGTGAAAAATACAAGACTCGTGATGCCTGCATGACAGTAACAGAAGTGAAGATTATCAAAAGCTCATGTCACAGTCACTTCATAACAATGCTCATAATATGAACATTCAACCAAATGTGGTCGTGTTCAATTGTGAAAATTAATATCAGTATAAATTCTCATCTCCTGAGGGGCTATGATAATATCTGATAATATACCTCTCTTTTCTACAGCAAATCTATCAATAACATGTAGCAAGTATGAAAGGAACTGAAATGAAATGTATAAATCAGCTGCATGAAAGAAGTGAGGGGGTGTTTTGTGATGAGGCTTGAACTTAAGGCATTCTGAAGTGCTCATTTTTAGGGCTTGTGGCTGTTTTACTCAAGCACATAAATTTGATTTAATCAGCAACTGGAATTCAGCTTTCAATGACACAGATGGCTCTCTTTTAATGCTGAGAATGTCCTTCAGTGGTTTGTCCAGATGTACATGTCCTTATATAAAATGAGTGTGTCGGCAGAGTGATATTCTCTGTCCATTTACCACAGTAAATGATAATGCAGGCCGCATATTGTACATTTTTACTGTGAAGATTTATTCCTCATCCTGCAACGGTAACTTTTACCGCACAGATTTCATTGAATTGTCAAACAAACAAACATGAAGCTGGCACTGACAGATATGAATATGGAAGGAGGTGACTGAAAGAATAAAAAAGATAAGTACTCACATCATATGCACCAGCCTTAATTTGCTGGTACAACTTATGTTGGTCCTCATCCCAAAACGGAGGATAGCCCACCAACAAGATGTACAGGATCACACCTGAAACACACACACAAAAATAATTTTAAAAAATCCATATCAGCATGCCGAATTTACTGAACAAAAAGTATTTAAATGGTTTTTCAGTGCCAATATTTCTGGGTTAATATAAGTAAGCATGTAAAAAGCAGAACTAGGGAAGTGAATTCTGACTAACTGACCACATGCCCATATGTCCACAGGTTTGCCGTACGGGTCCTTTCTCAACACTTCTGGTGACAGGTACCCTGGAGTTCCTGCAAAACCTGCAAAACAGAAATAAAAATAATGATATCAAGTTTGTCTTTACATTAATTTAAAAAAAGCTAACTTTATGAAAAATAATTTATGATATACAGAAACAGATCTTTACCCTTTGTTTTTTTATTTACAGCAATTAAATAATAATAATGTTGTAATTCATTAAAAGACAAACTCCAGCTCGAATTTGAAGCTTAAATGTCTCAAGCAGTGAAAGTGGTTTCATAGAAAAAGCAAACACTATCTTCAGAGAGCAGTGTGAAATAAACACAGAGACACTGATGAGCTCGAGTCCTCATTTCTTACCAAACCATGCCTGTTGGTCCCCCTGCACCTCGATAGCTAGACCAAAGTCTGCAAGCTTCACTGCTGCTCCCTTCATCTTACTGGCCAGGAGAAGATTCTCTGGCTGCAACACACACACAAGCACACACACGAGCACACACACACACACATTATTGTATTTAGTTTCTGTAAAATGTCATAAATGATAACTGTATTTAAAAGGTTAAAATGACACAAATAAAGACAAAAAACGGGCCAATAGTACCATCTGTATTGACATATGTTTTAATCATCACTACACAAAAAATAAGCTGTTGACTGTATCCTTGTGCACACTACAAAAAAGGGAATATATGAATTAAGAGCAAAGACACCATCGTGTACCCTGCTTCAAGAAATGTTCTATTTGTGTTCATGACAAGATGAGCTGCAGGATCTGATGACATCTACTGTAATGAGGCATGGTTTGGTCAAACAGGCTTCAAAGGCCTCCCCCAAAGGAAAGACCTTTTCAGTGAGCTGTCAAATTCTGAACGCGTATTTCTGCTAAAAGTCAGAACTTGTCACAAACTTGAAAATGACATCTTGTTCATGATCATGTTGAATCCTGGATGTAAGACCGTTGGTGGACTGGAAACGGTGATCTTTGTTCTGAAAACATTAACTTGCTCTGCTATTTAGCTTTATACCAACATTGTTTTTGTTCTTTTGGTTGATTCCTCAGCATTTATAAGCATCAATTTTCCTACGGAAGGAAAAGTCTTCAGTTGGTGTGTTTGTACTTTGTTTCTATAACTGCCCTCAAACCTGACAATGTACAGGAGACTGACACTTGTACAAGCTGTCTTTGAGCCTACAGCCTGTTACTCCTCGTCTTTTTTTTTCAATCTAGCTATCTCTCCTTCCATCAACTCGTCCATCTACTCCTCCTTTCTCCCACTGTTTCTATCGAGCTAAGCTAAAACCCACGAAAGAGATGAAATAAAATAAAGGACTGCTCGGGGATGGAGGGCTGAAGTGAGGGCAAGAGAAGAAAAGATAGCTGTAGAGAAACAGATTGAGACAGATAGATGGGAGGTGGCATAATGAGTCCCTACGCTGGTGCTGCTGCAGCAGCCGGGTGACCTCACCCCACAGTTACCATGGCAACCCAGTCTGCCACCAGCCAAGAGCACTCAACTCTTTTTTCTCTAATTCCTGTTTTCCCTTCAGCAAGAGGCCCTCCCAAGATGACAGGGAGGCAAAAAAAAAATATGATATGTGAGGTCACAACTCTCCACACCACCCTTTGTTGTCATTATTAGTGCTTTCATGGCTCCAATTCTGCTTCATCCCACAAAAAAGTCCAACTATATGAGATGAAATATTTTTCTTGGGCTGGGGAGTTTGTCACACTTATTCTCAAAGAAAGTAATTCTTTGAAGCAGCGTCGGCTGATTTATGAAAAAGCGGATCTAGCTTTAATCAAAACATTGACATTTAATGCCCAAACCTTACAGAGCAGCATTAGCATTGTTAGGTCATGTATCATTGGAACACTGCACAGACAACAGTTGTTTCTGTGTCAACTTTTTTCAACCCTTTACCAAAGCTTTAAAAAACTCTAGTTGCATTCTCAGACAATCATTAAGACAATAGCGCTTTATTAAGGACATATATTCAGCCTGGCAAATGAGGCGATTCTGAAAATTCTACTTGAATTTAAAGTGTGTTTCAGTGATTGTGTTTGCGTTTGGTTGAATGAGTTTGATGCAGCACAAATGCAGTAAAATGCTTGATAAGAAAGTTTGAAAACATTACATTAAAAACTAATGTAAGTCAACTCTGTCCTCTGCTCATATTTGTCAAGATTTTATCTCTCTAAAAGTCTGCCGTGCCTGAGTTCATCTGATAACAGGATTTTTACGCAAGCTAAAAGAAAAAAAAAAAAGGAGGAAAAAAACAACCAGTCCATTTACGCCACTCTCACAAAAACAGATTGTATAACTATGTGTGTCTTCTTAACATAGAGGAATGGTTTAGTCATACTCTGTCTATTTAAAGAACTATTAAAGTTTAGACCTGTGAACTCGCTACTGTCAACAACAGAAATGTGGCTCTACTATCCAGGTGTTTAAACCTCAGGTCGCTTTGCTGTCTCCATTCAGTAAAACTCGATGATTACAACTGACAAGGTCAGAGTGCTGTTAGTGTCTGCTCAGGGTGCACAGTCTTGCTGCAGGGGAATCGTCACTAGCCGTCATCTCACCCACCGACCTGCTATTAATAGCAGCTGGTTTGCTTTCGTCACTCCTCAGCAGTGCAGGACAGGGGGAATAGAGAGAGGGGGAAAAAGTGAAAGTAGGGAGGAAAAGAAAGGAGGAAGGATGGGAAGAGGAGGTGAATTATGGAGAAATGAGGAAGGGCGAAAGTGTGCCATTTCCAGAGTTTGTGTATGTATATCATATATTCCCATGTATAACATGGTGATATATCTGAATCAGAGTCCTTTGTGTTACTATAAATGCAAAAAGTCCTCTTGTATTCACCAACAGGTGTGCGATAACTCACCTTGAGGTCCCTGTGCACAATGTCATGCTGGTGGATGTGGCTGACGCTCTCCAGGATCTGATTGATGCAGTGGCTGGAGAAGACAGAGAGAGATGAGAAACAAAGAGGAGACACATCCGTCACTTCAAGTCCAGGACGACAATAAACCACATCCTAATATAAAATCAAGTCAAACACAAAAACCACGTCCTCATCATTAATCCTTCAGCGTGAGACAAGGCCCCTCTGTTTCTCACACTGTCAGAATTCTAAACTGAACAACAGCCCCTTTAGTATACATCACCTCTTACCTAACATCAATCTGAGGTCGGTCACTCTCTCACTGTTGGTTGGCTTTTTTTTCTTTGCCATCCAGCGTGGTCGTACCATAAATAAATGAATGTGGAGTGGAAACAAATCTCTGCAACAAAGGTTTGCTGTTTCACTGAGTTTTTAACGTGTTACAAATCTGTTTGTATTATTTACAAATTCAATGATTCTATTTCAAAATTATGTACAATTTCACATGACAGCATTTCCTTGTATGAAGGAGCAATAATCGTGTTGAATTTCGCATCCTCCTTTGCAATCTTCATTATATTAAGGAAAAGGAAATGTGGCCTATGAGGGAGAAATGTTAGGTGCATTTTTGTGTGAATGAATGTGGGGAAGGAAGTGGAGCAGGCAGGGTGAGTGTGTTTTTGAGGGTATCTTATGTAAGCTTGTCCTCAGTTACATATCAGCAATTCTGCTGGTCTGATGCACACTTAAAATAACTACAGTGTCTTTACAAAAAAAAAAAAGAAACATTGAGGCTGACATCAGTAAAGGTGAAGTCAGGGTCAGCAGCATGGATGTTCACAGATTTGGAGAGAATGGTGTGTCCTCTCTCTGAAAGAAAATCTCCCAGTGTTCTCTCCAAATTAGGCTGACTCTGAACTTCACTCAGCCTGTTATTGCAGTAAATCCAGCCTCCATCAGTCAAGCCCTTTTCTTCTCTGACTTTCCTAAATCTCTCATTCTTTCACTGTCATGTCTCCACTAGCCTTTCAACGACTTTTCTGCTTTTACTTCTTTTTTTTTCTTGATTTCCTTTGTGTAGGATTGCATTGGAAAATATCCACAGATCCACATATTTAATATTTGTTCCTCTTTATGCTATGTGTGCCTCCTGCTTCAAAAAAAATCAGAATATGAATTTGTAAAATGTCACAGAGACTTGATACACATGGCACTTGCATACAGATAAAAGACTTCTTTCTCTCCCCCAGACTGGAGAAATCAGACTGAAATTGGACGAAAATAGTCATAATTCACATTTTGTTTGCACATTTGTGACACCTAAAAATTCTGCATCATATGATTTCATTTTGGGGTCTTTCTATTGTATTATTGTGTTTCTGCTCTTATTTATTGTGTAACGTAAGTTTACAGTCCTGTGCTGTGATTTTTTTTTTTTGTGTCACCAAATTCTGCACAAATCTGCACAGATTTGGCAAGTTATGCGCTGCAGTAAAAAAAAAAATAAAATCAGAAGCAACTTCTCACAAAAGAAAAATAAGATTTAAAAACTTTTAACAGCTTTGACATTATTTATTAATGAAAATAAATTTAAAAGCCCTAAGCGGCATATTTAAAAATAGAACGCACACTGAAAACAACAACCACAAGCACTGCTTCTCCTAAAGCACGACGATACAGAGTTTGTGCTTTCATAACATTTTACTGGTCTGGCAGTCTGAAAGTTTACCTTGGTGGTCTGTGAGGATGTATGATGAGAGAAAATAAAATCTGGCACAAAATGCACATAGCAGAACATTAGCATACTTATATACTGTACCTGGCATCTGCCTCGCTGTAATACTCGCGAGCAACAATGTCCTCAAAGAGCTCTCCCCCAGTGACACTGTGGACAGACACAAGACACATGAAAAACTTGGTTTACTTTCAAAAGGAAAAGATACAGCTACAGGAAATATTACAGCAATAAAACAATAACATATTTTCAATAACATATTTAGAGGATAAACTTTTCTACACTCTTAAAGGTGGTTCTCAAAAGATCCCTGTTTTTTGTTACATAATCTGGTATTATTGAATGTTAACAGATATTTTCTGGTAAAAGAAATTAAGGTTTTGGTTTTCTAATTCATGTTCACAGACCTCTAAACTACTGGATTTCTCCTGTGACTAGTTGAGTCATCTCCTGATGGTCATTAAAAAAGCAGGTTAGGGACTTCTGCTCAAAGTTTACTTTTCAGCTAAGTCTGTTAACAGTCGAAAGGGGCAAGAAACGTTTCAGTTTTATACTGTCTAATATTAATTATCGCTCAAGTATCAAAAGGAAACTATTTTATAGTTGGTCCACAAGTCTACGTATACAGGAATTGTTATTGCGAAGGATAAAATGATTATCTAGGGGTAAATAAAGTAGAACATTATGATAATACATCTGAGAAGAAAAGCAACAAATCCTTCAAGTGAAGTCGCGGTAAACATCCTTGTTGGTAAACTCACAGCCTACCACAGAGCTTAATTTGGGAAGTGAACAACCCTCTTTGTCAAGGCAGCTAAGATGAAAACTGATAACCTTCACTGCTGCGAAAAAATGAGTCATGGTAACTTGGTGCTTGTGTGAGGCAATTTGTCCTTAAGCAATAGTCCTGGCTGAACTCTTGACCTGTTTGTGTTTGTGTTGACTAATGTGACTCACTTACAGGTCAAAGACGAGGTAATGGAAGCCTTCCTCCGAGATGCTGTCATGGAGTCGTACTAGTGGGAGAATAAGAAAGAAAGACTTATCTTAGAAACCACTTTTATCACAATTATTTGAAACAACTTTTGGTTAGCTTTTGCATGGGGCCAAACACACAGCCATGTACTTGATGAAGAAAAAAAAGAAATTGGGACAGCAGTGGTTGTTACATGATATAACAATGAGTTGTGTTTGTTTAAAATATCTTTAATTTAATTCTAGGACTGTACGTAAGGAACTCTGCAAGTTTAAAATTCAAAATAAATAATTTTAATGTTCCATAGTCTTTACACAGCACCTCAGCTCTTCTTCTGTCGAAACCAAGCAGCAACCTCCGGTCTGAAAATATGAGACGATGCGGAAGTGCTAAAGTCTGCTGTTCCTCGAGTGTCCGCTTGAGGCTGGCTCCGGAAGTACCGGAAGTCACATAAAAACCAAGCCAAAAAAAAAGCCGTTTTCACAGCCAAAATAAGCACATTTACAGCCTGGTACAAAGAATGTCTCCCATCTGAATCACTAATTTCACTAACAACAGGAACTGTACGGGGGGTGATTTTTTTTCTAACTTGGCAGTTTCCACAATATTAAGCTCACCAGTTCATCCAATCAGAGGCACAGCTCAGTTCACATGACTGCTGGGCGCCCTATGGTTGTTACTGTGGAGACTCACAGCCTGCCTACTTTCCAATATGGCTGCGCCGGCTGTTTGGCTCCAAAAATCTGTTTCAGAAACAGACGGGTGACGTCGCGGAGACAACGTCCATTAATTATAGTCTAAACAGGCTGTTTTTACTCCTGGTAAGTACACACTCTCTCTTCTGGTGAGTTAACTTTATAACCCCATAGCAACCTATAAACCTTCTGACAGTGATATAATTCTTTATTGTTGATTGGAAATGGCAACTTGCCAAAACCACCTGTAATGAGCAGCACAAGTCAAGGAAGCAGCAAAGGATCACAATAAGACGTCCCTGGTGTATATAGCTGTTATTATCTTCTTACTGTGTGACACAAAAGTGAATTTAATCTTTTAACTTCAAGCTGTACCTCATTCAATACATGGAAAGGGGCACCATGATTATCGCTCATCAGAAAAAGCAGATAACAGTCATGGCCAAGTACTTCTCTCAAGTCACCAGGAGTCAACGATAAGCCTGGCCCTTTGCTGCAAATTATTCGCTTCTACCCCCACGATTACTTTCTCCCTTTACCTTTCACTTTTAATTAATACAAGAAAAACAGTTAAATAGCTGAATTAGATCAAATATTACCTTTTACTAGTTGGAAGACTGTGTTTTGGACACAAAAGAAAACCTCCAACGAAAACAACAAGAGTCTTTATGTTAAACCTGTTATTAATGCATATCTGTGAGCTGTGCTTTACTGCAGTTCTTCATCTTTTCACAATGGATTTATTCTTTGTTGATAAACCTTTATACCCACAATAAACACAGCCAAGCTTGAGAGGAAAAACAGTTTCATCAGCAGGGCTTTCCCTCGTCTGTTTGTGATGATCCACTCTGGGCTCTACAGCAGGTTTGTAGGCTGACCACCACCTGGCTATCTGGCATCCAGGAATAAGCTCGAAGGTGATGGAGTTGACAGAATGTTTGCCATAATTTAACAAAACATGTCTAATTTGATACTGATAATTTCTTTTGAGTGCTTCTCTCTGTTAGGAAACACAAAACCAGGCAGGGAACCGAGCTATTGCCAGCAAAAGGACAACTGTAGCCAACAGCTCTTGTTTTGAAATACAGCAGCCAACTAAACGGAGTCCTCAAAAGGAGATTAAAACCTGCCAGTGTCAAGGCGGGTGAAGGTGGCTGAGTGTTTAAACTGGGCCTGGAAAGGTTGCACATTGTTCTCTTCCTTCTTTATATGATTTACATTTGGAGAAAAAAAAGTTGACAAGCTTTTCCCAGGAGAAGAGGATAAAAGAAGAGGAGCCGAGGGAATGAAATAAAAGGAAGAAAAGGACGATGAATAAGCAGGAGTCAGGTGGGACTAAGAGGAAAGAGGGACAAATGAAACCACTCCTATTATGCTGTTATCAGACTGAGTTCTTTCTTTTTGTGCGTGTGTGTGCGTGTGTGTGTGGGTGTATGTGAAGGTAGGTGTATAGCTTTCACTGGGCCGCACATACTGCATGATAAGGCACTTGGCTGTTCAGCCACAAAGACACTTAGCCATTTCCTTCCTTTCTCATGAGGCCACTGCCTATCGCGTGGGTGTGCAGACTCACAAACACCTTCATATGTGTGATAAAATTCAGTTGTAAAGACGTCAGAAAGTTTAATTGTCACGGACGTAACAGAGGAGAAAAAAAGTTTGTTTTTTTAAGGTAAGAGCTTTAAAGTATGGATCAGCAGGTCAATCCATCAGATATGGAAGAGGCAGCATTTCACATTTCTTACACTGCAGTTACTGATACTTTGGTACGTAATGAAACTTGATAATTCTGGCAAGTCCTGGATCTCTGAAGCATCTTCTTTATCAAATCTCAGCGGGTTAATGCAAAGATGTTAACAGCGGGCATCAGAAATAACAATATCCATAAAAAAATGTGAAACATATTGAAACTATAATTGTGGTATGTTGTTGTGTTCACATTTCACTGAGATGATTCAGAGAAGGGGGAGTGAAATTATGATGTAAATTTTGGCAATCAGGCACTAACTGTTTCCACCAGCTGCGTCACAGCCTCTCCTGCTACAGCTGACCACATTAGTAAATAATCCAACACTTATCCTGTTGTTGTTGTTGTTGTCATCACCAGAGCCCCCCCCCCCCCCCCCCCCCCCCCCCAAAAAAAATAAAAATTGATTGATTGATTAAAGGGACTGTGAGGGATTTTTTAAAGTGATCTTGAAAAAGTCTCACTTCTAGATACATGGCTTAATTTATAATGAGATTATCAGCACCGATATTTATTTCTAAATTCTATTTCTTAGCTTCCCGATCGGGTCGAACAAGACCTGACTGATTTACGGCACGTCGAAGTCTAGGATGATATCAAGTGACCTTCAAAAAGAAGGCAGCTGGGATGAAGTGACCCTATAGACTGGATCACAGAAGACTGGAGTAAGGTCATCGTCTATGGTCATGTAATGGTTAAAAGGAGACCTGGAAAGGCCTACAAGCCACAGGGAAGCTTTCGGGCACCTGGAGAGCAGTACAGCAGGGGATGAAGAGGTGGCCTGCCTTCTGCTGAGCAGGTACGTACATGTCAGATACCCCAGCAATTAGCTTGTGCCTGAAAACTTCCCTGTGGTGTCCATGCTGTTGTTAGCATTTCTGCTACTACACTACTGTGATCGGCTGAACATGAGGGAGACATCTGGTTGGCTACAGACGTTTCCCTGTTGAAAAAAAAATGCATTTGTGAATCTAAGCGCGTCATGGGGAGTCTCAAAAATAACACAAATGCAGCGAGGTTCACAAATGACAGGCAGTTCGTAAAAGCATTCTATATATGTAAATTTCTATGAAATATTTATAAAACGATTAGTATTTGTGTGTGAGTCAGAAATACATTTGTGAATCCCTCTGTGTGCATTTGTGAATTTTGAGACTGATCTGACACCACGCAGGAGTGACATGAAGTCAACCAACAGCAGCGTGAAAGACTGATGGAGAGTTTGCCAAGACACATGAAAGATGTGATGGAGTCTGATTGAAAATCAGAGTTATTCCATCAAATACTGATTTCTGAACTCTTTCCAAGTCAAACCATTGGTGTTTGTTTAAATTATTATGAACTTGCTTTCCTTGCATTATTTCATGACTATTTTTCCTTTTCTTCAAATAAATGCCCCAAATTACGATATTTTATTTCGCAACTTTGGTGAAATATAGTCAGTAGTCTATGGAATAAAACACAAATGATCATTTTACTCAAACACAAACCTTTAAAAAAGTAAAACCTCAGAAACTGAGAATTTTGCAGTGGTCTCATTATTTTTTCCACAGCTCTGTATCCATTATTTTGCCCAACTATAGTTACGTAAAGGGAAAGTGTGACCACACATTTGAGTAAATGTATCTTAGTTTTTATTTAAAGGGAAAAAAAAGGCAGAGACTTCAGCTTGTGTCAGAAAATTTTAGTTTTTATCAAATTTGGGGACCCAGTAAACAATTCAGTGTCTCTCTTTTTTATTTAATCTCTGCTGATCACATCCTGTAAACAAGAAAGAAACGTTTTCTGGCTCTTCTCCTGCTGTCACATAACAGTGCAATCAATCACTCAATGACGATCTTTGTCTTGAAAAGCTAAGTCAGTTTCTGCTTTGTGCTGTAGTTCTACTCATCTGACACCAACCCCACATCATCTTTATGCTCTGGGTCTCTTTTGCCTTTCGCTCATATAAGTATCAACTTTTTAATTCTTGACATACTTTCTTTCTTCGTTTGATCCTCTGAGTTAATGGAGGCGCTCAACTGATCCATTGACTCCCAAAAAATCACTCACCTATGTTTGGATGCTTCAGAAGACGACAGATTCTTGCCTCCCGCTCGAGTTTCTGGTGATCTGAGGAGAGAAAAGAGCAGAGAGAGGGGAAGATATTAGGATACTTTGCTTTTGCACAACAGGTGGGTTACACAGACAAAAAAAAACCTGCTCGTGTTGTTTAACAGCATCGTTTTAAAAACAGCTTCTTTATAATGATTGTAGTGCAACTAAATAATAAATAAATAATGTGTTCAGTTTTCCAAAGTGAAGACTTTTGCAGTTATTACACCTTCATAACACACTTTTCAAACAACAGCACTTCCCTGACCAGTTATTTCTCTGCCTCTTACTCCACTCATGACTATTTTTTCCTCTAAAGCTGCCACTTTGGGAAGAGCATCGCATCAGCTCAAACAAGATGGGACGGTGGAGACAGGATGTCAAGAAGGTAAAGTACACCATGAGCAAAACAAGCTATGAGGTCCAACAGAGTGACTGTCAACTTATATGACCTTACATATGTGGACAGACAGCCATACACTGGACTCACAAACACTCACACACACACATACACACATCCTCTCCCACAAGCTTTTTGCACTTAGTGAAATTAGTCTTGTGGGTCTGGCCTTAATATAATCAGTTTCCAGTTAATGATTCTAATGGCAGAGCAGGATTTCTGTGTGCATCTGTATGTGTGTGCACGGCTATGTGTGTGTGTGTGTGTTTGACTTGGAGAGCACAGCTGCATGTTCAGGTCCAGCAGATTGGTTGTAGACACAGCAGACAAACAGTGGCTGACCCCTCCTGTTGCAGGGTGTCGAAGGTCAAGTTCAGACTGGATTCTCCTGCCACCCACCAGCTGCTGGTTTCATGGGACAGATGGGCTGCTTACGTGAGACAGTAACGCCTCTGTGTATTTGTTTTGTTGGTGTGTGTGTGTGAGTGTGGGTGTGACAGCGAGTGAAGGGCACTGGACTTCTCTAATCCTCTGTCTCATCAAATGTCTTTGTCAGTGTCATGGTGTCTAGATAACCACGAGGGCAGCAGTGAGGGATAATTCTTGGCATGGAGTTAACAGAATATATTCTTCTAATGGTGGATTAACTGTTTTCTTCTGAAATGTCAGAATGCTGGGAAAAATCTTTAAAAGTTTCATATAAATCACATAATTGACCTATGGCTAAGTCCCGCCCTAAACACGATTAGCCAATCACAGTGTGTATAGCATTCCCATACACTCGGACATTCTCTGCTTGGACATCCATTGAAATACATTACAGACAGTCCATTTTCGTTTGGTTTTTCTGAGATCTGAAGTTTAAAAATGGTGACATGGTGTTCATGAGGTACATGCAGCTATAACACAAGGTACCTGAGAGGATGGGTGATGGAGTGTATTTTTTACCCTTCCCTTAGGCCACATCTCAATGGAGAAAAGTGTCTTCTTTGGATAAAGTTGTGCAGTAGACTACAACATCAACTCAACTTAAATAAAATTAACAAGGATAATTACGTCTGTTCTAAGGTAAGTCAACATCGTATTGCAGGCAACCTATTGTCACTTTGTTGGAAAGAAATATAAAGTTATCATTATCACTAGAACCACCACAGCAGTCTGACGGACAGTGTGGGATTTCCTCTGACGTTAGCTAATATTAGCTTAACGTTAGCTCCGAGCTGTGTTGTTCATTATGTCTCTTTGTTTGTTGGGAGTTCACTGGCTTGTTTTGCTTTATTTTTTGTACTTTGGTGATTGTCCATCATTGTTAGCTGTTGTCCAAAGGGCTCTAGTTAAACTTACCTTAGCTTCTGGAGCTTAGCTTTACTAGCTTATTTGTAATAGCCGAGAGAACAAAGGCTGGCAAATGTTCTGCTAAATAATTAAATGTAAATACTGTAGCACCAAATTAACGGAGAGACACTTGGTAAAAACCGTTTTATTATTCTTATGACCAATGCTGATCCTCTATCTTGTTGTCTGAGATGCTGATGGTAACAAGATGCGGTTTATCACGTTTGCATTGGGACTGTAAGTTTTGGCTTGTGACTGACGCTTTTTATGGATCTTCTTAACAATAAAATGATTAATATATCCCTCCAATGTGTAGTTTAGACCATTTTGGTGACTTCTACATGATATGTGATCTTTCTGTCTCCAAAAATCATCAATAATGTCCTGAGAAATGTCTCCTTCTGTAACACCTCCCACAGCGCCTGATGCTGAAAGTTCATTGTTTGTCTGAGTGAGTGGGGGGGGGGGGGGGGGGGGGGGGGGGGGGGGGGGCGTGGCTTAGCCATAGGTCAATTATCACAGTTAATCTGTTAATAAATGAATCTGATTGTGATCATTATATAGCTGCTCTTACAATACATAGGTCGACATAAGTAAGTTCTGAATACAACTGTATCTGACTTCAGCAATTCAGTTATAAAACAAAAATAAGCTGCAGATTGTTTTAGAATGATTACCTGTTTAATCTACAAACAAACCTCCAAGCCTACAGCTAAAAACAACATTTATGGAGACTTGCTGTCAGTTCTGACAGCGACAGTCTCTGCTCCTATTTATTTTTCCATCCACCTGATTCATTCACAGAATTTGCACCTACAGCTAAAATCTGTATTTTGGCCTATTTCTTAGCATTGTCTGGGTGTTTGGACAACATTTTGACATAGTGACATATTTACACAAATGTTGTAGCACAAGCTGCCTTGGAGCAGTAAGTAAACTGGTCACAGTGTTAACATACCTGCACATACAGTGGAGACAAGTTTATAAACACAGAACAGTTGATTTTGACTATCAGCAGCAGCAATGAGCTCAAGGCTAACTATCCCAAACTAGTTTCATGCTACAAAAACAGGTCAAAGAGATTTGCACTTTGGAAAAAACAACACTATCCCACATACTTCTACCTTTTATATGGACACCACAAAGTTCAGCATTATTGTAAGACGTATGTAGATACAAAGCCCAAACGTTTCACAGTAACTAAACTCTTGTTGCAGAGGTTAATGTTATACAAAGGAAACTGTACACTTAAGCGGAAAATACAACAGTTAAATGTAATGGATGAAGCCCAGAGCTAAGAGGCTGGAGGTAATACAGAGGTTAGAGGCAGCTTCTCTGCCTGCTGGAAAAACACTCACAGGAAAAGTGAACGGGAAACACTTCCTTCCTTCACAGCAAACACTGAGGGGCCTTTAGAGGCAGTGGAAAATCAATGACTACCTTGTTGATATGTTATTTGTGGTCTTGTGTCTGCGTAAGGAGCATTTACAACTTTAGACAAATGTTTCACTTCTGTATCTCATAAAGCAAAGGCGAGGCATCTGTAAGTGTAATTACCAACTGTTATCTGCCCTCAGTAACAACACATATCCATTTATAAAAAGCACAATCATCGAGGAGAGCCAACATTACAAAACAGCTGTTTCTCTTTCAGGGCAACTTTTCTCATTCTCGTGCTGGTTCTGAAGGAAGGAAGGCGTTGATCAATTCCTTCAAAACTATTTGTCAACATATTGATGTCAGAAGAACGTGAAACTGCAACTATCAATTAAGGAAGCCCCCAGAAAAATATAATTTTTTTTCTTTTTAATTACAAGTGTGAGATTTTACTGTTTTTTTTTTATATCTGTCAAACCAATATTAAGCTCCATCTTTTAATTTTGGACTGTTACTTTGATAAAAAAAAAAAGAAGAACAACCAATTTCAAGACCATATCTTGGATTTTAAAGCATTTTAATGCAAATGGTAAATGGACCAGTACATATTGCGCACTGCTAGCCTCATTCACCCAATCACACACCATATTCACACACTGATGGCAGGCTGATGCCATCGGCTATATCTAATAAATTCACACCACAGTGGGAGCAACTTGGTGTTCAGTGTCTTGCTCAAGGACACTTCAGCATGTCACTGCAGGAGTTGGAATCAAACCCACAACCTTCTGATTGTGGAGCGACAACTCTACCACATGACAAATGCACATATGACATTTTATCCACAAGTACATAAATCACATCAGTACATCACTAAATTAAGGTTGCAAGTCAAACTGCACCAATTCTGTCCCTGCACACTTTATCGAATAAGGTTAGACTGGGGATTAGTCACTTTTTGATTAGAAAGGGTTAAGTTGTGCACATTGATTTCCTTTCAAATCCATTGTCCTCACCACAACAGAGGTCCTGGAGGAAAACATAGAGGAGGATTGCAACAGTGACCCCCGACACCTCTGGCCCACAGGGCAAAGCCAATCAGCCGCAGCTTTCATCCTGCACGTCTTTGTTTACAGAATGCAGACCTATGGTGTTCCGTACCCATGCTTAGATTTGACCTCTCACACACACACACACACCCAAACACACCAATAAACACACATTCAATCTGACCAGTGTGTTCAGAGGATGAGAAATCAAAGCATCTGCAGACATTCCTCAACTTTCCTCTCACAGCCATAACAGGCTATTTTGGCTGCTTGTATTCTTAGAAGTTGGATCTGTGAGCTAAAATAGGACTATTTTTCTAAGCTGGCCTGAGATGACTGCTTTATTATGCTTGTGAAAGCAGACAGTCCTGGCAGCTGGATGCTTAAAGAAATTAAAAACTGACTGAGGACGGTGAGAGTTCCTCTGAGTGTTCTATGTTTGCAGCTCTTCAGTGTCCCTGGACTAAACCGTAAATTTTCCATTGATGTGATGTCATTGCAGATTGAATCCAAACTACAAAATCTTCAGCATGGGACACTTGAAACAGGTTAAAAAAAATCAGGCATAGACCTTAAAATAATCAGCTTCTATACAAACCTGCTCAAAGAACATCCTCTCAGTCTCATCTGAACATTTAATGCTTGTGTTTTTACAGGAACCCATTACCTGTGCCCTGAAGATCAGAATAAAAAATGGACACAACACTGGATTTTGATGTGTTGGTGTTTACTTAAACAAACTGTAAATATATCCAATAGCAGATAATTCAGTTAATCACAAAGTCTGGTATAGATGACGGCTCAGTGGAAGTCAGCCGTAGCTATGAGCTCATTATCCCCGCCCAGAGTGCCCACACACATATGCCCTTTTGAGGCTTTTCAAAGAGATGCTGTGATATCATTAAAAAAAGAAAAGAGGGAAAAAAACACAAACTGCACTTAGCCCAATTAGATAGAGTGATGACAGACAGCGTGGCACATCATCAAATTCATTTTTCCATCCAGCCCTCCCCTTATTATCATTATCTCATCTGGACGATCAAAACAGACTGGAGCCATGGACGGATAGTTGGTAGATGGATGGATGGGTGGATTCTTTTAGACCACATACACCGTTTGAAAAATGATCCACTTCCCCTCCTCCACGAACATCAATTAACTTCTGCCTGCAGGCAAAGAGATGGATGATGCTTTACAATAAATGTCAACTTACTGAATTCAGAGCACAAAGACTGAAAACAGCCAAAAACACTTTGTCTGCAATTTTGATGTTTTTTTTTTTTTGATGACCAAGTGTTGGGTGTGCTTTGCATCCTCTGCAGAATTTGTAGCCAAATTTCAAATTTATGGAGGTGATAAGTTTTCTACTTTTACTTTGAGTTTCAGAAAACACCCCCCCACACACAAACACACACAGAAAAAAAGATGCTTCCCCAGGTCATGATATTCCACCAGGTTTTACAAACAGTAGAAAAACATTCGCCTAACGAGTTCATCTCACAGCTTTGACTGTGTTTAGATTATAACTGTCCCTCATACTTCTTTGAAAAAATCAGCCTGTCACTTTGCACTTCTGTCAAAGTCCCCTCTCCTCAGGGTCTGTCAGAAAGTGAGCAGAGTCAACAAAAGAGCCTGGTTGCCATGTTCCACTCTTCAACTGCTGACTGAGGCTAACCAGGAAACCTGCACTCGAAGCATGGCAGGATGTTAATACAGTGGGAAGCTGATAAGACACAACCAGGATATACCTAAAAGCTTTGAAAGAGATTTTTATTAGGAAGGCACTCATAGATGGAGAATTTTTTTGTTCAAGTGTTAGCACTTTATTTTTTTGTATGCAAGATTTTTTTTTTAATAAAAAAGTTAAGGCCTTTATTAACTTTATTTTTTCCGTTTTAAATTTCTCTGTTGCTTTTAAGAGAAGAACAGACTGAATTTGATTGGAAAAACTGTTTTGTTAACAAAACAATATGAGAAAAAATAACCCTAAAGTGAGTTTCTGGCTTCAAAACAAGAAATACTCAAAATAAAAGATTGCATGGCTCAATGGATGTAAATGACATCCAGACCTGTGCAAATTAAACACCAAATTTTAAACTTCTTTTACACTTTGACAGATTACACTTGACATCTCAAAATGTCACAGCAAAAGCAATGAGCGCCTTGACTTTTTTTGATTAGTATATTTAGGGTGGGACAAAACATTCCACCAGCAATATATCATCATTTTGATGAATGTAATCAAATGCTCAATGCGCCACAGCCAAAATATTTTTTTCATCATAGTTGAAAAAATATATTTTTTTGACTCACTAGGTCACTACTTCATCAATAGCGGAAATACGAGTCATGTTTACAAAAACACTGTTTTCCTGTAAGTATCTCCAGGGAAGGAAAGATGCACGTCATAACAAGTAATTTATGTCATTCAATAAAGTGGTTAGCTAAGACAGCCATCTGTGGCACGCTGTGCTACTAAAGAGCTTAACAGAGTGAAATGTCAAACACCTCATCTCTTGACCAGGGGACTCAAACTCACATTTTCTGAGGGCATGGAAACCCTGTGTATCACTAAGTCCAGACCCTTTCTTTGATTTGCCTCCTTTCTTGCTCTCTGGAATACATTTTGTTGCTCTGATTGCTCTTTCTTAAGCTGTGCAGCTTGTTGTGCTCACTTTCTTTGCATAATGCTCCACATGTTAAGTCGAATAATGTCGCGTGAGGTTTTACTACTGAAGAACGGTAACTTTCTCTTTGCATATGAGAAAGGTGTAATTCCCCTTAAACTCAACAGGAATAAATATTCTCCTACTTGTAAAATTCTACAATTTCATTTAGCAGACGCTTTTGTCCAAAGTGATGTATAAAACAAGCAAGAATTTAGACTGGAGAGAAAAAACCTTAGGAAGTGCGACAAAGTGCTTCATGTGTTACTGGCCATAGGTGCTGCCATCTAGTGCCAGAAGTGCCAATTATATATATATATATATATATATATATATATATATATATATATATATATATATATATATATATATAAATATACATACATATATATATACATATAGATAGATAGATAGATAGATAGATAGATAGATAGATAGATAGATAGATAGATAGATAGATAGATACTTTTTCCTGCTTGGTTTTCCGTGCTGGTTATGCTGCATTCAGGGTTAACTCGAAAACATTTTTTTCCCCCAGTCTCAGCAGCAAACCGGGCCATCAAAGTGGCTGACTGGATCACACTATAAATTGATATCAAGTAGTGGGCCATATGGAATGGTGTGATGGGTCGTGTCTGGCCCGCGGGCCGTGAATTTGAGACCCCAGCTCTAGATCAATAGACTTTATCTGTGGTCGAGTGTGTCAGTGTGTCTTGATGTGGCTGAGTATTGATGACAAAAGATGTTTGAGCACTTAAACTGAAAGCGAGCCGTACTCAGGGTGCATGACACAGATTTTTTTTCCGTTTTTCAACATGCTCTTAGACCTCAACAGAGTATTGTATCAGAGCATCTGTGTGCACTTAAGTGGCGGAGTGTGCGTGTACGTTTGTGTGTGTTTATGTTTTTCATTTGGGCAAAGCCATTAGATAGCACACTGATTCTATTTGAAGCCTTCAGCGATGTTCCAGTGAAGTCAGTGATCACAGGGCTGTGAGCAAAATTAAAACCCTGGATCACAACTTAATGTCTCACCACTTATACACATGTTGACTACATCTATACGTTAAATTTATAAAATTTCATCTTGGAGACAAAAACACCAAATGTAACTGGGTATGACCCTGACTGAGAGCTTCACCTGTTTTTGTTTTGTTTTTTTTCTAGCAGAAATGGACAAAAATTGTACTTGATAGTCTATTCTTTACCTTGAGTGCCATATATGTTTGGAGCTAGCAAGAAAGTAATAACAATTTCAATTTCCTGATGTTTAACTGATCCACTTAGTTAAAGGAAACTTAACCAGCAACATAATATTCAGACACTTACACCAGTCTTTAATCCATCAGTAATCATGGCTGACAACACAAGCTTGTTCTGCTGTAGACCATCAAAGGAGCTTTGCCGCTTTATCTTTGAATTCAATGTTTTGATCTAAATCTTTAAATATTTTGGCCACTAGCCAGACATATTTATAACTATTAGTATTTTACAAATAGCATTTGTTCCAAGTTTTGAGAGTTTCATCTCTCAGGATCAATGTTTAGTAAAAAAGGGAAAATGTGTTCATGTTATTCGTTCGCTCATTTCAAGAGAACTCTGTAAACGTTTAGTAAGAACAAGACCTGAGTCCGTGTTGCATCTTTAAGTCAAACTCTTCCCATTGAAGAGGAAGGCAGGAGAGGGAAGACCAACTGATGTAAGATAAATGAGTGACAGACTGACAGAAACAGACAGGCAGACAGAGACTTGGGTCAGTGTGGCCCAGAGCAGACAAGTCTATAAATAGACCCAGTCTTCCTCTTGCTTACAGCCCTGAATCACACTGACCCAGCCCACCCTGCATCAGCAAGCACAGAGACAGACACAACGAGACAGAAAGTGAGAGACATAAAAAACAGAGACAGAGAAAGTCTGACAGATGGAGGCAAACAGAGAAACAAGAACGGCGGAGAAGGAGACTTTTCAACGATGATTCTTTCTTTTTCTGTCATGGCCTCAACCATCAACAAGTTACACGAGTCAGATGCCTCATCGCTGTGAGAGGTCAGTCTGATGTTAGCTGGCCTACACTGGTGATCCAAAGGCAACAGCATAAGGAGGAGGAGAGTGATGATAAAAACAGAAGAGATCAAGAAGCTGTTGATTATTTTATAGTTTGACAAAAAAAAACCTGGAGTAATCTGTTACTTATTGTATTATTAACTACTTTCTAACTTTAGACGTTCAGTCCCTTTCTGAGCTCTCCCCCGCAGTATGCTAATTAGACAGAGACAGTCACCAGTTCTGCTTGACTGGACCCCGGAGACGGACACAGGGCGATGCCACAGCTCAGCAGAGATGAAGAAAAGAGTAAGACAAGCAGGAAAGAGAGAAACCAGACTGAGGCATTGTTCAGACTGCAGGCACATCAAATATATATCACTCATATCAGATCTTAAAGACGGACTGGCTGCACCGTCATTTACAATGTATAAATTTGATTTTTGTGATACAGGAAAACGTAATGGAAATGACGTTTTGAAATCTGAATCCAGATTCACATAACAAAGGACTTCTCTTTAAATTTCTATGCTGTTTAGACTTTGTGAAATCAATCCTTAAACCATCAGATTATGTATGATTGATATGACTTTGTGTGTGTGTGTGTGTGTGTGTGGGGGGGGGGGGGGGGGGGGGGGGTATTCTCAAACATATCCTTTATGTCCAGTCTGATGTGGGTCTCTTTCAGTCCACAGTGAAAGGTTGACTGTGTTTACAGTGAACAAGTCTCATTCCAGTAAATGGTGACAGCTTAACAAACACATGAATTTCCTGCTGGACCATGTGCACACCAGCTAGCAGGGGATAGGTCAGAGCTGTTATGGTATGATCAAGACTGAGAGTTACTTATAGTAAGCTGAAGTGTTGCTTTTATGACACCACATTAAGCATTAAAAAAATGTCACCGACTACTGATGTTTCCAAAACATTCTTCTTATGAGCTTATTTTCTGATAATTTGACAAAAACTTAGTATCACAAAGCTGGGACTGAAATATAGCACTTCCTGTAAACCCAAAATGTGTCTTTACATGGCTTGATTTTAAAAACAAATGCATGGATTCCTTTTGAAAAAGCTTTATCAAAAACTGTTCAGTGTTTTGTTGGAAAACTGACCGTTAAAAGATCATCATAAGAGCTGCTCTTAATCACCTAACTGAGAAAGAATAAAAGATCAAACTTCTTTCACATTTCACAGACGAATATTTCACCATTTACTCAGTTATGTAACTAACATTTGTCAATGGGGTAAAATACTTTGTAATCATAGTCTTTTCAATACAGCAGCTAAAATCTTTGATCTTTTAAAAACCCAGTATCCTGAAGCAATTCCCGGTTCTTGTCATCACCTCTGGTACAAAAGAAAGAAGTATGGTCACAGTGATCTGTCCCATACAGTTCCCTCTTCACACCTGCATCTCAGTCTGCCTTTGTGTACCTACAATAAGTCTGTTATGCTCCCTGTAGTTTGGATTCACGTCATATAACATCAGCCCCCCCCATCTCAAATCACACACACACTTAGGAAAGCAGACAGGTGCTGACTCTACATCTTTACAGACACACAGGTCCCCATACAGAGCATCAGCTTTGATGAGGACATTCTGTTGACAGCCAGCTTACATAACATGCGAGTCAATTGGTTAAGTTTGGGTCATGCTTCAAACAAGAACGTGTGGGAAAGTGTTGCTTTATCACATCTAAATTCAGTCATTTCCTGAAATGACTTCTTTTTCCCAGAGATGAATCCATGTGTTTTGAATCCCTTCCAAAGTCATCTCATCATGTTGTCAACTCACCCCAAACTGATGTTGCGCTCCTCTGGATCAGAGCAGAAGGACGTGAAATATGAACAGAAGCAACTCCTTGTTCCAGTTACTCTTGTCTGAAGTGGCTATTCAAATACATCATCAGATTAAAGGTAAATGAGATTTATCACAACTCCTCTGCGCATGGTGCCACTTGTTATTGAGCACATTTGAAAGCTTATCAGCATTAGAGCTGTGTCAGCCGAGAGCATGACCCTGCAGGTGGTTTAAATGACTGTACAGGTTATGTTAGGATAAAAAACAAAACAGTATAGTCCATATGCCTTTTTTAACCAAGTAAGGCTAAGAAAAGGTGGGTTATGCTGCTATTAAAGTTTCTAGACATATTTTTTTTTACTTTTAATTTTTACACAAAATAACGGATTTGATAACTTTAGCTTTAGGGTTTATATGTTTTTGCTGTTTCTATCCTGTATTGGTTTAGTATGTCCTGACGCTTTTCCTGCACAAATGTTACACATTAAAAGCTTCAAAATGTCTCAAAAGGGATCATCATTCCCCCCAGACAGACTAAGAGGCTGTTAGGACCAACTGGTTCAAATGGATTGCAGCGACACCTTTTGACTGGAATCGTGAACACACTGTGGTGACGACATGACCTTTAACAAGGCATGTTTCGTTTTGGGAATGAATGGAGATTGGATCGTCTTTTTAACACTTCTTTTTTTTGTTCAAGACAACTTTTTACCTGATACAACATGACGAGGTAAGGTATCTATCAACAGTTACGCAGGGCTGTTGTTTGAAACGTGACAACAAGTAAACTTTGTCAGTTCGTATTGTAGTTTAGTAGTCGGCTATTCTAGTATCCGCAGGCTAACGAGTAACGTTAGCGAATCCTTATGTCCTGCTCACCCGCCAAGCAGAGCTAAGGTAACCTCACTCTTCATTTTATTGACAGACTCACAAGTTTGACCAGATCCCTGCAGTGAAACTGTTTCATGTGGGTTGGAATGAACATTATCACAAACAATGTGTTTTAGCCTTTAGCCCATGCTCTCCTGTTCAGCTGTCTTCTCTTCTTCTGTCCTTTTTCTGTCAAACAGTTCAGCTCTAGTGTCTACTTCATAAAACCACAGAAATTGTTCTCAGCAGAAAAACACTGATCTCTCTTCTCACTACAAAACTTCATCAGTCAGCATGGTGTTGTCATAGAGACTTCAACGTGCCGTAAATCAATCCGGTTCCTGCACGATCTGATTTGGGAAGTTAAGAAGAAGCATTTAGAAATAACCTACTTTGGCCCAGATACTCTCATTTTAAATTGTGGATTAAAATCAGGCATATATATAAAAGTCTCACTTGTATCTATAAGTGGGACTTTTCAAAATGACTTGGAAAGTCCTCACAGTCCTTCAAAGAGAAAGAGGAAGTGATGGAAATTAATCGTTGAATAAAACTCTATTCGTTTCATTAAGTGATCTTGCTACGATCAGCACTGCTTTAAAATTCAAAGTCATGGTTTGGGAAAATAGCGAGTTTATCTGCTATCTCTCAAGCTGATCCTTTGTGATGTCATTCAAGTTTCACTTTAAAATTGAAGCTATGACGGCAATGTTTCAAAGTGCCTCATGTTTGGGAGGAGATTGTGGCTGAAGAACAGTTTAAACCTGGGATGTTGAAACCCTAATCAGCATTAAGAAGAGCTCTGGAGGCCAACACTGGCACCTTTATTGCAGCACATATTTAACTCTGCCCAGGTTCACAGCCTTGATGTACCAGAGCACAGCCGCTGTCCTTGTTTGATGATAACTACTCACCGATGAGACATGCTTCAACCCTGAGAGTTAAGTGAACATCCACACACTGACTTTATCACTTGGTCATTCCCAGGCAAATAAGGACCTCCAAACAGAGACACAAAGACACTCACATGAACACCCATTTACAGTGTTTGAAAAAAAAAAAGAAAAACAGCCTCAGAAGCTGTTTAAAGAGAGGCAGATGATTGCCGTACAGCCTGTATGAGTTCATGTCCCCTAAAAACAAACACTAACCCTATTTTACATTTCAGGATTTCTCAACAGTTTCTGTTAAAAAAACAAATAATGTTTAATATTTATTTTGCAGCACGCCTAACACGTCCTAACTATCTTACAACATATGTTCAAAGACAAACCTTCAGGTCACAGATTCAGACGTAGCATGTTTATTTACTGGTTCTCAATCCCCATTCCTATTTGAGATGCCTATCAGGGTATGTTAGATCCATGTTTTAGTTCAAGCTCTAATTTGGAGTTTACTGATCATAGAATAGGCAAACAGGACAATATCTGCAAAAAGATAAGAATTACAACTCTGTCCAAGACTGACACAAGTCTGACATTCTTCACAGTTGCTTTATGTTGAAAAATATTACCCAATTAAGTCATTTTAGACTCTAAAAACCTTTATCACTTAGGTAATCTGACCAAGAAGAGCTGACACTACACTCTCCTGTTAATGTGGGAGTTCATTTCACAATTATAATCCACTCGTGGTCCAGAGGATCTTTCACGAAACCTGCATCACTCACACTGACATTAAAGTACGTCAACAGCAGGCCATTTATAGTATGACTGTGAGGAGACTTTTATTATGAAAGAGTGTTTTGATTGTAACCTTGGAAGCAGACAAAAATTGACAAACTGCTTTTGGTGCTGTGCCAGCCGACAGGAGTAGCACTCCTACTAAACAACGTAGCTGAATACTCTACTCCATTGAACACATTTATTAGGACACTAACTGCAGAGCAGCTTTTATTGGAGATAATTCAATGATTTGAACTCAGCTTAGAGCCTGCAAGCAGGTGTCTATTGTTAAGGTAGAACTACTATCAAACAGACAACGGAAAAACATCACACAGCGAGGAGAACAATAAACTGTGTGTGTTTGTGTGTTAGTGACTTAGAGCAACACAGTATGTGAGTCTGTGTGTGTCTGGTTAAACATCCTCCTGTTGGGAAAACAGCAGCCTTGTGCAAAGAAACCTGAGTGTAAATGGAGATAATGAGAACTAAAGGTGGACAAATATTTACACAGATCACTCTGTTGTATGTGCTTGAGTTTCTTTGTATTTACAGCCACATCGGGCTGTCAGTGCAGTTTCATGGTTCAGGTTATAGGACAGCAGGGTCACATTTTGTAAGATAGTGACAAGCAGTCACTGATAAAATAATCAGGTATGTACTGTGGCATGATGGGACTGAGAGGACAAACATTTTTAAAAGCAGACTCTTGAGTGAGATGTGAGAAAGACACATGATGAAAGAGAGTGAATGGGTCATAATGAGTAATATAAAACCATCTTACTATACATTATCTACAATGCCATGTAGGGCTGGATGATTATAGCAAAAATAATAATCACGACTATTTTTACTGAAATTAACATTATAATTAATAAACACACCTATTTGTTGATTTCAACACTTGAGTGTTTATTGAACCACAAGGTACTAGAATAATCAAAAATGAATTAGTAACTATAATAATAATAATAATAATAATAATAATAATAATAAATTAATTTAAAAAATATCCAATCTACACGCACTCCTGTAAAACATGCAAACTTTTTGAAGTCTTTTTTTTAAATTATTTAAAAATTTTAATTGTTTTTCTTTGATAATTTTTTTTAATATTGTGAGAAGCCAAAATTGAAATCAGGATCAGAATTCAATGAATTGTCCAGCCCTAATGTCATGGTTATGCCCGTACCTGCCGACCTCAAGCAGAGATGAAGAATGGACTACAGAGGTCTTTTCTTTTTAGCTTCACACACTAAGAAACGTTTACCTTTCATTTATCTTCATCTTTAAATGTTCACCTTTCAGCCCCGACCAAAACCAACTTAAACAACATCACTCAAAGCACCTTTCAGCTCTCAAAAAGCTGTATCTGAAAAAAAGCTTAGTTTTCCAGAACTTTCTCACAGTGAAGCACTAACACCTGTTAACATGCAGACTTCATTATGCCTCTTCTTTTTTTTTACAACTCTGCTGCTTGCTGAATTAATTGAATATTTAATGTTTCAGTTTTTGATCCTGTCTGATAATTTAGATCAAATCATAGATCAGAAACAATCCCAGTTTTCAGAGGTGTGTACTTGGTATGGAGAGAAAACGGTGTCTGGTGAAGAACTCGAGTGTTACATTCTGAATCTGAGTGCTCAGCGTTACTATTTATTGTACAAGACACCCGATCATTTTAGTTGTCAGGTGCAACGAAGAGGATGCATGTAAACTAGCTGTAACCATGGAGACAAGCTGCCTGATTGACAGCCTGCCAGTGAGTGTGTGATCAGGAATAGATTATCCCAGCCGGTCTAAAGAGTCAAGAGAGCCGCAGTCTCACACTCACACACAGTGCATGACATCCTTACGCACTTTTCTGTTTCCTTTCCTCCTCCTTTAACTTTCTTGCAACCTTCTCTTCTCCACCACCTACTTCCGTGCATGCTTCCTTCTTTCCAACCATCTCTCCTTCCTTTCTTCTCATTTACTCACTTCCTTAGATTCCTACCAACCTTTCTTCTAAACCTGAGTACTTCTTTCCCTCATTTTCCCTGCCACCCTTCTTCCTTCATTCCTTCTCAGTCAGCTCCATGCCCCCTTCCTTCCTCTCTTGGTTTCCTACCTCTTTCCTTTCTTTCTCTTTTCTTTCCTACTTCCACAATCTTCCTGTCCTTAACTTTTTTATTCCTCTACTTAACAATCTTCCTGTCTATCTTTTTGCTCCCATACTTTGAGCTTTACTATCTCTTTAATGTCTTTTTCTTACTTGCTCTTTATCAATTTTCCCCCATCCAACTTCTTTTAAGTTTACTTTCCCATTTCCTTCCTTCCTTCCTTCCTTCCTTCCTTCCTTCCTTCCTTCCTTTCTTTCTTCCTTCCTTTCTTTCTTCCTTCTTTCTTTCTTTCTTTCTTTCTTTCTTTCTTTCTTTCTTTCTTTCTTTCTTTCTTTCTTTCTTTCTTTCTTTCTTCCTTCCTTCCTTCCTTCCTTCCTTCCTTCCTTCCTGTGCTGCATCTTAAACTACTATTGTCCTTGACCAAACCCTTTAAACATTTTGGATGTTTTATTTCTGCCTTTTCTCTGTAATTTCTAGAGACACAAAGAGTAAAATCTGTTACACACAAAGACACACACACACACACACACACACACACACACACACACATTATAGCAGGATGTCTATCCCATGTGTGTGCACTGTTTTATTGCCTTTTCAATCTTCCGACTGTCACAATGAATAATCTAAAAGAAAAAAAACTCTCCATTTAGAAAACAACATTACTGCACTGTTGCCAACTTCCTCACCTGTAAAGAATAATAACTGCTTCCATATCACAATAAATATGAGTGTGGTGTGTGCTCCTTGTAGATTAAAGATGGAATACCAGAGAACTGATAAAAAAACATAAAACAAAGGTTTGTCTGAGGTCCCTTCACTAGGATAAAACATAAATGATGATATGGGCATCATACCACTGTGTGTGTAATGTTTTACAGTCTATGACGGCCTTCAAGCAGGAAGCCACACAAGATCAAATAAGATGGCACAGGCAAGAGAGGGACACATAAACATGACATCCTGCATGACTAACACACACACATATACACACACGCACCTCTGATATAATTCAATGCTATGATGTGCTTGCAGCCAGCATTCCAACTAAAATAATAATAACATGAAAAAAACAGGCAGTTTCAGTTTAATAGAGAAGTTCAGTTCAGAAGTTCAGTTGATGTCGATCAAACGAATCTGCTTTAAACACATCTGCTTTCACTCCACAGCAGTGAAGATCATGCTGCAGTATCATGCTTCAGTGATGGTAAGGTCATTTCATCTTTGACACTTTACTTTAGGCAGGTTAGCGGTCATATTTATGTGTTCTCATATCAAGTAAACAAGCCAAATGAATTAGTTATGAAACAAGCACTGTGACATTAGAAAATAGGATAAAGGAGAGCTTTTTGCACGTTTTGTTGTTTAAAAAAACAAAGATTCAAAAGCTTTAGTAAGAATTGTTTGTTATTTCAGACATCTTACACACCTGAAGAATGATATCTGATTTAAGCAATACACACTGTACTGGCTGTACAGTTGCTTTTCCGCCAAACATCACATTTGTTTAGCACTGGTGAGCGACTTGCTTGTTAGTAACCAATCCCCTTAACTGGAATTTTTTGGCACTAGATGGTAAATGAAAAATTTAATTCTCGTTGGCCCATACATGATGCCATATGCTTCGGACAGGGGGTTTAAAGAGCAGCAGCTTAAGAGAGAAAAAGAGGGCAATGTGAATACTGAGGAAGAAAAAAACACACTCCACCTGACGCTGTTTTTTTCCCCATAGCCGTGGTAATTGAAGAGGAAGACCTATATGATGGATGTGTTGCGATGCTCTATTTCTGTATCTGAGCATATAATCCTGACCATCTCACTCTCCTTCCATCTCTTCATCGTTCTCTTCTCCACATATGACTCCCTCTCTCTCATCAAATATTCACAGTTGGTCCCATTAAACATTCACTGCACAGCGCTGCTACGTTTATCTGCCCTCCGTCAATCAGCCTCCAGCGAGTGCACTAGAAGCCCACCGAAAAGCCTGAAAACCACAGACTTGCACTCAGACACTCGTCGTCTGCCTGCACAGCCTGAGATGTGGCAGCCTTGCAGAAGAAGGTGAAGGATGAATATAACTACAAAGATTAAGCGTGGTAGAAAAAAAAGGGGGGAACAGCATAAACCAAGAGAATGTGGACAGGGGCAGAATGGAACTCGTGAAAAAAATCTCAAGACAAAAAAGTGTGATGGTCCACTCCTCAGCTCTTGTCCGTGTTCAGTGAGAGCTGAGCAGCCTTGCACCTCAATAATTCAACAGTGGGACGAGTGCCGCCAGCCTCTCCTCCCTCCCTCCCTCTCCTTCTGTCTTTCCCTGACATCACAAGGCCTTACCTAATAACAGTGTAAAAATACTCTCAATACGTGACACATAATTGGAGCTAAAAATAACATTAAACACTGCAAAATAGATCACATTGTTTGTTTTGTTTTTTGTACTAAGACTACACGGAAAGTATTTCAGCCACATTTTTAGCAGTCTGTTTGATGCACTTTTGATGTAACAGAGGTGCTCATATTCGTATACATCTATCTATCTATCTATCTATCTATCTATCTATCTATCTATCTAGACGGACAGATAGATATAGATATAGATACACATACACACACTATATTACGTCACAGGCCAGCATACCCAATCCCCTTATCAATTCCGCTTATCAATCCAATTATTTATCAATTCCTTCATCAATTCCTCCTGTGAATATTCTGTGTACAAACATTAGGCTTACAATACAAGCAGTCCATTCCAGACTCCACTCCACCACTTCTATCCGGCAAGCAGAGCCCACGTGATCAGAAAAACAGTGTGTGCTAAGGTGCTAACAAAGTAGCAAGGAGTAGGAGTGATGTTGGCCGTGTGGCAGTATATTTGATTGAAGTCCAAAAAAGAGGTTGCAGCTGAGTGAACATGTAAAACTTGTAATTAACAAGTTTTCTGTGTTAACAGACCTACAAAGAGAGATGAACGTCACACCATTCATGCTGATATCATATCGGATCAATATCCGTATCGGCCAATACTCAACGCTGCAATATCTGTATCGTATCTGAAGTGAAAAGGTTGTATCGGGACACCTCTAAAAAAAATTTTAAATCTATGATGAAAGTTCAAATTCTTTTTTAAAACCAAAAGTTGTACCAATGTATGCTAACCACTTGCATATCAATGCAATTTTACATACACAAGATCATCAAGCTAGCACTATGTTTTCTATATCGATTTTGGTGCATTGGGAGATGTATAACATGTTGAATGTACTGAATAGGAATCCCTTGTGAGAGATTAATGTATATTCCTTTGTGAGTTCAGTTTTACAGTGCTTTTTTTTACAGTGCTTCTTAAGGAAAACTTCAAGCAGAAAATCCTGAATCAGAGTTTTCTTGGGAAACTGTTATCTATCTGCTCAGCTAAGATAGCAGGGGCAGAATAGTCAACCTAAGGTCTGGCTGCTCTGGTGTAATGTAAAGATTTGACCGACCAGGGAATAAGTATAAAAGCTAATGATGTCGATGAGACTCAACTTTTTCTAATTGATTCTTAACAGGAACTGGTTATCGATATCCATCCCTACATTAGATTGAGTTTTAAGCTGCTAGAGATCTAATATTTTTATGCTCAATGGGGAACTGTATTTGGCTCTGTGTGCTACCAAATCATGGGTGACCTACATTCAAACTGTGTCTGAATTTAATTAACTGATCTTTAATCAACTGCTGAGAAAAGGAGAAAAATCCCCCTTTTCAAAATGTGGAAGCAAAAAAGTTTGACTGAAACCACTTCACACTATGCCTGGAGCAGAAAAAAAGATCAAATCAGTTGACTGAAAATGAGTACAATAAAAGTAAGGTACGATTTACTGCAGCTGTTTACAGTAAGAGGAGATTAAATATCTTTAGGTTGGAGTTGAAAGTTGGATAAAACATAAGTCATATTGGGCTATTGACATTATAATTTGTGGGTGTTGTGAGAGAGAGAGACTTTATGTTTTATTTACCATATACAGTATACAAAGACTGACTTCAATGTCCTCAGTAGATGCAGTGAGAGAAGGTGACAACAGCGAGCTCCATAAATGGAAAGCTGAGACGACAAAAGCGAATGCTGATGTGTTTTAACCATCCAAATATGCAAGGTTGACTTTTTTTAAGATGAAGCTCTGAAATGAATCTACTGTAAGAAAAGAGATATGAAAATATCTCCCAAACTTCCTTTTATTGTATTCTCAAGTCACCGACTTCTTGTTCTTTATCTTGAAGGAACTGAGCCTCCACTTGATGGAGAAGCAGAAGTCATGCCTCATCATTAAAGCTCCGGGAAGGAGAAGACTTTATCTGCTCTTTTTAATCAGAGGGCGCACTAACGTCTGTAAGAGCTCTCCACCACCAAAGTAAGTGAAACAGAGGCAAACTTCCCTTCTAAACTTCTGCTTCCCACGGTTATTATCAGGTAGTGACTGCTGCCTCAGGCTCACCATGATTGGCATTCTCAACTTCTGTAAAATGTAATGACTCACTTGTAAAACACAGAATAAACGCATCGGTGACCTTTGGTATTCATCAGCCACTTTGGTGTTCTTGTGTCTGTGGAGCTTGTATTTAAAATATAAAACAATCAAATGATATGTAGCTGATCTGACCAAGAGATGACCCCTCTAAATTTGGGAGTCACCAGTTTTATAGTTAGCTCTTTTATGCAGACAAAGCAAACAGTAAATGTCATGTTAATCAAAGAGATTTTAAAATTGGTGAGGCAGACTTAGTTGTTCCAGGCTATACTATAAATGCTACTGTGAGGGGAATATCCTTGTCAGTTAAAGTGACAGACCATGTGCGTGTGTGTGTGTGTGTGTGTTGGTGTTCACTTGAGCGGCTGTGCACGTGCATGTGACGCCACACGACCCTGCCATAATCGCTGACCTCACTGGCAGCCAATGTGCAATCCCTGAGCCACAGAGAGAATAGGGCTTAATCCCGCCCACGCATTACCACACACAACCCAGCACACAACCCACGCGCACCCTCATAAGTACTCCAAAGTTCCCCTGACATCAAACCATCTAAAAGATTTACAGTATCTTCAGGATTTGCAAACACTAACAAGAACAGTGACACACACAGCAGAAAGACTCCGAGTCTGCATTCTGTGTGTGAATTTATTAACTTACAGGTGTAAACCCCAATCTGTCTGCTGCAGAACTCCTAATGTGTGCTTGGCAGAGGCTATGTCTGGATAAGCATGGAGCCAAGAGTGAAAAGTTTCCAGTTCTTATCTTGGCCACATGTTGGGTTTATTTTATCTTTTCTTTGCACTCATTTTAACCTAAAAGAGCACCCTAAAGTGACTGATGAGGTTTTAGAATACAGCAGCAAAAGGTGAAGGAAACAGATGATCACACACTCAAAAAAAGGAGCACCAAAGTGTGGTTAGAAACCAAACTGAAAACTTTTAGATGAGTAGTACTCAGAAATGAATTGGTGGACAGGTGAAAGTCTGGGGCTTGAGTCAAACTGTGAGTCAAAGTTGAGCCAAGCTTGTACGCTATGTTGCATGTTTACAATGAAAGGTTGGTTTGTGTTTGTTTTCTACTTAAAGTCCCCTTGGCTAGCCTGCAGGTTGGTCTAAAACGTGTGATTGTTGATCTTTTCTGCCCTTTGAGTTGCAGCAGTGTCAGTTGTCTCATTAAGAACACTTTAACAGCCTAAAGTTGAAGAGAGAGGCAGAAGCTGTAAGAAAATAAGAACATCATTTCAAAGTTGTGTTCCTCTTTTTTTGTTTTGTGAGCTTCTGGAGATAAGATCTGAGTGAACATGCTTCTTGTGTTTGTGAAGAAACACAAAGTGGCAGCACCAGCATATTTCAGCTCTGATTACGGACACTGCACAGTGGGGGCAGACTAATGTGTGTGTATTTCACAATGAGAAACTGTACACAGACAGGCCTTGTACACATGGCGTGTGAGAACCGTTCAGTACGTAGGTGAGAAAAAAATGTGAGCAACTGTGCATGTGCTTCAAGTGAGAAAAGAGCATGATTCAGAAAGAGAGACACACAAACACACACACGCACACACACACCCGCACACACACAACATGATCTCTCTGCCAGACAGCCTATGGGATGAAGAGTTTCACCCCTGCTGTTGCCGGGTTACAAGCTCCAGACCACAGCCAAGACAGACACACACAGACACACACAGACACACACTAGATCAAATCGCCTGGTGAGAGGGGTTTTTAAGATCTCTCCTCTAATCAATCCTTTGTTTACAGCGAACAGAGGGAAAAGAAGGGAGAGAACTACTTAAAATGGAGGGAAAATGACTTGGGTGGGGGTGTTTGAGACAGGCAGAGAGGCAGAGAGCGAGACAGAGCAATTCAGCCTGCGCCCCCCCTGGGAAAAGAGCAGCCCAATCAGTCCAGAATTGGCCCTGATCTGCAGCTCATATCATCACTCAACCCTGTGGTGGCCCGGCTCTGACGCTTACTCAGACAAACACACACACACTGTCTGCAACTTGTTCACGCACACACAGACGAGAAGAGAAACTGTGACAGATCCATGGAAATCATGTGCAAACATGAAACCAAAATAATCAACAGACAAAAGATGGTTGGATTGGGATACATGGCAGAAGGGGTGCTATGACACACCAGACAGTGTAACAGGCTGATTGATGACAGCAACAACAAATCCACAGCAAATACTGCAGCACAGGTGGTGCTTCAACATGTGTTCAACTGCTGCAACTGACTCAAACTCACATACATACCACACACTCCACAATTATTTCTCAATGAAGTGATCTCTGAGATCTGAGGACTTAGAACATACAGTTCTAACAACAGGCTGGTCCAAACAAAGGATCAGAGTTCAGATTGCAACTATTTTTTGTGGCTGTTTCATGAATCACATAATTATTTATGTGTGAACAGAAGCCGATGCATTAGAGCAGACATACACACACATGAATGAACTGAGACAACTCTTAAATAAAAAGTTTTAACAGTGAACAAATAAATATCTGTTAGAGCTACAATTTCATAGTCATAAAGCCAAGTTCTAAACCAGCATCTGCAATGATTGTTTTAGAAGTGATCACTCTTTGCTGATAATTCCTCACCGATCAAGAACACTTGGTTCACATCACCAGTCCCTCTAAATGGGCAGAAAACTGGATATTTCACATATTTGTTAAGAACAGTGTATGAAAGTTGATCCAGGAAGTCCCCTTGCAAAATTTGCTCACCTCAGGTTTCTCACTGCTCAAGTCACTAACTGTGTTTGAAGTACTTGCAGCACCACCGCCTTGTCATTGGATTCCAGTTGTTTACTTCAAAGGGTCATGTTGTCCTCTTTAAAACAAATGGTGCCCCGGAGAAAGAAAACCCAGAACTTTCCTTTATCTCATGCTACAAGCTGCTGTCATCATCGAGGGTATTTTGGGCTAAAAGGTCAAGCTGGCACACACACAAGACCAACAGTAACCATAACAAACCAAACATGGTTGCACACACAACAGCCAGAGATCGCTGAGCCAACCTCCATTTCTTTAGGAATTTGCACTAACAAGGATAGGACAAAGTGCATACTCTCTCTCTCACAGATCAGGAAATAAAGCAACAAAATTCCAGCTGACTTGTCTGAGCAGCAGTTATCATAAATTCACATTTCTTGTTGACAGTAATGCTGAGCTACACAATGGAGTATTAGCAGCACTTACCTCTGGCTGAGAGCTTTTTTGTGTTAATAATTTTAGCAGCATACTCCTGGCCGGTGGACTTCTTGACACAGCGGCGAACGACTGAAAAGGCACCCCTGGTAAAGAAGCAAACAATGATTCAGAGAACAGATCAGAGACAGCTCTTCGATAACAATGAAACTGCATCGTGTGTGTGTGTGTGTGTGTGTGTGTGTGTGTGTGTGTGTGTGTGTGTGTGTCAAAGGACAAAGTGAATGAACGATGCGCTTGACATAAAAAGGGCATGCATTAATCACAATGAACTAAAGAAAGAGGAAGGGAGTCACATGCATAATTAATACTGTCTGATATTCTGAGTATGAGATGTGAGAGAGGTCTACTGTGCTTCTGTTTGACAGAGGAGAGAGAGAGAGAGTGCGCTGGTTGTTGTTAGTTCACAAGAAGAAATGCGGGTCTAGCTTTTAGCAGCAAGATACTCTGTTTCAGTGTCATTTGACATTTGTGCAGGGGTCACAGGACATGCTGCGTCAGATAAACAATGTGAAGCACATTGTGCTGCTTGTTTTTGCTAGTGACATCAAAATTAAGAGAGTCTATATTATAAGTAGGGATGCACCCATCCAACTTTTCTGGTCCCGATACCGATATCTGGGCTTTGGGTATCAACCGATACTGATCCCAATCCGATACCAGTGTTAAAATAATAACCTACATGCTATACTGTGGGAAGGTTGATAACGTTTTGGGTAAAAGGCAAAAAATGAGTTCATATGGAATTACTGATGTTGATATTTATTTTAACTATTAAGTGTTTAAATGCTTACTAGCAGTTTGGTAAAAACAATGCTTAAGACCTTACAGAAACTAATATTCATTCGTAAACTTTTAAAGTGCATCAGAGGTAACATTCCAGTAAAAGTTGTATTACACAACCGTTTGTAACCACATAAATTCTACAAAAATTCAAGTACAAAATACAAAAGGCTTAGAGCTGGTTTCCTAGATCGGCACCACGGATCAGCTCTTTACTACCGATACCCAATACAGGTTTGAGGGGATCCATCTGGCCAAACCCAATACCAGGATCAGATCAATGCATCCCTAATTCTAAGTTCAGCCCCTCCTCCACAGAACATGGGTCATGTGAGCTCGGGGTGTCCAGATACAACCTTTAAACTTACAATACAATACTGATATTGCAGCTTTGAGTACTGGCAGATACCAGTATTGATCTGATAAGATGTCATCATGAATAGTGTGATGTTCAGCTCTGTTTGTAGGTCTTCAAGGCTTAAATGAGACATGGGGGAATGTTTAAAGTTTAAATTCTGTGTCACTGCTGGAAACTTGTGCACGACAAGTTTTGCGCTCGGCTGCAATGTCTTTTTCGGACTTTAACCAAATATACTTCCACACACCCGACATCACTCCTACTCCTTGCTACTTTGTTAGCACCCTAGCACAGCTGTTGTTGTGATCATGTGAGCTCTGCATGCTGAATCCGGGCACTGCTGACAGAGTCAACTTGACAGAGTCTGGAATGGACTGCTTGAATCAGAGTGCTTATATCAGAGAATTTTGATGCAGGCCGACATCATGCGATACTCGTTTTTTTGCTGGTATCAAAATCAGATCAGGACACTCCTAATGTGCACCCAGAGTATGTGTGTGTCACCTGCCTGTCACAGATAATGCCATCTGGACATTGCGGTAAGCAATAAGCTATTTACGGCCAGGTCTGAGTGCACAGTCTCTTAAATGGGAACTAGTCTTACTCTTGGTTGATGGTTTGGCTAGGTAAACATGAATACATCCTTTCACACTGCCAAAAAGCTGGACATGCTGATCATAATATCTGTAAACTATGACTGACGTGGCAGACAACAACTGGGTAACAAAGTAAGGATTAGGGGTGAGAAATGCTGGTAACCTTATGCTACAACACCCAATACCTGATGTTAGCAGCAACAATAATATCTCAGTAAAGTTATTCTGCTGTATCTAAGAAATTCCAAACACTTACGTAACGATGCATCACAATATCTGGTGAAGATGACACAATGCTCCAAACAGTGTGTGATGAATTACATCAGAGCAGCCACATGGATGCAGTGCAATATAAATTGGAGGGGAAATCAGTTCAGAGCACTTTGCTGTTTTAATGCCAATGATTTGTTAACAGTAATATATTTATATTGCTTGAGTTACAATGATAATGACGTAATTGCCCTAGTGGTACTTTGACTTTGACCCTTGGTATACACAAATTTATTGGTGCAGTTAACATTTCATTGCTACACCAGTAGTCTGTTTAGCATCACAAGCACTTTTTAAACAGAGATTCCAAAACAGTGCCTTAACAACTCACTGCCTTTACTCCACATTGTGGAATTTACATCTAACCCCACAATGACATAATATTGGTGTCCAGTGAGTGATTTTCAACAAGGGTACAGCATCATGGAAGTAAAACAGACACACATATAAGCTAACATGAAACACATAGTGCTGATTATGTTGTTTCAATTCTGCTTCGACTGTTACAAACTCCTATGTCAGTTGCAGAACTGCTTTGACAAAGACAGTAAGGCATCACAGAGCTGAACTAGTCTCATCATTTTGAACTCACTGTGTAAAAGGAGCTTAAGTCTCAGGTGACTGAACCACGCATAGTAGAGACCGGAGGGCAGTTTTTTCTTCCTGTTTTGTTTTTTGTTTTTGTTACATGGCTATTTTTTTTAGAGTACTTAAATTTAACTGACAGCATGTTACAACACTTTTTATGACTGTCAGTGTTTCCTCTATGCTTTCATATCGCAGTGTGTATCACGAAAAAAAATACATGTGCATTATGCAGCTGCGGGAGAAAATCGTGTACAATTCAGCTACCCTCAGAGCCTGCTGTGTTACTGCACAGACTGCTCCTTTAACCTCATGCTGTCGGCTGTATTGGTAGGCGGAGCAGCTGTATTAGCCACACGCAGAGATTAGATGTTACAAAGTGGCTTTGTAGCCAGGATATACTCGGTAACCTATGCATCCTCTCGTGTTTTAATCCTGAGTGTCGTATTAGCGCATGTCAGAAATGTGCAACCGCAACAGCTTTTTTTTCTCGCAGCAAAACCTTGTCTTCATGCTTTCATGCTCGTGACTTGACATGTACAGTAGCTCTGCAGTCTGCTCAGAAATGCACAAAAACAGCGCTAAATGATTGAACAGGAGCGCGAGGATGCCACCAGGCAACGGCGCGTGCTACCTGCAGATGGTTAGACAAACAAGTTGGTCCTGAACACGGATGTTTCTCACCTGAACTGTTACAGAGTCGTTAATGGTGCAGTACACCTTTAAACACGCATTCGAGGATTAAATAAAAGCCTGTGTGGTGCTAACATAAACCTGCCTTCAGCTTACTGTTGCTAAGGTGTTTCCTTATACCCTTCTCTGGATTTTTTGACAGCCCCTCTCGTGCCCTGTCAACACTTAAATAAACGCGCACAATGGCAGCAGATAGAGAAGAAAAACGTGCAACCACACACACACATACGCAAACATAGATGCAACAAGAGCAGCAGTAGCGCAATTGACGGTGACTTACTTCCCGAGCTCCTCGTACAGCTGATACTCGTCTGTGAATCTGGTCGAGGTTACCACTGTAGCCATGTTGACTGAAGTAACGAGGGGAGAAGGGAGGAATCGGCTTGCGCTTCAGTGGCCGCCTCGCGCAGGTTTTCGGAGGACAGCTCGTGAAAGCAATGAGAGGGGGAAGAGAAGCTCTAGCTCACAGAGAGAAGCAGGGAGTGGGAGGAGAGGGACGGAGGAGAGGGAGGGGGAGGAGAGAGGAAAGCCTAGCTGTAGTAACAAAGATCCTCTATTAATAGATGAGTAACTCTTTGAAAAAAAGCGATTACGAAAAGTACATTTACACGTTTACATCCTAATTGTACACATCGACTGATAACGATATTTTTAGGTTATGCAAGAATTCAACCTCATTTCCTCGGGGGAAAATCAAAGAAAACATTAACTTGCTGATAATGGTACACCATGTTGTTCATAATATTTTGCAATAAAACTAGTGGTTACTTCAAACTAATGATGAAGTGCTGCCTTCACTTTTTAGGTTTAAGAAATGGCGTTTACAAAAATTACTTATTGTGTATTTCTTTTTTTTTTTTTTTTTTTTTCAAATTTCCTATCCCTTTTTTTCTTAGCCCATTTGTATGTTGTAGAGAAAATAGACATCCTCAAGAGGGCACGAAGAAAAAGTTTGGTTTTTCAGCATTTGTCTCCTGCGTTTTTGTTTTTGTTTTCCTTTTTGTTTGTAAACTACAAATATCAAAGTGATACCTCTTTCTGATATTCTATCTCTGACTATGGTGGAGGTGGGGATGAAAGCCACGCGAGATTTTTTTCTGATGGACTCAGAGCATCAGATTCAGGTTCAGCGTTATTCTGTTCTCCCTCTATTTCCTGAGTATATTCTCAAAGAAATAAACTGACGCCAGTTCAGCTGATAAAAGCTGCATCTGTGGAAGCACTCAGTCATGTAGGGAGATGTAATGCCGCAATATTTTAATTCTGGCACGAAGTAATGAGCTGCATGTAGCCTACTCTATACTGTGGTTTTTATTTCCTTATCTGTGCCTTCTCCTAAATTAAAGGAATCATTTACAGTTAAAAAGCTTTTTTAGCAGACAAAAAATATTAATAGCAGGCATTCTATATAATCAATATTGTCCCGCTTGCAAGCTGCATCTTGTCATATAACAGTCATGCGGTTCATACAAAACCCTATAAAATTTATTTTTTCATTTACAAATATTTGTTTCTGAAGTCGTTTAATAGTCTTGAAGATTTGTTATGAAAATCTCTCAAATACTAGTACAATTCTTACTTATAGGATCATAAATTGTTATTTTTATACATTGAATTTTGAACTGAAAACAGACGGATGGGGAACTTATCCATTTACAGACTTGAGTCGCTTCAGGGACGATATGTTTTCCTATTTGTCTTTTAATTTCCACAAAGCACTTGAGCATCACTACGTTTAATTTTGTACTAAGTACACTTTGTGGTGCAACCTGGACACATCTTGAGTGATGTAACTGGGGTCATGGGGTGTTTCTGGTCTTACATCAGACACACTCAACTAGGTGACCCAGCTGGGGATGATGCATGACGCCATGTACCCCCCCCTCCTCAACCAGAGCCAATGTGAAGCAATTTCGGCAGCTTCTATGAAAGTCTTCATGGCTCTTCTCCTGTGGAGTCCACAGATCCCTTGGAGTGACAAGACCCAGTGCAGAGACTGGCCTGCAAAGCCCCTAAAACCCACTTGAGAGACCTTGCAATGGGCCTCCAACTAGATCTTCCAAGGGGACAGTTAACTCCTAGCACCACCTGCTTGCTTGGCTCGGATATCAAGACCCATGTGTTACTATATATATATATATATATATATATATATATATATATATATATATGCAGTGGTGTAGTCGAGGGTATATGCCGGTACGGAGTATACCCATTTATTTTTCAGTCAGCATTGAGTACCCCCCCCCCCCCCCCCCCCCCCCCCCGTTGCGCACCATTCAGAGCAGACCAAACAACAGAACAAGCGGCGGAGAGTTGACTATGAACAAGAATGCATTGTCAACTTCAGATGCAAAGTATTTTATTTGAATAAATGTTCAAAAAATAACCGAAACACCATGTTTGCCTCATGATAAATACAGTGTACATTCATCCATTCTGCTTGTGTGACCAGTAGTAACTACTACAAACTGCTCCTAATTAAGTCTTGATAATTTTATAATGGTGAGCAAGTAGAAATTTTTGGGTAAACAGAGTAGTCTTACATGTCATTGGTTCTAAAACTGTCTTTTTTATGTACTACTTAAAAAAAGGTAAAAATTTAGAGTATACCCACTTCTCAAGGGACCACTACACCACTGTATATATATATATATATATATATATATATATATATATATATATATATATATATATGTATGTGTGTGTGTGTGTATATATATATATATATATATATATATATATATATATATATATATATATATATATATGTATATATATGTTTTGGGCTTTTTCCCTGTAACACTGCAGCTGCACAGGGCTGACAAAGCTTTTTCATAATTGCAAAAATCATCATCACTGTCATCAGTTTTTCCACATTCTTTTTCCCCAGTCTAATTATTATCACCCCCCAACATCACCACCACTACAAGAGAAACTGTCTAAAGCATTATCACCAAGGATTGAAAAGAGTACCTAAAATGAAAACAAAGAAATAGATAAATATTAATCTGTTTGGAGGATTTGTAAACAGGGGCATCGTCTTATGGGAGTTATGTGTGTTATGTAATGGCATGCTGCACTGTAAGGGTTCATCTAAGCTTTCATTAATATCTTATGAAGGGTGTTAATATAGTCTCTAGGCACTATGTCGAAGTGTATGTATGTGGGTAATTACCAGCTGCACCCACTCCAGAAAGGTAATGTGAAACGGTTATGTTTGGAACATGGTGAACTCTCTGTGCTTTATCTATTGGAAATGTAGACCAGCTTTAACGTCATTTTCTCACTGTAATGGAATTAGTCATGATCTTAAAAGGAGGTGCCCAGTTTTAAAACTCCTGTTCATGGTCATTTGAGTGATGCTTTTTTTCTTTTTAGGAGTTTAACAAGATTAACTGCTTTACTCTGTTATTGTACAGAAAGGATTTGTAGACATTTAAATAGAAGGATATCTACAGTAAGTTTAATTTACAGTACAGTTTCTGAACCATGAGTGTTATTTATGAATTATTCTTTTCAAACTGCATACAGCAACCTAAAAATAAACACATCTGCCAATAACTTAGGGTATCCTATATGCAAAGAAACCCTTTGGTAGGCAATGTACATGATTTAAAGCTTAAAACATCCCTATTTCTTTCTCATAACAGTGTGAAAAATTAAACTTTCATAGTAAACAGAAAAATAAACAGGCTGTTTAATTACATTTTCCACTATGTAGATACATTTTAAGGCTCCTTTCCAGTCCACTATACATGAGTTTGTCAGTGCTCCAAATCATCTGTTGATGGTATCCTTCTTTTCAGACAGTCTTTATTTGCATTTATGTCTCAATACAGGGAACCAACAGTTTGAAATAGAACAACCCATTGGAAAATATTGACAATTCCACATGCTGTGGTTGCACTGTGATGTTTCCCCCTATTTTGAGTTAAAATGTGGAATAAAATTAATGTTATGAGTGAAAACACATGTATAGCCCTTTCTTCTCGTCTTTACTTTGCTTTGCCTCTGAACAGTGAGTGTGAATCTGGAGCAGTGTTTAGAGAGCTCTGCTGGTGATTAATGAGTGTTTGCAGTGAGCACAGGAGCACTGCGGCCACTTTCTGCCATAATTACAGGGAGCCACGCTGATATGAAAGCCTAATTAGTGGGAGTTCAGAGGTACCGTCCTATTAATTGCTGAATGGCTGTGTTTCTTTGTGATATGCCTGTCAGGCGAGTCTTGGACAGGCTGTGCAGTGACAGGTTGAAGGGTGGGTGGTAACAACAGTAAAAAGCAGCAGTCCTCAAACTTGTGACCCCTTTAAATGAAGCAGTTTATGTTGCACACATGAAGTCCAAGCATCTTGACCACAAAATCAATTTCCCTTCTAACCTGATTTAACTTATTCACTTAATTTGGCTAACTGTTAGAAACTGTGAAAATGGAAAATTATCAGTTACACCATACAAAAAATAATTGAATGAATAAATAAATGAACCTATCTAATAGACAGACAGACAGACAGACAGACAGACAGACAGACAGACAGACAGACAGACAGACAGACAGATAGATAGATAGATAGATAGACAGATAGATAGATAGATAGATAGATAGATAGATAGATAGATAGATAGATAGATAGATAGATAGATAGATAGATAGATAGATAGATAGATAGATAGATAGATAGATAGATAGATAGATAGATAGATAGATAAAAATGCTTAATTTCAAAATAATTTCTATTCAGTTGTCTAAAACAACCATCCCAAATCAACCTGTGATCAGCATTTTTGGAACCTACAGGCTATTGTCTGACATAAAGCCCATCAGAGTAACAGACATATTTTCTTCTATATTCCAGCATATTGTGTTTTCCCCAGTTCTGCTATACACAGACTCTTCTCCTGCACACAAACAAAAGGAGGGAAGAGATAGGTTCAATAGCAGAATTCAATTTCACTGCCAAATTGGGAAAGCAACCTAGTGACCCAAAGAAGTCATCTGTATCTCTGGATAATGTTTGTGAATGGTATGGTTTTGATCTGTGTTTGTGAATGCAGCAATAAACTGTTCAAGGATAATCGTTAGATCTGATTTTGAGCAAATGCAGTGAATTCCACTATAGAGTCATGTCTATTTTTGGTGCATTGGTGCCTGGGGGCCTAAAAATCATGGCCATCCAACAATGATCAGTCTTGTCCCTTTGTACAGAGATTCCTTTAAATTCTCTGAATAGTTTGAGGATGATATGCATGGTAGATGATAAAAATTTCTAAAGACTTTATACTGAAATTGCTGAACTATTTGCTCACAAAGTCTCTCACAGAGGGGTGTTCAACTTCCAACAACTTTACTTTTGAGAGTTTTAGACTCTAATGATTGACCTTTTACTCAGTCATGTCAATAACGTGTTGCAGCTCAGCCTATTTAGCTAGGAGATGCTCCACTGGGTGTTTTTGTTTGTTTGTTATCAGCATTTCAGCCTTTTCAGTGTTTTTTTTCTTCAATATTTTATATATCATATTGTAAATTGTAGATCTCATTTGGAAGATCATGCATAAACAACTTGTTCTGTTGCTCCTATGGTCTTAAATCCCCTCACAGTAATGATATTGTCCAGCCCTGTTTTGGGACCTTAGAGAATGGAGGAGAGTGACTCATTCTACAGGAATGTCAACTTGGCTTAGAGCTGCACTGCATATCTTTCAAGAATCTCTTCTACTTTGTGGTTTTAATGAGTGTGTATGTGTGAGTGTGTAAATCTGAGGGAGTAAACAGTTCTTTGACACAACACATAAGTCAAACCACTCTTTTTGCTGCTTTGCTGCAAGTAAGCTTGAGATTGCTGACTTAGTGTAATTCAGTAATTCTTTATTTTTCTTTCTTTCTGAACCTCAGTAGTTTTCTTTGGAACATGCTGTCTGGTATTGAACATTAGAATGGACATAATATCGTATATCATAATATTACAACAGGGCGGTTTCACTGAGGGCTGCAGTTTAATATGCAGGAGACTATGATAAATGCATCCCAATTACATTTGGGAGTGCAGGAGTGTCAAAAAAAGACTTAATGTACTCCAAGTGTGAGGAAAATGGTCAAATCAAGGCCACTTCAAGAAAATGAAAATTGCATTGAAAAAAGTGCAACTAGCCTATAGTAAACAACTTCATGACTCTACCTTCAACTGATTATCCAACAGTGGATGTGACAGCTGTCTCCCACACACTGGATCACAGTGTGTTCAGTTGTGTGCATGTTTATGTGTGTTTGTGTGTGTGACACCGCCTCCGTGATTTATATCATCTGATGGTGCCTTATTTCCACAAGCTATCAGAGTATACTGGGAATCAAATGAGTGGGCATCTAATGATTGTCTTCAGCAGTTTCTCACATGTGCAGGACGCAGAGAGTCTCTGAGCAACATTACTCCTGTTAACCCTCTGCTGTCTAATAAGAGCCCATCATCACAGTACCCAAATCTGCAAACATATAACAGAGGAGAACAAAGCACCACCAGCTTCAGAACTTCTTTGACAGATAATATTTTGGATGGTGGTGCTGAATGAAAAGTCAAAGATCATCAAGGGTATTTTGTGCCATTCTCTGGGGGCCAGAATTGAACAATGTTTTGTCCATCATAGATTTAGAAAATGTGTGGACCAAAGTGGTGGAAAGAGCAACGAAACAGACATAATAGGAACAAAAGATTCTTTTTTTTTAGCATGGATAAAAGCTGTACTGTAGCATTTGATCAGTCTGAACATAGATGCATAGCACTGATTGTTTAAACAGACAGTTAACATCAAGTTGGATTAAATAATGTGGATAGCACTAGCAGAGCTAGCACCACCAGCCTTCAGTCCTCCCTGCAGGTTAGCATCCCCATGCTGTTCTCATTGGCATTAGAGAATGTTTTTCAGAGATAACACAGTTCCTTTTCTTGATGAAATCAAAGTTTTTGTCATTGAAATAATAATAAAAAATAATGTTTATGTAGTGATGCTTTTTATTCTCTAAAAGCATTTTAATCTGATTTACAGCACAAGCACTCCAGACATGTCAGCTCCCTGCGACCCCTGGGGACCTCTCTCCCCCTCATCTCTGCTCTTTTTTATTTAACTGTACGCTACAGAGCTCTGAGCAAAACATGGCTAATATTTCTAACTCGATCTTCGAAATGAGAACAAACAAGGGAGTATGACAGGGAGCAAAATGAAAGGGAACAACACAGGGAGGGTTTGCAAAGGGGATGAGCAGAGAGCTGAGGGATAAATGAAGGGAGGAGGAGGAGGAGGAGGAGGAGGAGGAGGAGGAGGAGGAGGAGGAGGAGGAGGAGGAGGAGAGTTGACCAGAGGGGGAAGATATGGCGTAGTTGAATATTCATTATGAGGCCACTGGGGAGGAAATCCTGTTGCTGCTGTGTGTGGTATTGCTTCTACACACTCAGACACATTTGCACACAAACACTTAGAATAAGACACACTATTAAAAGCTGGGACAAACGTAATTATAATATTTATTGTAGTAGATATTTTAAAAGCCAAAAAATGCCACATTGAGTTTCTACCTGACATGCTGCATGTTTGGCATAGCAGCAGCTGCACTTAAAGACAGATACATGACATCTTAACAAATAGATGTGCTAACATCCTTAGAATAAAAACCAATGTCACATTTAGCGATGTTCGGCTAACATGAATTTATATTTATGGTCCATAATATCTGCACACTGCAAGACATCTTTAAGTGCTGGAAAATAACAGACCTGTAAGAAATAAGCAATCTCTTTTAACACATTTGGTCATGTGAAAAATGTTTATTAATTTAAAGATTTATCATATTCATGTTTTTAGTCAGAGAATATAAATCAGTTTTCAGCTTTAAAAAATCACACAATGTGAGTTCAGTAGCATTTTGAGTCCCCAAGAGGGTTGATGGTGTCAGCTGAGCTTTAGTTGGTCAGTCACTGCTGCAGGGAATGGACTTCATGCTTTGGTCAGAGGTCTTTTAAAGCCAGGGCATTGTCCTAAGCAGATACGAATCAATATAACCTCCAAGAACAACAGAACAAAGTAACATCGGTCAGAAAACATCCCCTGTGGGTGTCATATTGTCTTCCTTGAAGGATCTCTTTTGTTTTGGAAGATTACAAGATGAAACATCATAAGGTCACTTCCACATTCACTCTCTCCATCTGTATTCATTAAAGTATTCATGGGGGCAGATGTACAAGCACAATGACACACTCTTTGCTCCCTATGTAGTCTAACTGTGGCCCAGAGTCATCTTGCTGCAGTTTTGGCCACAGGACAGTGAGTTAGTCAGCTTGCTCAGTCAGCCGCAGACTCCTGTCTGCTTTAACTGTCAGGCCGCCTATTAATCAGCTGATTTTCAGTGTTTCATTCTAGGTCTGTCTTGTTTGCTGTTTTTGTTTGTCTCAATAGATATTTTTATATGTATTTTCCATGGTCAAGGTGTCACTATGCTTCAAATAAAGTCCTTCCCTTTATTTAATGATTTGCCACATCTTTCCTCATTTTGTCAATTTTCTTTTGCCCACCCCTAAACCAAGGTTAACATTAAACACATGCTTTCTTAACAACTAAGCTTTATTCAGTCAAGACTTAGTACCCCTGAAACATTCTAAACCCTTTGACTCTCAGGTATTGATGAATTTAGAAGATATTGTTCCTCTGCAGGCGTGACCCCACCTTTTTGAAGAGAGCTTTTAATTTGCATAGTTTGCAGTGCTTAATCTTTATAATCCCTTCTTTCCTGCCATCCCCCTCTCCATTATGGCTCTCCTGCCCCTTCAGGCTGAGCCAGGGACTCCACACCCCTCCATGGAGCTCAGGGTCAGCCATTGGATCATCTGGTGGATTCTTGGCCATCACTGCAGTCTGGTTATACTCAGCCAGTCTGATCATTAGATGTTTCACCACCTCTGGACGAGTTTCTGCTAGATCTGATCTCTCATAGGGATCAGCTGTGACATTAAACAGCCACACTGACTTCCCTGGCACCTGGCGCCATTTCTCAAGTCTCTGCCAACGTTCTGGACCATCAGGAAGAGCCTGTGGCGGTATCCAGTCCCCGTCACCCACATTTCCTGTCAATAGCTTCCAGTCCCCAGCCCTTATTGCTGCCCTTACGGCAGTGTCCCAGATCCCAAAGCCATTGAGCAATGCTTTGTCATATGGCTCCCCAGGCTTCCTGGAGACTGGGTCAATGTTGAAAAGTATTTCAGTGCGGGGAGAGACATGGCCCTCACTGATGGTCCCCCACACATCATGACCATCTAAGCCACGTTGGGACTGGAGGGCCCCAGCCAGCCCCAGCAGTGTTGGAAACCAGTCAGAAACATGGATCAATGCTCTACTGATGACACCTTTCCTCTTTAGGAGGGGGCTATGCACAAAGCCCACAGCTCTAATGCCCCCTTCCCAGTAGGTTCCTTTGCCACCTCTTAGAGGCCAGTTACTCCCCCCAGAGAGGGGCTGCCCACCGTTATCAGATGAGTAGATCAGAACTGAGTTTTGATAGAGCCCACTAGTCCTCAGTTCCTGAACCACTTCTCCAACCCCGTTATCCAGGCAGCTCAGCATAGCTGCATAATGGCGCCTGAGACGGTTCTCCTGAGAAGAATAGGGGTGAAGAAAATGGTTGGGTACCTGCAAGGGTGTATGGGCAGCTTGAAGGGACAAATAGAGGAAGAGTGGTTTGTGGGGGTCATGGCTCCTCAGGATCTGCTTTGCTCTAGTTTGAAAGAAAGACATTTTGTTGTTGTTGTTGTTGTTGTTGTTTTGAGTTTTCAAGTTTATCTTTCACAATCAGTACAACTTCATCAATTGGTGCTCACCTCTCAATGTAAAGTAAGGTGGAGTAGTTACCCCTCATCTCCCAGGCTGGCCTGTCGCCATCATGCAAGTCGAATCCACAGGCCTCAGCCCCATCACAGCTCCTGTAGGAGAAGTGGTCCCCACTGCCAGTGAGCGTGCCGAGGAAACTCTTGAATCCACGTGCTGTGGGAAGACAGCTCGGTCTGCAAAAGCCTAGGTGCCATTTCCCAACCATGTGTGTGACATATCCTGCTTCAGCCAGATGCTCAGGCAGGGTGGGAATGTCTGAAGGCAGGCAAAGGGGTTGACGGGATCGGATGATTGAATGCTGGAGCCCAGTGTGAATTTGGTAACTGGCAACACAGAGTTAGGATGACAGAAGGTTATCTTGATTATTTTATAATTCCACAATTATTATAAATTTCATGGTTAAAGAGACATTATCAAACAAAGACATTTGGATATTTTTTTGTGAATTATTAACTTTTCAGTATATCCAAAATACCTGACAAAACTTCCCAATCTAAACTTAATGTATATAGTTAATGTTATGTGTAATACAACCGTCTTTGACACCTCTATCAAAATGTTCATTGGATGCGAATGAAAAAAGTAAAAGATGAATACTGTTGTTGTTGCTATCATCATAATCAATTAAGTCTTAAAGCCTGACCAAATTAAAATAGACAGAAAATTCATTTTTGGGGGGAACTGAGATGTTTACAAAATTCACAATAAATAAATAAATAAATAAATAAATAAATAAATAAATAAATAAATAAATAAATAAATAAACAAACAAAAAATTTTGTTTATATTTTTGGTGTCATATTTAACTCATCAGGCAGTTTTGGCACCCTTTTAGTAAAGTTTTTAGTTAATGTGTATTGATTTAATGCAGAAAATACTCATATTTAAAAATGAGGAACAATTTAGATGTTATTTTTTCCACAACTTCTTAAAAATTGGCAATGATTTTCCTGGAAAGAATGGTGTGGATAATTTCCTGAGAGCAGCCATTTTGAAAAGGACCAAACAGCTGCCTGTTTTATTTATTTATTTATTTATTTATTTATTTATTTATTTACTTATTTATCTATTTATTTATTTATATTTCCTTATTTATAACAGGGTTTTCATGAAAATATGTATTATTTTGATGAGATAGATGTAAAAAAAAAAAAAGGTTACGTTTGGCAATAAAGGGGTTTATTGTAATGTTAATGATAGTGTGATGCATCCTTACTTGTTTTATAGTTATCTGTAAAAGGTATATTTAGTCTATCATATGAAAACAGATGAAGTAACTGAATCACTTTCTCATCCTGGTAATGATATAATGATGAGGACGTCACTCACCGCCCTGTCATGAGTTGACTGCGAGATGGAGAGCAGATAGGCTGGACATAATAGTTTTCAAGTCTGACCCCCTCTGCTGCCAGTTGGTCCAGCTCAGGTGTATGGATGTCTGAGCCATGGTAGCCGATGTCTCCATAACCCTGATCATCCACCATAATAAAAATAAGGTGAGGTGGCCTGTATGCTTCCCCCTCCCTTGTGCCGACGCTGACATTCACAGACCTGCGTTCAGCCAAGCAGCCAGAATGACTGAGCAAGGTCACCCAAATCATCAGGGAACACACGAAGCAGATTCTTTCCCTCATCTTCTGCAGCGCTGTAAAAATACCCACTAAACTTTGCCCGTATTTAATGCTCTACTTAATTTGCAGTAAATAAATCTCGAATCGGACTGCCTCTGCATAAAAAATGAGCAGATCTGTACGTCCAAAAATCTCATCCAAAAGTCTTTTCTGTCTGGACAGTTTCACTAGAAAAGCTGTTGTCTGTAAGAGGGTAAGAAGTTCACTGAGGTGTGTGTATCTGGTGATAACCTGTATGTGTGAGAGAAAAGGAGAGGGAGGGGCCTCCGTCTTTGCAGCAACTCGCTACATTCCTCTGTATTTGCAGGCACCTCATACAGTATGATAGCTGGAAAATCTGGATTAGTAAAATCATCACAGTAACACACAAACATGTTGATCTGAAAGGCAAATATATTTCAGACAAAAAAAAAACAGATAATACTTAAAATTTTTAACTCTTCCTGAAAACCTTAATGACTTAAAAGATGATCCACATCATCTTTGATTTGCTGCTCAGTTATAAAAGCCAAGCAATGGCAATCACTAGTTCAGTGAAATGTTTTCGCTCACTTTAACTACAGAGAAACATCCGGTGTTGTGATGAGAATATGTATCGACCCGCTGAGCTCTTAGCCTTCACGTTGCTTCCCATAATACTTAAAGAATTCAATTTCCTCAGACACAAGTCAATTTTCTCTCTTGTTAAAGTAAACTCTTGTTGCTTTGAATGAGAGATTTTTTAGAGAGATTACAATGTATGACAGGAGAGAGAAATGACAGTGAGGTAAAGACAGTGCTTATGAAGTGAGTGGGAATTGACAATGAAGATGATTGTGAAAAAATTTATGGAAAATAAAAAAGGGTACTGTTTCATTAAACGGAAAAACTAAGCTATTAGTAATACCTAAAGGAAAATGTTTATAAGATTAATCTATGAAAAACAAAGGAAAGCTAGAATTCCCAGTCTAAGATGAGAGCGCAGCATAAACAAAGTGGCATAAGAGGAGCAGTCACTTAGTCTTTTGTAGACGTACATCCAGGTCTCTAGGTGTAGCCATCAGTTTGCCTCAGGGAAATGCAGAGTGACATGAACTCTGTTCTACCGCTAAGAGGAGGGAGGAGAGGGAGAGAGGATGGAAAAATGCAAAGTGACAAATGTCTTCTTTGGAGGTAAAGGGAGCAAGGGACTGTGTTCTTACCTAAACCATACATTTATTTTCAAAGAGAGCAAACTGTATTAGTTAAACTCAGGTTAGGTGAATGTTGTCTGCAGGGCTGCATCCCTAAGGTCCATTGTCACAAATAAAAAGACAGACATATAAAAGCTATGTTAAATGGCCTTATTGTTGGTTATAACAAAGTATACACATTGTTACCAAGAAGTAGTAAATTCTGGAGAATACTAGGCTGCACAACAAAGGGAAAACTGTTCCAAGATTTTGTGTGGTGCAAGGTGTGCAACTTACAGCAAAGTGTGAAATTTGTAGGTGTGTTTGTGTGTGAACATACACGTGTGTGTGTGTGTGTGTGTGTGTGTGTGTGTGTGTGTGTGTGTGTGTGTGTGTGTGTGTGTGTGTGTGTGTGTCTGAGTATGTTCTGAAGAAAGGCAGTTGTGCAGGGTAGAGGAGAGTAGCAGTGGGTGTGATTTATTCATGACAACGAATAAGTGACTCACTCGATTTGAAGCCACTCTGTAGAGCTTGAGCTAAAGAGGGAGATTGTGTTCAGCGTGTGCGAGTGTGCGTGTGTGTGTGTGTGTGTGTGTGTGTGTGTGTGTGTGTGTGTGTGTGTGTGTGTGCGTGTGCGTGTGCGTGAACTTACAAAAAAAGACTGATTTTCAAACCTTGCTAAAAAATAAAAACACTGTATAACTGCATTAAAACATCTCTGTCTGAGATGTGCTGAAGCATTTTGAATATTTCAGCATGTGTACAAATCCATGTACAGTAGATGTAGGTCAGTGATGGAAAATGACCTCACCGTTACTTATGTATACAAGCCTTAATCTCAATAAAGGGCATGCTTTTCAAATTCTTGATAAACACAGCTCCAAAGCTGCATCTGGCAGATTTGCTGATGACATTGTTTACAGAAGTTTTTACTCAGATGTTTTAAAAGCACTATGGCAGCATAACATGATGGAAGTGATTAAGTTACAATGTAAGTGCTCTCTGTACCACTGCTGTATTGACAAAGCACCTTCCCATATTAGCATTATCGTAAAACATGGACAGTGACTTAATTATATTATGAAAGTGGTAGTATACACTACAGATGAGATTTAAAAACATATTAAAACCTCGGCACAGTTATTCTGTTTAATTTAAGATTTTTTTTTTACAGCATTTTATCATATTATATTTAATACAATGTTCTAAACTCAATTAAAAGAATGCTGCTTGTCCACATAGCATGAAGATCAGGTCATACTGGCTTGCTAAAATTGCTCTTGCACAACACCTGAAGTTATACTCATATCTGCACAAGTACCTACACTACAGTACCTGTATGCTAACAAATAGCCAACAGCTGATTAAATATTAATACCTGAAACAGATCTGGCAACTGAGTTAGCATTGTCACAGTTGTGTTTCGCTTAAAGCTTGAAAAACAGTCTCCGCTTATATATAAAGAGATAGAAGAGAATTTAAATGATTAAACCATGTCCTGTCACTGGGTGGATCCCATCCAGGACAGAGCAGGGAGAAAATACATTCACAGTATGGCTATTGAAATCTAGATGGACTATAATGGTGGTCATCACTTCAGACTAGAAATAGGAAGCAATATTTTTTTATGTTGCTTTATGGTATCTTTAAAATCAGTTAAGGTTATGGTATAATAGTTTAGCTGCAAACTGCCAAACTATCATCACTGTGTCCTGGTGCTTAAAACTTGAGTAAATATTAACATTTTGATAACCTCTTGATTAATGCTCATATCAGTTATTTACTTGGGAGAATTTTCTGCTTGGTAAATCATCCTCACTACTTTTACATCTTGTTACAACCTAGAAAAACAATTAGATACTCGCTAAGTTTTAAATGTTACTGTCCTCATTCAAAAAGCAAATTAGCGAAGAAAACTAAATAAATGTCACCAAAAGCATCTCACTCATGTTCTAATTTATTTTTCCTCAAAGCGAAACCCAACACTGATGAGTAAACAAAATGATGAAAGGCTGAAAGGGCACGTCAACAGGGAGATTTTTTTAATACTAATACTTACCAATGAGCACTAGACATGATGGCGATGATGATGATGATGATGATGATGATGATGATGATGATGATGATGATGATGATGATGATGATGATGATGTGACCCATTGTTTTTTAAAGACTGGTTATGAAAAATGTATTACACTATCAAATGTTGCCTAGATGACAGTAAACGTAATGTCATTATCAAAGTCATTTTCACATTTATTTAGCCAGATTTGATGACCATCTTTCCAGTGGCTTGTTGTTGAAACCATTCACTCAGCATCTCACCCCCATCCTCAAGGTGACTGACAAAGACTCCTGAAATACTCAAGGATCATCTTCCAGCAGGCAGAAACTTGATCCACTTCGTGTTCTTCTCATTGTACTCTGTGGTGGATTGACAAGCTGAGGCTGAGTGGGTGGGTTAGGCTGCTCACTCTCATCACATCAAACAATTGTGGAGGATGCTAGGGCCTTATGTCAGACTCAGAAACTTTCAATAAACTTTTCTCCCTCCTCTTTAAGGAACACCCGTGGTTGGACCGTTTCATCCTTTCGGACATTTCCCCTGAGGAGAGTGAGGGCTGGCTTTCACTCACCACAACTGAAATGTGTACACTTTGTATGTGTGTGAGTGCTGTGTTGGTGCAGTCAGCATAGAGTGACACCATGAGGATTAAAGGAATAATACATGTAGTGTGATAGCAAAGCTGACAGAGAACAAATGATGAAGGACCCAACATTTAAAATTAATAGAGCTGTAGCCAGGAGAAGAAGGACATGTGTGAATTAAATGATACTTTGAAAAACAGGAAAAGGAATGATACAGTTTTGTGGTGGGTGGATGTTGAAGTTTTTTGAATTTATAATAACTAGTCCTAACTACTTAAGAAGATATCATGCATTGATTCCCATCAGGACATAAAGATCATTTTAACTAGAATAACAAAAAGTGTATCCAAATTGCATTACCAACAGAGCTTTTAAGGAATGAAAACAGGTCAGTTTAATCAACACTTGGTACCTGTCTCATGATGGGTTTTTATGTCATTGTTTTGTTTGAGCTGGCAAGTGTGTGTGTTTGTGAGTGTGGATGTGTGGCAGACTCACATTGAGGTTATGAAGGGCCACCTGGCTCAATGACTCCTCTGTGTTATGAAGCAGATGACACCCGACTCGTCTCTCAATAGACAGCGGGGCTCCTGGGAGAGATGCAGAACTGTTACAAACTTGGGTCAGGAGTTCAGCCTATGAGTTGGAGGCATAAAATAAGTGAATGTTAAAAAGAAGAATTAGAACAGTAACTTTTTGATCAGACATATGAAAGCAGTCATGCCATGGATAGCATAATACTGTGAAGAGTGCTAACAAACATAGGGTCAATATAGTACTTCAACTTCAAGTTCAACTTAACTTTATTTATAAAGCACTTGAAAGTACAATAATGTCGGCCAAAGTGCTGTACACGATCCTACACTAGTACATACTGTAATTTGTCTTACTGTTTTGTATTGTGTTGTTTCATAACATATCACATTGTATTTAAGGATTTCTTATGGTACTGTGCCATATTGTGTCAGATCATATTTTAGTGAACGGATTGTACTGTATCATATTAAATTGCATTACATGTTAGTACCGAATTTCCCTCTGGGATAAATAAAGTATTTCTGATTCTGATTATATTGTAGTTTGTCTTATCATATCACATCATATTGAATCATATTGTATCCTATTGTATCACATTGTATCCTATTGTATCATATATTGTATCAAATCATGTTGTTAAACGTCATACAGAATCATATTGTATTGTATGCTATTGTTTCATGACATTGTTTGGTAATGTATCATTTCATCTTATTGAATCCAGTCATACTGTACAGTAACGTATTGTATGTTATTGTATCATAACATATCGTATTCAATTGTGTTGTATCATATATTGTATCATATCATTTTGAATTTCATGTCATACTGTATTGTTTTATATTGTACTGTTTCATAACATATCACATTGTATCTTATTATTTCTTATTGCATCATATGGAATTGTGCTTTATTGTGTCAGATCATATCTCATGAAAAGATCATACTGTATCATATTGTTATTTTGTTGCTTTGTATTTTATTACATTATTTATTTATTTCATAACATGAAATATCCCTGTTTTATATTGTATCATATTATATCTTGTATATTTTTTTATTATAACATCTTATTGAATCATATCATACTGTATTGTACTGTATTATACTGTATTATATTGTATCAAATCATATTGTATCAAATATCATCTTGTACCATATGTATGCATATCGATTTGTGTCATTTTGTAATGTCTTGTGTCCCATGTTTTTAAAGTACAGTATGACTTCTTCTTTAATAAATAATAAACCTCAGAGCAATGACCACAACAGCAATGGACACACACAGATTCAGATACAGATCAGTATGCAAAATGTAATATTGATCAAATTACCCCTCCAACAAGTTTATTGCGGATATTTTTAACTATTCGAAGTATTTGCTATAAAGGAAGTTTAAGTGAACTGAATGAAAACCTCCCACAAGAAAGTGTTTATGTACTGAGACAGTCAGCTTAGTCCGCTTCAGTTTTAGATAAGATAATGTACATTGAAGACCTGTCGAGTTAATACCATCTTTAAAGTGAATGCAAACCTAATAATAGATCTGTGCTTGTGGCACCCAAACTGTGTACACATTATAACACTTTATAAGGAATGAGACAACTTTTTTACTCTTTTTGGATTCAAAACAGATGTAGAAACTTTGGTTGCGTGAAACCTGAAATTAGGACTTGAAACACCACCCTGTGACAAAGTGCTTTTGTCTATTTTAGTAACAGTCATAAAGTGCTGTTGCTCTCCAGAATGTTACACAAATTAGAGGAAACAAGCTTCTTTTTATAATGTATCAGTCGATGGTTATCAATTCCTCTTTCAGAGAAGCTAAGGCTAAGGCCAAACCAGTTAGATCACTTAGGCCTGAAGACACCGTTATCCGACAGACCACATGTGGAACAAGAAGTTCAATTGATGGAATACACCAAAATATTAAAGTAACAGTAAGGTCAGAGGAGCTAGCTGCACTAACTTCTTTCTTTACGTCAACTTTCCATGACACATACAGGAAAGAAAGTTGTATAATTTTAGAGAAACAATAAGGACACAGATACTTCTTAGTAAGTGTTAGCGTCATGCTCTTTTTAACCACCAGAGGGAGGAGTTTACCAAACTGATCTACAACTACATGTTTGTGAAGATATCCATCTAATATGTGAGTTCTCGGTTAAAATACAGGTTTTATACAGACTGGAGAAGGCATATCTGTGTGGTTGAGCTCCTACTTTTACTGTGGTGTTAGACCTGGAGGAGGAACACAGGCTGACATTTTTACTGAGTGTCTGACCCAGGAGTGATCTTAGTTGCTATCCTGAGGTTTGGAGACAGCTGCAGAGCAAGACTGCCAAACACAGCAGCTATCATTGGTAACTTCCAGCAGCATTGATAATGGCAGCACTGCTTTTCTGGTATAGGACCACCCTGTCTGTTCACTGCTTTGAAAGCTTTTCAGTGCTCTAAACAAGACGCACAACATGATTTAATTAACTTAAACTCTCTTTTACTGAACCCCTGACCCTACCGAGGTAATAATAAATGTGCAAGTCAAAGAATATGTGGGCACTTAAGAGTGTGCTGCTTTAAAACCTTTAACATTTTCAAAGCATTTCTATTTTGTAAGTTTTAAAACTTCAGATTATTTTTCAATAAAAAGTACAGATAGGGTTCATGCAGGAACATAAAAAGAAAAATTGAAACAGTATCACAATACAAGGTTTTGATATTTATCAAAAGTATTTTTGTGAGTTTTTGTGATAAAGTGTGTTTAATTGATGAAGTTTAAAGTTAGTTAGACTACCATTTGAATTTTTATCTATGCAATAACTATACTTGGCCCACTGCTATTTGTTAAGAAGCTTTATCTCCAAGTCTATAAAGTCAGTATTAAATTTGATAGATCCTATTAATCTACAGATTGAATTTAAGGGAAAAAATCTCTAAATAGGAACAACACATTATCAAGTTTGTCCCAAATTCAAGGTTTTATAAGTTGGCAATACATTTTTGTAGCAACAGTTTGACATTTGCTGTTCACTGTAATCATTAACTCTTCAGTGGGTGTGTTTTTATTAGTCTGTGCTACACTTTGGTACAGGTTTAAACAGCTAAAACTTAAGAAGACAATTGCAATAAAATTGAGTATTTTAAAGGTTGTTAAAGGGATGAATCACTTTATCATTAACTGTCATCCAGCATCATCAACCGGTTGTCAAAAATCCAACACGCTTTAAGACAATTTCCAGCAGCCCGACCTGTACTTTGTTTTAAGTGCTAAAGTGTAGAGACGTATCACACTCAAAGCTAGCTGTTGAACATGGAGAACATGACACCCAAGTTGTGGGTATAACAAGTTAGCATTATCATTGGGAACATGTTAGCATGCTGATGTTGGCAATTAGCACAAAATACCAAACAGCCTCACACAGCAACTGGTCTTTCTATAGGCTCTAAATGTTACTTTTAATGAGTGTTGAATGTTTTGGTTCAGACTACGCAGCAGCCATCAAATAGAGTTTTACTTTGTAGTTTGAGTTGGATTGGGACAAATTCCTAGGCGTAAGATTTATAATAAAATCCATCCATTGTTTCATGAAAAAACCCCAACACATTTTAGGGAAATTGTTCTACTTCTGTCTCCTGCAGCCAATTTTGTCTCTTCTATGTTTCTTTGGTCTCTCTGGGGGTTTAACTTATAACTTTCATATTTCACTGTCGCTATGCAAGCGTGTAATCCAGAGCTTGCAAAAGTATTTATCCCACAGGCAATATGATGACAGCCCTGAATGTCTGATGGTCCCAAGAAGCTGGAAGGATAAACATTAGCCTCAGAGCAAATCAATCAACTCGTTGTCTACATTATTGATTTAATCGGTGTAATTTGAATGATATTTTGAGCATTAGTCATCAGGGAATGGTATTTCCCATTGCAAGTATCGGCCCTGATATTTGAGAGTCTTAATGTGAACCTACTAAAGGTTACCAGTGACATCAATGCTGTAAAGTCAGATATGAAACAGTGCCATTTGGACGTTCTTAATGTTAACTTTACCTTGGTCTGTGGAGGAGTGGGCAAAGTAGTGGAGATGGAAGTCATGGTGTCCTATTTTTGGAGGGGCTATCAGCAACCCAGTGACATAGGTCTGAGTGACAGGACAAGTGTTGTATTGGACCCACCCCTTGCTCATTTGGGGCAGGCATTCCTCAGTGTAAGCAGACACAGACCCCCCCTCCAGTCATATTTCTCTCTTTCTCCCTCACTCTCCCTCTTGATGGTTAGCCCACTTTGGTTGTGGGTGGGCACACAGAAGTTTGTGTGTGCGTGTCTGTTTTGTGTGTGTGTGTGTGTGAGAGAGAGAGAGAGTGTGCGTGTGTGTGTGTGTGTGTGTGTGTGTGTGTGTGTGTGAGTGAGTGTGAGTGTTCAGGTGTGAGGTTTGGCCTTGGCGCTGGACTCAGAGAGAAGTCAGTGCCCGGACAGTGTGGCAGGCATAGAGCAGGTGAGAGCTCTCTGTGGGGGCCCTGTCTGCTGACCATGGGGCCAATGCACTGAGGGCCCCCCAGAAGAAATATTAAAACCTTGAAGAAGAGCTGAAAATATCCAAGAAAGAGAAGAAAAGATCTAAAAAAAAGAGAGAGGGCAGAACAATGGTTGCAGAGGAAGTGGTAATTACACTGTCCGGTGGAGCGCCATGGGGCTTTCGTCTCCAGGGAGGTGTGGAACATCAGAAACCACTCCAGGTGGCTAAGGTAAGGCGGGTTTCTAAACATGTTTAACTGAAATAAACACTCCATGTGTTGCTAAGTGGAAAGTAGAAAAATGTGTTAGATTTAACAGCCTACTGAGGAAAAGGGAAACCTCAGCTGAGATATATTAAGTGGGGATTTAAGGAGCTATGAGCAAAGTTGAAATGGAATATTGGCTGTCATGCAAGTTGGTTTGAGGCCTGAGTGTGAGTCACCTCCTTGTTTAAGAGTGGTCTTCATGCAATGTGCACTGATGATTGACTGGGTGAAATTCAAACTTCAAGTTCAGCTGGGAATGTAGGGCACCCTTGTCCCATATCTTCCATTAAAGCTACTTACCCTATGAAACTGTATGAAGCTAAAAGTCCAGTTAAATTTCTTATTTCTACTTTTGGAATGGTGCAACATTATGAAACTGTTGTTAATGGTTTTGCAGTAGGAGTACAGTGTAAAAGTCAGAATTCTGGTACATTAAGGTCATAATCTGGCTAACTGTTAGTTCATCCTTACTGTGGCAAGTTTGTGGATTCTGCAAACCATTCGACCATGACCATGATCTTTCACATTAATTTTAACTTTGTCTGTTTCCATTACGTCATAATTTCATTGAGAAGATCCACGCACTCCAGCCATGCTTGGCCAATTTTAAGCTGGAAGGTTACCTGAGATTTATACGGACCACACTGGTGAGCAATAGATGTCATGTTAGACTGAAATTAGTTCAGTGGTTCCATTCTCAGGGTCACTGGTTTATTACAGACAGTATAAGTGTTTGTTATACATGCATAAAAAGAGGAGGATTTGGCCCCATAAGTGTCTTAAAGGGCCCCTCAGCTCATTTTACCTCCCTAAAGCAAATTCTTTACAAGAATTTGTTCTCACATTCATCACCAGTAATTGAGTCCACATGTGAATCTTGATCTCTACTTGCACAGGCAAAGATGGTACATGAGCCAAAGGTGAATACAAAAGACCCATTAAAAAAGAAAAAAAGTGTGTGTGTGTGTGTGTGTGTGTGTGTGTGTGTGTATATATATATATATATATATATATATATATATATATATATATATATATATATATATATATATATATATATATATATATATATATATATATATATATATATATATATATTCTTTATTTTTTCTTTTTCTTTTTTATGTATTAAGTCAGTTTCTGGTAATCCTAAGTCATTACATGACTAATGAAAATCATTGTACCACAGTTGCTGCACTGCCCTTTTTCAACCTTGTCCATTTTATGGGGAGGAGGTGGCTGGGTGGGGGGAGGGGGGTATCGATGTAATCTTTTCAAGGGTGATCTGCATTTTATGGGTTGAGTACACCTGCACATGATCCATGGAAACATGTACATAAATTGTACAAACACGTATCCACACCTATTCCATTGACAAAAATGGTTGACTTGGCA